>CM070503.1:29735490-30347016 GCA_036346375.1 Guadua angustifolia
GATCGGACGGGTCATCCGACCAAAAAAGTGTGAGGTCGAAGCCCCCGAGCGGGGTGTGTGGGCTTAAGCTTGCGATCGCTTCACAGCACTCGTGCTTAAAGTGGAAAAACGAACGCGGAAGCACTCTTAAGGAAAAGATTGCCTTATCTTTTATTCGGGACGTGGGAAGTGCTGCGGCGGTCGGGTCCTTTACTCAGCCTTCGTCGGTGCGGCTTCTTCAACCGGGCCCCTGATCCATTTGGGACCACCGCGGCCCATCCAGATGTTGCTTCGCGTCAGCCGTCGACGCAGCCAGCCTGAAGTGAAACGGAAACCGAAGAGTCGCGCCGCTCTTCCCTGGCCGGCATAGCGTCCTTTCGTCCCAACCGTCCCATCGCATTTTAATGCGAGGAGAGGGCGAGAAGGCACGCCCCGGGGCGACGTAGTTAATCGCGCGGCGCCGCCCGGGACAACGCTCGCTTCGTTCGCTCCGCCCTGCGTGTATAAGTAGGGTGCAGAGGAGCAAACCTGCGTGGCTTATTCTTTTTGCCCTCCCACTTCTCCTTTTGCCCCCACGCGACGCAGGAGAAGGGGAGTTAGAAAACCTCGAGCGGCAATGGCGAGAGGGGGTGACGATCGGAGGTCTGGAAAACGGGAAGCAGCGGCGGACCCCCTGGGGTCGGACCCCAAAAGATCCCGCTCCTTCGCCCGGTCGCCATCACGTACGAGAAAAGGGGGGCTCGCGCTGCCCATATCGACCTTCCGTATCAGGGACCCCATTGCGGAGTGAGCCTTTCTACCTGTCGTCGAGGTGATTTCACCTCCGATCTTGTTGACGCCGAGCTTTTTCTTTCTTTGCTTCAGAGCTCGTGGCTCGGGGTCGGGCCGGCTGCCGCCCGCTTTGTCGGCGACCGCCTCGGTAAGGGAGGCGGGTGCCGCCGGGGCCACTTCCGGTGCCCCTTCGGTCGTCGTGGGCGGTTCTTCGGGCGCCCGAGCCGCGTCTGTGGTGACGCGGTTGGAAGCCTCCCTACAGATCCGCGCGCGCGCGCCTTGCAGAAGGCGTAAATGTCGCGGCAATGGGCCCGATTCGAGCTTTGAGGAGAAGCTCACCGAGGCGCGTGAGGAGGCGCGGACACTGCGGTTCCAGGCCGGTGCCGCGGAAAAGGAACTTGTCAAGGTGCACGGAGAACGGTGTACCCTGCGAGATGATCTTATGAACGTGCTTGGTCCGGCCCTCGAGAGCATGGCCAGAAGCTTCAGGCCCTTGGGAGTGGATCTGCCGGAGCCGCCGGAGCGCGACGAAATGCATTACGCTCTCGGCCTATCCCGCGCGGCCAACGTCCTGGCCGACCTACCCCACCTCTTACGCGAGCGCTCGGCTCGTGAAGGGCGGGAGGTTGCCGTGTCCGTGGCGGAGTATCTTCTGGCTTGCTGTGCCAGCCGCGACGCCACCTTCGACCCGACCGCGACCGTTGGCGGGGTCGAAGGAGACGCGGACCGGGCGCGGGCTAGGGTGCGGTCGGCAGCTGAGATGGTGGCGAGGCTGGTCACAGTCGGGGCGGACAGCGACAGCTCCGAGGATGACGACGACTTCGCCGGATGAGCTCCCGGGTGCCTGCATCTTGCTTTTTGCCTCAGGGGGGCGCAATGCATGTAAATATTTCATGCTACGAACTTTTGGGGGTTTTGCTGGATGCCTTGCGTTTTTTCTTCGTTGCCAACACTCATCAAGTGACCATAGCTCTCAGGAACCACCGGGGTTGCGAAAGCGTAGGTCAGAGTGTTAGTGTCCAGAAGAAAACGCAACAGATACCTGGGGACTTAGAGGCCCAAAAAATGCGTCCCGAGCCGACCACGGGTGATCTCGCGCGGGCACTTCCTTCTTCAAGACATGCTGCGCCGTGAGTCAGAGTCAGAGGGGCGTAGGCCGTAGCACTTGGGTCGAGAGGGTTACCGTTTGCGAGGGATCCAATGGCCGGTTGGGACGCTAGCTCAAATGGGTATGCGAGGACGCAGCCACCGAGCCAGTTGAATGCGAGCCTGACGTGTGCGCGGGGCGCACGCCAGACGTATGCGAAGGTTCGGGCCGGCACCGCTCCAGGCCGTCCTGGAGTTCGCCAGACCCGACCTTTTGGGGGCCTCCAGCTGCTCGCGTCGCCGCCGAAGCTTCGTGTGGCAAGCTCGAGGAGCGACGGAGACGAGGACGAAGGCCCCCTCCCGGGGAGTCGAGGAAGGCGGATCAAGCTCTGCTCCTGGTGTAGACACGTCGTCGAGCTCGCGCCGTCGTTGATGAAGAAGACCATCGAGGAGGGAAATGGGAATCCAGAGATCACGGAGATGACGCGCAAGGGCCCCTACCTGGCGCGCCAACTGTCGGTGTTTCGCGTAACCGGCAAGTAGATTTGTAAGTATAGGGGATCGCGCGCCCCCTCTCCTCGTATGGTTAGGCTAAAGAAACCTCGGATGAACACGGGATTGGGCTGAGGAGTCTCAGATTTATACTGGTTCGGGCCGAACGTCCCTACTTTCAGTTTGTGGCGGAGGATCTCGTTGATCTGGGATATGGCGGATTACATGCGAGGACTAAGGACAGCCCTCGGCTGTCCAACGGCCAAGCTCGGGAGCTTGGCTCGGCCGTCGGGTCGGGAGAATGGCGAGATGGGATATGGAAGAATGAAAAATGGTTCGCCTCACGCCGGGGACCCCGCCTCCTTATATAGCGGAGGGGCAAGCTACACGAAAATTTGGAGAAAAAGGCAGGGGGATACTCGCCCAGAGGTCGGTCTTCGGTCCTTGACGATTGATGTGTTCCTGCTCATCCATGCCGGGTTGGTAGACACAACGGACGGTGTTTCTTTGGGAAGGTGCGACCGCCTCCGACCACCGCCAGATGCCGACGTTGTTCGTGGTGTGTCACGACGCCCCTTACCCTTGACGTGGTGAAGGAACGGGCGTTTGACCTAATGGTTCCTACGCCGTCTTGAGAGGAAACCACCTGTCTCAACATGGACGTCGGGTCCACGGGTCAGGCGGCTGGCTTGGAGTCGACCACCGACGTGGCAGAAGTTGTCGAGGTGAGGCTTGTTGGGGTCCCGACCGGGGACCCTGGTTGGAGCCTTTGGGGCTGTCCGACCGAAGACTCGGTCGGAGTTCTTGAGAAACCACACCTAGGCTTGATGATCCGTTGTATCTCCTCGGGCCCAGCCTTGAAGTAGACGTATACTTTGCTGTGGGGTATCCCCAGTATGAATATTCGTCAGTATTATTAACCAAAAAATTGTTGGATATTTTCATAAAAAAATTGTTTGCATGATAGTAAAACGTAGTTTTCTGAAACGTAGCTGAAACCACGAATGGCTAAGAACAATAGTAACAGATGTATTCTAATAGTAGTCTAAAGGTAAAATGTTACGATACTGATAGTAAACGGATGTGTAATTGATAGTTAGAATTCTGTTTGATCACTATTAAGAAGATGCAATGATAGACATGGTGTAGGAAAGACAGTAAAATATAGTTGCATAAATCAAAAATATCGTTTGAACTTAACAGCGAGTACCTTATAGTTTGAACGACAGTAAATTGAAAATTGATAAATCGTAAATCACCAAAAAATACACTTAGTATCTACACTGTCGAAGCAGTAAAACATATATGGTAGCTACTAAAATTGTGAAAAATAAATACAAGCACAACACCAAATTACAAGTATTTTTCGAAACTCATAATCACCAGTAATAAATGCTACTTATTTACCCACGCTTAAGTCTCCCAAGTATACAGTAATATGTACTAACGTAACAACTAGTAAAAAATAGTTCGCTAGATAGTAAAATATAGTTCGGTGTTCCGTAATGTACCGAAATTCCTTCCGTAATACCATCAACTAGTAATTGTTATACAAAAAATACTAGCAGGACCGTAGGGCCAAATAAGAATCCTAGGAGAGCGAAATAAAACCATTATTTTTTGAAACTCGTGATCGACATGATCGTATTTATGAAACACATTGGTGTTCCTGGCTTATAGCCATTTTAGCTGGTTGAGTGGAGTTCACTCGGGCTAATTAATGTTACGCATGGGCTCGCTCCCACTTAGAAATTGATCGGTGTGTAAAATAGGCTATTCTACATACTGCTGTATAATAGCATTATATATATACATACATATGTATGTATGTATAGGAAGCTACTTTTTTACTCTCGAGAGTAGTTACTCCCTGTGGCGTATCTCACAACGTAGAAAATATCTCGTAAAACGACGGATATGTACGTGTAGTATATAAGTATATAAGACTATCTAGGTGGTATGTACTTTTTTAGAGGTGGTATGTATATTTTTGTATATACTCCTTTTTATGTGCGTATATGAAGTTATTTGCAAAATAAACTAAAAACTATGGACTCCCTTGCAATTTTTTCATGTGACTCATATTAAAGTATCTCATAATTAGTATATGAGTGTACTCAAAGTGATAAAAGAGTATTTCAAATTTATTTAGACGGTATATCAGATGTGGGAGTAACTACACCCGGGAGTAGAAGGTATTTTTCCTATATGTATATGTATATGTATATGTAGATAATGGTTATATACTCTTGGGAGTATGTACTCCCACTGAGCATATACCATTTAAACAAAAAATTGTACCTTTTTATCCTTTTGAGCATATTCTAATAATGGCTATAAGATACTCCAAAGTGAGTTCTATGAAAAATTTCATCGAAATCCACTTTTTATAGCATAATTTGCATATATACTCATTTTACATACAAAAAAAGATATATAGCAAAAATAAATGGCTCCGATGGAATTTTTTCTATCATATCATATTAGAGTATCTTAGAATTAGTATTTAAGTATACCGAAAGTGATAAACAAGTATAACACGTTCGTTTAAGTGTTATATTGGAAGTGGGAGTACGTACTTCAAAGAGTACATAAAAGGCTATATATATGTGTGTGTGTATATATATATGTACATATATATATGTATTTTCTTCCCATGGTGCCCCATTTCGACGCCATATATATTACTAAAATATCTATGGATTTTTTTCTCTCCTGCATTGTATGTATACTTGAAGAATATTTTAGTAAACTAGAACAACCACCAATCACATCAACTAAAAAGCCCAATTAAGCTTGAGCTGATATGCTCTGCATGAAAATCAGTTGTTTTCTATTGTCCAATCGGTTCTGCATTTCTTGTCCTGTAAGGTTCGTGTTATTCTGATATTTGGTTGGTGTGGTTGAAGGTGAGTCTACAATGATAGGCGGAGTATCTCTAGGAAGAACTAGCACTGTGATCAGCTCTAAAATTTGGTAACCCAGATCAGTTCTCTACATGGCAAACAATGAAAATGGTTCTACACATGGTACTATCTATGGAAGTTATGTTTGCCATGGATATTTTGGCCTATCTCATATATCTTCCATAGAGAAGAGGCTTATGTATGTGTGATATGAGATTGTGAGAATTGCTAAATCAGTGGATCTAAACGGGGGTAAAAATTAATCTGTCTCGAATTTTATTTTCAATGGTTTGCACATATTTAATGTTAGGAGTGTCATTATTCAAGAAATTTGAAGTTAATTGCTCTCCTAAAATACATATATTACTTTGGTTGATGATTAATAATACATTTCTCAAATTGACTTTTTGCCAAAAACTAATAAAGCTTAAAGTGATAATCAAAGTAATAATCACCATGTAGATGATCCTTCTTTCTTTTTCTATGGGGAACCTAAATCTGTGTAGCCAAATGTGCTTGGAGATATTTTTAAAGATTTTGAAGAAACAAATCATTATGATCATTTGCAAGGCACATGGCCAAATTATCCTAAATATATGTCTCTATCTCTCTAATCTGATTCTCCCATGGACAACTCTACATCGCACTCTCACAAGCTACTTCTACGAGCAAACTTAAAATATTTGCTGTGTTGCAAAAGATGGACACTTCAATTCAGAAGAGACACTTACCAATAATATTGTCTACAAAGTTCTTACATCATAGATATCTTATAATACAACTAAAAGATGTTTTATTTGTATTCATGTTGGACGAGACTCAATATAAGACATTTGTTTATAATCTAATTTATTTACTAACTTGCCGAGATATATCTGCTTGATGTGTGGATGAAAGAAATTGTACTTTATTGTATGGCTTAGGATCCTTGCTACTTATATGTATCACCCGTCAACAGATATACGCTAGGGTACCTCTCCACCGCATAAAGTGCGGTCACGTGTGGCGGGCCATCGGGCGGCGATCACGACCCGCCGGCCAGCGTCGGTCCACGTGGCGCCCGGGCGCAGTGGGCGAAGCACGCCGCTTCGCCGGCGCCATTCCACGTGGCGGCTTCGGCGACGGCGGCGATCACGCACGGCCAGCGCCGTCCACGCATGGCGCCGGCGAAAGTGGGCGAACACGCCGCCGCCTCGCCGGCGCCGGCTGCGTGGCGGCTTGGCGACGGCGGGCGATCACGCCCGCCGGCCAGCGTCGGTCACGTGGCGCCCGGCGAAAGTGGGCGAAGACGCCGCCGTCCGGCGCCAACCCACGGGCGGCTTCGGCGACGGGCGGCGATCACGCCCGCCGCCAGCGCCGGTCCACGGGCGCCGGGCGAGTGGGCGAAGCACGCCGCTCGTCCGGCGCCCACCCCACGGGCGGTTCGGCGACGGCGGCGATCACGCTCGCCGGCCAGCGTCGGCCCACGTGGCGGCGGCGCGGCGAGTGTGGCGAAAGCACGCCTCGCCACCCGGCGCCAGATCACGTGGCGGTGGCGAGGCCATGAGGACGCCTCGCCGCCTCGGCCGAAGGCAAAAAGGTGGGCGACGGTGGCTTCGCCGAAGGCTCCTTCCGCCGCCGCATCGTGTCGAACAGCAGCTCGCCATAGCAGTTTATCGATTGCAAGGGTTTCTGAACAAGCCCATTCCTCCGACGCCTCACCTACCTCACAAGGGGGTCCCATCCCGCGGACCGGCAAAGGCACGCGTAGGCATTTAATGAGGCCGAGGAACGGACAACACGAGAGGAAGCATTAAATGTATTTAGATCAAGATGATGACCCTCCTTGTACCTACCCCGCTAGCTCCGGCCTATATAAGGGCCCTCGTGCATGGGGAAGAGGGATCGAGCTTGGATCAATCGCCAAGCAATACTAGAAAGAGCTAGCAGGAGAACTTGTAACTCACTTAACTCAGACTGCTCAAAATATCATATACTAAATCTAGCAGACGTAAGGTTGTTACCCTTCTCACAAGGGGCTCGAACACGGGTAAAAATCACTTGTTCTTCCTAGTTCATAGGCGCCAAACCTCCGCTGGGAGTCCTCTAGGGTTTCGCCTCGATTAGCCCGACCACGAAGACGCCTCCCACCGAACAAAACCCGGCTCAGAGATCACGGGCCTGTTCGTGGAATACGCCGAAGGGGCGCGCTGTAGGGGCTAGTGGTTGGCTTTTTCCGCCAACTCCCCTGAAGTTTCCTGTTCTTTTTGCTTAGTCGTGAGTCCGCAGATCCGGGATGGTGGGCTCATCGCCAAGATCAAGCGGGGTGAGTGGTGTTCAGGCGCCCCCGCAGCCTCGCCGGCCGGAGGGTCACCACGACCCGCCTCGCAGGTGGCGGCCTTGCTCTCGTGGATCCGGCGGGGCCTCTCGTAGCCACGGCTTGCCATGGAGGCGCCACCCCACCAAAACCTACATGTCAGTCCGCCTCCTCTGACCACCGGTGGAACTTGCAGAGATTCTCCGCCACTGCGGTTCGAGCATCGCCGGCCTCGTGGACGCGCCAGCCCGTAGGGCCTCGACGGCGGCACCGCAGTGCAAGGGTGCTCGAGGCGCATGCCGAAGCGCACCAGGCGCCCCACCGCCCGACAAAGGTGGTCGGCCAGCGGGCCGAACCGAAGAAGGACGCTTGCGCCCGTCCCCGCTTCGCAGTTGAACCGTGGGGACCTTAGGTCGCACTCGATGAAAGCCGCCAGCCGCGGCGACGACCTTCGCGCCGCTGTCGCGACCGCCTGCCCCGAGCGCCGCCACGAAAGCAGATAGTCTCCGACGGTGAGAGTTTCCAAGGCTCTCATTCCCGCACCAGGGAGGAGGATCACCTCCGACCGACGGGAACCAGTGCCCAACGCCCGGCGGTCTCCGGACGGGCTCCCCAAGGCGGTTGGGTTCCTCACGTCGGGTGCGAGCGTTTTCTCGTCGGCTGCGCCACGTGGTGTGGCCCGACAGATTTCGCCCGGCATCCATGGAGAAATACGATGGCACCACCAACCCGGAGGAGTTCTTGCAAATATACACAACGGGGGTGCGAGCGGCCGGTGGATCTGAAAAGGTCATGGCCAATTACCTTCCGACGGCCCTGACGGGCTCCGCCCGTTCTTGGCTGTTGAACCTCCCCCGAGGGTCTGTGCACTCGTGGGGAGAGTTGTGCGACCTCTTTGTCGCCAACTTTCAAGGGTCCTTTGCACAGCCAGGCGTGGAGGATGACCTCCACGCCCTGGAGCAGGAGAAGGGGGAGTCGCTGCGTGACTTCATTCGGCGGTTTTGTCACTGCCGCAACACGATCCCCCATATTTCTGAGCAGTCGGTCGTTATCGCCTTCCGGGGCGCGGCGCGACCGAAGATGAAAGAGAAGATGGCTACCGCACCATCGGTACCACCTCCGAAGTTCTTCCTCGCACACAAGTGTGCGCGGCACCGAGGCGAGGGGCTACCACCGCCTGGTGGCCGGCAAGGATGAGGCCGGACCTCGAAGGGTTCCGGCGGCAGTAAGAAGGCGCGAAGCGCGAGGCAGAGAGACCAGACAGTCTTGGCCGCCGAGCGACGATGAAGACCCCGCGCCATTAAAGCGCAACCGCCGACCGGCGGACGATCGCCGTGATCGGCGGATAACCGCCGCGATCGGGCGGAAGACCGCCGTGATCAGCGCAAGAAGACCGCCATGGTCGCCAAACGACCGCCGCGAAAGCGTAGGAGGGCGAACTCATCGCCCCATCCACAGATCAACACGCACGACCGGACGGATGCCGGTCGAACAGATGGTAGAGCAATGCTCAAGGAGCGCCGCCCGGTGATGATGATCGAGACGAGGATCCCGCCCCCTTGGCTTTTCAGCAGGCGGATCACACTGTGGCGTACATCTATGGTGGTTCATCCACCATTCCCTCCAACACCGCTTATAAGCGGTGAAAAGGAGGTGTGCGCCACGGCTGCCGAGCTCGGTGGGCGGTCGACATCAAGTGGTTTGAGCAAACGATCACCTTGGCCGGGCCGACCACCTCAATGCACCTCACTTAGGGCCTCTCCCGATCGTGGTCGCACCCACGGTCCGGAATGTGCGGTCAAGGGCGCCGATGGACGGAGGTAGCTCCTCAACCTCTCGTCTGCTGCCGGCATTCATGGCGCTGCAGATCCCGAGACAGGATTTGCGCCCTACCCGCCGTTCTTTGGGGTAGCCCCGATGCGGGTCTGTTTCTTGTCAAGTTTGCCTCCCCGCCACTTTCGGGAGAAGGATAACTACCGCGACCGAGATGGTGGACTTCGAGGTCGCCGATTTCGACCTCCCGTGATAACGCCCGCTGGCGACCGGGCGCTGGTCAAGTTCATGGCGGTCACCCACTATGCTTACATGGTGGTGAAGATGCCAGGCCCGCCGCCCCATTGTCCTCACCGTGGACAAGTCGAGGCCTTGCGTTGCCACAAGCGTGCTTGGGATCCGCCGGTGCCACTTGCGCCGGCCGACCGACGCCATTTCCTCGGGAGCCCTCAGTTCGACCAGGTTTCGCTGGCCCGCCGGTGAGGTTAAGGTGGTCGCCTGAGTGGGGCGAACCCCGAAGATCGTCAACATTGGCGCCAACCTCGGCGCCAAATAGAAGACGCGCTCGTCACCTTCCTCCACCAAACGCAGACGTGTTCGCCGCAACCGTCCGACATGACTGGGTCCCTGTGGAGGTGATCGAGCACCGACAGCAACGCCCCAGCGGCGCCCGATCCGGCAGAAGGTCCGGAGGCAAGCGCCGAGCGGCAGGATGCCATTCGAGAGGAGGTAGAGAAGCCGCCGAGCGCAGGGAATAGTCAGGAGGTCTTCACCTCGAGTGGCTTGCCAACCCCGTGCTCGCCAAGAAATCCAACGGAAGTGGCGATGTGTGTCGATTTCACCGACCTCAACAAAGCCTCGCCTAAAAGATCCTTATCCTCGCCACGAGTCGACCTCATCGAGACTCCACTACGGGTGTGAATTGTTGTGCTTTTTGGATGCATACCGGGTACCACCAGATTAGCATGGCGCTTGAAGACGAAGAAAAGATCGCTTTGTAACCCCAACCGGTGTATACTGTTATGTAAGGATGGCTTTTGGTTTAAAGAATGCAAGTTCTACTTACCCGTGCCATGCACATTACTTTCCGCCCTCGATAGGGCGAACTGGAGGTATACGTTGATGACTTGGTGGTGAAAATCAAAAGAGTGAAGAAATGATCCAAGACCGGAGGAGACTTTGCTAACCTCCTGATGAATCGCTCAAGCTCAACCCGAAAAATGCGTGTTCGTGTGCCCTCCAAGAAGTCGTTGGGTTTTCGTATCCAATGGGCATTGAGGCCAATCCTCGACAAGATATCGCCATCGAGCACATGAAGCCTTGTACGACTCAAGCAAGTCCAATGTTTGGCGGCCGCCGCCTCCCTGGGCGGTTCATTGTCCGATTAGGAGAAAAAAGCTTGCCTCTGCTCAAGCTGCCGAAAAAGACTAATCACTTCGAGTGGACTGGACGAGGCGCAGAAGGCATTTGAAGATTTGAAGCGGTATTTCTCCTCTCCCCTGTCTTTGGTTTCCCCACGGTGAGCCTTTGCTTCAGATATTGCCGCCACCCCGAGGTGGTGAGCGCCGTGTTGATCGCAGAGAGGGAAGGCGCTCAGAGGCTACTACTACATCGCAAAAGTATTGCATGAAGCCGAGACCCGTGTCCGCAGCTCAAAAGATGTTGTATGCGATCCTAGTGGCGCCCAGAAGCCGCGCATTATTTCCAAGGGCGGGAAATTACCGTGGTCACAGCCTACCCTTTGCGCGAGATTCTCCACAACCGTGAAGCAGAGGGGCGAATTGCTAAATGGTCGGTGGAGCTGGGGGAATTTAACATCAAGTTTGTGCCCCGCACTGCCATCAAGAGTCAAAAGTTGGCGGAATTCATCGCCGAGTGGACTCCGCCACCCCGGCCGAAGAAGCGCCGTGCCTTCCCCGGACGTTATTCTTGATGGGTCTTTCAGCCGGAAGGCGCGGGGCCGGAGTTGTCTTGGTCTCCCGACCGGTGACACCTCCAAGATGCGTGGTCGCCCTCGAATTCAAGGCCACCAACAATATTGCCGAGTATGAAGGTCTACTGGCGGGGCTGCGCATCGCTTCGGCGCTGGGCATTAGGCGTCTCCAAGTCAAGGGAGACTCCCTGCTAGTCATTAATCAAGCACGGAAGGAGTTCCAATGTTCCGACCCCACCATGGCGGCGTACCTGGCGGAGGTCCGAAGAATGGAGCGTCATTTTGAAGGTCTGGGGTATGTTCATATCCCTCGACGCGACAACCACCTTGCGGACAGGCTGTCCCAGCTGGCATCCTCAAGGGCTCCAGTTCCGGTCGGGGTCTTCGAAGAAAGACTATCGCGACCGTCCATTGCAGCCCACGATTCCGGTGGGGATGATGGTGTCGCCGTCGCAGCCCACAGTTCAGGTGGGGACAACGGCAAGGCTGTCGCGGCCTCCGGCTCAGGTGGGGAAGGCGATGCCGCTGTCGCGGCCTCCAATTCAGGGAGGGAAGGCAACAGGTTCGCCTCGCCCCGTGTCGGGAGGGAAGACGGCGTCGCCGAGGCAAAGACCAGGGAAAAGCTCGGCCCAGCGGAGTACCCGGGCGAGCACCGAGTGGTCGCCACCCTTGGGCAGGGAGATCGATGGATGGATCCTATCCTGGCCTTCCTGCGTGACCAAGTGATCCCCGACGATGATGCCTCAGCTGAGAAGATTGCACGAAAGGCCAAGTGCTATACTCTGGTAGGTGGGGACCTATATCGCCAGAGCAGAAACGGAGTTCTACTGAAGTGCATCACTCGGGAAGAGGGAGCACCGCTTCTCGATATCCATGGAGGCGCAAAGGGAGCCATATGTCCGGCCGAACTCTAGTCGGCAAGGCGTTTCGCCAAGGGTTTTATTGGCCTACCGCCCTCCAGGACGCTTGCGAGCTGGTGAGGACATGCGAAGCTTGCCAGTTCTTCGCCAGGCAAACCCACCGACCAGCCCAAGCTCTGCAAACCATCCCGCTCTCCGCCGTCGCGCCGGGGTCGGATATCCGGCCCGCTCAAGGGCCACGGGGCTTCACCCACCTCTTCGTCGCCATCGACAAGTTCACCAAGTGGGTCGGCCGGGCAAAGGCGATCTTGGCCATCACGCCGCCGCTGATAAGTTCATGCGCTGGATTTTCACCGCTTTGGAGTCGCCAACCGCATCATCACCGGCTAACGGCACCAGTTCACCGGTAGCGGCTTTTTCGAGTTCGCGGAAGAAATGGGCACCAAGGTATGTTTCGCTTTGTGGCCCATCCCATGAGCAATGGTCAGCGGAACGCGCCAATGCGCTGGTGTCAAGGGCCTCAAGACAAGGGCGTTTGATCGACTCCACGCGTGGTGCAAGATGGACGAAGAACTCCCTACCAGTTGCGTGGTCGCTTGCACCACGCCCACCGTGCAACCGGCGAGACACCCTTCTTTCTGGTGTATGGCGCCGAGGTCGTTTTCCCTCCGAAGCCGCCGCCGGCCGCCGCCTCCGCTTTCAATGAAGAAGACCAAGAAGGTCTCCGCGAGAAGAGGTAAACCTCCGGAGGAAGTGCGGATCGGCCGCTTTGCGTGCCGCCTGCTATCGCAAAGCTCAGCGGTACCACGCCACCCGGTCTCTCGAGAGAACATCGGCGGTGGGTGACCTGGTCTTGCGCAGACCAGACGCATGCCGGGTTACATAAATTGTCTCCTGGGAGGGCCCTTTAAGGTGGTCTCAGATCTCGCCCGGCGGTACGGTTAGCCACCGAGACGGCGAGAGTCGATTTAACTCCTACAACATCGAAGCTGCTCCTAAGTTCTACCCTTAAGGGAATTGTAGGTACCAGAAGTTTGCTCCACCACTCGAGGTACGCCCCTCCCTGGCCGGTCGGCGGTCATTGGCGATCAAGAAGGTCATGTTCGAAAAAACTTTTGCTTCGCCATTATTATTCCTCTTCGATTGTGCCTTGAGTGGCGAATATGCGCATGAATGTCGCTGGTTCCGCGGCGCTTGCTAATTCCTTTGTGGAGTCCATGACGATCCTCGACGCTCGTGTATACTTAGCTCAGCGATCGGGGCGGATTAGGTACGGTGCTCGACGCTGCTCGCACACCTCGGGTTGGCTCCTCGGCACCGCTGGTCGTCACCGCGAGCGCCGCCGCCTAATGCCACCCCCAGAAACTCGCCGCTGAGCACATGGCGCCACCGGATCGAATTCTTGGTATTTCACAAGGACTTAGGATCCAAACAGTATGAGCCAGACACTTCATCTTGGGGCTTAGAATGTTTTTAAAGCTTACCTTATGCGATACCTCTCCAGATGCCCACTCACCTTCTCAGAGTCGCCCCAGACGCGCAGGTAAGCATAACGATGTCGGGCTTACTTCCTCGAAGGCCTTACGCTTCGCTGGTCGCCTGCTGGCTTGGGGGTCGCTCGTCCGATGTCTCCGCTTGCCGCCGCCATGCCGTCGTGTTTCGCCCGGCGCCCGGCTTGATCGGTCGCCCGGCCGCCAAGGTGGTCGCCTAAGGTGGCTCGGAAATTTGCGCCGCCCAGCCGCCGAAAGCCGCCAGCCTTCCGTCGTGCTTTCGCCAGTAGCGTCAAGTCGCTCATCCCGCTGCATACGAAATAAGATAAGCGCTTTATACCGTTCTTTGGCCATTTCTTGCGATCATATCCCGAGATAGGTCAAGATGCGCGTGGTTATCGCAAATATTGGAAACCAACGCTCCTCATGATAAGAGAAGATGTGCTAAGTGTTAACGTCCGGCGAGACCAAGTCATCGGAGTGTCGCTAGACACAAGACTCCTACACGGCTCAGACGCTCGGGTTGGCTCCTCAAGCACCGCCGGTCGCCTCCGCTGAGTGTTTCGCCTAAGAGCACTTCCGAGAACTTGTTGTTTCGCCGCGTTACGCCAGAGCATATTTTTAAGCGATCATCGTGGTATAAGTTCGGAAGGTTGAAACTCGCGATAATCTCGCTGAAACTCGACGCTAAGGCCTTGCCGGTCTTATGTTCCTTGTTCGATGAAGGACATTTTTCACCTACATTTTATGTGGTCCGCGATAATCTATGCTCGCGATCACAAGCGGGCACATGAAATCACTTGGCAGACTTAGAAACGCCACCCTAAATTAGGTGTTTCTAAAAAGCGCCTTGGCTAAGTCTAATGACGGCCGCCTAACAAGCAAATGTGGTGAATTCAAGCATGCAAAGATGAGCAAACGCATGAATAACGATTAAACATCTAACATTCATCCAAAAGTTGTCCAAGGTTTTTCCGACGCAGTTCATCAACAAAAGCAAAGAAAAAAGAAGAGAAAAGAAGAAGGTCGCCGCTTCACTCCTCGCCCTCGCCAAATCAAGCTCATCATCGGCGCCGCCGACGGCCAGAGGAGTGGAGACGCCCATGGCCGGCCGCTTCCACCAGTAGTATCCCAGCCCACGTGTTCAAGCAGCCACAGCGCCACAAGCTTCCGCCGAGCCGCCGCCTGCGTCTTCGACGCCGCCGCCACCACCGCCATGGGATCAAAGCGGCGTCATCGGGCGCGAAGAAAGCGGCGTGTAGGTCGCGCCATGATCGCGACCAAGCGCCCTTCCGTGGCGGAGCGAGCGGCTAGGGCGCAGGAGTCCTCGAGCGCCCCGCGCCCGGTTGGTCGCGATGGGCAAATTGAAGCGCCGAGTCCTCCAGGCGCTGCCGTCATTTCAAGGGTTCGAGCACCTCTTGGTGCGCTGAACGCCTTCTTCAAAGATGATCGCAAGGTTGCGCCGCGGCGAAGGATTCAAGTTCCGAGGTCTTCGCCGCCGCCGGCCCTCTCGCCTGTCTCGGCCCGTTCCGCCCGCCGTGCATTGCGGTCGTGTTGGCCCTTTCTGCGCCGCTCGCCGCCGCCCTCTCCTGCGCTCCGCTCCATTTTGCCGCCATCGAGGCAAGTGTTGGGTTGTCTGGGCACCGTGCTCGAGGCGGCAAGAAGAACGGCAGTTGCCGCTGCATGTTGTTCACCGGGTGAAGAGTTCGACGGCGCGGCGGCAAAGCGGCGGCGGCGGGCGAGACCTCCGCGGGCGCTTAGTGCCGGAATATCTTCGCTGCGCGCGGCGACGGGGCGGAGGCGCTGGGCGAGGCCTCCGCCGCCTCGGTGGCGCCGGGGTGTTGGCACCCTTGCGCGCGTTCGAGGGCCGCCCTTGATGGCGCCTCAGTCAAGCCGCCATCGGGAGTGTGAGACCACCTTGTTGAGCGGTGGCCCTGGCTCCGTGGCGGTTGTCGGCGCCACGCTTGTCGGCACGAAGAAGTATGGTTGGTGAAGGCTCGGGCGTGTCTTGAGGGCGGCGGGCCGAGGTGAAGTCATAGCAGGGCGCCCTGTGCCCCGTTCCTTTGAGGGTACCGCCTACGGATCGGGCGGTGGCGGTGCTTTGATCCGTGGGTCTGCCTCTTAGGGTCCGAGCTCGTGGTGTCGGGCGCAGTGGCCGCTGTTCGCACTCGATTGCGGCGCAGGCACGCCCTCGATCACCGGCCGGTCGCGGGCGGGATCACGCTCGCCCGTGGAGTCCATTGGCGGGAGCAACCTGACGATCCGCAGGCGCTCCGCGTGCTCCAGGTCAGCGAGCGGCGGCGTCCGACGGAAAAGGCGTGTCGGTTGGAACCGGCAGCATCAGCGCGGCAAGCCACCGGCCCAGGTTTGGCTCCTCAAAGTTGCCATCGCCTGTCGCAAGAAAGGGAAAAAGATGGCGGTCGGTTGGTAGGAAGCCGCAGGAAAAACATGTGCTCAAAGGAAACTAGAAGGAGACAAGGGCTTACGCCCGCCACGGCGCTGCCAGTCATTATCGCCTGTGTACTGCCATGAAGGCCGAACGCGCCGGCGAAGAGGGCTGATCCTCCGTGCCGTGTAGTCCCGGGCCACCAGCCCTCCGTTCAGTCCGGCGTCAGCGACCGACGCTGGCCGCCATTGCGCTGAGCTCGCTGTCTCTTCGACCGGCGAGCCCGCTGGCTGGCGTCGGCGCCTCTCGGCGGCACCCCTGCGCCGATCCCATTGCTATCTGGATGTACTGACTAATCGCTGCGCCATGTCCTCCGCTTGGACTCAGGCTGAAGGAATGTAGCGGAGGCCATCCCGCCCCGGCGAAGTAGCAACTCCCCACTATTTCGCCGCACATTGGTGGAGCGCAGAATGAAGAAATGGCGGAAGAGAGGAAGGTTCAGCATCACCCCATGAACATTTCACAGAGGTGTGCGAAGATGGCGAGGAAGATGATAGAGTTGGGGTGAGATGAAGATGGTGGATTTCAGAGAAGTGGAGGACGGTGAGAAAAATTCGGAAAAGGGTGGAAGAAGTCCCGCCATCATGGCCTGTGTGCGTGACGATCTCGTCCGAGAGGCACACGGGCATGGCGGTCCCCGGTCGGTAGCGGAAGGTGCCTTCCGGCGCGATAATCCCCATCCGCTTCACGGCGGTGGCGTCAACAGTGGAGGCTGGGATGAGATTCACCATGGCGAGTCGAAGAAGGCGAAGAGCTTTGGGAAAAAGGGGCGAAGGAACAAGAAAGCAAAGTGCGCAAGAAAATGTAAGCGGAACCGCCAATACAGATGCATCTATATATGCGCATTCTACATCGACGGTTCACGAAGGGACAAAGTTATGCGCCGTTTGGTCCCAAGGAAAACCGCAGATACGCGGGGACCGGCGGTCAGATCCTCATGAGTGGTGGCCTCGCCAAGAGCGCACTAAGCATTGAAGTGCATTAAATGAAGGTTCTAAAAGGAGTCTTAGGCTCGCGCTTAGGGCAGGCCGGCTAGAAATCAACAGATATACGCTAGGGTACCTCTCCACCGCATAAAGTGCGGTCCACGGGCGGCCGCCATCGGGCGGCGCGGCCAGGCGGCCACGGGCGCCGGCGAAAGTGTGGGCGAAGACGCCAGCGCCGCGCCCCACGTGGCGCTCGGCGACGGGCGGCGATCACGCACGGCCAGCGTGTCGGTTCACGGGCGCGAAAGCAGCGGGCGAAGACGCCGCCGCCCGGCGCCAGCCCACGTGGCGGCTCGGCGACGGGCGGCGATCACGCCCGCCGGCCAGCGTCGGTCCATGTGGCGCCCGGCGAGCAGTGGGCGAGCACGCGCCGCTCGTTCGGCGCCCCACGTGGCGGCTTTGGCGATCGGCGGCGATCACGGCCCGCCGGCCAGCGTCGGTCCCACGTGGCGGCGAAAGCAGTGGGCGAGCACGCCTCGCCACCCGCTCACTGGTGGACCCGGCCCACGTGGCGGGTGGCGGCGATTGGCGAGGCACGCCGCCTTCGCCCGCAAAGGCAAAAGGTGGGCGACGGTGGCTTCGCCAAGGCTCCTTCCGCCGCCGTCTGCGTGTCGAACGGCAGTTCGCCATAGCAGCTTATCGATTGCAAGGGTTTTCGCAACAAGCCCATTCCTCCGACGCCTCACCTACTGTCACAAGGGGTCCCATCCCCGGACCGGGCAAAGGCACGCGAGGCATTTAATGAGGCCGAGGAACGGACAACACGAGAGGAAGCATTAAATGTATTTAGATCAAGATGATGACCCTCCTTGTACCTACCTGCTAGCCTGCCTATATAAGGGCCCCGGGTGCATGGGGAAGAGGGATCGAGCTTGGATCAATCGCCAAGCAATACTAGAAAGAGCTAGCAGGAGAACTTGTAACTCACTTAACTCAGATCGCTCAAAATATCATATACGAAATCTAGCAGGACGTAAGGTTGTTACCCTTCTCACAAGGAGCCTTGAACCTGGGTAAAAAATCACTTGTTCTTCCTAGTTCATAGGCGCCGAAACCCTCCGCGTGGGAGTCCTCTAGGGTTTTCGCCCCCTCGATTAGCCAGCCACGAAGACGCCCTCCTACCGAACAAAACCCGGTCTGTAGATCACGGGCCTGTCTGGTGGAATACGCCGACACACCCTTTTTTAGGATTCCGTTGTAATGCATGGGCACCTTATTAGTATACATATATGTATGTGTATACATACATATATATATATAGATTTTTTTGCTATTTTGCATTTTCTAGATCTCATCTAGAAAATGCAAAATAAATAGTAAACAAATTCAAAAAATACGAAATTTGATCTGTAGCTACATTTCAACAAGATGAAGAAGATGAACGGTTCGGATCGAATATTTTTGTCACGGATTTCGCAAAATCGGCCTGGAGCACGGGGAGGATCTGTGCTTTGAAGCTGACGGTAGCAAAACTCTCTCTCTCTCTCTCTCTCTATATATATATGTATGTATATATGTGTCTATATATATGTGTGTATATGTGTATATATGTATATATATGTAGACTTACTAGTCGTTAGTAATTAGTTACATGGCCAACCACTAATAAATATAGTAAAACGCGAATCCCTCATTTACTGTTTAATACACTAACATTTACTATCTTATTTATAACATTCTACTATAGAACAACGAATGAATTTACTACTGATTTAGTAACGTGTCTAACCAATTTACTACTGTATAATAGTAAAATCTATATAGAAATATAGTAATTTCTATATATAGATGTAGTAAAATCTATTACCAGCCAGCAAAATTATTAGTTATTAGCAAGACTTATATCATTCTATTCCTCTCGTTGTTAGTAAGCTACTGGTGAAAACCGTTAATGAATCAGAGCTACGAATAAAAAGTTGTGGCTAAAACAAAGAAAAAACAGATTCGTACACAAACTATGAAACACATTTATTAGTCAGTTGGCCATAATACTGATTCCAATAGTAGCTTTATTCATTGTTCTATAGTAAAAATGTAGTAAAGAAGATAGTGAACGTTAGTGAATTACATAGTAAAATGAGAGATTCAAGGACATTATCCGTATATATAAATTTTACTATCATATATATATATATATATATATATATATATATATATATATATCAAATAAACATCAACATACTTATGCGTGGTGTATATATATATATATACCACGCAATAGTAAGTTGATGTTTATTTGATATTAAAATTTGATTTATATATACAAACAATGAACTCTATTTACTAGTTTGTTAGGCCTGATGCATGGCTCGGTCAACTGGAGCAATCCCGATGTGCTAATTAGTTGCATGCATGGCTCGGTTGGACTGCGTAAACTAGCTGGCGTGTATGTATGTATGTATGCATGCATATATGTGTGTATGTATGTATGTGTACGCGAGCGCAGACTATTTTGATTTTGAACCATGAACAGTGATGAATAGTCTTTTCGATAGTGATATTTTAGTGGATTTACAGAACTGGGCATCGGAATATTTAGATAAAACCGTTGTGAACAGTATAAAAATAGTGCTTAAATAGTATGGATGATAGTGATAGTGTTTTTAAGTGAGACTAATTTTTTTGATTATTTTAAACTGGATCTTTATCGGTTGGCGAGACCAGCAAATGCCTAACTGGATAATAATGCTTTTAATTACCGTACTCAGCACTCACCATAGTTCTCATTATTTTGTTTCTCAAGTAGCTAATACGCCTCCCTAGGCAGTTCCACTCGAAGGGAACACTTATCTCATGTTCAAGGATCTCTTTTATTTCTCTATTGCGGCTCTCAACCAAACCAGAAAATCTACTTTATTCCACAAAATAATTTACATATAGTTTTCTTTTTCGGCAACCCCGAGCTCAACTTAGTACAAAGAGAAATTACCTTACAATACCTTAAGACTTAATCACCTTCTTACGCACTTAATGGAGATATCCTAATGCTAATGCTTATACTATGCTAAGGTGGAGATAGTGGCACAATGGTAGGTGGAGATGGTGGCAGAGTGGTTTTCTCCTCTTCCTTGTTAGTGTTCAGTGTTCTTGCTTGTGTCTATTTCAAAGGGTTGGTTGACATCAATAGTTGTAATGGCAATAGTTGTAGTTGTACCACCACGCTTTTGTACTTCTGAGATATATGGAATATTGTCTTGATATGAATGAATGTAATACCTTGTTCATGTATGATTCTAGTTTGAATTGATTATTGTAAGAATCTTAATCTTATGATCATTTCATCATTAATCATAGATAAATCTCTTATTATGATTTTATCTATTATATACTTAGTTTCATTCATATATAATTCAAGATTACATGCAAGTTGATTGTGAACCTTTTTTATTCCCAATATATTAGTTGATGTTTTTGCTTTATCATTGTCTATAGTATAAACTATTTCTGTGGTATCTTACAAAATATTTGTCATGAATAATATTCTTTGTACAACTAGTGTCTACTAATGCTAATATTTTGTTGGTAATATTTGGTTTTAGTTTTATTTTAACTGACATTCTTATTCCTAACATTTCCTTAAATGGTAATTTAATAATATATTTATACCCAAAATTAGTTACATCTTCTTTCAGTTGACGTGTTTGTTTTGTTTTTTATCATTCTTTATTCACATCACTTGTTCTTTGAACTCAGCATTATCCTCTTTTCTATTATCTCATAGCTCACTTATTTCTTTCTTTTTGATTTCTTCAATTTCTAATTCTAGTTTATGAACTCTATTTTCTAATATTCTTACTCTACTAGATAGAATTTTTAATTTTCATTGGACTCTAATTCTATCTCTTTTCTCCATTTTTTATGTGTTTTTAAACATTCTAATCATACTTTTTTTTAAATATGTATTACATGTAGCTCCATTCTCCTGGCTAGGGTAATATTTATAGTATGCACATTTTATATTATAATCTCCTTTTTCCCTAATCCAATCATGTTCACAGGTCATTTGAACCATCATTTCTATTTTTAATCATGCCAAGTCATTAATTAAGTCTATTTCATCTTCACTAGACCCAAGTTCTTCTTTGTTATTGTCTATTTCATCTGTTTCTATAATTGAGTATATAGATTCGTCATCTTTAATTTCATTATCACATGCTAATATGTTTTCATTGACACTTTCTCTTTTGATCTTCATTCGTGCATGGTTACTTAAATAGTCCGATGAATTACATATGAAGCAACTACATGCTTAATCATAACTTTTTAGGGTCATATCTTCTTACATTTTGTTTATGTAAAAATGGAAATTAATTTTCTGAACTTCTAAGAAAATATCTTCTTTTTGTTCTTATAGAATTTCTACTCATATATGGTGATTTTTAGAACTTTCTTGTTTTTACCTTCTCTTCTCCATAAGTTAATGGGATTTGTACTATTTTATTACAAAAATTATAATCAGAATGTTTCATAGACCTTTGAGCTTGTATATTTGTACATATTTTCTTAATTATTTGAAAACAAAGGTTATAGCTTGAGATATATTTATGACTGCTCCTTCAGTTTCTCTTTTATATTCTTCAAATGTCATACTTCCTAAATGGGTCTGGTAATTTATTGAAGTACCTTTCTACAATTCTTTTACTATATCCTTGCTTAATAGTAGTTGCATTATATAAATAATGTTGTGAGAACTACTTTATACATTTCCAACTTGTTATAGTTAATTTTTAAATTTCTCTTAATCTCTCATTTTGTAATGTAGTATGTCCTAATTCTGGGTCTTTTGCTATTATAATATTTGAGATTATATTTGCAAATTTATTAGGATTATTTCTCGTTCTTTTTAGTAATTCATAGTTATTTGGGTTATTTTCTACCCGTTGTTCCCATAAGACTTTTACAGGTTCTCCTAAAAATGTTTCTAAGTATGTTATCATATTTTCTACTTTATTTCCTGTACTATGTTTGTTTTGCATATATATTTGAACTATTAATCCTTTCCATATACTTATAATATTTGGCCAATCAATTAGATCATGGGCTACTAGATTCAATATTGCTCCATTATTTTTGTGATTTTGAAATTGTATAGCCTTTTCAAAGTCTCTACTTTTAGTTCCTATATATCTATATTATCTCGAAATATAATTATATGTATATTTTTCTTTTTCTAGAGGCCATCTTCCTTGAATTCTTGATTGTCTTTCTCTTTCTCCTTCATTTTTTACTGAACTTTCGTCATTTCTTCGCTTTTTTTCCCCATTGTCTTTCTACTTCTATAGCTTCCATTGCATTATCTAAATTGTATAATCCAACTTCATCTAAAGAATCTGTAAAACTATCGTATTCTTCTAACGGATCTATTAACTTAACTTCATTTATTAACTTATCTTCCTCTTCATAACTTGCTAAATATAGTTTTTCATTTTCTTCCCGATGTTTTTCTTCACTTATACTACTTTCTTTGACTATTTGTTTTCCTTTATTATTGTTATCATTTTCAATTTTTTCTATTTTCCTATTATTATTCAACTATTCTTTTCCTTCTATAAATTATTTAAGGTCATCTCTTTATCTATTTTTAGCTTTTTTAATCTTGATAGTTCTCTGTAAAAATATAACTTTTTATCCCTTATTGCAGACCATTCATGAGTCATGGTGTTGTTATATTCATCATATATTTGTTCTAATTTACTTCATAATATTTTATTTTAGATTCTAAATCTAATTTTTCCATGAATGATGGCACACTTTGTCTTCTATTTTCTTATATGTCTTGTTCAGATACTAATGAGTCTAAATTATCTGTTGCTCTTTTTTTTTTGTAATCTAAGAACGTAATTTTAGTTCCTCATTTGTTATCTTGATAACTTATATAATCTTCAAGTTGTTTTATACTCTTATTTTGTACAAGGTCACTTATATTCCATTCTTCTCCTGCTCTTTCTTTAGATCTAATTTTTAATAGACTCATAAAACTTGTTCCTTTAGATTACATACTTTCTATTACATCACTTACATTTACTTTATATTTGTTTCTACTTTTGTTACTTAGTCTTCCTATAAATTCTATGCTTACTGGTATATATATATGTACGTGTGTGTGTGTATATATATATATATATGAGAGAGAGAGAGAATCAAAAGGAATAAGCAATTATTTGATTAGAAACTTAAGACATTCTCAAAGCAACGCTATTGCTGCTAGCTAGTATTGCATCCAAGGGGGAAAAAAGGCTAGTAGTTCTATCCGATGGGGAGCTGTCAGACGTTGATATGAGGTTGACACTTCAGGGGCACAGCTAGCTAAGAGATATATACCTCCTACACACAACACGCACAAATAAAACATCTTTCAATCTTTTGCAATTGGAGATGTCCACCACGAGAACAAAAGGGATGGATGGGGGAGACTGCTCCACACGACCGGAAAGCAGTGCCACACACCCAGACTACATTATCATTGCTGCCCAATACCAATATATCATGGACTCGACCCAATACACCTCCCAATTATTCATACCTAGTGCATGGGTCGATGTATTTGACGTAAATTGCGTATGCTTAATTATATGTTTTATTTA
Source organism: Guadua angustifolia (assembly GCA_036346375.1). NCBI lineage: Eukaryota > Viridiplantae > Streptophyta > Magnoliopsida > Poales > Poaceae > Guadua > Guadua angustifolia. The sequence goes on from CM070503.1 coordinate 29,759,093, forward strand.
CCCCAAGAAGCATGGATGGAGACATGCAAAAAGAATATGCAAGCCTTGTCCTACCATGCGTGATTCACCTAATGCCAAAATGAAAGCAAGTCCAAATAATAATAAACCGTTATCATCCTCGTTTGCTGGCAATGGTGGAAGGAGAGAAATAGCAGAACTTTCAGACAATCCTGGGCGACCCACGACTCAGATTTTTTCATCCATTACGACGAGGCTGCTCTAGGCGGCGGCGGGGCGACTCACCTACAAACCATCCTCCACGGCCTGACGTGACCCTTCCTTTCTTTTTTCCCTTTCTTTTTCTTTCTTGCTCTTCTCTCTCCAATCTCGGTGCGACCTTTGCACCATGTATTTAACTTTTCACCTCCTAATATATCTCACGGCTTCTGCGGTTTCAAAAAAATAAAAAAATAATAATAATAATAATAATACAAGCTCCGCTCCCTAGAAGACTTGAACAATAGTATTGGCTTTACTCTCCTTTTCTTTTAGGAAAAAAAGAGTTTTAGATGCAGTAACATCCGAAACCCATGGCACATATGAAGCCCATTAGTTTGGTTTGTAGTAACGTGGTGAGTAGTTGCTAGGCTGGGCTGGGCCAAGTAATTTTGTTGGCCCAATTCCACAAAGGTGGAAATGGACAGATCTTTTTTTTTTTTTACCATTGTTTGGTCAGAAATCAATGCTCTAGATTGACTCACATGCCCGTCGATATCACTTTTACTGTGCATTTGTCAAATACATGACCCCTGTAAATCGTGTGAAACTATTTTCCCTTTTATTTTGCTGGCATCTCCTTGATTATTAAGTTCAAACAGTAGTGGGGTACAAAGGCTGCAGCATATTGTCCTTCTGTTCTTAGTACTGTAATGCAATGTCGGTCACCAAACTCACCACGATGGGCGTATCCGATGAAGGGACATAAATGTATAGCTGTACATCTAAATTTTCTTATAAAAAATTAATTATATAATATGTATATTAGCTATATATTAATAATAGGTCTAAATCAGTATATTTACTTATTAACTAATTTTAGCCTATTTTCTTTCTTCCATAACTCTCCTCCTCAACCCGCGGCCATCGTAGCCTATTAGCGAAAAGCCTACACCTTCTATTTCTCAATCAAGCAGAGCATATTGCAAAACACAACTAACCCTAGCCAAAAAAAACTTTCTTTTTTGTTTTTCATACTCTCTGCCTCTCTCTTTCGCTTAGCCTTGAGGCGTCAACCGGTGATATAGTTCGACAAGCAGGCGCGGTGGAAAGATGGAGGCTAAGGCGATGGTCGGGTCATCAACCAAGTACTAGTCAAGAACATCTGCAAGGGTCGCAACGTCATAGCAGAGCCTATCAAAGCCATTGACCATTTCATATAGGTTTTTACATATTATCTTGTTGAAAATTGAGAATTTGAAAAGTTGATAAAAGGTGAATTCGTGGGATTAATTAGTTAATTTTGTGACGTAGAGCTTAAGAAAATTAAGAGGTGTTCTGTAGATCAGAAAGCTTTATGAGATTGATCCAAAAAGACACAGAAGGCAACTACAATTACTACCTCCACATCAAAACCAATACCTATAGAAAGCAAATTAGTTTTTCATAATTAATTTTGTGAAAGAACAAACTAAATATAATGGATGATCAATATTTTTTTCTACAAGTTAGTGATGAAGATATAATATCTCACTTCCAAGTTTTGGAGTCTCGCGAGTTAATTTGTATTTTTGTATTAGTTATTAAGAAATTTTCTAATTTACTGTGACACATTTGCTCTAATATGAATAATTTGTATTTTAATTTTGTTATTATGAACCTTAAACTTTTATATTAAATAATATTTTGTTAACTCTGTACACCCATCTGAAAATTCCTGAAACAGTCACTGGCTCACTGCACATAGCAGATGGATGCTACCACTTCGAGCCAATTTCTGTGTCGAGAAGGTCGGGAAAAAAATGTCACGGCAATGATTGCAAGTTTGCAACCAAAGGAGAAACACATAAAATATAGTACAAAATATTCTTTTAAAAAACAAATATTGGATCTGGTGTGTCCCAGATCCTAGCTGGAGAGTCGATTGCCATGCGTTTTTGTAGAAACTGACCAAAATGCCAGGGCAGTGAACAGGTGTACAGTGTATAATGAGCACATCATGCGTTCAGAACAGTCCATGATGCTACACAAAAGGTGCCCAGGTATGATCATTATTGGATCAGGCTATTACAAGTGACCAGGGCAGCATTTGCATCCTAGCTAGTTGCACGCATGTTGCTGCCTGACTGGATCCACTCATCCCGATTACCATCTGGTTTCATGATGAATTTTTTATTTTTATTTTTCCCAGTTGAACTGACATCCAGAACAATTACCTGAACAACCTGCTGTTCCAACCACAGGTAGGTGAAGGTGAACAGCTTCAGCAAGCCATGAACCAATGGGCCATCTATTACTCCTTTTCCATGATCTTCGAGGGCATTGCTCCTTTTCCTTGGCTAGTTGGCTTCAAAATGCCAATGATTTCGGGTACAGGTTTTGTAGGTGAGTAAGTTGGATGCACGGATGGTGATCATCACGAGGCCAGGCCCCATCTGAATGAATGAATGGATCCTGCATGGTCCAAACAATGCAGAATAATAGTAATCATGGAGGCTGCAACTTCAGAGGAGTTAGCCTCTCCCTCCAGTCTGGACTGGGAATGCACGAGCGGAAAAGGTATGGAAGCTCAACGACAGGCGTTGATGAATAGTTTTAGGCTGTAAATGTGTAGCAGGATCGCACCAGTCAAAGGGCCAACAGATCATGGTGCATGCAACATTATCACATGCCGTTCACAATGTGGTTGATAGTGTCAGGATTAATTCAGGTTTCAGATTTGGCCGATCGAGTTGAATGTGTTTGCTTTGGTGATCGAATGGCTGAGTACAAATTTCAGAATGATTTTCTTGGGCTCTGATGCCCACGAGGTCATTTTTTCGATAAAGGAAGTTTTATTAATCTTAGTAAATTACATCAGGTGATACAATTATACTAAGAAGACTCGACCTCTACACATAGGTGTACACACCAAACACACACACACACAAGAAAAGACAAATAAACCGTCTCGCAAACTACATCACGCAATATTGTCTTCAAGACTATCCACCATCATAGCAACACTGACCACGATAAAAGCTCCAATGACAACGCCCAAGAAGGACTCGACACGCACACGCACCGCCATTGCCATGATCCAACCAAAGGAAGACTGCACTCAAAGGTTTTCACCCCTGAGAGTAACCTCAGACTACAAAACAATGCCTTCAACAAGGCCATTGCCGTGCACAACCAACAAAGGTCGACCTAGGATTTCTCCCAAGTCAAGTATCGGATATCCCTGATGCAACCACCCTCATTCCGAGTTAGTGCCGCCATACCACTTAATCTTAGCCAATCGCAACGGCCACCTTCTCAAGGCCAAACAATTTTTAGATGTTCAACTCTACGATGACAGATTCGCGAGCTAGCCAATAGGCACACGATCATCAAGTCCATAGAGTGCATCTAAAAAATGAGTTGTGTCGTCTAACAAAACGAATCCGTGAATCGATGCTAAGATGACATAGGTCAAAAGAAATGTATCCCCACGAGGTCATACATACTGGATGCCATACAAGTTGATCTAGCTACAGTTACCGAATTTCCTTCCTATTTGCTACCTAACATTGTCCTGCTCTCTTCTTCCATATAGCTGAATTTTGAGTTCGGCTCGATTTGACTTAGCAATGTTTCTGCTCGGGTTTCCTAACATTCTACCGAACAGCTGAACGTAATCTTGTTTTCTACTTCAATTTCTTCCTTAATAGATGGCAAAATTATCAAGATGTCCACCATTTCAGCCACTGAATTTGAAGGGGAAATCTCTTATATGCCACTGGATAACTTCGTGTGTCTACAATATATCACAGATGTCGCATTACCATGTGGGCCCGGGTTCACATATCAGTCTTACAATGAATAGCATATTGTAGATCATATAGTTATTCAGTGGTATATTATAGATTTTCTCTTGAATAAATTGTACGATTCATCGCAACAACTTAAAAATGGTTCAATAACAGCAAAACTACTATTTTATTGACTTCTGCAGTTGCTTTTCTTTTTTCCCTTCCAGCTGCCAAAGCCGCGTCCGTTGCATTCGTAGGAAATGCGAATACTTATAACCTATCCAATCAGTCGCCTAGGCTTAGGTCCTGTTTGGGAGAGCTCCAGATCCCAACTCCAGTTCAGATCTGAAATTTATAGGCTAAAATAAAGTGAATTAAGTTTATATTTTTAGTCTAAAATGTAAATAAGATGATTTATCTAAACACTCTTAATGCACCAACAGCTCTAGTTCCAGAAATTTCTGGAGTTAGAAATACCCTGCTCGACCAACTCTACAGATTTTGGTGGAGCTGGAGCTGTCCCAAACACCCCCTTAGAGAGGACATGCTGAGATTTTGTATTAAAAGTCTATTACTACACAAATTAACTAGTATGGTATATATCCTGCTGCCACATCTTAAATACAGTTAAATTAAAGCACAAATCGATGGCATCTAGTGTGTGTTTTCAACTCGCCACATGCATGCATGAGTAGTTTCGTACTCATGTTGTTGATAGCATAGTTAATTATAGATGGGAGATAAAATAACAAAGACTAAGCTTGTACTATTGAGGGTTGTAACGGGCAACACAAAAATGCTTGGTCAATTGTCAGCACCCAACTTGCAACCGGCATGATCTACCAAACAAAGTTTGGAATTTAGCAGGAGACAAATGTCTTCAGCATGCACATCAGTTCCAACCAATTAATAAGCTCATGTAACATACGGCTGCTGTGCATTCCAAGTAAGCTAATTTAACAAACTACTTTTCCATTACCAATATGCTTACTAATTACTCTCTATCTAAGTTTATAGAACGTATTTTCTCTTTGTATATAGACTAATTAATGAGATGTTGAAAATGACTAGAGTATCCTTAATTATTATCTCTAAATATTATATTCAATGCATGAGAATATCAATTAAATCTGGATATTTATTATGGATATAAAGTGCACATGACACTAATTTGCATTAGAAAATAAAATATGCCCTACATTTATGGAAAAGACCATTAAAAAAATGCACCCCATAAACTTAGACAGGGGAGTAGTAGCTTACTCACAATTTTTAACAAAAATATTGTAAGTCGTCTTTACATATCTATTTTTTAATTGAAAATTTGAGAATTTGTCATTCCATCGTCAGCATTTCAGTGATCGAGACATCGACCGGAAAATCTTGGAGTGGCAATGAATGGAACGGAAGATCCTCAAATTTCACTTTGTTACATATGTTTGGTTTGTCGTACATATTAATGCATCAAGACGTAGTAAAATACACACCTAACTTGACATATCTCTGTTTCTTGCATTACTTCCTGATTATACACAATCAAGAGCTGTTCAAATCCAAGAACTGTCCCCCTACTCAGTGTTTAGCTATTCATGGCATCATCAAACGGCTAAAAAGATAGGTAAATACTCCACTAAAAACCGGATGAATGAACTTTTTTTCCCCAGTATCATATGCTTGTCGCAATAATTATGGGGGAAATACTGCAATAAAAAGTTCTAATCACAATAAATTATACAACGACATCTATATATAACCCTTGAGAAATGTTGTATGAACAGTTGCAACAAAGGTCCCCACCTACTAATTGCATCCAACTGTAAGGTAAGGAATAGAGTTGGAGTCAAAGAGGGTTGGAACTAAACAAAGCTGAGTGCTTTGAAGGGAAGGGATGAGGAAGGAGAGAGGGAGGGAGGAATTGAATCACTTGAGCGGCTCCTCAGTCCTCAGTCAAACTCAAGATATTCGCTTTTCTAGCTTCCTTATAACCTTTTTCTTTTACAAATTTGATTCTTTTTTAGATAAATTTTTAGAAATAATCAGCAAAAACGTGACAGATGACAAGCACAAAATCATTGTACTATAAAATTTTGTCCGAACCGTCGGCGAAAGCATCAGCTTTGCTTCCTCCTCCCTACTCGCCACCTCGCCTTTCACCTGCTCCCATAGCTGATAGCTCCCCCATTTATCAATGAAATCAAAAGCACTTCAAGAGGAGGAGAGAGAAGCTTAGAACTACCGAAAACCCAACAAAATTTAAGACACAAGGGAGAGAGAGAGAGAGGGGAGAGGAAATTAAAATCTTTACCGGCACCACGGTCACGGTGCCACGCCACATCCAAGTCTCCTGCCGGAAGCGAGCATGGTATCCGGCATATTTCTCCCCCTTTCCTTCTAGCTGTTTCGGCCGCGCGCATCAGTTGTCCTTGGTAGATTGAGTGAGTGGGAGGAGAGAGAAGCATCGCCCATTGGCCACGCCCATGGTGATCCCCGTGGCCGTGTCCTAGGGGAGAAGAAACCAAGAAGCCCTACAAACTTGTGTTGTTGTTGGGGGAGCGAGGAAAGAAAAAAGAAAGGAGTAGGAACCGGTGTTGGGGAGCGAGTGGGAGGCCAATGATGGCGGCACTGGCCGCCGCATTGACCGGACTTCTTGTTGCCCTCTCGGCGGCGCCGGCGGGAGCCTCCACCGATTCCTCCGACAGTAATAACCTTAGGCCGGCCCCGCACTCCCGATTCCGGGTTCTTGGTTTCCTTTTCTTGGAATGTCATGATTTCCATTTCCTTTTCCTGTGTGTGAATAATGCTTCGGTTTTTGCAGCTGCGGCTCTGGGGAATCTCTACACCTCCTGGAACAACCCGTCGCAGCTGGCTGGCTGGTCGGCCGGCGGCGGTGACCCCTGCGGCGCGGCGTGGCAAGGCGTCTCCTGCTCCGGCTCAGGCGTCACCGGAATGTAAAGATCCTTGCGTGTCTGGAACGATTGATTGTTTGCTTAGTGGATGCAGCATGTTAGGTTTTTGATCGAGGTGACGAGTGCTTTGTTGACTGTTGTTTGATTGTTAATGCATTCCAAGTTTGTGGAAGTTGATAGACATGTGTGGTATTTGGGAAGCACCTGCTTTGATGCCACAATCTTAACTGATGTCTGAGATAGTTTGTAGGATTCCCCAAAATCTTCTGCCAGCATAAAAAGAAAGGATTAAAAAAACCCCCCTTGTTTGGATCCATGCTGTGGAAATTGACTGCTGTTTTTCATGGTAGTTCCTATTTCTATACTCCATTCATCGCGGTTTTGTTCATTGGCGTCTGGATTCCTGATACAAAACTGTTGGAAATACAGATCATACATGATCGTTAATTTTGTTTGCACTATTTACTTGTGTGACTATGGAAATTCCTGAAATGAAACTGCTCAACACTCATTCTTTCTCTCTCATATTCTACAGTAAGCTTAATGGGGCAGGGCTGAATGGTACTATGGGATACCTACTCTCCAATTTATTCTCACTGAAAACATTGTGAGAGCTTACAACTTGGCTACCCTTCTCGTGCTTTTTGCATTATTTTGATCTCCCATCTCATTACGTGCAGGGATTTGAGCAATAACAACTTGCAAGGTTCAATTCCTTACCAGCTGCCTCCGAATCTCACATATTTGTATGTGTCACACCTAGTATAATCTGTTCTGTTGTTATTGTTGTTAGTCTCACTCTAAATGGCGATGCAGGAATCTGGCAGCCAACAATTTCAATGGCAATATTCCATACTCTATATCCAACATGGCTTCACTTGAGTACCTGTAAGCTTCTGTCTGTCACAACTTTGTTCTACCTTTTGTATGCACAAGTATTAATGTATTAGCGTTAAATTTTGCTGGCAAAATGTGATTGCAGTTAACCTTTCTATGCAGCAATCTCAGCCAAAATTCACTGTCTCAACAAATGGGTGATCTATTTGGAAACCTCAATTCACTTTCAGAGTTGTAAGGCATCTTGAAACTTTGTTCTTTATTTCAAACCTTAACTTGGATTTTATGTGATTAGGCAGTTTTGCTATTCACGCACTTGGGATACCCTTTCCGCAACATGACATCTATGAATTTTGGAAACCATGTAGTCCAGTTTTTCTTATTAAAAGGCCTAATATAAAATTCCATAAAATGCTTGCTTGCTTCACAGTTCATATGGTGAAGTAAGATATGGAATTCATTATGCATTCTGTTTCTACTGACTAACCCAAGTGCTGTCATCTCCATCATATGTTGAAATAAGATGTACAAATTCATTATTAGTTCTGTTTCTACTGACTAATCGAAGTACTGCCATCTCCATCAGACATGAAAAGGAAAGGACCAGCCAGCTTGATGTTTGGAATTGGATTTTTGGGTTGTTTCATACTTTTAGTATTCTATAAAATCTATACTCATACATTAAATGCTTCGAGTTATTTTTTCCACTCAAATTAGTAAACACCGTTTCATAATCTTGATTATGTTTTAGAGGGGCACCTGAGAACTATTAGCCCCTATGATACTCCAGTACAAGCTAAGCATCTCTTCCCACAGCTGAGGATTAAATTTAGAAAGAATGGTGTCAAAACCTGTTATATATTTTTGAGTTTTGGCATGCAGTTTTGCCCTTGAAATGTGTAATGGTCACAAAAGTTACCTTTTAATTGCATGGTTTCATAGATCCATCTTATGCTATTTGTACTCCTTGACAGAGATGTATCTTTCAACAAATTGACAGGGGATCTTCCCAATTCTCTTGGCTCTCTGTCAAATCTTTCTAGTCTGTAAGTATTCAGTAATTTTCTTAAATGCAAAATCTGAACTTTTGTGCTTAACTTTCCAGCTCTGGTTGTTGCGTTATAAGTTTCTAACCAATTTTGCAGTTATATGCAAAACAATCAATTAACAGGTTCTGTCAATGTTCTCAGTGGTCTAAGCCTTACTACACTGTAAGTGACTTTTCAGCCAACAATTTTACTGCTATTGTTGCTTGCTTGATGCAATGACAGCTAAGAATTTTTTTAAAACAGAAACATTGCAAACAACAATTTCAGTGGCTGGATACCACAGGAATTCAGCTCAATCCCAAATCTGACGTATGTGCCAAAATGTTTTACTGCCCTTTCTCTATGGAAATTGTCATTCGAACATTCTAATGACTTGTTGCAATAACAACCATAGACTTGGAGGGAACTCATTCGACAATGGACCTGCTCCTCCACCACCACCTTTTATGCCACCACCACCCAGGAGGCCACGTAATCATCCTAACCATCCTCAGGGAAGTGGCAACGCTCCAAAAGGCTCTGAGAGCCCTACCGATCAAGGTGAAAAGAAGAAAGGTCTTCAGACAGGTCCGCTTGTGGGGATAGTTGTTGGCTCGACACTTGCTGCCTTGTGTATACTTCTTCTTTTGGTATTATGCATTCGCACTGTTCGGAAAAGAACGGATGATACCAGCAGCGAATCAAAAGATTTTGTAGGTTCGCTATCAGTAAACATAGAGAGAGGTACTACTCTTGTTCTTCTTATGCTGACATGTTTTCTCATTAGGTTTTTTTCTTGTGTAATCTTATGTTATTTTCAGTTAGCTGAGATATCTTAGTTTATAAGGTAACCTTGAACTTGAGTACTGTTTGATTGTCGGAAACCACACAATGTAGGTGTTAGTAATGATAAAGCATGTAAGTCAATTGAGATGTGACCAATAGTAGAGCTTAAGTGGCATTTGCTGACTTTGAATGGTAGCCTTGACCTCAAGATGTGTATAGTTTCACACTCTAGTCTTTGAGTTAGGACAGAAAACTTGAAACCTTGGATAGCATGCACTAAATGTGGAATGGAGATTTTATGTTTGCTGTTATGAAAATATAACCAAAAGGGACACCCCCCAACAAAACCAACCAACCACAACCAATTCCTCTCATTTGATGATCTTTAGCAATATTCTGTAACTGATTTTTTTGCACACTGGTCAGTCATAATTCAGATTTTCACTCCTGTGTGTTTTGGTTTTGTAGCTTCTAACAGGGAAATCCCAGAGCAGAGTCCTGAAAATACCTCTGTAGCAACTATGAAACTCCCATCTGCTGAGAAAATGACTCCTGAAAGGGTTTATGGTAAAAATGGTTCTATGAAGAAGACAAAGGCTCCCATAACTGCGACACCTTATACCGTTGCATCCCTCCAAGTTGCTACCAATAGCTTCTGTCAAGATTCCCTTCTAGGTGAGGGTTCACTTGGTCGTGTTTACAAGGCTGATTTCCCCAATGGAAAGGTAAAATATGCTTCATCTTAAATGAGATATATACGCTGGGTGGATTGTACAATGCCTTCTTGTTAATACTCATAACCTTCAAGTTAGTCAATTGCTTAAATGAGATATATACGCTGGGTGGATTGTACAATGCCTTCTTGTTAATACTCATAACCTTCAAGTTAGTCAATTGCTGAATCAGCTTTATTTCCGTTTTTGCCAATTCGGAGTGCAAAATTATTTTATGCGTTATGAACTTGAGGATTGCCAAGATAGCAGATTATTTGCTTTTACCATTGTTCATAGGATAACACTGGTTACAAAGCCTAGGTCCCATTTGTTTTAGCTTGTTCACTATTTTAAAGGCAGCAAATTTAAGAATATATGAGATTTTTATATCCTCTCCCATCTATTTTTTTTTCTTTGTAATGCTGTACGCTGCAGCTGAGTTATGTGTTATGGTTGCAGGTTCTTGCAGTTAAGAAGATAGATAGTGCTGCCTTTTCCTTGCAGGAAGAAGACAATTTCCTTGAGGCTGTATCAAGCATGTCACGACTTAGGCATCCAAACATTGTGCCACTTACGGGTTATTGTGTTGAGCATGGGCAAAGGCTTCTTGTTTATGACTACCTTGGCAATGGAACGCTGCATGACATGCTACACTTCTCTGATGAGATGAGCAGGAAGCTTACCTGGAACATGCGTGTAAGGATAGCACTAGGCACTGCTCGGGCGTTAGAGTAAGTTATTTGAATCACACAGCAGTTTTACTCTTTCTGAAGATTATGGCAGTGGAGACACGTATGACTGTCTTTCAAACCTACTCGTAGGTACCTGCATGAGGTCTGCTTGCCATCTGTTGTTCATAGAAACTTTAAGTCTTCAAACATCCTACTTGATGAAGAGCATAATCCACATTTATCTGACTCTGGGCTTGCTGCCTTGACACCCAATACCGAGAGACAGGTAAGTAACATAGCACCACATTTCACAAGTACCGAAGTTGTTTTTGAATAATTGTTTGACTCATGTAGTTGTTCCTTTTTCAATGGATAACTATACGTGGCTTGTTATTCCAGGTTTCGACCGAAGTGGTTGGTTCATTTGGATATAGTGCCCCAGAGTTTGCCATGTCAGGAATTTATACTGTAAAGAGTGATGTGTACAGTTTTGGAGTAGTGATGTTAGAACTATTGACTGGGCGGAAACCACTGGACAGGTATGTCATCTAGCTTCTATTCTGATTCTGGTGCATTGCATCTTATATGTTGAAATGACCTTTGGATGGATATTACAGTTCTAGAGAGCGGTCGGAACAGTCTCTTGTTACATGGGCTACCCCACAGCTTCACGATATCGATGCACTTGCTAAGATGGTTGATCCAGCATTAAATGGAATGTACCCAGCTAAATCACTCTCACGTTTTGCAGACATAATTGCGCTGTGTGTTCAGGTACGTTTGATGCTTTGCAATTGATCTTCAGTTATTCATGCATAGGGAGAAGTGAGCAGTAGCACACATGTTAACTTTCAAGAAATCGAAAAAATCTTGTGGAATTAGCTGTCTTCAGAGTTTGCTAGGACTATCGTATTATGACAGTTTCTAGGTTAATACTTATGTGCTAACTTTACTGCTTTGATGTTGGGTTGCTTTGCTTAACAACACAAAATCATGTATTAGAAAGTTATATCGGCTCATGTGGTTCCTGCAAGGAGCATGTCGTAAGAAAGCTTTATGTGATTTGTTTGCACAGCCGGAGCCAGAGTTCCGTCCTCCGATGTCTGAGGTTGTCCAGCACCTTGTGCGCCTGATGCAGAGGGCTAGTATAGTTAGGCGACAATCAGGAGAAGAACTAGGGTTTTCATATAGAGCCACAGAACGTGAAGGAGACGTGAGAGACATTTCCTTCTGACACAAGCACAAAGAAGTTTGGAGGTTCGCTTTGCAAGGACAAGAACTGGCATGCGCTTATGAACCGGAGAACGTGATTTAATAAGAACAATTCAGGATCGAACGAATTTGAGAGGATAATTTTGGTACTTCGTTGTTCAATTTTGTTCATTCTTCTCCTTTTTTTTTTGTTTTTCTGGTCAAGTGTACTCAGTTAAACTGGGGCTGAAATCAATGGTATGTATGGCATCATGTTGGTCACTGGTAGAGAGAGAAAAACGTAACATGAGTTACGTGGTCAGCTCTGTTTAGTGTTAATGCTGCCAGGCTCTTAGAGCAACTCCAATCCAAATTCCTATATTTTCTCCCTAAATTACTCATTTAAAGGTGGTATAAAAATTAGAGGCATCCTATATCAAATTTGTCTTCAACTCATACTCCCTATTACTCACCCCTATTATTTATCTAAACATTATTATTACTTTGCACCTATGAATTATTATTTTAAAATGAATAAAAAAATGCTAAAGAAAATAGTAGGGGTAAAGAGAAAACCTCTAGATGTAGGGGTGAGAAGAGGCCTCCCTAGAATAAGGATTCTAAATAGGGGTTAGATTGGAGCTCATATTTTTTAAATTCTCCTTATAATTTAGGATAGGGGGAAGTTTAGAGGATGGATTAGGCTTGCTCTTACACCTTACTATTGAGTTATATGGACCAGCTAGTTTAGCTAAAAGCTTAAGCTGACCAGGAAAGTCCGTCAATTCACTTATGCAAACACTCACTACAGCCATTCACCTACAGGATAACTTTCTTTGATCTCAATCAAGTATGTAAGTAACAACATTGGCAGGTCACTCCATCCTACCTCCTGTGCTTTGCTATGTACGTGAATTTCCATGTTTCTGGGACATTTGATCTGTATTTTGACTGCTTGGACATCGTTACACATAATAAATGGAGTAACGCACCATACCTCAATATGAACCATACAGCTCACAGTATGGCTACCAAACTAAGAGTATGTTGCAGCAGCAACTGTTACATCTCCCAGAAGGTCCCTAAACTGCTGCTGCTAATGGTGTTTGTAAATCCTCTTTGCAAATCTTACATACAATGCACAGCAGCAATGCCAAAATCAGAGATCCATGATGATCTTCAGATGAGAAATGCAGGTACATACCTTCCTAAATGGCTAAATCCTCACCTATCTCTGTCCTGTATCAAGTTGCCAATCATCTTGGCAAGAGGCACGGTGCCCTTGGCCATGATCTCCAGCCTTGATGGGTTGGACGCGTGTGCGAACAGCGAGAGCCCGAACATCACGAGCTCTGGCAGGAACAGCCTCGACGATAGGAAGCCGTGCCAGTAGTGCGGCTCGAGATCGAAGAAGGCGTCGAAGAATCGCCTTGTGCCGTCAAGGTCCAGCTTGAGCAGGATGTCCATGCCGAAGCAGAAGAACTCCCTCTGACGCCGCCTGTCTGCTGGCCACAGCTCCTTCCACACCTCGGCCGAGAGCGCGTCCCCGGCGATGCTGTCAATGCCATTATTGCCGGAATCAAGAAACCGCACGATTGATTCCGCCACGATGGGCGCGGTCGCCAGCGTGCGCGCTACCATGTACCCCGTGGACGGGTGCACCATCCCGGCCGTGCCGCCTATGCCGACCACCCTCTGTGGCAGCACGGGCAGTGGCCCGCCCATGGGTATCACGCAGCGCTCGTCCTCCTCGACGCTCCGGACGCGTATTCCCAGGTGCCTCAGCCGCGCGGCCATGCGCTCCTGGATGTCGTCCATGGCGAGCCCCGGGCGCGCGACCAGCGAGGTCTCCTCGAGGAAGATGCTCGTCGGCGAGAAGGGCATGGCGTAGAGGAAAGTGGGCACGCGGCGGTTCCGCTCCTTGATCTTGGAGCCCTCGGGGAGGTGGGAGTCGCGCCAGTCCATGAAAAGCATCTTGTCGAGGTCGAACGGGTGCTCGTCGACCTCTGCGAGGATGCCGTAGGCGACCTGGTAGCCGGGGTTGTAGGGCTTGTCGTACTGCACGAGGCATCGGGAGAAGCCGGTGGCGTCGAGGACGACGGTGGCCGGGACGGCGACGCCGTCGTCGCAGATGAGGAGGAAGAGGCCTCGTTGTGGACGGCCTTGACGACCTTGGCCTGATGGAAGCGGACGCCGTGGGCGACGCAGCGGTCCATCATGGTGGACTTGAGCTTGCGGCGGGCGACGCGGGCGTAGGGGCGGTCCAGCGACTTGACGCGGCGGTCGTCGATGAAGACGGAGGCGGAGGGCCAGACGGCGTCGAGGCAGTGGGAGAGGCCCATGGCGTCAAACTCGTCGACCCAGACACCGTAGTTGTTGGGCCAGACGAGCGCCGGGGAGGGGTCGACGGCGCAGACGGAGAGGCCCGCCTCGGCGACGCGCTGCGCCACGGCGAGCCCCGCAGGCCCGCCTCCCACGACGGCGAGGTCGACGGGCCTGGAGCGTGCCGGGTCGTAGCGGGGCAGGTCGAGGGAGAGCAGCTCAGGCCGCGCCGGCGGGGCCAGCGAGCGCAGCGCCTCGGCCGCCGCCGTGGCGCGGCAGATGACGGCCGCACGCGCCGGCGGCGGCTTGCAGGGTGCGGCGTGGTGGGTGCGGAGGAGGACGGCGGCGGCCATGGGATTTGGGGATTTGTTGCGCGGTGGTGTCGTGCAATCCTTAGGTGATAAGCCTCTTATTGAGGTGGCCGCGGGTTGGGTGGGGAGTGGAGTGGACAGTAGTGGAGAGCTCAGGCCGAGCGCTGGGCCGATTTGTGGTGCTATTTTCGGCCGAGTACCTAAATCCTTACCATTTTGCAAAGGAGGGCTTCTGTGAATTCTCTCCCACTCCAATATGTCAGCTCAGCACAGCGTATTTCAATCGGCAAGTACCATGGTTTACAAAACCACCGAAAGCCACTTAAAAACCACAATTTTTGATCTTACCGTTCTGGTTCGAAATCAAAAGCCTCTCAGTAAACCGTTCTAATTAAAAAAAATTTAAAAATTCAAAAAATTTATGTGAGCGGTTTTTCGTTGAAAAACGATCAAAAACCGTTTTCGAAAAACATTCAATTAATTGGGTTGGTTTTTCGTGAAAACCGAGCGGTTTTTCGAGAAAAACCGTGGTTTTCAATTTTTTTAAGTTCTTTTTACAAATTTTTTTGATTTTTCAACTTTTCAGTTTTTGACTGTTTTTGAGCGGTTTTTACGAAAACCGTACCGCGAAAACCGAACCGATTTTCACGGTACGGTTTTGTTAATCCTGATGAGTACTAGCAATCGGATGTCCGATCTCTGTTCATTTTTTCGGACATGTTGGCGCAACATTTTTTTCTATTCATGCAACATTTTTTTTCTATATGTGCAATATTTTTTTTACGTGTACATTCCTCCTGTTATTGAACATTTTTGTTGCACACGGTAATTACAAATATTACATGTATGGAAAGAAAATGTTACAATGATTCGCGTCGACATTCGTACTAGTATTAAATGAAAACATTGTATGTATGAAAAGAAAATGTTGCATGTACAAAAAAATTGAACGTTTGAAAAAAAATCAAACGTCCAATCACAAGTCGTTAGAATTTCAATTCGAAGGGGGAGATGCCGTTCCTGGTCAATGATTAATCAAGGAGGGTTTGTACTTTTCATTCGTTAAGCATGTGACTAGCATGCTCGAGGGCAACTCCCTGCTGTTATGTTGCTTGTTGATGCACCGAGTACGTGTTTGATAGGCAGATTTGTACGCGTGTATGTGGCAGACAATGAAAGGAGTAGATTAGTCACCATGGGCTGGCAACCCAAAAATGTAGGAAACACCAAGAGATTATCTTTTTCAAATGGCTAAATTTATTGATTGAATTGATTTTGATTTTAGTGATTGAGATTTATAAAACTTTACAGCTATTTGTATTGTACTTTTAATAATTTTCAAATATATTCGTTAGATTTACAATGTTACGAAATCACCACATAGATCCCGCCACTGTTAGGCACTCCTACCTACTTAAAGGACATCTAGTCTAGCTCCTCTCAAAGTCGTTTGTTATGTCGATCATTTGTTAGAAAAGTTTGAAAAAGATATGTGTGAAGGCACAGGCTAACTGGTATAGTATAAGGTACCATTACAAGTTCAAATTCCATTAATTTGGTTTTGGTGTTAATGATAAATCTAATATTGAGACTAACTATTTTGATAATCATAATATTGATCAATTTCAATTGTTAATTAATGACAAATCTTTCTATGAGACTAATTCTTTTGTTGAGCTTAAATCTTATATGTCTCTTTTGGATGAAAAAGATGAAAATATCAAAGGTATGCATTTGAGCTCATATTATATATCTTGTTGCATTCCTTAGATACGATAGCCATGATTATATTGATAAATCCAAATATGAGACTAACTCTTTTATTGAGTATATCCTTGATTAATCTCATCTCATTGAAAAATGGAAAACTCAAGGTATGCACTCGTATTCATTTTATGATATCTTAATGCATATTTTTGATTCAAGTTAAAGGATGAACTCTACCATTATTTAGACTTCAAGATGTGCATTAATTCTGTATATATACATGAATGCACACATTTAAGGAGTTTATACTTTACCTTGATGTTTCAATAGTATTGATCTAATTCATCTTTCTATATCAAGGATCATTACTTTGAAACAATCCTTTGAGTATATTTAACTTATGTAATTGTAGTATACTCATGGCAATATAGGATAAACTCCAAAGCAATCTCAAAATTGAATATGTGCATATTGATTCAAGTTCAATTATTTATATACACACTTCTTTGTGCAAGCCACGATGATCGCAGGTGCTGAAACTGGCAGTGCGCCTCGGCCGATTGCTTTAAGCCCAGCCATGAAGCCTCCGCTTGTGGCCATTTTGCCTTGATTTGCCCCAATGCTCATAGCCACATGGTGGTTGCCACCACACTTGGCGACGCCCTTGAGCCTTGACCGCCCATTGCGGCGTACGGCCAGATATTGCTGCGCGCATCGCGCGCCGCTTAGCCTTCCTTGGCGAGCTTCCATTCACGCTCCTTGCCCAGCTGTCGTGGTTCAAATGCGCATGCGTGCGGCGATCGCTTCGTTTGCCCGGCTGCCCTCGGTAGCCAGCCGTGTCGTTGCCACATCTCGAAGCATACGTGGCATCACTGCGCCTCGGCTCTTCGCCCGGCCTAGATGGCGGCGCCACCTCGGCCCCTAGCCCCATGTTCAGCTACTTGCCTCCGTAGCCTCACAACTTTATCACACGTCTGGCCTATTTCTTTATGCCGCGCCCATATTTAATGGAGTTTATTCTATTGTTGATGATATTAAAGTATTGATCCTTTTCACCACTCCATATAAATTGGATCATTACTTTTAGGTTCCATCGAATTGAATATATGAAACTTGTGTAGTTAATATATACTCATGACAATTTAAATTCAATTTAAATTGTGTTCGATTGCCATTCAATCAACAAAGAACTAATCATGTGTTGATGGTTCATTTTGTTAATTCTAGGGCAATCGAAAGTTCTTGAGTATATGAAGCATTAGTTGCATTAGTACATTTAAGACATAATTAATCTTTCAATCAATTGTTTTTGGTTGTGGTCAATCATCAAAGGAAAAGATCAAAGGATCTTGGGAGTATCTATTATGTGTTAATGGAGTGCATTGATGATTGAGACAACCATGTATTTTGGACTAACACTTTCAATGAGTTTGAAGTAGGTTGAGTCCAAGAAAATGAAGAATCGGGAACGAGAAGTCATCATGTGTTGATGAGCTTCATGAAGTGATCCCGAAGTGAAGAGAAAGGCTAGAGAAGGTTGATTATGTGTTGATGAACAACAAGAAGAAGATTTGATCTTGGAGAGAAGATGATTGAAAATCATAAAAGCTCCAAGTGGATCGCTAAAGGCAAAAGTATAACTAGCTAGGGCTAAGGATGTGTTCCTAGTCTTTTACCGGTTTCGGTGTTTGGATGGGAGACCGGATTGCTAGTTAGGTGCCGTACTATTAAGAGGGGTCGAGTCTTATAGCTTGAGCTTCATCATATGTTGATGAACTCAATCCGGTTTACTCTAGCTTACTCACTTGTTTGGATTTTGCATGAGCTAAGTATTTGCATGTGTTGCAAATAAGGGAGCTCATGCTTGCTTCTTATTGGATCTTAATCGATGTGGTTTTTGCGTGGAGCTAAGTTTTGCATGTGTTGCAAAAAGTGAGAGCTCATGCATTGGAGTTTTAGCTTGTGACTTAATCATGTATTGATCATCACAAAGGCTAAGTAAAGTTTATATTTTGTGTTTGCAAAATGTGTTTTTGTAAAATATTAATTTGTTATTTGCAAATGTGGTTTGTAAATGAGCTAGAAGTTATGGGTTTCAATTCTAAAGCATGTGTTGGTATTTACAAATGTGTTTTGCAAAGTGTCGGAATCATGTGTTGATCCTTACATGGCTAGAGGATTGATCTTATAGCTTTTCGGGTTATTTGCAAATATATTTTGCAAAAGTTATTTTGATCATGAGTTGATCATCATAGCTCAATATTTGATCTTATTGACTCTTTCTAACTTGTAGTCATGCCTTTCGTCAAGTCTATGAGAGGGATTTTGAAAAATCAGATTTTAGACTTGAATGACTATATTAGAGTTTGGTTTTGGTGATATTTAAAAATATCTATAGTTGCTTAAATCTTGAAAATAGGTGGAGATTATAGCCCTTGTGATAAGCTTCGCATAGAGTTCAAGATCACCTAAATCGGAGTTCGGAGTAAAAAGTTATAAACATTTTTCGGGTCGAAGAGAGGTAGCACTCGCTCTACATGGGCGGTACTACTACCCCGAGGCAAGGTAAAACCCTGAGAAGTATTTTTTGGTTGAAATGGCCGGTGCTACTGGTCCTAGATGGGCAAGAGTAACCTGAGTACTGTAGCAACGACTAATTTTTTGTGTTTTAATGCACTAATGTGACCGTTGGTTTAAAAGTGGTGCTACTGCAAGCCCTAGTAGATTCGGTAGAGCACCTGCCCTAGTAGGGCTGGGTAGCACGGGTTGATCTGCTTTTGCCCCATTTTGCCCTCCAACGGCTAGTTTTCTTTAGGGGCTATAAAAGGAGTCTTGGGGCTGACATTTGGGAGTTGCTAGAGCATTTAGGTGTTTGTAGAGGTTGTATGCTTGTGTTGCCCTCTTCTATTTGTCTCTTGAGCTAAGAATGAGCCCTTGCATGTGTTGCAATTAGGAATGGATTGAAGCCTCTTATGCATGTGTTGCACTTGGTGATCACCGGAGTGAATGTGTTGCACTTGGTGATTACCGGAGTGAATGTGTTGCACTAGGTGAAGTTCAAGCGGGAAGACTTGGCTTGTTACTCTTGGTGTTTGCCGACACCTAAACGGCGTGGAGGCGTCGTGCGCGGTGAGCTTCTCGACGAAGGTTATGAGAAGCCGGCAAGTTGTGAAGGTCGGTGCTCGCCTACCTGGAGTGAGAAAGAGCAACCACTAGTGGAATCGAGGTGGGTGCTCAATTCGTGGAGCTGGTCTAAAGTGGTTTGGGCTAGCCTCAACGTGGATTAGGGGAGACCGGCAAGTCTCCGAACACCATAGTAAAAAGTATCGTGTCTCTTGTCTCATTTATATTTAAGCATTTACTTTATTGTTATTTTATCGATTGCTTGATTATGTTAAAATTGCTTAGTTTTGCTTACTTGTTCAACCTAGCAATTCGTGTAGAGATCTAATTTAGTTAGTGCACTTAATGAGCCTAGTTGACTTATGCCTTGATTGTCAAAACCTTAGTTTATCGCTTCCGTATTTATTATCATTTAGGTTTTGACATAAGGATACTTAGACGAGATTTTAACTATTTGTACAAAAAAAATTTATAGCCGCCTATTCACCCCCCTCTAGTCGGCATCCTCGATCTTACAACCATATAATGAACTCGACGAAATAACACACGTGCACACCCTCAAATTCTATTTAAAAAGATGTAGCAGCTTGAGTTGATGAGGAGTGCAGAACCAACTAGCCCACGTTATGAGATAAGGTTTTCGTAACCGTTTCGATTATAATCTATCTTTTATGTATAAGCAAATCCGAACTCATCTCTTATCAGTTTCTTTATATATTGAGTATCACCCATGTACAAGAATCAATTGAATAAAAGCGAGAGAATTCTACTCCTATATTCTGTGTGCTCCTTCCATTGTGTTGTGTCGCGTTGCCATGCTGATTGATCGATCGCTGGAGTACAACTACGTTTTACAACACATTATCAGCACAAAGCTCTACCGAGATCGATCATGATCGTTTGCCTACAACAATCGACATTGCGTCAATTCATCATGTGTCACGCAATGTATGCTATCGCAAGCCCTACGTGAGTACATCCATGATAATAGTGATCCGCAGATCATATTACTGTTTGATGTACTGTTTAGGTGACTGTTTATCTACACAAAACAAAATAATAATAATAATCGTCCATTGATCGCGGCTTGTCGTGCTCGATGGCCGATGTGTCGCTCGCGTCTCGAAACCATCGCAACGCGCCTCCAAAGAAACCACGCCAGCCAGCCGCCGCCTCCCGCCCGGGTCTGTAGTCGCTACCATTGCCGCCCAGTGCTCATAGCCCCGCAGTCGCTGTTACCACACTTGGCCCCGCAGATCGCCTTGCTGCCGACTTCGCCTGCAGCAAGCAATAATTAAGCCGTGGACCGCGCTGTCATGCGCCCGCCTTCCTTGGCTAGGCCTCGATGCCCACGCCACTGCCCTGTCCGTCGTGTCTCAAAGTACGTGCGTAGCGGCGACCACACCGCTTCGCCTGCCCGGCTGCACTCGGTGGCCACGCTGTCGCCTCGTTTTGCTATGTCTCGAAGCATGCGCATGGCATCGGCTGCGCCCCTTCGGCTCCTTGGCCAGCCTAGATGGCAGCGCCACCTCTGGCCCTAGCCCGCAGAAGCCATTGCTTTGCCTCCGCGGCCTTCGCGAACTCGTCATCGTCATGTGGATGTGCTTCAAAACTCTGAATCCGAAATGAGTAAACAGAAGTGGTGTGGGCGCTGAGAAAACGATTTGATGATTATGAAGAAGCATCGGTGGAGATTTTCTATTCCGCATCAAGCCGTGGACGCCAAGATTATTAGTAGTAATTGCTATTTATCGTTCGGTGTTTACTGTTACTTTTTTACTGCTTTTCATCCTTGTCGTGTTTTGGCGTGAACTCGCTATATAAGAGGGGCGCAATCTGAAAAGGGTAATCAATGAAGATATACTCTACTTTCCCCATTTACGTTTTGCAATTCCTCTACTATTCTACTTTTACGCTCTTGATTCTCGTTGATCGTGGTTGAGTTATTCTCCGGAATCCGATTGTCGCCGGTCCTCGACATCTTTGGTATCGAGCTTCACGATTCTTGGCGAGGATCGGTTTGGGGAAGAAATCCTCTCTTTCCTCAGAAAATCCCTGTTCTATTCGGTTCTGTTCTGTTCTTGGTGTTCACTGATGCCGAAGGCGGGAAAGGCTGTCGAGGAAGAATCAAGTTCAATACTAACGGCGGAGATGGAAGAGATGAAGAAGGATATCGAAGGGTTACAGCAACAAATGGGCGAAAGCACGTGACCTTGATGCAAGATCGATGGATCTCTTCCACCGCAACTACAAGGTAATATCGCTAAAATAGATCAAGTAATGGATATGCTTAAGGTGCTGGTGGAAAAGAATGAACAGGCCGAGGTAGGAAGTAATATGGCAAATATTGAAGGCTCCAGGAGAGTAGATGTACGGCAATTTAACTCGACTGCTCCATTATTTGGAACCCCTGGTAGTGGCCATTCTGTTGCGTTTAATACTCAAGGAAGTAATCAAATTCATGACCCTATTCCCAGATCGTTAGGACATAACCATAACATCTCAGTCCAATGTCGAGTCAAGACACTCCATTGCTTTTCCTTGGAGGAACAAATTGAGGAACAAGTGGAGTTAGTATGTATCCGCCAAGAATGACGCTCGAACCTTTGCACCACAATTTGTTGCTTCTAACCCTCCATATGTCCCATACTATGGCTCCAGTTATAATTACTCGTTTCAACCAGTGGGAGGTTTGCCTTTTGTGAGACCTGAGTATCCAAGGGGAGTTTCATGGCCTAGGGGTCCTGAAGGACTGGGAGCAAGTCAGATGAGGGAAGATCGCAGTCAGTATAACGGTAGCTTTAGCAAAGGCCCTAAAGTTGAGTTCCCAAAATTCAATGGAGAAAACCCAGAAGCTTGGATTCGAAAGGCAGAAAAATGTTTTGAATTGGGTAGAACTCCTGAGGATCAAAAGGTTGCTATAGCCGAGGTTTATTTAACTGGAAGAGCTGATTTGTGGATAAGTAGTAATAGAATTGACACTAGAAATCTCAGCTGGCATCAGTTTTGTGGCATGATCCATAATCGATTTGCTGCTGAAACCAGAATAGAGGTGACTGAGAATTTCAGAGACTTGAAGCAGGTTGGAACGGTTGAGGCCTATATTGATCAGTTTGAAGAAATGATGAATCTAATCAAGAGGAACAGTCCAAATCTGACTGAGGAATATTTTGTTGATTATTTCTTAGCCGGACTAAAGAATTATATCAAAGTTCCTTTGAAGTCTCTTAACCCCAGAACCTTAGTAGAAATTTATGCTCATGCAAGGAATTATGAAGGAAGTATGTCACAAAGAAGAACAGTCAGTGCTGGCCTCATGTGTCTTGTTTCTAAAGCAAAGACAACTCGAAACATAAGTACTAAGGGAGGAAGCATTGCAAGCAAGAAGGAAAACAATGACAAATCAAGCTCTGCTAGTAGTAACAAGTGGAATGGGGGGCGATGTTTCAAATGTCAAGAGCCGTGGGTACCTGGCCACAACAAAGTGTGCAAATTCCAGAAACAAGTCCATCTTATTACAGTTGTAGATGAAGATGAAAATCAAACCGAATCACCGGTCGAAGTTTTGTACTCCTCCGAAGTCCAAAGGCAGCAAAAGGAGATCAAGAGGTACTTCGTTGTTTCAAGACATGTCAGAAAGGTGTACAAGCACTAGAACTACTACTTTTACTTTGAGAATTAGAATTGGAAGGGTTGATGCTATTGCATTAGTCGACAGTGGCAGCACAACTACTTTCATCACACCCAATATGGCAGTGAAGGCTCAATGCCAGATCAGTAATCAAACGCCAGTTCAAGTAGCAGTGGCCAATGGCATGAAACTCACTTGTGATTCTAAATGCATGAACTGTGAATATGTGATACAGGGGGAATCATTTACATTTGAGTTCAGAGTATTAGAGTTGAAGGGGTATGATGTAATATTTGGCGCCGATCGATCTATCAACCTGACAAATTTCTTGTTAGTTTGAATCTTAAAACAAGAGAATTTAGCATAAACAAGGATGGGCTAAAGCTAGTAACATTTGTGGATGAAACACTCCCTCAGAACAATTGTGTCATTAATGATTTAAAATTACAGAAGATGATGGATAAAGGAGTGGTGGGGGCTGTGATTTATGCGAAAGTCCTAGTGACCAGTGGAGCAGCACAGATGGAGATTCCTGCTGTAATCGCAGAGGTATTGAAATGTTATGCTGATGTATTTGCCGAGCCAACTGAACTCCCTCCTGTGAGAGCATATGATCATCAAATCCCATTGGTTCCTGAAGCCAAACCCGTGAATGTGAGACCTTATAGATTGCCACATTTAAAAAAAGATGCAATGGAAGAATTGGTGGAGAGCTTACTGAAAAACAAAGTTATAAGAGCAAGTGTGAGCCCTTACTCTTCTCCAGCCATACTAGTTAAGAAAAAGGATGGCACATGGAGGCTGTGCATTGACTATAGGCAGTTGAATGCGAATACAGTAAAGAATAAATATCCCATACCTGTCATTGAAGATCTTTTGGATGAACTCAATGGGGCTAAATATTTTTCCAAGATCGATTTGAGATCCGGTTATCATCAGATTAGAATGAGTCCAGCAGACATAGCCAAGACAGCTTTTAGCACACACACGGGGCATTATGAGTATGTTGTAATGCCGTTCGGCTTAACCAATGCGCCGGCAACCTTTCAAGCCTTAATGAACCAGATCTTGGCCAAATTCTTAAGGAAGTTTACACTGGTATTCTTTGATGATATATTAATCTACAGTGGAACTCTTGAAGCACACCGGACTCATCTGGCCCAAATTTTGGAAGTTCTGAGAGTTAACAAACTTTATGCCCGACGAAGCAAATGTGTATTTGGCCAAAGGCAGGTGGAGTATTTGGGACATGTAATTAGTGAGCAAGGAGTAGCCACTAACCCGGAGAAAATAGAAGCAGTGCAGAATTGGCCTACTCCTGGAAACATCACACAATTGAGAGGATTTCTGGGTTTAGCAGGGTACTATCGAAGGTTTATCAAGAATTTCGAGTTGATTTGTAGACCGTTATTCGATGCATTGAAGAAGAATGCCTTCTGCTGGACGGAAGAGCAGCAAAACGCCTTCAGAAACATCAAAAGAGCTCTTACACAAGCACCTGTTTTGGCTTTGCCCGATTTTACACAGCCTTTCACCCTTGAAACAGATGCGAGTGGGCAAGGTTTGGGAGCAGTACTAATGCAAAAGGGGAGACCAATTGCTTACATGAGTAAGGCATTAGGGCCTAAGGCTATGTCATTGTCGGTATATGAAAAGGAGGCACTGTCTATTTTGGAGGCATTAAAGAGGTGGAAACATTACATCATGGGATCTGAACTTATCATCAAAACAGACCAACGAAGTCTCAAGTATATAGCTGAACAGAGAGTTGCTGATGGCATTCAACACAAATTGTTGGTGAAGCTAATGGGGTATAATTATAAGGTTGAATATAAGAAAGGAAAGGAGAACAAGGTGGCGATGCTCTTCTCGAGTTGTAACTTGAGCAAAGAATGGCAAGTAATAATTGCGCGTTTCAAATGGATTACTGAGGTGGTTGAAAGTTATCGTCAAGATGAAAAGTGCAAGGAACTGGAAGCTCAACTGAGAATTGATGCCAACAGTGCTCCACCTTTCACTCTGGGCAATGGCATATTGAGGTATAAAGGAAGGATTTATGTTGGACAGAGTTCTGACCTGAGAATGCAACTACTGAACTCTTTTCACAATTCGGCTCTTGGTGGTCATTCGGGAGGCAGGGCAACATATCATCGAGCGAAGTTGTTGTTTTACTGGCCTGGCATGAAGAAGATGGTAGTGGATTTTGTGAAGACCTGTGCGGTGTGCCAGAAGAATAAATCGGAAAATTTACCATACCCAGGGTTGCTCCAACCTCTTCCGGTTCCTGATATGGCGTGGAATCATATTACCCTGGATTTTGTGGAAGGATTGCCTCGATCGGAGGGGAAGGATGTGATAATGGTTGTTGTTGACAGGTTCACCAAGTACGCGCATTTTATTTCCATGAGTCATCCATATACAGTACAACAGTTGCAAATCTTTTCTTGGAGAATGTTTACAAACTTCATGGATTGCCATCAGTGATCATTTCGGACAGGGACCGAATCTTCACCAGTACTCTGTGGAAGGAGCTCTTTTCAGCTATGGGAGTCAAAATCAGATTCAGTAGCGCCTACCATCCGCAAACCGACGGCCAAACGGAGCGAGTTAATCAATGCCTTGAGAATTATCTTCGATGCATGGCCTTTGCAAGTCCTGTGAGGTGGCATTCTTGGCTCTCGCAGTCGAGTGGTGGTATAATACGCTGCTCCACACTGCCTTTGCGACAGACGACACCATTTCGAGCTTTATATGGCATGAAACCCCACTTATCACAGAGTACATGCTTCCCGATTCGCTCTTTGGTGAGGTCGTGACATCTTACAAGGAAGACAGTGACTTTTGAGGCCATCAAAGTGAATTTAGAGAAGGCAAGTTCTAGAATGAAGTATTTGCGAGATAAAACAGAATAATGTAAAGAAATTTTGATGTAGGCAATATGGTATACCTCAAGATGCAACCGTACCGGCATAATTCCTTGGGTTTACACAAGACATTGAAGCTGCATTCTAAGTTTTATGGGCCATTTCGAGTCATTGAACGGATTGGAAAAGCTGCATACAAACTGCTTCTACCCGAAGGTTGTCCAATACACCCTGTATTCCACGTCAGTCAACTTAAGAAGCATCTTGGTGAAAGGGCTGCCTCCAAGACAATCATGCTGATTGATTCAGAGGGCGAAGTGCTAACTACTCCTGCTTCTTGTGTTGGAGAGAAGGATTATTCCCCGCAACAACGAACCTGTAGCTCAGTGGAAGGTTCAATGGGCCGATCTTCCTCCGAAGTTTCAACTTGGGAAGATGCTGAATTTATCACCAAGGTTTTTCCTCAATTCAAACCTTGAGGACAGGGTTTTTCTTCAAGGGAGGGGCAATTGACAGGCTTCAAAACTCTGAATCCGAAATGAGTAAACAGAAGTGGTGTGGGC
This sequence comes from Guadua angustifolia, assembly GCA_036346375.1. NCBI lineage: Eukaryota > Viridiplantae > Streptophyta > Magnoliopsida > Poales > Poaceae > Guadua > Guadua angustifolia. The sequence continues at coordinate 29,785,675 of CM070503.1, forward strand.
GCTGGGAAAACGATTTGATGATTATGAAGAAGCATCGGTGGAGATTTTCTATTCCGTTTCTTGCTCGTGGACGCCAAGATTATTAGTAGTAATTGCTATTTACCGTTCGTGTTTACATTCGCATTTTACCGTTGCTTTTCATCCTTGTCGTGTTTTGGCGTGAACTCGGCTATATAAGCAGAGGGGTCAATAATGAAAAGGGTAATCAATGAAGATATACTCTCTACTTTCCCCATTTACGTTTTGCAATTCCTCTACTATTCTACTTTTACGTTCTTGATTCTGTTGATCGTGGTTGAGTTATTCTCCTGGGAAATCCGATTGTCGCTGGTCTCGACATCTGCCACGGCTTCGCCAAGCCACCACCTTGGCTCATACCAAATTCACCGCCTCGGTCTCTCTGGAGGTAACGCTCGCCCTTGCCCAAAGCGACGGCTAGCGGCGACGCTCGCGTGCTGTCTGCCTCAGCTAGCAATGGCGCTTCGCGCCTGGCCACGCCCACCCCTCTCAAGCCGATGGTGGTGCCGCCACGCCCACCCCACTCTCTGGCTTCCGGTGGTGGTGCCCATCTCACGCACCTAACCGGCCTTCCAGCAGCTGCACCCCGCACGAATGAGGAAGCGGCGGCTATAGTGGAACCCTAGCCACCGATTTAATGCCAGGCCTATTGGGCCAAAAAAGGCCCGGAAGGCCCATTCCTTTTTTTCTTGAAAAAGAAAATTTACGATTATGCCCTTGGGATTTTTAGTAATATAGGAAATTAAATTAATAGTTCTGAAAATTACCGTTAAATATTAGAAAAATTGATTTCTAGTGTTATGGACTTCCTAAAATTTGGCAAAATCAGTATTAGTAGCACACTGGAAGTTCCATCGCCGGGTTTATTTCTAGTTTTTTTGCCATGATTAATATGTGCTAAAATTTATTTTCTGTTATTTAAGTAATTCTAAAAATTGCTTGAAAATTAACAGAATATTCTAGAAAATTATGTATGACCTCTTAATGTGTGTCATGATACTGTATTAATTTTCTTAGCATAATTTCATGATTATATATGCTGTACATATTATTTCCTATTATTCCGTATTTCTGAAAATTACTTGGTAATTAACAGAAAAAACATGAAAAATGCTAGCAAAATTCTAGATAGCATTTGAGAGCTTTATGTCTCTGTATTTATTTTTCTAGCTTTATGACATGATTAATTCATGTTGAAAATTATTTTTCTGTTAATTGGTAATTCTGAAAATTTCTTAGTGATTAGTAGAAAAGTATAAAAAATGCTAGGAAAATTTCATAGAGCATATTGAAAGCTACATATCTCTGGATTTATTGTCCTAGCATAATTCCATTCTGATATATGTTGAAATTTATTTTTGTGTTACATGGTAATCCTGAAAATTGCTGAATAATTAGCAGAAAGCCATGAAAATTGCTAGAAAAATTCTAAACAATTTTAGATAATTATCTACTAAATAGATATAGACCAAAATTTACTGATTGAAGAGTGAGCATGCAATATAATGATTTTACCAGTAGTAAAACTCATTTGGCATGAATAGAAATAGGATATGTTAGAGTTGGACATCGCAAAGAGGGAACTTATCAAGCTTGCCCTGAATGGCAACAATTACCTTACCTGGGTAATAAATACTAAGGTTAATCTGATAGCTCGATCTTTTGGAGCTACTGTTTTCCCAACCTGAGGCACAATCTTCATACGGACCTGAAGGCCGAATTGTTGATGGAACATGATCAGCTGGTACTTTTGAAATCCCTAAAGGAAAAATATATAACTAGCAAAGATCCATCCTGCTGTCAAAAGCACGGCGCAAATGGATCCTTACGCATTTTCAGGATTCTAAAGGCTGTGGCAGCATATAATTTTTGTCATACATAAGCTTGTCACTGATCTAACATTATGTGACCAGAAAGTTACTAATGCTAAAAAGATCGATAAGATATTATGCACCTTCCACCCCAATATGAGGATACTGCTGTAATAGTATCGTCATGCCAAGTACCAGAAGTACTTCGAGCTTATATGTATTTTGCTAGAAACAGAAAAACATGATAAACTCCTAATAAAGAATCATCACGTACTTCCTAATAGGATTCTTGCATTACTGAAGCACATGCAAATGCTCAACAGACTAGCGATAGCGTGGCCACAGAAAGGGAAAAATTGAATAAAGGAGACGAGCAATTCATAGTGGAAAAGCAAAGACAAAGGGCCAGGGACTTTCATAAGTAAGGCTGCAAACCTTAAATAACCCTATTTTAGGTATAAATGCATTGATCATTGGTCATGCAACTATTGCATCCCGAAACATGTGGTAGACCTTTACACAAAATCCACTGGAAAAATCAATAAGATCCGTAGTAAACAATGTTGAATCATACTTCATCGTTCAACCTGTTGTTGACATGGGTACTGAAAAGTGTGATGATATGGTTATAGAAATTATAAAGTTAGAGGGGTCCCAAAAGGACATATACGACTCATATGGAGACCTGAATTAGTCTCTTAAGTATTTCTTCACTTTACTAGTCGATGTCACATATTCCTTATAAGTCTCCTTATCAGTTTAGCCTAGTTCCTTAATAAACATTTGGTCTACGCTCCTGTTGAGTGATTATCATTCAAAATTGAATAAATTGATATTTATAGATATTTGTTTAATTGTGCTATATTTGTTCTATATTCTACAATTTATTCCTGATGCAACAATTGTTTGATGAATAAATCATACTTCTAATATAAAACAAAGTATAATCCAATAGCAGAGGAGAAAATCTATCTAGAAGACAATTATACCACACTAAGTGAATTTAAAATATTATGACTATCGCCAGAAGTGATACTCTCACAGTTGGCACTGGAAGAATGCCATACTATACCCTAAGTTCAGTCGTACTCCCTTAAGTTTTAAAGACATTAGTCTGAATTGTTTCCTTATGGAGACAACGAATAAGGATCGTACAGAATACCTACTCATGACTAAGTTTAATGGGTGTAATAAATATGTGGTTAAGAACTTCATTCGTTCTCCTCTGGGTTATACAATGTACATATAAAACCTAAAGTTTGTGTTGCGATAAAAACCTAGAAATGATTAAGATCTAGCAGATCAACTGAGTTATCCTGAGTTGAATATGAATAAAAACAATAATTAATAATTCTAATGGCCAAAACATAAAACTTTCCTAAATCTGAAGATTTCTTATGCCTTGTTGTGCTAAAGGAAAGCTCATACTTGATCTTCTTACCTAAAAAGTTAGGGAAGAATCACTGAATTTTCTGAAGAAAAATTAAGGTGATATCTGTGGACATGTTCAGCCTTTGTCAGGCCCTTTTTTTAAGAAATTTTTATGGTACTGATAGATACTTCTACTGGATGATCCTATGTAGGTCTCTTATCTACTTGGAACCATGCTTCTGCTAAAATTAATTGCCCAAATTATTAAGTTAAAAATCTACTTTTCAGAAGAAATGATCAAGTCTATTTGAATGGGCAATGCTGGCGAGTTTATCTCAAAGTATTTAATGATTATTATATGGCTCTGAGAATTAATGTAGAACATCTCGCACCTAATGTCCACACTTAAAATGGCCTTGCAGAGTTATTATATTAAAAGAACAAAACTTATTATATTGCTTGGCCTCCTTTGCAGAATAGTTGGCTTCCCACCAGTTGTTGGGGCTACACAGTGCTGCATATTACGGTAATAATTCAACTCAGACTAACTACACATTATGAAATTTTCCCGTTGCAGATAGTGCGTGGAAAAGAATTAAGTATTTCCCATCTGCGAAAATCTGGTTATGCTGTATACATGCCAATCTCTCTACCACAACATACAATCATAGGACCTCACTAGAAGTTGAGGATCTATGAAGGCTATAAATCTTCGTCATATATTAAAATATCTAGAGCACATGACAGGGGATCTGTACACGCCTCGGTACGCTGATTGTACTAAGGACATTTTTCAGCATTAGAGAGAGATAAGTACCACATTAGAGCATGCCGGGTTCTTAGATCCACACACTAAAGAGATCAAGCTTGAAGTTCGAAGGATAATAAATCTGCAACAAATAAGCTAATAATCTACCGAATGCCTTCACTGGTCATAAAGGAGTGAAAGATCTATATACCTGCAGTATATGCACCTGAAAGAGTGGAAATACCCTAGAAGGATATCGAACCCACTCTTGAGCCTCATGATAAGAAGAGGGGAGGCCTCTAGGTGCACGGGACTCAATTCATGAGACGTCCGTCCAGTAAGTAGAAGGCCCGAACAAATGAGAACACTAACCGAATTCAGAAGAAGCTCAACTTGATGTTAAGAAAATCCCTGAAGTGAGCCATCCTTGAGATGATAACATCCCTGAAATAATCCATCCTGAAGATAATAACCTCAGCGTATATTTGTGCGCACAATCTCATATTTGAAATGGAACACCAGACTCCATCGTTGTGAGAAATCACGAGAAGCTGGAAGAAATTAATATAGATATATCTCTGAAGTGATGCAAGAGAAATGAATAAAAAAAAGATTATAATTGTCAACATATATTTTGTCTCTAAAATTGCTAAAAACTGGATCCAGAACCAAAGTTCATAGCAGAGTGCTAGAAATGCTTAGACAGGGTCAAACAAAAAGAAGTAATTGAGGCAGCGCTCGCTTAATAAGAGGAAAGATTTTGGTCCTGTTGACCGAACATCTCCTAAAATGTTCCCTGTAGTATCAAATGAGTTTTTCATCCGAAAGAGAAATGAAAATATCTAGGTGGTGAGATATAAAGCGAGACTTATAGCACAAGGATTCATACAGAGACCCAACATCGATTATGATGAAACCTATTTTTCTTGTAATGAGTGGAATAACATTCCGAAATTTAATATTAATGGCAGCAAGCTTTAATTTAAAAATGCAGTTAATGGATGTAGTGACCGTTTATTTATATGGGTCATTGAATACGGATATTTATATGAGAGTCCCTGAAGGAGTCAAAGTTCCGGATCCTAATAATCGCAACATATATAGCGTCAAACTAAAGAGGACACTATACAGATCAAAATAGCTGGAGAAAATATGGTATAATCAACTTAGTGAATTCCTCATGAAGAAAGAATATTGTCCATGTTGGTAAGTGCTTACCTCATACGAGTTTTGAGATGAAAGATTTAGCTAAAACCAAATTTGCTTAGCTAGTTAGAGCATCTAGAAACTTGTTACCGTTTACTATACCAGAAGGTATTGAATAGTTTAATATGGATAAATCGCATCCTTTAAAATCCTCATGGTTGTAAGATCCTTTGAAGTGATAAAGACACTTTGGAGTAAGGATGGAAAATTAGAAAGTCTTAGAACTTAAGTCCCAAACGATGTATCTTAAGAATTGCACAAGGCCACGATATTGCATTGCGGTGAATTTGGTAGTAAGACAGTTTGTAATTTAACCTGTAAGACATTAGTCATGGTGTCAAAGACTTTACTCAGATACATCTAATGTACTCAAGATCTTAGATTATTTTCTAGAAAACCAAGACTTGACCATGGTGGGATATATGGATGTTAACTATCTGCTTGATCCCTACAAATCACATACGGTTTTGTGTTATTTAGGTGGTTTAGCTCATTGGCGTCTTTAAGAAGACCTTAGTAGCTACGTTTATCAACCATTCATAGATTATAGCTTTAAAGAGCTCATGTGAATGTGTTTGCTACGATGTGTGATTAACCATATCAAAAATTATATGGTCTTATACACGATGATACCCACAATTACCATGAAGATAATACTACTTGTGTTACATAAATGCAAATGGGTTATGAGAAAAGCAATATCAAGCATATTGCTCCTAAGCTTTTCTATATTCCCAAACTTCAGAAGAATAGTGAAGTAAATATTGTTCAAACTAAGTCATGTAAAAATATTGTAGATTCATTTTTACCAAGTCCTTACCAAAATCTACATTCAAAGATGTGTTAAAAGCATTGGAATGAGATGACTTAGAGACATGCAAAGTTCAGGGAGAGTAAATTCCTGAACCATAACCCTTTGTATGATCCTGAAGGTTATATTTTAAATCCTAAAGATTATAAGTTGTACTCTTTTTTTCTTATTGAGTTTTCCAAGTTTTTCGACATAAAGGTTTTTAATGAGGTAACTAGTGTAACATAGAGTGAAGTGCAATGTACTCTTTCTCCATCTCCTTTTTCCATGGGTTTTGTGTGGAGTTTTGATGAGGCATGTGCATTACGCGATATTCGCTCAAAGAGAGTGTTATGAGATAAGATTTCCGTAACCGTTTCGGTTACAATCTATCTCTTATGTGTGGGCGAATTCGAACTTATCTCTTATCAGATTCTTTATATATTGGGCATCCCCCATGTACAAGAATCAATTGAATAAAAGCGAGAGAGTTCTACTCCTATATTCTGTGTGCTCTTTCCATTGTGTTGTGATCGTGTTGCCGTGTTGATTGATCGATCGCTAGAGTACAACTTTTTCGATAAAGGAAGCTTTTATTAATCTTAATAAATTACATCAAGGTGATACAATTATACTAAAAAGACTCCCGGCCTCTACACAGCTAGGGTGTACACAGCCACACACACACAAGAAAAGACAAAGGAACCGTCGCGGCAAACTACATCACGCAATATTATCTTCAAAACTATCCATCATTATAGCAACACTTGGACCTCCCTCCCTCATCTAGACTAGTTTTACAACAGCCTGATCGTCAAAACAAGAAAAGACGAAGGGAAAGTTCTGTGAAAATGTTGTTACGGATTCCATCGGTAGATCCTGTGAAGGCCCCTCTGAAGGTAGGACAACAGGTGGAGTTGAGAGAACCGGCTTAGTAGGCGAGGCTGACATGGAGCGGCACTGTGGTTTAAGTTCAATTTTGGGATCGTATGTAGCTTCTCTAACCCGATATACTAGATGCGTAGCCGCGGCGCCGCGGCATCGCAACGCACACATGTACCAATAGAATAATTTTGGATTTTATTCTATAATTCTTGTTATTTATTTGTTAAAAAAAAAGAATTTTGGAAGGCCATGGTCCTTTCAGATAAAACAACGGAATAACATTCCAAAATTTAATATTAATGGCAGCAAGCTTTAATTTAAAAATGCAGTTGATGGATGTAGTGACCGTTTATTTATATGGGTCATGAATATGGATATTTATATGAGAGTCCCTAAAGGAGTCAAAGTTTCGGATCCTAATAATCGCAACATATATAGAGTCAAACTAAAGAGGACACTATATAGATCAAAACAGTTGGAGAAAATATGGTATAACCGACTTAGTGAATTCCTCCTGAAGAAGGAATATTGTCCATGTTGTAAGTTCAACCTTCATTAATTATGGTTTTGGTGTTAATGACAAATCTGATATTGAGATTATCCATTTGATGTGATTTTATTATTAATGACAAATCTTATATTGAGACTAACTTGTTTATTTAGCATATCTTTGATTAGTCTCATCACATTGAAAAATGGAAAACCCAAGGTATGTATGCGTATTCATCTTTATATTAGTTGCATACTTTGGAGTCAAGTTAAATTATGAATGTCCCCATTATATTAACCACAAACGCATCATGTTTCCCAATCCACACATTACATGGGTGCACATATTTAGGGGAGTTTGTAATTTATCCTTGATAAGTTTCATTGTATTGATCTATTCATCATCGACACATATAAGGATCAAGACAAAGAAACTAAATCCTTGAGTATATATTTGAATTGCCTAGTTAAAGTATACTCATGGTAATATAGGATATACTCCAATATGATCAAATTGAATATGTGCATATTATATCCAAGTCAATCATGTCTATGCACATATACATGTGGAGTGTATTCTATAGTTGATGATTTAGAGTAATGATCATTTCCATACAATCTACAAATTATGGATCATTACTTCTCATCAACATGAGTATATGAAAACTTGTGTAGTTAATATATATTCATATCAATTTAAATGATAATTTAAATTGAGTTCATTTGTCTTGTTAATTACTAAAGAACATTTCATCATGTGTTGATGGTGTTCTTGATTAATTAAGGACAAATGAATAGCTCTTTAGCATAATAAAGCATGAGTTGCATTATTGTACTTAAGACACATATACAATCATTTAATTTGATTTAGGTTGTGCTCAATTGATCTAGAGGCATCCATTATGTGTTAATGGAGTGCGAGGAGATATTGAGACAACCATGCATCTTGGACTAACTATTTTATGAGTTGTGACCTAATTAGGTCCAAAGATGATGGAAATGATTGAGAACGGGACAAGGACGGCATCATGAGTTGATGGACGTCAAGAGAAGATCCCGAAGATGAAGAGGAGTCGAGTGATGATCCCGGGGGAGAAATCAAGTGTTGATCATAAAGACCCTAAAGGGGATTGCTTGCGCACGGCGGCGAAGGTATAATTAGATAGGCTAAGGACTTTATAGTCTTTGAGTCTAAGGTTTTATCGCTGTGCTATTAAGAGAGGTCGTTCCTTAGTTTGAGCTTCATCATGTGTTGGTGATCTCAATCCGTATTCACTCAAAGCTCAAATCTTATTTGATTTGGTTTTTACATATGGGTTAACCATTTGGCATGTGTTGCAATTGTGTTAAGCCTATGCTTGGTTGTTTTGCATTATGCTCTGATTTGCATGTGTTGCAAAGATGAAAGAGTATATGCATTTGGTTTTCGATTATGCTTTGATTTGCATGTGTTGCAAATAGGATAAGCTAGTGCGTTGGCTATTTTTATGAAGTTCACTTTTGCATGTGTTGCAAATGTTGAGGCTTCATGTTTTGGTTTCAGACAAAACAATCTTTCAAAACAGTGTGGTTGCTTGGAGCTAAGTTTTGCATGTGTTGCAAAGGAGAAAGCTCAAGCACGAACTTGTGTTTGTGTGTTTGTATGGAGCTAGAGGCTTGCATGTGTTCAGCAGTAAAGAGCTCATACTGAGTTGATTTGGTTTAGTTGAAGTTTGGTTTTGGTGTTGCATGGAACTAGAGAATTGCATGTGTTGCAATTAGAGAGTTCATGCACCTTGAATTTGTGTTGCTTGGAGCTAGACTTTTGCATGTGTTGCAAAGAGTAGTGCTCAAGCATGAAATGTATTCATTATGTTATTTGCAAGTTCATTGTCTAGCGAATAAACCGAGGTTTATGAGCCGAATTCGAGAGCATGTGAGTGGGGCTTGCAACGGTGTTGGCAAGTTGACCGGTCTTGTGTTGACCTTCACATGGCTAGGGGATTAATCTCATAAACTCGAGTTTGATTTGCTTAACGCTTTGCAAATAGATTTGGAGTTGCAAAATGTGTTTTGCAATTTGGTTTAAATTCTTTGAGCATGAGCTAAATGGGTGCAAATGTGTTTTTGCACATGTGTATGATCATGTGTTGATCATCTTATGGCTCAAGGAATGGTTTTAGTTTTCGAAAAGAGATTTTGAAAATCAGATTTTAGACTTGAATGACTGTATTAGAGTTTGGTTTTGGTGATATTTAAAAATATCTATGGGTGCTTAAATCATGAAAATGGGTGGAGATTGTAGCCCTCGTGATAAGCTTCGCATAGAATCAAAAATCACCCAAATCGGAGTTCGGGGTAAAAAGTTATGAGTGTTTTTGTGGCTGGACGAGTGGTGTGACCGGCCTGGCGGTCGGACCGCCCTCCGGTGCAATTTTTCCAACGCGTCTTTTTGGTTTGTGAGGGCGTGTGACCTGCCGAGAGGCTGCGACCGCCATAGGGCGGTCCAACCGCCATGTAACGGTCGAAAATCCGATCGTTGCTCAGAGAAGGCTGATCGGCCGAGGCCAGTCTGACTCCCACTGTTTTGTTGATTTTGCCTTAATTTGCCCCCAAACGGCTAGTTTTCTTGTGGGGGGCTATAAATACCCTCTTGGGGGGCTTGGGCAGGGTGTTGGCTGTGTGTGGGAGTGTTTTGCATGTGTTGCTCTTTCTCCCTTTGCCTCTTGAGCTTAAGAGTGAGCTAATTGTATGTGTTGCAATTAGTGAGTGGTTTGAGAGCCTCTTGTGCATGTGTTGCACTTGAGGGAGTCCTTGTGCATGTGTTGCACTTGGTGATCACCGGAGCGCATGTGTTGTGCTCTGTGAAGTTCAAGCCGAGGAGCGGCTTATTTCTCTTGGAGGTTGCCGACTCCTAGATGGCGAGGCGTGGCGCGGAGCTCTCGAGGTGTGAGAAGCCCTGGCCAAGTTTGTGAAGATTCGGGTTGAGCCTACGCTACGAGCGTGAAAAACCACGACTAGTGGAAAGAGGCGGGTGCTCGAGCGAGCCGGTCCAAGTGTGGGCTTGCCTCAACGTGGACTAGGGAGACCTGCAAGTCTCCAACACCACGGAAAAATATCGGTTGTCTCTTGTCTCATTTATATTCAAGCACTTTAATTATTGTATATTGATCAACTGCTTGAATGCATTAGAATTGCTTAGTGTAAATTATTTATTCAATATAGCAATTCTTGTTTAGAGACATAAATTAGTTAGTGCACTAGTGAGCCTAGTTGATTTAGGCTTTGATTGTCAAAACCTAGTTTATCGCTTTCGCATATATAATTGATTAGGTTTTGACATAGGGGTTGATTAGAGCAAAATATTTAGTGAGCGATCGAATTTTGTAAAACGCCTATTCACCCCCCCTCTAGGCGCATCCTCGACCCTACACATGTGTGTTCATAAAGAAATCCCAGAATGGATTTTGTATCATATCGGTAAATGTTGATGATCTGAATATTATCGAACCACAAAGGAGATAGAGGAAGTAAGTGCTTACCTCATGACAGAGTTTTGAGATGAAAGATTTAGCTAAAACCAAATTTTGCTTAAACCTGCAATTAGAGCATTTCTCAGAAGAAATCCTTGTACACTAATTTTCTTATACCAAGAAGGTATTGAAAAAGTTTAATATGGATAAATCGCATCCTTTAAAATCCCTCATGGTTGTAAGATCCCTTGAAGTGGATAAAGACACTTTCAGATTAAGGATGGAAAATGAGAAAGTCTTAGGACATGAAGTCCCATACTGATGTATCTTAAGAATTGCACAAGGTCTGATATTGCATTCACAGTGAATTTGGTAGTAAGACACAGTGCAGCCTCAACCAGAAGACATTAGGCTGGTGTCAAGACTTTACTCAGATACTTCCAAGGTACTCAAGATATTAGATTATTTTTCTAGAAGAACCAAGACTTGACAATGGTGGGATATATGGATGTTAGCTATCTGTTTGATCCCCACAGTGCCAAATCACATACTAGTTTTGTGTTTCTCTTGTGGTGATTTAGCCGTTTCTTGGCGGTCTTTTAAGAAGACCTTGGTAGCTACGTCTATCAACCATTCATAGATTATAGCTTTAAAGAGCCTTAGTGAATGTGTTTGGCTACGATGTGTGATTAACCATATCAAGAAATCATATGGTCTTAACACCGTTGATACCCCCACAATTACCATGAAGATAATACTACTTGTGTTGCATAAATGCAAATGGGTTATGAAAAAAGCAATATCACGAAGCATATTGCTCCTAAGCTTTTCTATATTCCCAAACTTCAGAAGAATAGTGAGGTAAAGATTGTTCAAACTAAGTCATGTAAAAAAATATTGCAGATTTATTTTTACCAAGTCCTTGCCAAAATCTACATTCAAAGATATGTTAAAGGCATTGGAATGAGATGACTTAGAGACATGCAAAGTTCAAGGAGAGTAAATTCCTGAACCATGACCCTTTGTATGATCCTGAAGGTCATATTTTAATCCTGAAGATTATATGTTGTACTTTTTTTTCCTTATTGAGTTTTCCTGAAGTTTTCTCACATAAAGGTTTTTAATAAGGTAACTAATGTAACATAGAGTGCGAGTGCAATGTACTCTCTTCTCCATCTCCTTTTTTCCACTGGGTTTTTGAGTGGAGTTTTTGATGAGGCATGTGCATTACGCGGTATTCGCTCAAGGAGAGTGTTATGAGATAAGATTTTCGTAACCGTTTCGGTTACAATCTATCTGGGCGAATCCGAACTTATCTCTTGTCAGATTCTTTATATATTGGGCATCCCCATGTACAAGAATCAATTGAATAAAAGCGAAAGAGTTCTACTCCTATATTCTGTGTGCTCCTTCCATTGTGTTGTGATCGTGTTGCCGTGTTGATCGATCGATCGCTAGAGTATGACTACGTTTTACAACAGCCTGATCGTCAAAACAAGAAAAGACGAAGGGAAAGTTATGTGAAAATGCTGTTACTGATTCCACCGATAGATCCTGTGAAGTCTCCTTGGAAGGTAGGACAACAGGTGGAGCTAAGAGAATCGGCTTAGCAGGCGAGGCTGACGTGGAGCGGCACGGTGGTCTAAGTTCAATTTTGGGATCGTGTGTAGCTTCTCTAACCCGATATACTAGATCTTGACCCAGCTTGTGCGCTTGTGACATCGCCTTTATGTACCAATAGAATAATTTTGGATTTTATTCTATAATTCTTGTTATTTATTTGTTAAAAAAAGTTTGGAAGGCCATGGTCCTTTCATTATAAACAACGAATAAATAAATTTTAGAAACCTTTTTCAGTCTCCAGCATAAAACAGAAAATAAATAACTTATAGATTTTTGGAGGTGTTTTAGGAAAAAGAATTCCAAGGAGCCTTTTCAAAATTCTATTTAATTTTCACGAGCTTTTCTAAAATGCTAGCTTTCCAAATTTTTTTAGACTTTTGAAATCCTAGTTTTTTTTCCAAGTTTTTTGGAAGGCGTTTGCAGAGAAAAGGATTTCCAAGGGCTTTACGTTTTTTCATCGGGGCTGTTACGAAAACAGTAAAGAAAAACAATTTGTAAAGGGTTTTTTCATGTTTTTGAAGGCGGCCTGATAGGGAAAACCGATTTCCAGGGCCTTTATGATTCTTTCTTCATTGGGGGCCTTTTGCATAAAACAGTGAAAAAACAATTTCTAAATCTCCTAGGGGTGTTCCAGAAAAACACGTGTCCCCACGGTCGCCAGGAAAAATGGCGCCACGCTGCGGCGGGACTCAACGCAGTCGCGAGGTTGAGCGCAGAGAACAAACCACCATCTGGCAGGCCCAACGTGAAAGCAAACGGCGATAAATCGATAAGCGAAAGCAGGCGTGAGCCACGCGCGGCGTGGCTCAGCGATTGACCGACCGTCTGACGGCTTTACTGGCGAGGCAATGACAGCGACGGTCGGAGGTGCGGAACCTGTAGATCCAAACGCCCGGCGTATACAGCGAGCCGGCGGAATCTCCGGGTTTATATCTGACGGTATTCGAGTATACATGTGTAGTATTTAGTGGAATAATATGTTCTCGTGCTTAAAAATCGAAGTTTTAATTAATTTTTAGCGTAGGAAGGATTGGAGAAAAGTATGTGTGCGTATACGTGACGCGTGAGTATGATATATATATATATATATATATATATATATATATATATATATATATATGGGTTGTATGTGTCCTTGTTATACAAAAGAGGTGAAATCGAGGGAGAAGGAACATAGGTTCCACAGCCACACGCACTAGCACACATAAAAAGATTATAGCTCCTAGGCCTCGCTACCTGTCACTTTTCAAACCGTCCAAATTCGTGGCAAAATGCTCCTCGAGCTCAAGATGAGAGAACTCGAGCAATAGAAGAGTTTACGGGCTTATCTCCGGACTATACAATCGGCGGTCCATGTCAATGTCAGGAGCAGTAGTAGAGTATGGACGGCACAGGACAACCAATTGGGAGCTGAGGTGAAGGAAGGCGGGCATCACACGCGTCTGGACTTACGTTGTTGGTGTCACTTGCGACTTGTCGTGATCGCGGGTGCGTGCGTGCTTATTTTATGCATAGCGCACTCTCAGAGCAAGGCTAATAATAGTAGCCTAATCATGGCTTTTTATATCGATTGACATATCATCTATAATAATCTAATAATTTATCCATATAATAGTTGGCAATATATATACACTACCCGAAGATTAATACTCCTGGCCTACTTTCATTCTCTCTCATTCTTACCAATCTTCTTGGAGCTCGTGTCAGCAGCCGGCTACTAATTTCATTAGTTTATGACCGCTTTTCTTCTCCATTCCTCTCTCCTCCAACTCAACTCAAATCGATGCCACGACTTTATATTGCTCGCTTACGTAACCTTATTATACTTGCTCTCAGTCTCGCTACACGAAAAGCATCGGTATCTTTCCTCGCAGCTGCATGTGTCCGCGGCTGGTTGGCATGATAAAAATTTATAGCTGGCCCATACACGCCAATGGATTGCGAGGAAAGCCGCTATCACAGGGACCTGCAAGTCGAAATGGGCACCGTAGAGTCCGGGCTTAAAGAGTAACACCTATAGTTTATCTAAACTTACCCAATATAACATTCTATACGGTAAAATCGTCTAATTATTATAGAAATCGTCACTTTTCTAGCTCTATAGCAATTTTTTTTGTAAATCTGGTCTTCTCACGAATAAAATTGCAAAAATAACATCATTCTTAACCGTAGAAGCGCCAGAAAGTGACACATATCACCTTCCGCGCTCCCGCACCGCCGAAGGAGCTACCATACTCTGGAGCGGAAGATAACACGTGTCACCTTACGGCGCTTTCTTGGTCGGAGATGAGGAGATTTTTGCAATCTGCGCTTGTAAGGAGGTTAGATTTGCAAAAAAATCATTTATAAGGTTAAAAAAGTGATAATTTCCTCATTGCATCACATGGATAATACCACTATGTAAAATCAGATTATGATGCTATTTGAACCGGATTGCAAAATTTGAAACTCAAATATCTGGTTTTATAGTTCGGTGTGCTAAATACACTTTGGACCCAAGTTCGGGGGTATTATATGGATTTTTTCCTAATTAAAATGAAGAACAAAAAGGAGATGCAGGGCGTTGACATTGCTTTCTTTTAGTACTAGCTTATCAAATACCATACCAATTAGATGGATACAAAACGGTAAAATTAACAGATTATGTAACAGTATATCATTACTAGGAACTAACAAAAATGTCAACAAAGCCATAACTGATTACTAAGAGTAGAAGAGCCAACGAAAGAGAGAAGAGGTTTAATGTTACATACGAGAAAGCTAAGCTACTGTATTCTAAGCAAGCAACAGCTAGTAGCTTCTTCTAGTTGTGCTTAGGCGGGTGCCTATGAACTGAATGGTAATCGGCAGTGAAGGGCACGCGTCCATAAAAATGGGTTTTGACATCCCAAGGGAGCTTTCTGGTTCTGAAATGGAAGTTCACCCTCTCATCCTCCCTCCCCCTGATCACCTCCTCTACATCCTTCACCGCCGTTTCCTGTTTCGTTCTGATTCCACCGACACCAATAGCTTGATCCTACATACCACAAGAAGCTTCATGTCTAGTGGTGGCTCTCAAGGATACAGGAGTAGCACATTGCACAAGATGGCATTGTGTTTACAGCTCTTCCCGCCATGGCCTGATCAGCTCCTTTCTCGCCGTTGGTTGCCATTGGTAACTCTGAAGATTGATAGTGACAATGTCATGCTTCACATTTCCAGCAAGAAGGAACTGAACTTGAAATGAACAAAAAAACCTTGCATAAAATGTGTATGATTATGATGGAAGAATTTAGCATCTGCGTGTACCTCCTGTGTGCGGTGGCAGCCAAGGGAATGAGTGCAGGTTGTGCAGCCGACAGGATGCCAACGAGGAGCAACAAGCTCACACAGTTCAGCTGCTGCATAACTGAACAACCTAACCCTGATTCTCTGAATCTGACTTCAGGTATACTAGTACGTATGAGGGAAAGGAGAAAGCAAGAGTGAAAAGACAGAGCTGGTTTTATAGGGCTTGAAAGACACACGATTGGTCGAACTTGAGTGCGTGTCCATGCCTCCATGGTGTACTGTAACTGTACTTTTAGTCCTTAGACTAGCAATCCCAGATCTTACCACTTGGTTATTAGTTTGTTGGGCTTGAGCATATAGGGTTGTCGTCCCTTGTCATCTGTCAAGCTGCGTTATCCGAAGATGTCCTGAATTGTAAACGCTCTCCAAGGGCTGCATGTGATCGTGAATTGTACCATGCATGCCTGTGATTGCGTCGTGATTCACGCACGCAGCGAGCAAGAAGAGAGGTTTTTCATGATCATCAACCAAGGCATGCAGAAGATACGTAACGCTTCCGATGATTCGGTGCCCCCAAAATGCGTACCTCGAATCATCATCATCTGATTAATCCGTAGTGACGCATGCACCGATTGGGTGAAGTGAGCCCAACGTCGTCCTCAGCACGCAAGGCAAGAGGTCGCTGCATCCTAGTGGCACTGCATTGCTGTTGTCGGTGGGATGGACAGTTAAATACATGGTTTCTCTCGATCGAGAGGCTCGGTTGTTCGTGCTAATCACCGTGCAATGGTTCCGAAATGAGGCATGAGTACGCACTGCTAGTCCAGCGCTGTCAATGGTTACGAGGAGAGGTTGTGGAGTGGCTAGAGCCTAGGCATCTGTCCCTGGACTGAACTCGGAAGAACGGAGAGTATCGTGCTCTGAATCTCTGATCAGACAAGACGGACAGTCAAGTCGGTCATCTGGAAGGAATTCCAACTTCAAAATTGTGCAGCCGGTTCGTGCCTTGGCAATCGCTCTCTTCTTTCCATATACAACTGGAAGGCTACTAGACCTCAGAGCAGCACACGTACGTTGCTTGTTCAGACCTTGCCGTCGCGGGTTAGGTCAAGGGAAGAATGTGCTGCGTGCTGAAGCTTTACCCCCCAGTAAGAAAAAAACCATATACGTCGTGCGTTGCAACGATGTGACTTCGGAGAAGCACGCCATCGGCTCAATTCAACTGTGAAACCATGACTCCAAATAGCTTGTTCCCACTTTTCAAAGCGGACCCAATTCCTGTGCAATTGAATGTGTGACTGCAACATAAACAGTACATACCTACATCCAATCCAAGGACCATCCTTTTTTTTACAAGGAGAGGGCCTACATTCTTCCTGTACTATTTATAGTATTGTTCATGACTACAGCGAAAGCACTATTGCAAAGAATTTATCGAGCAAACAGCGACCTTATTTTCATCGAAAGGACTGGGATCGCTAGGAACTCTGGTATAGCTCCGACAGATCTCAAGGCGAGTTTTAGCAAATCCGCCCAATTCATAAGTTTCATAAGGAGCGTATAAACACCAAATGCCACTGGAGTTAAAACAAGTTACAAAATCACTTACCACCAGTCAGACATGGATTCACCACACTGAAGTTCTCCCGTCTAGAACCCTAATTGTCTCCCAGCTATGCATCAAGCACCTACTAGGATCAAGGATTTCACGCAACTCAAAGCATAAGATGTTAAAACGCCGATTTGAAGAAGTTAGCTCTATAGGGATCACCTATGTGTCCGAGCTAAGTATTGGAGGGCCCCAATGGCAAAACATTTAAACCTAACCAGAGCTCGAGGGGCACCACAACTGCACCAGAACTGTCTTTACCTCATGCTAATAATACCTCATGCTAAATAGCAACCAAGAGAGTTACTCCCTCCGTTTACAAATATAGGGTGTATTTTGACTTTTGCACAAAGATAGGTCGTGAAATTGAGGAATGTATGTTAAAAAATGGCTTAGGTACCAATCATAATTGTCTTGAAAAGATGAGTGAGAATACTTTGTGTAGGTAGTAATGAAAAAAATGCATATGATAGAGAGAATAAATAGGGGTGCAAGAGGAAAAGCCTCATTAAATATACATGCAAACCTTATATTTATCAACAAGACCTTTCAAACTATAGGTCTTTCATTTCTCAACGGAGGGAATATTTGTCACGGATAGCTTACTTTTCTGCAGGGACATCTCTTATCAAAGCAATCACTTTTTTTAAAAAAGTTGAACTGGTTATGAACAAATTATTATTTCGTCTCAGAGAAGCAAATTCAATGGAAACAATACAAGCCCCCATTGTATGAAATACACCTACAACCGAACCAATCGCCCAAACGAATTAAGTTATACAAATGAAATACATACAGACGAGCCCCAACACTAACCTTTTAGTATTTTCAGTTCCCAGAAGCTGTTGTTACTTTGAAACAGTCGATATTGCACAACCTGACGGACTTCATCATCCCTCCAAAGCTGTTGCACCATTTGATCACATTAGTCAAGAAAACTGAAAACAGGTATTTCTTGTAACAGAAATCAAGCAATTGTAGAAATAGTTAAACACAAACGCAACATGCTGTTAAAAGGAAATATTTGGTAGGTTATTAAGGTCAACCATACCGGTCAATGCTTTTCCTTGGCCTATCAGATTGATCAACACTAGCCCGCGGTTTGTCAGGATGGTCTACACTCTTTCTGCTTTTTTCCCTCCTATCTGTACTGCCCCTTGGTTTCTCCCGACGATCTGTGCTATGTCTATGATCTATGCTTGGCCTTGTTTTCTCCTGTTGGTCAGGGCTTTTCCTTGAGTCCCCTGGACCATCAGACTCTGTTTGAGTACAATCAGATGGACCTGAGCTCTCCGGAGATTCATCATTTGGGGGTGGCGATTTCTCTATGGCTGCAACAAACTTTTTTAGATGCTTAATGTATTCTGGGTAGAGTTCCAAATTACAGTGATTTCCTCCTTTGATCCATAGAGGCTCATACTTTACTTTAGCAAGTTCCCACAATGCCCTCCCATGGGAACAGTCAACAACTTCATCAGCTGTACCCTAAGAGAAGAGATTATATTAGCACCATGAACATGTGCAAAAAGGTACTACAATCATTCAGTATCAACTTTCTCCTACATCTTGACCAGATCACTAGGATGAATAGGTTGTACGACCCCGTAAGGAAATTACAACCAACTGATCAAAGCAAGGATCACATGAATAGTACAAAATTGCAATCAAGATGAAGCTGTGCTTGCTAACGGAACAGTTGTCCTGTGTTACCAGGGTATGTTATTCTCAAGTGCCATTCTTCCTTTTATCTCAGTGAACCTAGAAACTTTTGCTAACATTAGCATTATTTAGTCTTCGTGCCAGAAACAATAGCATTGATAGCCCCATGCTTTGCATTCACATAAGGATTTTAGCAAGTTTCTAAAAACATTATCCAATGTTCTAAATAACAGTAAATGGTGAACAAACGGTCACCTTACCTTTTAGTGTTTATATGGTTAACGGCCTTGTAAATGGTTTTACTATTTAAAATTCAGAGAAATATATACATGTGTATATCGAATGGAACTAACATGCTAACAACAATTGTCCCCAACGGTGATATGAAGAAAAAAGATAATATGATGTGAATGTAATTAAAGAATCATAACTGAATGAATGAGCAACTCAAGTGGCAATGAAAAGCAAAGCTACCATTCATCTCAAGTATGTCATAACGTTCCATGGCATATGGCAATCTTGCAACTTCACCCAAATAAACAGCTAGAAATGTCCATAAACGTAACGGACAAAAGACCTTTACCGTTTTAACGGTCGTTTACAAGGCCTTAACGGCCTTTATTTAGAACAATGACACTATCTATAGTGTGAATGGTAAGTAAGCATATATGATATATTTATTGGTAATAGAACCAAAATAATCATGAGGCCACAATGTCATAAGTTTGTTCCTATTGGCAAAGACTCAGTTGGATGAATTTTACGCTGTACAGTAAGACAATTATAGGAGGATAATGTAATCAATGTCATGATTTTGGAAACTATAGTTAATTGATGGCGAGATTCTGCCTCGAATACAAGTGCAATAAAATAAAAGCCTTATAATGGATGACCTAATATGGGAGTTGTAGGTTCCTACACAAACAGTATGTAGGACCATAAACCACAGTTTGCCACAAAATTAACCACTGTAGGCATTCACATTATCACACTTGCTTGGCCATCTCTCCACTAAGTAGCCCAATCACTATAACACTTGTGTAAGTTCACTGATGCAACATTATTATATCAGATGTGCATGTATGCCAGCCAGAAAAGGACACACAAGTGCATGTATGCATGCTAAAGAAAAACTCTATATAATAGGATTAGCAGAAGAATGAAAAAAAACTCACATGTATTACTAGCACAGGACACCTGACCAATGGAATTTTGTCTATGTTCTGCAGATATAAAACGAAATTAGATGCAGGTAAACGCTAAATAAGATTGACACAAAATTTAAATTTACCTTATATATGTCAAACCAGTATGTATGTTTTACAGGATACATCACTCTTAAGCCAGACAAAATTGGGCTATGTAGAACAACTGCTCTCAAATGAGGCAAACGGGAGGCCAAATCTAAAGTAGGACCACTGCCCACTGATTGACCATAAAGAATGATATTTTCCTCAGAAGTTCCATAGATTTCTATGAGACATCTGTAAGCAGCCTCTACATCAGCATAAGTGTTTTGCTCACTGGGCTGCAGCATTAGAAGAAAATAAAGGGGGTGTTATGCATGTTGAGGACATTAAAGACCAGAGAACGTAAAAGAATAAAGAAAAAGAAATACTTTTGTACCTTCCCAGAAGATTGCCCATAACCAGAATAGTCATAGCTGCATAAGGAAGGTAGAAAAGCTATTAATGTTCCACCAATATAGGCTCAAAAGATGCACAAATGAAGTTCATCAAGTGGTTTCCATTATGTAAAATAAGGAGGTGACTTCATTTGATACACACACACACACACGAAATAGGGCACTATGGTGCTTGGGCACCATGATTTCAAATGCACGAATTCAAGCCATATTCGAGTATATTTTTCCAAAAAATCAGTTTTAGGGTATATACCCATCCATAACAATTCAAATGAAACACATACCTTTGAAAAAATATACTTGAATTCAAAGATTTTGAACGAGTTTGGATCACATGCTTTGCTGATTTATATATATAATCAGCACATACCTACAACCAAACTATCATCAAAAAGGGAAACTCTAGTTTGAATTTCAGTTTAAACATGTTTGAACTAGTTAGTAAACTGGTTAAACTCAGCATCCTAGGTAGTTACTCCTACCTCTGAAATACCACCTAAATGAACTTGAAATACTCCTTTATCACTTTAGGTACACTTATATACTAATTATAAGATATTCCAATATGAACCACATGAAAGAATTGTAAGGGAATACATAGTTTTTAGCGTATATTACAAAAACCTTTATATATGGACATAAAAAGGATTATGTCCAAAAAAATATACATACCACCTCTGAAAAAATGTAAATACTACCTAGCTAGTCCTATATGCTCGTATACTACATGTACATACCCTCCGTTGCGCGAGATACTCCCTAGTAGGGAATAATTACTCTCAGGAGTAGAAAAGAGGCTTATATATATATACACCCTCCGTTGCGCAAGATACTCCCTATGTAGGGAATAATTACTCTCAGGAGTAGAAAAGAGGCTCCCTCCCTCCTCCTCTCTCTCTATATATATTACAATTACCTGGAGCACCATGATCCAAAATGGGTATTTTCCCTATGTATTTGCATGTGAAATTTTTTGAAATTTTTAGAACGTTGAGTTTAACTAGTTTACTAACTAGTTCAAACAAGTTTGAACTGAAATTCAAACTAGAGTTCCCTTTTTTTCACGATAGTTTGATTGTAGGTATGTGCTGATTATATATATACATCAGCAAAGCATGTGATCTAAATTCAGTCAAATCTTTGAATCCGAGTATATTTTTTCATAGGTATGTGTTTCATTTGAATTGTTATAGATGGGTATATACCCTAAAACAGAAAGTTTCAAAAAATATACCCGAATTTGGCTTGAATTCACGTATTAAAACAATGTAAACCGGCAAGGAAAAGATTGATCACTTGAAATTTCAAACCGCATCACCTAATAGGAAAGTTATATGTTTGTTTATATCTAGCTAGTCATCATTTTCAGAAGAGGAAGATTAAAGTGGGCATTGAAGGGTTTCCCTTTAAGGAAATTTGACATCTTAATGAAGTCATTCATGGATCTAAATTCTATAATAATAGCAATTAGTATTTTTTATGATAAAAATTCACCAAGGGCTTACCCTTTGTGTTCAAGGTACTTCTTCGAGCCACTTTCCATTTTTAGTCACCTTAATCTCAGTGGATAACATATCTAAATAAGGTCATGCAAATACATTTCAGTTTGCTAAGTTGAATTTAATACATTTCAGTTTGCTAAGGGGTTGTTTGGTTGCCTGGTTCCACGCGGCCAGACTCGCGGGAGCCAGGGAACTAGCGTTTGGTTGCTCATTGTATCGAGTGAGCCTACACCCATGCATGCAAGATAGCTGTTTGGTTGCCTGCGCGCGGTGCGAAGCCAGACCAGTACGATGTACAAAGCACTCGCAGCCAAACTCATGGGAAACGAGCTCCATGACCGTTTCTCCAGAGCCAGGCTGGGGCGGTGCAGGCTCCCGCGGCCAGGCTCGTGCAAGACAGCAACCAAATAGCCCCTAAGTTGAATTTAAAAGGCATCGTATCACTACTCATTAGCAAGGGCAGCTTAGGCCTAGATTACAAATGATACACAACAACCACACATTAAATGGTCACTATATCCAACCAAAAAAAACACTATGGATCATGCTACAA
Organism: Guadua angustifolia; assembly: GCA_036346375.1. Taxonomy (NCBI): domain Eukaryota; kingdom Viridiplantae; phylum Streptophyta; class Magnoliopsida; order Poales; family Poaceae; genus Guadua; species Guadua angustifolia. The sequence continues at coordinate 29,808,306 of CM070503.1, forward strand.
AAGGTCCTCTATTACATTGAAGGTACGTTACTCAGTCAAATACTAGTACCTAATAATAATGTAATCACTCAAGATTACATCATCGTGTGCCAAAATTAACGACCACAGAAAGGACAAAATTAGGTTCAAAGAGCAGAGCTATAACGCAGAGGATAAACAAACAACAATTATATTATTAACCAAATTAGGAAACAAACAAAAAGTTTGAGTTAAAAAAGGGAGGCGAAGGACTATGCAATTAGTCCTAACCACAATTTAAAATTAGCAAGAGCTTCTAGATCCAATGAATCTATCAATTATTCCCCCATCAGCAACACAACCACCAGACTACTCATCAATCAACAGATTCATTAGGCCAAACCTTCCTTCACCCAATGCATCAGGAGAATCCAATTGGCTAAAATTTCGACCAAGCAAGAAAATCGAACCAATAAGTGATTGAGATTCATATTTCCTCTCTTCCAGTTCTGGAGGGATACCTGATAGTACTGACAGAAGTTACTCAACTGTTCAAATGTTTCCTCAGAGAATCCATGACAGAGGATTTGCAAACCAATCACAAAGGTTACACTAGAAAGAAGACAACTTTGATCACCTATTTTGATATTCACACTTCTATGAGGGCTACGGAGTGGACAAAATAGCATGAATGTAAAATTTAGCAAAAAAACTTCATTAAGTATTGGTTATCCTCACTGCACTTGATTGGTGAGGAAGGCATACAATTTCATATACGTAATAATTCAGCCAAAGCTTCATTACAAACATCTAGTTTTCTCCCCACACTTCATTGGTGAACAGTTCTACAGAAACTAGTTAACAAAAAAGAACTATGGTCAGTGGTAATATCTAACAACTAATTTGAACAAAACTATCCAAACTTTGACCAAAGATAGTCACACGCTAACAACACCAGGCTCTCCACCACCTCCCATAGAACCAACTGAATCATGAAATATACAACTGCAGCCACATACTGAAATCTAGACATCCTTATTGCTACCCAGAAAATAGTTCAAAGTTCAGCAGTTTATTCCAATCAATCATATATAAAAACATCTTTGAGGAAAAGCAAAATTATCCTAGCCACCCATTAGCAAACTAAACACTGCCAAGCATAATACTTCCATGCCAAGATGCAACGTATCCAACCAGCAGCGTAACAGCAAAGTCGAGACTACAGCTAGAGAATCCAACAACACCGAGTAATGCTCCAAGATTAGCACAGTTCATACTCATTCCAAATCCATAACCCAATCAAACAAGCCCTGAACAGAAGATCGCATCTTTCATGGAAACTACGAGGCAGCCATCCTACTGATCCGCACCCAAAAATCCCGACACTTCCTACCAACCCAGACGAGTTCCATTTATGAATCGGCCCCGCAAAAAGAAAAGTTCAACTTTGATCCGGAGAAACAAGCCCTGAAAGATCCGAGATTATACTCGCATCCAGAATTCGAACAGCACAGTATCCCAATCTAGAACAATCCAAACCCAATCCAGGGGTGCGTGCATGCGTGCGTACCCCATGAGGTTAACGTTGAGGTGGGCACTGAGCTCGACGAAGAGCTCGTACATCTGGCCCAGGTCGGCCGCGTTGCCGTGGGAATAGAGTAGTGTGAGCCGTGCGCCGGTCTGCCGCACGTACATCGCGACCACCTCCGTGCCCCGCTTCGTCCGCAGCCGCCGCGCATCCACGTTGCCCCTCCGCGGCACGCCCGTGAGCTCCACGACCCCGTCTTCCTTCTCCTCCCCCGCCCCCGCCCCGGCCCCCGCCGCGGCCGGGGGTTCGATGCCGTACGACGGCGGGCTCGGAGGGAAGAATGCGAAGCGAGCCGCCACCGTTGAGGTGACGGCGCCCATCCGGGCGGAGTTCTACGGCTAGGGTTTGGGTCGACGACGTGGAGTCCCTCGGGTCGGGCGTTTCCGTTTCGTTTGGTTTCGTTGGAAGGGAAGGGAAGGGAGACTGAGGAGGCCGTCGTTGGAATCGTGGTTCGGGTGGGAATTGATCTATTTCTCGTTTTACTAGATTCAATTGATAAAATATCTTATTTATTTTACTTACATATAGTTTTCAAGTTTATATATTAGTGAGATAACATAAGATATTTGATCAATAGTATAAATAAACAAAGACATTTTATCAATTATTCCTTTTCAAGAACCGGCCTGATTAGCTATGGATAGTGATGGCCAGATGGTCGTGCCAAACAGACTGATCTCAAGACTAACACTGTTTATAAGGTATAGCTTGATGTAAATAGGTTGTGCCCAAGATAGCCCAATGGCACTTGTCATGCTTGGCCGCACCTTGGCCCAAGATGCTAGCATGACACGATCGGCAAGGCCTAGCATGGCACGACTCGACCCGCATACCCCAACCGCCCAAAAAATAGATGTTTTTAGTTGTTGGAGGCTTTCAAAGAATTGAAAAATCCAAAGAATTCTAGAAAATCTAAAAAAATCTATAAATAGGGTAACAACCTCCCACATTTCTCTATCAGCAAACTTGCAATCTCTTCTCTGAATTCTCTTGTTCTTGGCTATAATTTGGCAAAATTCAAAATAGTTTTACCAAAAATCTAAAATTCTAAAATTTAGCTTCCTATCATCAAGAAATTAAAGTAAGAATAGTGATTTAATTTTTTATTATTCTTATTATTTTAAATGCAATTAAAGTACTAATAGCGTAATTATTTCTTGCAAATTACTTTATAGAGCACCAAGATTTTGTGTTCTTCCCAACTTTCGATTTTGGGATTTTCACCGATGAGTTTCTTGCATCTTATCAAGTGAAGAAGCTATAGTACTGCACCATCCTCGGACTCTACAAATGTTACTACGCTTCGGAAGTTAATCAAACAAAAGGATCAAGACGTAGTACATCGAGTCTAGGAAGATTTCGAAGAGATTTTCGAGACATCGACATCGCTCGAGTACTTATGCTATTTGTAAATATTGTAAGCACAAATTAACTACTTAAATCTTCGGATGGAACGAGGCACTTGAAAAGATATGATGAGAATTGCAGGAGAAAAGCGGGTGGTTTTGAGATAGACGTAGTCATAAAGATACAACCCCATAATACTAGACATCAAGGGACTACAATTACGAGATAACTCGTGAATCTCTTTGTTGTTTAATCACTTCTCAAGAACTACCTTTAATTTTTGGTGAGTCACTAGCATTTGAAAACTATATTAGGACCGCCCATAATTCTAGGTTTTCTGTAGTTTTTAGACAGACAACAATTAAAGATTTGATTAAATACTATAATAATTGGCGTAGTAAGCTAAAAGAGCTCTTTAATATATGTACTTTTTCTCGTGTCTTTAACACCAGACATATGGAGTTGCAAGGCTAAAGAGGATTAGCTTAGTATGATTGCTCATTATGTAAATAATGACTAGCAACTAGAAAAGAGAATTATATGTTTCAAATTAATTTATATAGCACACACTGGTGAGAATATAGCTGATTGTATTGTAAAAGTTGTGGAAGATTTTGACCTCACTGATAAATTTTTTGCAATAACATTAGATAATGCTGCAGTAAACACTTCTGCAATAACCAATAACATTAAATAATGCTGCAGTAAACACTTCTATAATGACAATTCTTACTCCGTTTTTTAATTCGTACGTCAAATCTTTCTTATTACATCAGCGTTATGCTTGCTATATTATCAATTTTATAGTTAAATCTAGGTTGAAGAGGTTAGACTAGTACCTTGAATCTTTTCAAGACCGCAATATCTTTCTTAAGTAGTTCTAATCAACGAGTAGCTTACATATAGGACTTATTGTATTGCAATGGAGGTACGCCCACATAAGTTTGGTTTGGATATGCCTGCTAGATGGAACTTTATTTGTTTGATGCTTAAGTCACTCATACCATATAAGAGCACATTTTCTGCTTTTTATTAACATGCACTATCATAGTCGTAATGGTCAACCGTTACTCACAAAGCAATATTGATATGTTGTTCAATACTTATCGTCATTTTTGGAACTTTTTATGATTCTACTGTTGCTTTATCTAGTGTTTATTACTCAACCTCTCATCTAACTATGCATCATATTCTCGAAATTGCTACTCACTTAGGGAACCACAAAAATGATAATATTTTGCGTGAATTGTTTATGCTATAAAAAATAAAATTTTGAAATATTGGAAAGAAATTCTTATGTCACATGCATTTACATTTATTTTAGATCCTAGAGCTAAAGTTCGGGGATTTACTAATGTTCTCTCACTTCTAAGTGATGCAGTGGGTACTGATTATTCTAGTTTTTTTTAAATGTTCGTGCTAACTTATCTAAAGTTTATACTAAGTACGATCGAAGTTTGTCAAGTTCACATGCAATGACCTCCACCAAAGACTCACAACAAGTAATAAGAAAATCAGGTCAGAAATATATGAAGTGCGGTGGCTTTACTTCAAAGAGTTCGACTAAAACAACATCAAGTGCAGACACAACAATAAGTGGTGTGAAGTTAATCGACTACCTTAACAAATGACACTATCAATTACCAAGTGATGAGGACATCGACATCCCTTCCAACGACACAACCATTCCTATTGCACAACATGGGCAAAGAAGCACCAATGACACGAGCTCGAGCTCCAACTTAATTATCGTGTAAAGTCGCTTTAGCTACCCACTTACTCTCCCTCAAGATTGGATGCTACTAAAGTCTTGTGATGATTATCTTATCCTTAGGAATGATGGAGTAAAGACAGATGGTCATAGGAACAAATCATTGAAGTTTGGACCTTCAAGTTCGACCATCGCCTCGACCTTCTCCTGACCACCGCCTGACCTCCCATATGGGCCTTGGGCCTTGTATCAAGTGAGCCCAATAGGGCATGTTCCACTTAGGGTTTACTGAGCGTGTTTAAGATTAGGGTTTGAGGAACTCCTGATCTTCCCCACCTATAAGTACCAACAGCAGACGCCACTTTTGTTCTTTGGGTTTTGTTTTGTTGTAAGTTAGCTTCAGCTACTTCTTTGTAAACGCTGACTCTTAGAGCACTGCTTTACTCAATTCAAACCCCACATTTGTATCGAGATTCCTCATTTGGGCAAGGTCTGCATACTGCTTGCTTGTCCACTTGTTCTTGCTTGTTCTTGATTTGCTTGTAGTTCAAGGTTGTTCTTGGCACGCAAGAACAACAACCATTGAAGAGCCATCTCCACCAAATCATAGTTATCCCCACTCTCATCGAAAGATCGGGAACCCTACCACGCCACCAAGAGCAAGCAAGAGGAGGACTTCAATATTTTGCAAAGGTGGCATAAGCACAAGATAACATATCCAGTACTTTCCATATTAACATAGGATGGGTTAATGCTTCTATCTCCATTGTTTCTTCTGAGTCCGCTTTCAATCTATCCGTAAGAATAATTGAGGAGAGAAGAACAAATCGACAAGTGAGATGGTGGAAACACTTCTCACTGTGAAAGATTGGGAATAAGCTTATCAACGAGTTCAACATACTACAAAAAATGTTAAGTCGGTGGCGATGTTTGAAAATCTTCCGTCTTCCTTTCCTCCCCGCCCCTGCCCGGCCCCCGCCGCGGCCGGGGTTCGATGCCGTACGACGGCGGGCTCGGAGGGAAGAATGTGAAGCGAGCCGCCACCGTTGAGGTGACGGCGCCCATCCGGGCGGAGTTCTAGGGCTAGGGTTTGGGTCGACGACGTGGAGTCCTCGGGTCGGGCGTTTCCGTTTCGTTTGGTTTCGTTGGAAGGAAGGAAGGAGACTGAGGAGGCCGTCGTTGGAATCGTGGTTCGGGTGGGAATTGATCTATTTCTCGTTTTACTAGATTCAATTGATAAAATATCTTATTTATTTTACTTACATATAGTTTTCAAGTTTATATATTAGTGAGATAACATAAGATATTTGATCAATAGTATAAATAAACAAAGACATTTTATCAATTATTCCTTTTCAGAACCGGCCTGATTAGCTGTGGATAGTGATGGCCAGATGGTCGTGCCAAACAGACTGATCTCAAGACTAACACTGTTTATAAGGTATAGCTTGATGTAAATAGGTTGTGCCCGCATAGCCCAATGGCACTTGTCATGCTTGGCCCGGCACCTTGGCCCGGCATGCTAGCATGACACGATCCGGCAAGGCCTAGCATGGCACGACTCGACCTGGCATACCCCAACTGCCCAAAAAATAGATGTTTTTAGTTGTTGGAGGCTTTCAAAGAATTGAAAAATCCAAAGAATTCTAGAAAATCTAAAAAAAATCTATAAATAGGGTAACAACCTCCCACATTTCTCTACCAGCAAACTTGCAATCTCTTCTCTGAATTCTCTTGTAAAAATTCTCTTGTTCTTGGCTATAATTTGGCAAAATTCAAAATAGTTTTACCAAAAATCTAAAATTCTAAAATTTAGCTTCCGGCTTCTGTCAAGAAATTAAAGTAAGAATAGTGATTTAATTTTTTATTATTCTTATTATTTTAAATGCAATTAAAGTACTAATAGCGTAATTATTTCTTGCAAATTACTTTATAGAGCACCAAGATTTTGTGTTCTTCCCAACTTCTGATTTTGGGATTTTCACCCGATGAGTTTCTTGCATCTTATCAAGCTGAAGAAGCTATAGTACCTGTACCATCCTCAGACTCTACAAATGTTACTACGTCGGTAAGCACTGAAACAAAAGGATCAAGACGTAGTACATCGGGAGTCTAGGAAGATTTCGAGCAGATTTTCGAGACATCAGACATCGTTCAGAGTACTTATGCTATTTGTAAATATTGTAAGCACAAATTAACTACGAAATCTTCAGATGGAACGAGGCACTTGAAAAGATATGATGAGAATTGCAGGAGAAAAGCGGGGGTGGTTTTGAGATAGACGTAGCTGCAGTACAACCCCGACAATACGGTACATCAGTGGGACTACAATTCTGAGATAACTCGTGAATCTCTTTGTTGTTTAATCACTTCTCAAGAACTACCTTTAATTTTTGGTGAGTCACCAGCATTTGAAAACTATATTAGGACCGTCCATAATTCTAGGTTTTCTGTAGTTTTTAGACAGACAACAATTAAAGATTTGATTAAATACTATAATAATTGGCGTAGTAAGCTAAAAGAGCTCTTTAATATATGTACTTTTCTGTGTCTTTAACACCAGACATATGGAGTTGCAAGGCTAAAGAGGATTAGCTTAGTATGATTGCTCATTATGTAAATAATGACTAGCAACTAGAAAAGAGAATTATATGTTTCAAATTAATTTATATAGCACACACTGGTGAGAATATAGCTGATTGTATTGTAAAAGTTGTGGAAGATTTTGACCTCATCGATAAATTTTTACAATAACATTAGATAATGCTGCAAGAACACTTCTGCAATAACCAATAACATTAAATAATGCCGCGCAAGAACACTTCTATAATGACAATTCTTACTTCGTTTTTTAATTCGTACGTCAAATCTTTCTTATTACATCAGCGTTATGCTTGCTATATTATCAATTTTATAGTTAAATCTAGGTTGAAGAGGTTAGACTAGTACCTTGAATCTTTTCGCACTGCAATATCTTTCTTAAGTAATTCTAATCAACGAGTAGCGACATATAGGACTTATTGTATTGCAATGGAGGTACGTCCACATAAGTTTGGTTTGGATATGCCTGCTAGATGGAACTTTATTTGTTTGATGCTTAAGTCACTCATACCATATAAGAGCACATTTTCTGTTTTTATTAACATGCACTATCATAGTCAGAATGGTCAACCGTTACTCACAAAGCAATATTGATATGTTGCTGAATACTTACTGTCATTTTTGGAACTTTTTATGATTCTACTGTTGCTTTATCTAGTGTTTATTACTCAACCTCTCATCTAACTATGCATCATATTCTAAATTGCTACTCACTTAGGGAACCACAAAATGATAATATTTTATGTGAATTGTTTATGCTATAAAAATAAAATTTTGAAATATTGGAAAGAAATTCTTATGTCACATGCATTTACATTTATTTTAGATCCTAGAGCTAAAGTTCGGGGATTTACTAATGTTCTCTCACTTCTAAGTGATGCAGTGGGTACTGATTATTCTAGTTTTTTTTAAATGTTCGTGCTAACTTATCTAAAGTTTATACTAAGTACGATCAGAAGTTTGCTGAAGTTCACATGCAGCGACCTCCACCAGCACTCACAACAAGTAATAAGAAAACTGCGTCAGGAAATATATGGGGTGCAGGTGGCTTTACTTCAAAGAGTTCGACTAAAACAACATCAAGTGCAGACACAACAACAAGTGGTGTGAAGTTAACTGACTACCTTAACAGCGACACTATCAATTACCAAGTGATGAGGACATCGACATCCCTTCCAACGACACAACCATTCCTATTGCACAACATGGGCAGCAAGCACCAATGACACGAGCTCGAGCTCGTCAACTTAATTATCAGGTAAAGTCGTTTCTAGCTACCCACTTACTCTCCCCTCAAGATTGGATGCTACTAAAGTCTTGTGATGATTATCTTATCCTTAGGAATGATGGAGTAAAGACAGATGGCTGTGGGAACAAATCATTGAAGTTCGGACCATCAGTTCGGACCACCAGTTCGGACCTCCAGAATATGGGCCTTGGGCCTTGTATCAAGTGAGCCCAATAGGGGCATGTTCCAGCTTAGGGTTTACGGGCGTGTTTAAGATTAGGGTTTGAGGAACTCCTGATCTTCCCCACCTATAAGTACCAACAGCAGACGCCACTTTTGTTCTTTGGGTTTTGTTTTGTTGTAAGTTAGCTTCAGCTACTTCTTTGTAAACGCGTGACTCGGCTAGAGCACCTGTTTTACTCAATTCGAAACCCCACATTTGTATCGAGATTCCTCATTTGGGCAAGGTCTGTGCGCTGTTTGCTTGTCCACTTGTTCTTGCTTGTTCTTGATTTGCTTGCAGGTTCAAGGTTGTTCTTGGCACGGCAAGAACAACAACCATTGAAGAGCCATCTCCACCAAATCATAGTTATCCCCCACTCTCATCGAAAGATCGGGAACCCCAGTTCACGTCACCAAGAGCAGCAAGAGGAGGACTTCAATATTTTGCAGTGGTGGCATAAGCACAAGATAACATATCCGGTACTTTCCATATTAACATAGGATGGGTTAACAGTTTCTATCTCCATTGTTTCTTCGGAGTCTGCTTTCAATCTATCCGGAAGAATAATTGAGGAGAGAAGAACAAATCTGACAAGTGAGATGGTGGAAACACTTCTCACTGTGAAAGATTGGGAATAAGCTTATCAACGAGCTCAACATACTACAAAAAATGTTAAGCTGGTGGCGATGTTTGAAAATCTTTATCTAAATAGTCACGAAGAATTATTGTAATCTTCATTTTTTTTCTATATCACTGAGCTATAGATTGTACTCTTTTTTCTTTACCAAGATTTTCTCATGTTGAGTTTTCACTTGACAAAGTTTTTAACGAGGCAGCTAAACATTCATAAAGCTCATTATTTAATCCCAATTATTTGTCTCCTTTTAGAATTTTATTTCGTTTTTTTTTTGCTTTTTGTAATTTACTTAGATTTTAAAAAGTTTTTTATATTCCTGTTAGTTTTCCAATTATTCTATTTTTTCCAAAAATTTCTATATTTTTTTCAAAATTTTATGATTTTCTAATTTTTCTATATATTTTTTAAAAAATTTAGATTTTTTTAAATTTTACAAGCCCAATGGGTTGGCTGCGGCCCGGCACAGCTTGTCAGCGCATTTAGCTGTGCCTAAAAAGGCCATGCCTAAACTGGCCATACTGGGAAGGTTGCCCATTTGGTCACCACTAGTTGTGGAAAACAAAGCGGTTGCATTGTTTTTTGAATGACTTGGGGTGGAACACGTGTCGGTGTAATAGCTCTAAGTAATATGTACAACAAAATACAAAAAAAGTGTAATATCCTAAAAATTTAGGGGAAGTATAAAAATTCTCACTAAAAATTAGATGAAAACCACGAGTATAGAACAAAAGTATGGTTTAAAACTAGTTCAAGCATTCGAATCAAATAAATTCATGGCGCTACAATGTTGCAACATTTAAAAAAAATAGTGACAACATTCAGATAATTATGGGATAACTAATTCAATCCAGTGCAATAAAAAATTCTAGCAATTAGTTCATATATGTGCAACAAAAAAATCTTTGCTATAAATGCAACAAACACGAAATCAATAAATAAAATTATGCAATAAATTTGAACTACTAGAACAACAAATACAAGGACGTGTTGCAACAAAAATTATAACTTGTTATAATAACAAAGAAACCATTGAATATCAGCAATATTTGATGTTTCATGTTGTAACATTCAAAAACAACTGCTGCCACAACTTCGACTTATCGATATCATCATTTCGAGATGATCATAGAGCAGAAAGGGAACGTGGCTAGCCTACACCACATGAGAGCAACTGCACGGCGTCGAGGCCATCAAACACCGCACCGCAGTTGTAGGAAATGAGACTATTATAGGAGTTGGTAACACTATTGCTGTCGGGGCTCTAGACCGCGTCGTTGCCTGAGTAGGGCAGTTGGTCAATGAGGATCTTGAGGAATGGCATCTTGGCGGAGAGCAGCGCAGTGTGCCCCGTGTAGTGCTCGAACTTTTCATTGATGTCCCTGGGCATGAGCATGTGGTTGATGTACTGTAGCACGACGTTCGAGAACACTTCAGAGTCGTTTAATTGCACTGCTGTTGCCAACATGACTGGGACATCACTCAATGGTGATGCGTTGTTGATGGACATAGTCAGTAGTAGGGGTAGCAATATCCATGTAGTTGCCTACGTCGACACCATCGTGCGGTAGGAGCAACATCGACTCGAGCTCCTTCGCCATGAACCTGTTGGCGACCACGATTTGGGGGTGGCCATCACACTTGGATCCGAGCAGCAGTGTGCACAAGTCTACAGCCTAGTATCCATGACCTTCGATATCAGCTAATGACTACTCGTTGTGGGTAGTCGCTGCATAGTGAGAGTGATTGTGCCGTGTGTACGGCGTACGTGACATGATGGAGAAGTATATGGTTGGTACGGGTAGGCATTCGGTTTTTTCGATTTTAAAATAATTCGGTTTTTGAAAACTGGTAACCAAATTTCTTGGACCAAAATACGAAATTGAACCGAATTAACTGAAATATTTCAGTTATATGAATAAACACTAGGTAGATTAAATTCAGCCCTTCTCATATCGCAACACAGAGTATGGACAAATCCATACAATATTCATATGTCATTATAATATAAGCATAAAAGAACATATGAATATATCAAACATATGCATAAATGTATTAGAACATGAGAATTGTTTAGTGGCTTTAGGAAGAATAATATAAAAGTGGTATTGTATGAGGGCTATTCGATTATTTCGATTTTTAGAAGCGAAAAACCGAACCGAACACCGAAAACCGAATTATACCAAAATAAAAACCGAATCAAAAACCGAAATAATCGGTTAATTCAGTTCGATTCGATTTGATAATTCGATTTCGGTTTAAAAATAACCACCCCTAATGGTTGGGGGCCAGCAAGGCGCATGGAGAAAGCATTGAGGAAGGCTGGCGATGAGTTACGACTTAGGGTGCGTTTGGCGAGCTTTCGCCAGCTTCCCATGAGAAGCTGAGGAGCTCTACCAAACAAGAAAAAATTAACCAACTTCATATAGGAATCCAGGAAGTGATTCATGTTTTTTTACCGGCAGCACTGGGAGTTAAAAAAACCGATTCACAACCTCTCGCTTATGAATCTCCCCACCAAGTTCATAACTATTTCTCGCATGGAATCACTTCCAATAGAGAATCGATTTCATAGAGAATCAGGAGCTAGAGAATCAGGATCTAATAAATTTAGCTTTATTTTTATCCACTTTTTTGTAGTTTATGTGAAAGAGAGGTTGGTGTATAGATTTTGTAGATCATGCAAGATATACGCTAAACCCGTTTTAATTAACTCATCCTTGCCACCAAAATTTACCCGGTACTAAATGTTTCAAAAATAAATATCTATCTTAGGTTATTGTTGCTAGGACTATTCCATGGTCGGGTTAAGCTTAAATCAATCGCTTTCCTCTCTTTATTTTGTTAACGTGTCGAACGGGCGAGTGTCGTTTTAGAAGGTCTCGGTTGTTCCCGTACCGTTAATAAATTACCTTTACAACAGTACATATAATATAAAACTGTTTATAAAATCGATTTATTAAACAGTAAATAATATCCTGCCCTTTTCTTCGTATCGTCTAAAATTCTATATGATATAGACTTAGAGACAATCGATATGTGTTACTGCACATGTCCTTAGTTAATCCTCCGTTTTGACTTTTGGGCAGGAAACACGACGCACCCCTTCTTAACGCGATGACGCGCAAATCTCCTGTGTATTCCAGAAAGAAGAAAAAACTCTTGGTTTAGTAAAATTGTATGTGTGATTTAATCAAAATGATTGATAGTTTAGATCATTCGTTTGGTGAAAAGATATTTATATTTCGTGGTCCATGTTGAGCTAGACGGCCTTTCTTGAGGGAACTGCTAGTTATGATGAGTGACGATTTTGTTTGTGTTCATGGCTGGAATATGTTGTTCTGAGCCAAATCCAACCAAATCCTTGCCATCAGTTGCGATTAGTAAACTCTTATGACGGTGGAGTGTGAACTCATCTCGCCAGCTGGGGACGACCAGGTTTTTCAGTGGCCCAAGGCGTTGACTACTCGAATTTACGGCATCAGTACATGATTGGAAAAATTACAATCTACTACTATATTTTCTTCCTGTTCTTTGTAATACAATCCATGCTAGTATTTTTTTAAGAAGAAGATTAAATCAAGTTCTTTTCCAAATGGTTTGTTCAACAGTGATTCATCTCAAAACTATCCATTGAAAGGTTCAACCAGAAGAGAGATTTGGAGTTAAATTGTGGGCAAGTATTTACAGTGGAGGCTTCAACTCTGGCCCTATTTGGAAGCATAGTTTTTCAAAACTATGATTTTAATATACTATAGTTTGCAATTGTTTTGTCATGAATACCATAGTTTTACCAAACCCCTTTAAAACCATAGTATTCATTGGAACTACCAACTGTTTGGATGCAACATTACAAACCATGGTATTTGAGTGGAAATAGGCAAGAAAGTAGTTAAAATCATGAAAACTTTGGGTTGGAGTGGAATTTCAAATACTCCAAAAATACCATGGTATCTACCAAACCATAGTTTTTAATACAGAGTTTTTGGCATGGTAACCAAACACCTTATGGTATAAAATACCATGGTATTCTTAAAACCATGGTATTACCTAAAAACTATAAAAATACACTGCTTCCAAACCGGGCCTCCACTGCCTCCACATGTCAATGGCCAGTCCATACGATCGATTCCAACGAATTGAAAAATTGCAGGAATCTCGGTACAACGTGCACAGAAAAATGCCTACTTCAATTTCCTAACACTCGTAATGATCACAGGAAGGACAAATGAGAACAAAAGCTTACACTGCTGGCTATTTGTCACTATTGCAGCAACAAATGCCTGAAAGTTACACCACAACTTGGCCATCCAATTCCTCCACTGCACCAATGTTGGTTGAGCTTTTTGTTTTTTTTAAAAAAAAATTGGCCAGGAGCACTGACATTTCATTATAGAGAGAAACAATGACGAAGTTATATACGACGCACGCACCCTCCCCACACACACACGCACTCACACCCGCAAGAAGATTTCGCCATCACGCTACGCTTCGCCGAAGCCGAGCTCGAACGCTGGCGCGGCGGCGTGAGCGGCGCCACACGCGCCAACAGTCAAGTCCCGTCATTTGGTTGAGTTTTTTGTAGGTACACTAAATTCAATACGAACCGCTCGTTCTTTTTCGATCTAATGTATCATATTAATTAGTATTTATTTATACTATCTCTGTAGTAGAGTAGTAGAAATACTCTTAACAAATCAATAGCTAGATTTGATTTTTACTACCTACTATATACTACTAATATAATGCACCATTAAGTTTGCCATGTTGGAAACATTAGATTGATAGTATCCACAATTTTTTTGTCACAATGTACTCTCCTGTTACCCAAACAGCTTGATTTTCCTAAGGCCTAATTCACGGAATCTTCGATCACATAGGATTGGGTTACCACTATGTGTAACTCACGTAGATCTCATTATTATCTCCTTCAATGCACTTTCAATAACATTTCATGATAGTCCCTTTGTAAAAGGGTTTGCCAGATTTTTGGTTGTTTGGATATAATCTACAACTATCACTTTGGAGCTTCTCAATTTTTCGACAGACTTCAATCTTTTTTTACATATCTTGAGAATTTCATATTATCCTTTGTACTTGTCACCTTTATGATAACTATTTAGTTATCACAGTACATAAATATAGTTGGAATTGGTTTTTCAACCACCGGTAAATCCATCAAGAGTTCTCACAACCACTCTGCCTCAATAGTGGCCGTGTCTAGCGCTGTGAGATCTACCTCTATGGTTGACCTCGTCAAAATGGTCTGTTTGTAAGACCTCCATGAGATGGTAGCATCGCTAGAGTGAATACATATCCACTTGTAGCCTTTATCTCATCAACAACAAAAATCCAATTTGAATCACTAGATTCTTCAAGTAAACCAAGGTACCTAGTATAACAAATTCTGCAACTCATTGTACCATTCAAATAGTGCATTACCCGCTCAAGTGTGTGCTAATGATCATCTTTTAGATTAGCGGTGAACTAGCTCAATTCGCTTATTGTAAAAGAGATGTTAGGTCGTAGCACTAACCAAGTACATGAGCAAACCGATAATCTGAGAGTATCTCAATTGCTCATGTCCTAGTCTTCGGTTCTTTCAAAGTATTAGACTAGGATCATAGGGTATTAGGGAAGGCTTGCTATCCAAATAGCCAAACGGCTCTCAAGACCTTTTCCATGTAATGGGATTGCAAAAAAGTGATCCCATCATTGCTTTTGATTAACTTAATGTTTAGAATAACATCAGATTCTCCTAAATCCTTCATGTCAAAATGTTGGGATAAAAATGACTTAACATCATTTATTACATTAATGACAGTCCCAAGGATTAGCATGACATCGACATACAAACGAGAATTACTCCTTTACCCCACCATAACGATAGTACACACATTTATCGGTTTGATTTACAAAAAAATGGCTTGTGTCAAAGTTCTATCGAACTTCTCATGCCACTTCTTAGGTGATTGTTTGAGCCCATACAAGTGCTTCAGTAACTTGCACACCTTGATCTTTTGTCTGGGTATCACAAATCCATCAGGCTAATCCATGTAGATTTTCTCATCTAGCTCTCCATTAAAAAAAAGGCTATCTTTGCATCCATTTAATGGACAATAAGACCATGTGAGGCAGCCAGAGATAAAAGTACCTGGATTGTGGTTAACTTGGTAACAACTGAGTAAGTATCAAAGAAATCATTTCCCTCCTTTTGGATATAGCCCTTTGCTACAAGTCTACCCTTGTACTTTTCAATAGTATTATCTTAAGCTTCTTCTTGAACACCCACTTGCATCCAACTGACTTACAACCAAATAGACTATTTGTGATTTCTCAAGTTCCGTTAGCCATAATGGAATCCATTTCACTACAGACTATTTCCTTCCAGTCCTCTGCATCAGGGGATGCATATGGCTTTAGAATGGATTTGGGTATATCATCGACAAGGTACATAGTGAATCATCACCAAAAGACTTCGTTATCTTTTGTCTCTTGCTCCTTCGAGGAGCTATTTCACTGTTATTCCCCTACGTGTTTGTTCAATATTATCATTTGGAAAATAGGTTCGGGAGTTACATCAATTGTTTGACTAGAAGAGCTATGTGCATACTTCATTGGAAATATATTTTCAAAGAATGTAGCATACCAAAACTCCATTATTATATCAAAAATCATATCGGTTGTCTCAGATTTGACTATTAAAAACCTATAGGCTGTACTATGATGTGTATAGCCAAGAAAGACATAGTCTATAGTTTTAGGTCCCAGTTTGCGTTTTTTGATTATGGGTATATTGACTTTCAACAAGTACCCCCAAGTGCGCAAATAAGAAAGTGATGCTTTTCTCCTTTTCCATTATTCATAAGGGGTAACCTCACTATTCTTAGTGAGAACTCTGTTTAGGACATAATACCCGATCAAGACAACCTCCCCCTACCATGCCTTAGATATACCAGTAGGATTCAACACGGTGTTAACCAATTCAGTTAAGGTACAATTTGTTCTTTGGCAACCCCATTGGATTATGGTGAATAGGGAGGTGTCCTTTCATGGATAATTTCATTCTCAGATAGAATTGGGATAACTCATTTGAGAAATACCCTCCACCATGATCAAACCTAACTCTTTTAATCTTTCTTTCTAGTTGATTTTCAACTTCAGCCTTATAAGTTTTAAAGTAGTCTAAAGCTTCATCTTTGGTTTTAATCAAGTACACATAGCAAAATCTAGTAGCACCATCAATCAAAGTCATCATATACTTTTCCATCATTTTGTCAAAACACCATTTGTTTCACATGGATTTGAATATATGAGTTCTAAAAGTGCAAGTTTCTTTCCTCAACCGCCTTGTGAGGTTTTCGTGATTGCTTTGTTTGCACAAATTTAGCATTTTAAACCTTTCACAATAGAAAAATTAGGAATTAAACTAGATATCCAAGACATACAACCAAAATTAATGTAACATAAATGTGAATCCCACACGCTGGCCGTACCTCCAAGTTGGAGGTAATTTTAAAATTATGCACCTACCACAAATTTATCAGGCAACTGACAGCCAATGTGCGCGAGATCCCTCACAATGAGTTGTAGTTCATAAGCATATTTTTGTGATTATTTTAATTTTATAATAGATATCATTGTAATCGCAACATATATACTAGGCATATTATAAACCACATATTGTAACATGATCATGAAAACAAATATACCTATCTCATATATATGTGTGTGTGTGCGCGCGCGCGCGCACTAACTGAAAGATATCAAGAATAGGAATACTCTTAGCATATATAATCAACATCTCTACTGCAAGGTATTCCTATAAGAATCTGATTGAAAGAGATTTAGATGCAACTTACCAAGAGATGCTCCAGTGAAGTTTGATGGAGAGACAGATAGCGTAGCGAAAGAAGATATAGAGGAAGCAGTGAGTAGTCGCATGAAGCACTTCCTAAAAACTTGATTCGCCCTTTCTATAGGATCAAGTTTAACTGACTAGAGGGTGTGAATAGGAGGTTTTAAAATTATTTGGCTCTACTAGCAATAAATGGTCAAGTAATACTAGAATTAAGAATTTTACAATCAAAACATAAAACGTCTAGGTTTCACTTAGAGCACCCACAAGCTATGTCTAAGTAATTCAACAATTCTATAGAGATGATTAAGGCAAAAATATACTAGGGAAGTAAATTACTCAAATTTAAATATAAAAAAGCAAACCACAAAAGTTAACACAAGAATTTTCATCCTGTGGTCTCGGAGACTTACGGTCTCCCTAATCCACGTTGAGGAAGGTTAAACGAATCAAGCCGGGTCTTTACGCAAATGAGCCTCCCTCAATCACTTGGTGTAGCTCTTCCCTGCTCCTAGTAGGTGAGCTCTGGCCTTCACAATCCACCGAGCCTCCTCACAAGCTTCTTTGAGAAGATCACCGTTCTTACGCCTCCAAGCCGTCTAAGAGGCGGTAACTTCTAAGAGAATAGACTATAACACTTGCTTAAAGGAAATCCAGTGCTCTAATAGCTCAATTTAATGCTTTGCACTTGAATGCTCTTAACTACTAACAAATGCTGAATTGAATGCCCTAGAGTGATGAGAGTAATGCAAGGACTCAAGGAATATGCAATGAAGTCTCTAACCTTGCCCTTGGTGTAGGTGTGGGGATATTTATAGCCCCCACCAACCAATATAGCCGTTGGGGGCCAAACCCCGAGTTGCTACCAAATCTAGCACTACTAGCCTCTAAGGCCTGGTAGTGCTGGCCTAAGCCCCAAAAGTCTATCAGACGCATTTACTAGCAACTTCCCGTTACACCAAAGGTCCAGCACTACCACTTACAAAGGCCGGTAGTGTTGCACTTCGAAATTGGGCATAATGCTCAGGAACACCTACACTTAAGATAACTACCGACATCTATGGGGCCATACTGTCGTACTTTCAGCAATAGCGCTCATTGTGCCCGGTAGTGCCGAACACAGGATAAGGTACAAATACATACCTATTGATAAATAACTACTGCCATAAAAGGATTCAGATTATCAAGACCACCGGCAGCATCAGCCTCCGGCTCGATATTGCGGTCTCACATATTGCACAAAAATAGGCTTTCTATTAGATAATTACCACCATCAAAGGGGCAATACCGCTCCTCCAGACTGGTAGTGCTACATTCAACAATGCAATAGGCAATTTTAGTGCAATCTTGAGCGATGCATGATTATAAGTTAAAACATTAATATGAGCCATTATTTCATCTCATTTTCAAACTACTAATCAAGAGTTCCTCTTAATAGTACGGACACATAATCTAGCAACCTAATCTTTCTCCAAACACCAAGATCGGGAAAATGCTATGAAAAGGTCCTTAATTCTTGTTATATCTTGATCTTGAGCTTGTCTTCACTTTAGCCTTATGAACTTCACTTTTACATTTTTGTGGACTAAGACCAACCTACTTTTGCACACTCAAAGCAAATTGTTAGTCCTTTAACATTGATTGTCATTAATTATCAAAACCAAATGAAATTAGGGGTCTAGATGTTTCAATCTCCCCCTTTTTGGATTTCACCTACCTCTAAGATGTGAACCGAGAACAAAATTTCAAACCATGAGGGTGATGATGTTACTATTAATAGTATTTTTAGGTTGTTTAATACCAGATTGATAGTTGGACTCAGTGTACAGTAAATTGGGCCACATATCAGGCATGATTTTTTTAGTACGTACAATAAAATTTGTATAAATCTTAAAGCAACCAAAAGGGTGAGTAGTCATTATCTCCCCTTTATTCATGCTTCAACCCCATTTTTTACCCTCTCCACTCCTCTGTCACCACTTCCCTCTCTGAGTTCAGACAGTCCTCGCAAAGCCAGGGAGCAGACCATTCAATAATTATGTTAAACAGATCAACTATGCACACTGAGCAATTGATGCAAAATTGGATTGTATGAGCAGTATCTGACAGGTGGGCCCAGTCGGCTCCTGTCAGAAACTTTAGTAGTACTAATTTTGTAACAGATGTCGTTAACAGATAGCAGTACTTACTGTATGGAGAAAGTACCAGTCAATAATGTCCAGAAAAAGTATTGTTTAGGACTGCCTTGACAGTTGGCATGCTCTGAATGAACTTGTCAGACCAAAAACATGCATGTTGTGATTCGGCTAGAAGTCCATAGTATCCATTCGTATTAGTTGGAGAAAAGATTCCAGGAAAGAACCCAAATAAAACAGGTAATCTCCTCTGCACATATATATGCTCCATTTGCACAATGGAAGAAAAATAATAACCAAATTAATATCTATATAGCAGTACTACAAGGTCACAGGGAATGATATGGTGCAATCCTTCTAGTTAAGCCAGTTTTGGAGTTCTTTAAGCAGCTTGACCTTCTTCCACTCCCATCTCATCGAGCCTTTTCTGCAGGTCAGAAGCTTCTTCTCTGAGCTTGGCATTCTCATGGACTATGCGAGCATGCTTACTGATCATGTGGTTGAGCTCAACAAGAAGCCTCTGTTTCGTAGCTCGGAGCTGCGCAACCCGCGACGACAGTTCGTCCAAGCGCCTCTTCTTCCTCACGCGAGACCTCCTTGCGGACTCACGGTTCGATGCTAACCTCCTTTTCTTCCTCTCGTCATTGTCATGCCGCGCTTGGTTGTTCGCTGCCACCGCAGGAACTGAACTGATGGTGGTACTACCATTGCAGTTGAATGGACCTCTCATGTCCAATGAATTGAAACCATGCATGTGAGGATCGTCTTGTAACGGGAAAAAGCTGGTGCAGTCCATGCTAGAGTGGTATGCAATGTGTCGCGTGTTTGAAGGGGAGAAGCTCGGAGGTTTGCAATGTGGAGGAGGAAGGAGCAGTGAATTTATCTTGAGGAGTGCCTTGAACGAATGGAGCAGCAGAGATGCGTTCCTTCTAAATTGTAAGATAGCAGCCTCTAAAGTTGAAGACGCTGGCCCACTTGTGCTGTAAGCAAATTTGCCTTTTCAACTTTGTGGCTACTTGAGATTATCATCTTGATTTGTGAGATACAGCATTGGCATTTTGTTGTAAATATGTCAGCATCATAGGGAAAGGTAGACTTTCTCGATAATGCTCTTCTGTGTGGAAATTCTGTCGAAAGTAAAGAAACTATCTGCTCTATTCCAGGTACAATCTGCAAGGCACACAGTAGCCAATTTCCTGTCGAATGGGAATGGCATTGGGCAGCATGTGCGTGAGAGACTACGAGAAAAAACACAGCGCCCAAGGAGGTGAGAAACATTGTATGCATAGATCCTTTCAGGTTTATGTTGCCCATGCATGTCAAAATATAGGATATGAACACAGAAGAAATTGAAATTTGCCTGATTCTGTAAATATGCATCCAAAACTTTTTTTCTCCTTTATTTCCGAATTTTTCAGATCTCTCCTTGCAGCTTACACCATTACAGTGAAATAGTGGATAGTATTAGTAGAGTTATGTATTAGGTCCCTTAGTGTCAAGATGTGTCAACAATATCTGCGGTGAGGCCACCAAGGTTAAACGAGGGCTAATGCCAGTACTCCTTGTTTGGACCACTTGGTGCATGTTGCGTATGGCCTGGAAACTCTTTGGTCAATCCATTGGTTCTTCTTCACCTTATATCTTTTATCTAGATTCTTAGAATCATAGACAGCTAGGTTTGCGGCCTAAAACTGTAAGGTAAATGTGCGGCCATTTCTGAAATCCACGAATGATGGTATGCTTTAACTGAGCAGTCCTTTGTGCTCCTGGTTTTATGTCGTACTCTGGAGTGGAATTACAAAGCAGTTTTATTCTGTCAGACACAATCATTCACATATGACATCATCCTTATTTTACACATGGTATGGATCTACTAGGCCAGGCTTGGCTTGTTATTGAAAGCTTTTGTTCACTTACTTACCAATAGTGGCAGTGATTGTTTTATCAGAACATATCGAATTTACAAGAAAGTTGGCATGCGTCTATAGAAGAACTAATTCTTGTTATTGCGACTGATTAGCAATCAACTTATGTTGCTGTCAATAACACGGCAATGATTGTTTACGGTGACTCTTGTTGACCATCCTCTTTTTGAGCATCAGCATTTTCTTGTCGTATAATTATGAAGAACATGGAAGGTTTTAGCTGAATTTTGCTTTGTTATACATGTTCCACATCCCTAATAAGACTTTGGGCATGTAGGTGACTTATAAACAACTGCTACTTAATTTTATCTTCAGTTTGTAAATGCTTCTTGTTCAATATAAGAGTGAATCATGATAGTTAATGAAATTCCGGACTCTCAGATCTGCACACCTACTTTGTTTGATTTTGTTACTTTTTTTATATTCTAATATCTTTAGAATGTTCTCCTAGAAATGAAAGTAACTTTCACTGGCATTGCAAAACTTATTGGCTAGAACAGGGCCTTTGATTTTGATTGGTCAGGTCCTAGTCGGCAAGTTCACATCTCCTACAAGGCTAAGTATCTTGCGTGAGGAAACTAGAGACCATTAGCATGCACTTTTTTGCAATTTTTGAACACCTCACCCCCAAAAAAGACTTGATCAAAAGTGCTTTTATGACGACGACAATGGCTAGTCCTTTGAGCTATTAGAACAATCATTTAACTATGTGGGTTAACTATACGATTGATATTAGAGGATTGGGATGTGATTTGTGGGCTAAGTGCCTTTATCACCATAATAGTTAGTGGTTCAGACTGTAGATGCACCTATGTCTTTGCTACAGTTGCAAATTAAGTATTTAACACGTATGGGCAACATCAAGTTAGTTGGCTGGCACCAAGCAAGAACACCAATCCGAATAAGCTTTGTGTTGCAGGAGTGTGAGAATTATTGTCGCAAAACTCATGGTATTATGGATTCTAGTCTTCTAGAAAAGGAATGGAATGTACAATCACTACTAGGATAACAATAAACAATTTTGTTATACTTAGTATGATTAGTGTAAGTAAAGCAGAAATTTAACATATAGATGTAAGGCCCTATCATGGAGGCAATGAACCTTGGATATACTCCAAAGCAGTATACGTAACCTTTGTTTGCTGGTTTCCTTTTTTTTCCTTTTAAGGAGGGGTGCTTGTACCCAATTATGGTTCAGAAAGAGTTTTTTGCAACCCTAAGGGTCTGTTTGGAAGAGGGGGTTGCTCTAGGAACTTTTATGATTTAATTCAAGTGTTGACTAGCTAGTTTGTTCCTAAATTAAGAAAGAATTCTTTAATTGGGATGTGTATTGTAACATCCCAACTTTTGGCTTAAAATGATATTTTAATGTCATTTATGCATTTCCTAAATTTTCTGAATTTTGGGAATTTTCTGTAATTTATTTTTGTATTTTTGAAATATGGTCAGTTTAGAAATCAAAAGTGTAACTAAAATTTTGTCAAAAATATTTTATTTTAATTCCAAATGTCTTAAAATATTTTTAGGAATTTTTCTAGAATTGTTCTGATATTTTTACTACCTTATTTGTATTTTTCTAATAACTATAATCATTTTAAATTAAAAAGGTTTTGGAAAATAAAACAATAGTATTGGGCCGGGCCTAGTATTGTGATAGCTTGATGTGGCCCACTTTATCGGTGTGGCCCGGTCCGGAGTGGAAAGTTGACCGTGGCCATTGATCGAGATCAAACGGTTGGTGTGGTATTAGGGTTAGGTAGAAACCCTAATACATCCTGGTCGTCGAATCAGATCGGAGTCAACGATTGGGATTCTATCGCGTATACCTTGCTCGTGCGTCATTCGTCAACGCCACGTGGGCGGTGGTGATTTCGTTGTTCTCGTCATGTCCATCCTGAACTCTGTCTCCACGCCGCCACCGCATCTGTAAGGTCTCTGGCCTATACATGAAAGCCAAGGCGTCTATTTAAGGGCCAGGACATCATGCCATGTTCCCCATGTCATGCCGCATTAGTTGCCCTAGATAGCGTTGCCCGAGCCACCGTCATCGTTGCAGAAGAGCTCGTCGTAGTTCACTGAAGCACCGCCGTTCATTTTCACGAGATTCTGTCGTCTTTGATCCTCGTCCGCCGCCATCAAGACCAAATTCGAGATCTGCGCGTTGAGATGCTCCAAATCTGCTGCTTCTTGTCGTGGATCACCACATCGCCATGCGCTAGGTCATCGTCTCCAGCTCCAATGAGGACCTCGTTGTCCCACGCTACTGACATTCATATCTATTCTTCGCCGTCTGATCTGTAACTAGAGTCCACAATCATGCCAAGGGTTGTGGTGTTAGTTGACAGTGTGTTCGCACCGTTGATTAGCTTCACCATTGACCATGACCATCGGATCTTAATTAGATGAGTGGCTAAGCTTGCGCCATGCACCATGCGCCAGATCTGCCACATGTCGGCCATCGCGTTGCGCCGCATGTGTGTGCTGGTGTCAGCCTAACATCATTGCATGACATCATCGCTTGCATCAACGGGTTCACAGAACAGTGCCAAGGGTCCATGGTAACCATCGATATTCATGGACCAGGTCCATGCACTGGCCATGTGTCAGCGCATGATTAGCTGGTTCTGTGCCGACGTAATAATTATGGTTTTTCAATATAAAAGTAATTCGAGAAATTACAGATTTATTTTTTCTGATTTTCTTTATTTTAAATCTTTTGAGAGCTTGTTCTTCCACATACGAGCTCCGATTGAGGCAATTTAAATTTCTAAAAGTTTGTAAAATTTAGATCTATTTAATGGTGAATTTTATTCAATTTTTTGAGTTTGTTTTCCCTCTAGTTTGGTATTTATTGCCATTCTATCTCGATACGCGAAGACGTTGAAGTGCTCAGATCGCACGAGAGTGAAGATTTGACACAAGAGTAAGGTCCAGACTAGGAACAAGAGATTTTCCAAGGCATGTTGTGCTCTGATCATATTGAACCCAGTTTATAAAATTACTACGTTGATTTAAATTATTGCATGTTATTTTATATGTACAATTGATTTCAAAATAGTTTGGGTTCTAGTTATTCAACCCAATTGGATTATACCTACCTTGTCCTTTGTATGCCATGATTATTTGTCACCATAGGATGGTTTATTATTAGTTGGTTGCTATTAAAAATCAACATGGGATGGTTGGATGTACGTAGTTTTGCTTAGCCATGCCACGTATGACATGTGTCTTTCGGAATACTAAATTAATCTTGACTAATGGAATACAGAACAAGTTTATGGACTTGGTGTGTCGTGTGTTGTTCCACAACGATGTTGAGTTGTTGTAACAGGTGTTGTTCTACAACGAAGTGAATTGTTGATGGCATGTGTTGCACATTAATCAACTGGGGTAGTAATGATTTAGATTAGTGCAAGTGGCAAGTTGGGTGCTTGTGGAAGTTTGGAATATGTTAGGGCTAGGTGCCATGTTTACTTGAGAAATGTTGAAAGTTACTATTTACTATTATTTGTTTTACAATTATTTTAATTTATTTATTGTATTCTTTTATAAATGCTGTTTCGTTGCAAAATAGTCATGTTAGCCATTTCTTTGGAATAAGCTGTGCATGTAGTATGTTAAACTTACATTATGTGCACAACTTGTTAAGTGTTTTATGTGCTCACCTTTGTTCACAACAAAATCACCAATTGAGGGGGAATCTTCATAAGCTTTGGAGGAGTATCCAGAAGAAACGAAAGTCTAAAGCGCGAGCCTTGTCAGTTGCCAGTAGTATACTGAGGGGTTATCTATGTTTTCTTTCCGCTTCAGTTTAATTTGATACTTGTAGTTTAGCCTTGTGAGGCATATTCATGTAAGGTCAACCATAAGATCAATTAACAGGTTAATAATTAATATATGAAGTTTTTTATTATATTTCCGTTGTGTATGATTATGATATTCATCTATATTGAGGCTATGTGCACTAGCGTAATCTTAGACTAGTGCGATTACACAGAGGATCCGGATTTACATATTCAGGTCCCGACATGTATCAACTTCAGATGATGCTTAATTGGTTTCATGTCCTCATCATAGGGAGAAATTCCATGCCTGTGCATATTGTTGATCAAACTTTGGGTATTCAGGATAGAACTCTTGCGAGTAATAATTTATTGTGCAAGAAATTGTGGCCCACAATTTTTTGCTCTCACCATAGCTTATGCCTCTACCTCATCTCTCAACTGCAAAACAACCAAGGCCTTCAGAAGAACAAAACTGAACTCTGACATCGTAGAATCAAAGGCCTCTTGAAATTTTTCAATGCTCAGGAACAACGGAACTGTCACATTTCCAAACTCTGAAGCAGAACTGCCTGAGAATTGTTCAACTGTTCTTGTCAATCAAAGTAGATTGCAGAGGTTGGTGCTCATCAGGTGCTAAAACGCCTTGCTGATATTATTCCTCAATCATTCTCTTCATTTATTAGATTGTATTTTGCAGTTAGTTATGCTCTTATTCTCCTATCAGCTGCATGGATGTGCTTAATTCTATAATATTGTTGCTTGTTTCCACTGTTGCAGGAAAGATGATTGAATGATCCATTGAGATCCATTGCTTCTTTTCCCTTTTATTTTGCTTCAAAAGATGGCCAGGAGCATAGCACAGTATCTTTCTTTCTGCTCCTCTCCTGCTGGCCCCAGATGTTCATTCCAGGAGGCAATCATTGGTGGACCAACAAAAGTAATGGCATTATCTTAGCAGGTAGCTCAGCAGCTCAACCACTCAAGCCAGTGTATTTATCGCCTCTGTCGTTCTCCCTCAAAATGCGCCGATGCAAATATGTAAATATCTCTTACATACAGATTGACTGGTCTAACAAAAGCTTTACTTAAGTTAATAATTTATTAAAGCAAAGAAGGTGTTAGTTAAGTAGCTTTGATGCAAAATTCTGGTTCCGCAAAAAACTGGTCAAAATGCCGGTTGCTTTATCTACTGCTAGGTGACATTGCTTTTGCCTAGACCATAAAAAAGTTAGCTTCATGGCTGTTCCATCTTTCTACACAAATGCACATCCATTCAGCACAAAAATGCTCCAAATTCTCCCAAAATCATGAATTACTCTCAAGATCAATATCTGATGTCTCCATTTGCACAAGATCGACCCATTTCAACCCTCAATCATTTATGTATTAGAAAAATAACGATAAATCCTGTGTAATTACAACTCATTGTTCATGTGACTACACACTAAACATAGATACAAAATACATAAATAAATGATCTTCTCGGTGACATTATTGGAAAAAGAGAGAACGGATACCTAACCAACACTATAAGAAAAAAGTAAGTTGTGATGCCAGCCACTGCACAATCGAACATACAATGATTGTATCCTTTGTCAGAATCCATGCATCTTTCTTATTTGTCACCTGACTATGGATGGGGACTTCAGCATAATCACAAGGTGCCCTGCGCTTGTTGCTGCTGTGAATAATCGAGCAAGGTGTAACAGCAATACCAGACCAAATACATCTAATCACCAACGCAATTGCCATTGAAACTGACTCATTAAGAACCAAAATTGGCACTCTGCAACCAAATAGATGGAAGTAGTTGTCTCTAGAGTTAGACTGGCAATCCGCAACAAACTATGTCAAAATTTAGATGGTACCAACAAGTGGACAGCTGCCTCAACTGTAGTTTCTGTAGAGATATGGTACCAAATGTATGTTCAATATTTCACCATCAACACAATTTCATTTTGAGATTATTAGGGCTGTATGTGAATGTTCTGATGCGTCTTGCCAAAATCCTCTGCGCCTTCAATTTAGAAAGGGGATTCAAGTGACTCGTCCCAAACATCTCCACTTGCATTGGAAGCATCTTCACCATCTTCTTCCATCGCCAATCTTATATACTCTCTCCGAGCAAAACGATCCCAGTCTGTCAAAGATGGCTCTTCACGCATCTGCACTTAGCATTGGGAAAGCATATATTGTTACCAACGTGAAACAAACCAACAATATCAGTGGATGTTATCAGAATATGAGTGGGCACTTGACTCACTTGGCGGATGAGGAAGGGATCCCGAGCTTCAAAGGCCATGAACTTGTTCAGATTGAAGAGAATGTTGAAGAAATGCCCAGACAATTTGCACCTTTGGAAGTCTTTTAATGTAAAAAAGCTCTCATCCTGTAACAAAAGCAATTGTATAAGTCAGCTTAAAATGTTTAGAAACTTAGGATCTGCCCAAAAATATAGAAAAGGTAGAGTGACCTCAGGTCCAATCATATCGATTAGTTGACACAAGATGTCCTCAAATAACACAGGTTCCTGGGCCATGCATTCCATGCGATGAAGTTGCTCCTCAAAAAAGAATTGTAGTTCATTATGTGTGAGTATACCGTTGCCATCCAAATCTATACATTTGAACCTGAAGAGAGTATAATGGGAAGCATAAATACGAGGAATTTTTAGAATATTTGAATCTCAAAATTAGTGACAGAATCATTTAGGCTGAGGACTAAATCCTGCCCTATTTGGGTGAGGATGGTGCTAAAGGACGGTATACCGTTGAAAACGTTTCCAATGGTGCGGTTAATTTCACTAAGTTTCATCAAATTTCTGCATAGTTCACAAGTTCTAACCAAACTTCGTCTATGTTTTGCAAGTTTCATCCATTTTTAGGAAAGTTTCAAGCAAAGTTCATTCGTGCATCAGCAAGTTTCAACGAAGTTTCAGCAAGTTTCATGTTTCACACATGTTTCGAATTTTGAAACTCAAGTTTCATCAAGCTTCAACCAAAGAGTTTCATCAAGTTTCAGTCAAAGAGTTTCAACAAATTTCATTAAGTTTTAACCAAAAATTTCGAGAAGTTTCAATAGGTTTCAACAAGTTTCAACCAAAAGTTTCAAGAGGTTTACCAAAAGATTCAATGCATTGTAGCAAGTTTCAACCAAAAGTTTTTAAAAGTGCCAAACCAGTTTCAACGAGTTGCGTGTTTTTGCCATTGCGATTGACACACCGCCGCACATCATGCCTCGTCATGGTCCACACCACATCTTCGTGTCCCGTGCCACCATGCCATGCCTCAGCATGTATCACCACTCCCCTTGAGCCGCACAAGCGTGGCCTCCGCCCCCTTCACCATCTCCAGATTTCATGCATGAGAAGGGTGAGAATGAAGAGGACAATGATGTCGGTGGGAGAGGGGAGGCGTTGGAGGAGGATGCTGTCGATGGGTGGGGAGTGTTGGAGGATGAGGGGGAGTGTGCGGCGCCAGTGACAGGGAACTCCCCTAGAGGACTACGCGGCGGACCTGGTCGCTAGGATGTGCAGACCATAGTTATCACAACGGTTCGGCTAAGCGCGGCGAACATGGAGCGCCTGGCCGCCTAGATGGCTTCCTAGGCAGTGATTAGACGATGAAACATAATCCAATTATTTCCCTACTATTTTGATGACGGTGAAGTACAATAAATATATTTTATATCCTCCCCTCCCCTACCCGAGTAGGCAGTGTATCCCCTCCCCTCCTCTACTCGCGCTTGGAGCCACCGACAACTCGCGCCCGCGCAACAACCATGGTCGTCCACCTCACTCCCCCTCACCTCTACCCCTCCTTTGCTCCCCTTCTGCGCCTCTGTGCCTCCACCTCTCCCACCCTCTCCTCTCTAGCCTCACTACGTCCCCCCGCCATCGCCCCCGTCATCGTGCCATATCCACCACCATCTGCAACTCCCTCATCGACCTAGACGGCGACGCGCTAGTCGAACTCATTGCCTTGCCCGACCACCGTGCCGTGCTACGGGTAGAGGCGGAGGCGCTGCCCGGGTGCACCTTACCCCGTCGACGTCAAGACGACACTAGATATGGTGAATACCGGGAGACAACCCATGACGTCGAGAAGTACTCCTTGTGGAAGGCGAGAGAGCGCCAAATCTGGACAAGCTTGCCGACGGCGATGGTGGGGTTGAAGTGGAACCCTCTCTAGTCGAGGCGAGCTACCCTAGCATCTCCCTCCAGCCGCCGTGACGACTTGGCGTCGCCGTGTCAACTATGGCGTAGATGGCAGGAGTGTGTGGCACTACTGCAACAATAGAACATGAAACAATCAGACCACGCTTAAGTGTATTGCTGGCAGAGTAGCTAGATGGAGCCAACAACAGTAGATGGGGCATGGTCAGGAAAGAGACCAACGAAGAAACAAAGGGAAGCAGACTCGTTTCTAGTCGAGAGGATAGGGATGAGTGGTTGGATACTTGGGTTCACTTGAATGAGCGGATGGATAAGGAACGGTTGGTGGTGACTGCGTGAATCGTCCAAGGCTACAAGACATCTGACCATTGATGTCCTTTGATACAGTGGCGGAGAGAAGGGGGGGCTGGCAGGGGCCTGGCCCCCCCTAACGAAAATAAATTTTAATAATTAGTAATTAGCTATCATTAGTAAATACTAAACAGTAAATAAAGATCTAGCATTAGTAAACACTAAACAGTAAATAAGTTCAACGAACTCAATTAGAAAGTCAATTACCACACTTTCAACTTGATGCATGCAACCATCCTGAGTCGCAATGCTTGGCTACTCTTCTTCGACTCGACAAGTGGACTATATAAAATGATAAAGCTTCCATTTTTCTCAACTTGATGTATGCAATACTTGATATCTCTTGTTAATTTAACAAATAGACTATATAAAACAGGTAAAGCTTCCCATTATTCAATGGTTGATAGGCTGTTACGATTGTTCATAATTCTTTCGTTGTCAACAGTAACCACAGAGCGAGTATTTTCAGCTATGAAACTTGTCAAGATTCGTATTCAAAATAAAATAGGAGATGACTTTCTTCGACATTGCATCATAGTTTACATTGAAAAAAAAACTAGCAGCGAAAATTAGTTCAGATGAACTTATTGACTTATATGATCTTCTAGAACCAAATTTAAGTTAATAGAGATGTAAGTTTCTTATTCTAAAAAATATATCATATTTTACTTATATGGATATGTGGTTATGCTATATTTAAATTTAAATGTATCGATATTACAATGATATTTTTTTATGGGTGTTATGATAATTTTTTATTGATCCAAGTGGCCCCCCCTAACCCGAAATTCTGGCTCCGCCCCTGCTTTGATATACCATCGGAATGGTATAGCATTGTATAGTATTTCTCTAAAAAACAACGGGATTGCTAAAGAATGGTATAGGGGTCCTAAAGCTAAAACTTGAAGTTTCAAACGATGGCCTCAGAGCACACTTGGCGCCCTCACCTTGCAGCCTTGCCCACAAGGGCCATCACACTCACCCACAACCCCATGCCGTTGGCATCATGCTCTCATGCTCACTCGCCAGCCACGTGGATTGCCGCTCAACCTCAAGCCCGTCACCACCAAATGGTCGCGTGATACCATGCGCTCACTCTACAGCTATGCCACATCCAGGCGACACAGTAGGTGTGGTTGTCAACTATGGCATCTAGAGGAGACGACTGAGGAAGGAGGCAATGAGATTTAGATTTGGATCGAGATCGAGAGAGAGCATGCTTGGGAAAGAGGAATATGGCGTAGCACTTCAGGGAGTTTAGTTCACATACTCTTGTGCCTGTGACGTGGCGATTTGTAGCATCAATCCAATGGTGATAACGTATCCTGTTAGTTTTCACTCTGACGGTACACCGTCTAATAGTTTTTCTCTTGAAGTAAATTAGCATAATGAAGGGCTATTTGCAAGTCAAGTCTTCTTTAAGACTTCCTATTCAGGAATGATTTTTCCTAGGACCTTCCTTTGTTCTCAGCATGTTTGGAGTATTAGGATATAACAAAAATATTCAATGGCCATCTCCAAAACCACACATTCATTTGTTAATTGTATGATTCGTAGAAAATGAAGCCATTGATAGGGGGCTGGCTAATCAATAATTCTACTATCTTGGATGTAGCACCATGACATTTCTTCCAATGAAAGTTACTAAGGCCTGTTTATCTAGGCTTTTTCACCGGCTTAAAAGCCAAAAAGCTAAAGCCTAAATAAACGAGTAGCTTTTTATCTGAGTTTTTCAAAAGCCATAAGCCTTCATATAACTAGAAGCCAAAAGCCACTAGAGAGAGGCTTTTTTTGGCTTATTGATGGTTGATTTTAGACTAATAACACTAAAGTTAGATAAAACACCCACCTCTATCACGTACAAAAGCCATTAGCTTTTAAGCTGTTTAAGCCAAAAAGCTGGCTTTAAGCTATAAACCAAAAAACCTAAGTCTAAACAAACAAGGCCTAAGTTACAAGTTGGGGAGCTTGCCTTGTGACTGAGCTTTTAGCCTTTGTGTGGATGTCAGATTGAGGTCTAATAACTAGCTCAAGTTGCTCGACACTAAAGCATTATTTCCATATCCCATAACCAAATAAAGCTAGAAAGTCCTATTGTAATAAAGCTACCTTTCTGGTCCATACTCTGCTAAATCTTTCTCAGAAAGGAAGCATTAGCAGTGTCATAGAGACATGGTTCCGATATTTACATAAGAATATAAGACATATAAATTTGAAGAATCATAACATTGTAGAAAAATGCATAGACTTGCAATGGTTAATATTCTGTGTGATGTGCAATAGGAAGTGACACAACAATAAACATTTCAGTAGTATTGAAAATAGCTGAAGCATGAGCAGCGCTCAATTGATGTATTAAACCAAACATCAGCAGAACCAAAAGTTGGGCATACCAATATCCCTGGCCTGGTTCTGATGATTTGTCCTCTTCAGACAATATAAAATGAACAAAATCTTCGTAACCCATTTTTCCTTCGACCTTGCTGGTAAATTTCCTAGGAACCTATAAATCAATTGAAAATTGTCAGCATAAACTCAGTTATAAGTGAACAACCAGAAATTGGTAGAACAAAATGAATACCAACCTCTGAGAAAATTCTATCTACAATCCTATATGTCAAGGCATGGTTTCCGTATTTAATAAGATTTTCTTTATCAATAAGGAAATCGTGGTCGGTGTCCAGCTCCCAGAACTTGCAATATATCACATAGAAATGCTCATACGAGAAATACCTACAAAAAAAAAATAAAAAATAATGTTGCACTTGTTGAAGATCAAGAAAATTCTGTAAAAAGAGAGAAGCAAAAAATGTCAAAATTTTTATTTGAACATGTCACCTTAAAACTTTATTAATATCTTCCTCTTCATCAGCATGCCGCAGCGAATCAAGAAGATTTCCACGCTTTAGCTCCCTTAGTGTAAGATGGCCACTTCCAATTCGATTCAAGCAATAAAATATCCGATATACGACAGTCTCAGCTGACAAATATTATTGTATAAGTAGAAGAAAATACAGTATGAGATTCAATATTTCATTTAAATGATGGTGGTATGCCATATATAGTTTTACCATATCTTTCTTGAAATTCCGGTGTGCTCTTTAAGAACTCCAGGCCAGGATGGTTATCCAAAAGATCTCGAAGAATCGGTTTGAAATCCTCCTAAATTATTATGGAACATTGGTTAGAGAAGGTAATCTGTGATGAACCTGCGACATGCTTTGCTTAATTAATCCATTTCTTAAGTCCTTCACTCCAGACTTATGTTTTGGTAAAGGAGGCATACCTTTGTGAGGTAATTGTGATTTTGTTGCTTCAAGATTCTGAATACTTGGGTTGCAATGTCCATAGTCATCATATTGCTATTCACCCAGAAATCCATAAAGGCATCCCTGGGAACAAATACCATAATGCAAAATTTAACAGAAAATATTTATGTGTTCTCAATACTATTACAAGTGGTCACCTACCTTTTGACGAATCCTGTGTTCTCCGTATCTATCTTTCCAAAAAGAACAGTGGTAAAGAACGATGGTAGTTTGCAGAGTTCCCTGGTAACCATCCGAAATTCTATTGTGGAACGAAAAGAGACCCCACCCCCCAAAAAAACACGATGTTAGTTGAAAGTCTCACGCAAAATCTGATGTGATCAAGATAATTGAATTTTACGCACATTTCTGGTTGTGCTTTTAAGACGTTCCAAATATCAAACTTGAGCACAAATGTTAGAGAAAATATGAACAGATCAAATCAGCAAGCAACAGATCAAACTGTTCTAGAACCAGACACCAATCACTTATCCAATTAGAATTGCTTCCAAAAGAATTCAGCTCATCTTTGAAACAAGGGAGAAATTAGCACGAAGACAAAACCTATTTGACGCACCTTGAATCCCAAGGCCATTGGAGTGTCCGGCGAAGAGCTGATCAACTAAAGATATGCATTGCTTCTTCAGCTCATATGGCGGTGGGCGCCCATCTTGAAAATAGAACTGCCAAAAAACATCGATAATCCGATATCCCGTTCAACAATGGTGATGGAGGTTCCCTCGATTGATGGATGGATCGTAGATACGTTTGTACCTGCGGTATGACCTCCTTGACGGCGCGGGGGGCGGCCGGCCGGAGCGGGGACGCGGAGCGGTTGGGCTGGCCGGCACCCACCCCGCTGGGCCTCCTCGAGAGGCGCGGCGACCTCGGCGAGAGCGGCGGCACGGAGGCGCCCCCCTGCAGCATCATCGACGGCAGCATCGCGGCCCCAGCGACGCCCAGCCCCCGCCACCGCTAGCCTTGGCCTTCTGGACGAGGCAGTTGACCAGAGTGACAGTGTCGGGTAGGGAGAGCCAGTGCGTGAAGAGGCGATCGAGGACGCCGCGGAGCGCGGGCGCCCCCGGCGAGGGGATCTCCGGCGGCAGCTGCAGGAGATCCACCTGCAACGCCACCGCCGACGCCGTGGCGCTCAGATCCTCCGCCGCCTCCATCCCTCACTCGATCGCTGGCTCGCCGCCGCCGATCCGATCCGAGCAGCGCAGCGCTCTCTCGTCAAGCGGGGCGGAATTCGCGTCGCCCGTTGGAAGTCTGGCGCGTGGCGCGACGTGGGCGGCGGAGTGGGGAGAAAAGTCCGTTAGCGGGTGGCCTCACCACTCTTGGCGCCATCGCTGCCGTCCATCCAGGACGATCGGCTGCGATGCAGAGCACATTGCGCGGGTCAACTCAACGGCTTTGTGTAATGGATGCCGGGTGATCTCCAACAAGTGCACATGTCGCAAGTTACTGGTGATGTGATCGTTCTCAGGGCATAATTGTTTTTCTTTGAGTTCTCTAAAAATTGATTTTAGATTATGGTTTTAAAGAAATTGATTTTTTAAAACTAGAATTCAATAGTATATATGAGGTGGATCGTAGATTCTAATGTATATAGGTGAGCTGGATTGTGAGAATCGAATTCTAGAATCGAGCTGTTTTATTATACTTTTGGAGTCAGAATTCAGAATCAAAAAAAAAAAAAAAAGACTTTTGATGATCTCTCGTTTTATATTCTAGCACAGTGCATCACAAGCCATTACACTAGCGGCTAGCTACAAGTGAAATATTGTGACGACAAACCAAACATACTCTTACTCTCTCGCATCTTTTGTTTCCGGCAACATGAGACTTTATTTTATTTTATTTTATTGGTTTTATAAACAAAAGAAGTACATTTTATGGGGCTCATGAAGCACACAGATGAAAGGAAAAAAAAAGATGCAGTGGCATACCGTCTCAATATGGATCCAGATCCAGTGGCACAGCAGTGGAATTAAGAGATGCAAGGAACCAGAAGGAACTTTTCTAATAATCACCTCACCTGGCTTTCTTCGTACGGGTGGCGAGAGAAAAAGGAGAAGTGAAGAGCGGCAGGAGCCCAACCATAAATAGATCAAACGCGAGAGGAGAGGAGAGGAGAGGAGAGGAGAGGAGGACGATGGAATGAAATGGATGGAAGGGAAAGGACGGGAGGGGAAGTAGGGCTCGGGGCCACCGATCAACTCGCTCCATGCGTCCACGTCGACTTGATTGCTGGGGGACACCACCAACGCGCAGTGTCCAGTGCTGGAGGAAGCGTATCGTTTGCCGTAACAGCTCTCTGCCGTTAGGCTACTGCTGCGTAGGCTTCGCGCTCATGGTCTATACAGTGTCCAGTGCTGGAGGAAGCGTATCGTCTGTCGTAACGGCAGGAAAACTATGATCAGTGATGGAGTACTACCAGTCACATGTGTACCAAGACGGTTAAGAGTTTTTACTTGTGTAATAAATGGAGGTTGTGACTTGTGAGTTTGATTCTCAAGACCTCTCAATTTGGTGTGTTAGCGTGTATGATCGACGGTGTGTTGCCAACAGAACATATATCATTTGCAATAATTAGAGCAGAGCACTAGTTTAGAGCTAATTTATTTAAAGAGGAGTTTAGAGCCAGCTTGAGATCAAAATGGAGTGTTTCTTAAGAACAGATCAGTAGTAGTCTGGGGAGGGTATTCGTTCCCATCCATCTAGATTCAATCCTTACAGTCTGTATAATGTGTGTACATTCAATAAAAAAAACGTGTGTCTGCACTTTGCGAGACCCTCATGTCTCCACAAAATTTTGTAATGGATGTACAGTTGGTTGCTACTTGCTAGCCCAAAATAGTTTTGCCAGGATGGGCTACTCAATTAGGCCCAGTACGTTTCAAGCGAGGGATGGGTTTGCACGCGGGACAGAGCGCAAGAGTTCGAAGAATAGAGTATTCGTCGACGTGGCGTAATTTTTTTTTAAAGAAATGGTAGGAGCCCTGTCATGTATTTAAGAAGAAAAGCAAAGGTATAATAAGAATAGCAGGGTTTTGAAACAAAATAATACACCAAAGCTTTTAGGCCCTCGCAACCTAATGGCTGGCTGGTTATAAATGGATGGTTGAGAGCCTACTTCCCTTTGCCTTTTTGGAACGCCGATGTTTTCAGTTTATGTCGCGCCTTCAAACGGCATACGGCATACTGTGATTCTATCGCAAACCCACCTGCGAAAGGAGAGACTCTTCCGGTGTCCTGATGTTGCTTCAGCCCCTCACCGAACTGAAGAATGGACCAAATCCCAGCTCAGGGTCAGTGAGATGAAAAAGGAAAGCTCGCAGGCCAAAAACTTCTGGCACGAAGCCTGCTTATTTCCTGCCTGCAGCTCCAACCGAGGCCGGTTGCATGGCCGTGAAAACATTCGGTTTGGAACCGGGCAGTGAGGCAGCGAAAAAACAGAGGGCTGCAGTTCCAAACTCATGACCGGAGATCATATATATGCTTGTATCCTGCTGTCCTTGTTGATCTGGGCCGTGATCGCCAAGCTGTGTTCTTGACTGGTGCCGTGTTGCGAACGAAGCTGTAACGCCATCATCCTGTCTTTGACGTCCCGTGTGATAGGGTTGAACACCGACTGCGCATCACTGTATTTTTTGTTAAAAATTCTCGTATTCCTTTCCTTCCATATATTCCAAAAAGAATAGATTAGGATGCCATCTATATTTTTACGTGAGTGAATGGCCACGTTGTGCCGAATAAATCTCCACCATTGCGCTGCTTGAGATCCTGGCTGTGGAATCTATGGGTTGGCCCATGTCTGTAGGAAGATCTTCCTTCATACCTGTTTAGCAAAAGAGCAATGTAGCAGAAGATGTGAGGCTGATTCGGGTTCTGTCCTGCAAAGGGGGCAAGAACCATAGTTCACCACCCCCTGACTGTTAACCTGCCTGCAGTGAGAATCCTGTCTTAGAAAAAAGCCATGCAAAGAATTTACATTTGCCTTCCGCACTAGCTTTCCATATTAACCTGTAGTTATTATCGGGGACCGCACCTTTGAATTGGACAATGTATGCTGATTTTGCTGAGTACTGAGTGTCAGACGTCCACTTCCAGACAATGTCGTCCATCGCGTCATCGCGAAGACTGACCTGTTAGATGGCCTGCTACAGGAGGAAAAACTCATAAAGTTGTGTAGCATTTGAGATTCATCGGAGCGGTATGATCCATGAGTTATTGTGCAGCTCATCAAAAACTGATCTTGTCCTGGTTCTTGCCAGTCGAAAACAGTTCGGCGCAATGTCCTTAGGCGAATCTCCGTTGAGTCACGGGGCAATCCAGAGCTTAGCTATCCTGCGTCTCCTAGCAAGACCAAAGTGCTTGCATGGAACAGTGCTCGATCAATATCGTCACATGGCGTGTCCATTCCTACTCAAGGTCTTTGCTGATTTTTCCACTCAAGTCCTCCGAGGTTTTTTGGCCTGCATACCTTTTTCCAGTTTATGAGGCAATGCCCACCTGTACAGAATTCATCCCCCCTCCAGATGAAATTTCTCCTAATCATGCCTAGTCTTTTGGCTGCCCATTTGGAGAGAGGCAAGACGGAGATGCGGAAGGTTGCTAATGCTGTGAGCACCAAATCTGTGAGGATGAGACGAGCTGCCCTAGAAAGGAGCTTTCCTTTCCAACCTGCTAATCTCGTATTTGCCTTGTCTATGATCGATTTTTTTTAAATAATATTATTTTAATTCGAAATTGCGACATTAATACTCGCATTAAAAAATTGCGAAATATTACCGGCCGCCAAACCGCTTGGCGATAATAGGTAGTCGCCAAACGGCTTGGCGATAATAGGGTAGTCGCTAAACGGTTTGGCGACAATCGCTTAATCCCGTGTTGAACCGCTAATAGCGGTCAGCGGTTGTCGCTGCATCGTCGGCGATTATTATATAGTCGCTAAACTGCTTGGCGACGACTAGTAGTCGCCGAACCGTTTGGCATTTACTAAGCTGCTTGCCGATAATATCTTGTATATTTTTATTTTTTAGGTAAATTTAGTTTTGAACTGTTTGTGCAATAATTGTTATATTAAACCGGAAAGAACTAAAAAACTCTTGTCATGTAATAAACGGGAAGAATTATTTTAGTTCGTTAGTGATACGCATCTCACTTGCGATTTTCATAGCCCCATGATAGGCCGAACATGGTCTAAAAAATACGGAATAAATGAAGACCGCGACGCGAAGGCGGGCTACCACTTACGATGGGCGAGATAGCCGACGCTGCTCGCATTTTGTTGCGAAAATCGAAAAAGGCATCGACGGCCACGAAACCACGGAAATCGTGGGCACTATGGGCTTTCGTGTCTCATGACGTGTCGACACGGTCCAAAAAATACGAAAAAAATCAAGGAGGCCTACGCAATGCGGCTACCACTTACGATGGGCGAGATAGCCGACGCTGTTGCCCCGCCATTTGTTGCGAAAATCGAAAAAGGCACTTTCATGGGTAGAATCAATGAGCACGTATAAAAATTAAATTGGACAACCACGACGTCGAAAAATTTTGAAATTTTTATGGAGGTTCCTGATAAATCAGTGATATTATCATAAAAATTTCAAATAATTTGAAGATCTAAACAATGTTTTTAAATTAAAACAATAAAATTTGATTGTTATGAACATTTCAAAATTTAATTTTTATTGTTATGAACATCGAGATGTGAATTTTCAAAATTTTATGGTCGACAACAACTCATGTTATGAACACTTAAATTATTTGTTGAACATATATAAAGGCACATACACCAAAGTTCGGATGAGAAAATAAGCAATAGATTAGATTATATTACAAGGGCATTACAACAAGGATTTAAATTGCTTGATTTAACTAACTAACGTAAAGCACTGATTCGTCATGGTGGAACAAATAATCGTTCGCCTATCGATACAAATGAATGATGTAAGATATTTTCGATATTACCCGACC
The DNA here is from genome assembly GCA_036346375.1 of Guadua angustifolia. Classification (NCBI taxonomy): domain Eukaryota; kingdom Viridiplantae; phylum Streptophyta; class Magnoliopsida; order Poales; family Poaceae; genus Guadua; species Guadua angustifolia. The sequence goes on from CM070503.1 coordinate 29,847,117, forward strand.
GTGTTAATTTTGCGATTTGTTATCGGACACCGCCGATCCCTACTATGAAAGAACTCCATGGGGATCCGCATCCTCCCAACTGCCGCCGATTGGGTGGCCTATACCGCACGCCTCGGTGTGTAACATTTAATTTTTTTTCTTTTTATGTGGATTTCGCCTCCCATATGGGCATGTCATCCCTATTCCGGCTGCCCCTATGTTAATACCACCGGGTTCCCGGTTGGTCTGCGCAGAACGCCAAGGATATGTTGCGTCTTTGGACCTCGGCCACCGCTTCCCTTGTCCCTTCTTCTTCGAGAGGAGGAACCTCTTGCACCTCTCGTGTGTTGTCCGTTAAGCGGAGACATGCGGAGACGCTTGCTCTTTTCGCTCGCACTCCACTATATGTTGCAGGAGGTGTGTGTTGGGCTTATCCTTGATAAACCGAAGCGTGCCTGCAGCCAATGCAAGATGCCCGCTTTGGTTGTTGAAGAACACCGAGGCGATCGGGTCCGCTTTTCGGGCGGTAGTGGCACCACGGAGATGGTTGCTCCCCGCTTATCCCATGCAGAAGCATGAGATGTGGGTGGTACGTCTCGGTCCACCGGTTGAAGTACTAGCACCGCTTCATCCTCGGCCAAGGCACACAGGTAGAATCTCCGGTCCGCTAGATCACCGTGGGTGTATCAACCATCGCCTCCGTGCCATGTACGCAAACGCCGGGCTTTGGGCCCCGGAGGAGGTTTCTCGCTTGACTTGAGCACATTCGCAAGTGTCCTTTTGAACTCCTGTGTGCGATGAACTGTTTAGAACTACTAATTTGTGAGTTTAACAAGAGTATGACGATGAAACTCACCGATTGGTTGGCCCCTTGCACACCGCCCCGAGCTCGTCGATCTAGAAAAGGGACATATCTCGCGGCCTCCCACCGGGTGAAGTTGTCGGGCCAAGGGAGGCGTCGTGGCGCTTGTAGAGAAATTAAGAGTCACGCTCGTTCCAGCCCGTCGATCCATTGGAAGAAGCAACACCGGTCCAGCCGAGAAAAGAAAGAACGATGCATGAGATGGTAGTGTTACCTGTCAGACAGTGGACATGAGTAGGTTTACCTTGTAGGTGCGGCCACAACATGATGAGAGCGGGCGGCCGTGGTTCCATGGGTAGATTGCATCATCTTAAATCGGAGGTTGCAATCGATTTGGTCGGGGCAACTCCGCAGAATCGGGCGCCGACGCTTACTTGCATCCGAATTTGGGGAGGATGACTTGTCACCCTCTGTCACCTCTGTCACCCTCGTCGAAGGTGCACGACTGTCACCCTCTCGTCAAGGTCGCACGACTGTCACCCTCTATCAAAGGTCGCACGAAACCGCTGTTGTCGCTTTCATCCAAAAGCGGATGCTGCGTGTTGTCGTTTGAGTTTCAAAAGCGGGTGCAACGTGTTGTCGTCTCAGCCAGAGCAGCGTGGTGCAGAGTCTTGTCATTTAGTCGAGTAGTTTTACAAGCCACCGAAAAGGCTTAAGTATTTCTAAAACTGCAGAGTTTGTGAACGTTTAGGGCTCTTGCTTTAGTAGGATTCAGATATTCTTTTTAGGGCTTGATCGCACATAAACTGAACTAACTAAGCCTATTCAGCGGCCTTTAGAATTACTCGTGTAAATACAGATGTTGGTGTGACTACCTTTTGAACCCAGTTTGGACACCATATCACACGAAAATATTCTAATTAAAGTCTGCTTAACATGTAAAATACGGATACATCAAGATATGATATCTGGAAACCACTTCGAAAGACATCCGTTACCAACTCTGCCCCTCTACATGAAATAAACTACTTCGCAAGAATAGAGCACAATACAAGAACGATAGCCACATACACAAGCTTCTCTAACCATTTCATATGATCTAAAATGTGCTCCATCTTGAACATCAGTATGTTCAGCCTCTGCTCAAGCATAGGGTCCATCCTCTCCTCCATAGAAGGCTGGTGCATCCTTTGTGGTACAATGGTTGTATGACGCTCCCTCGTGGTGTCCATGGTGTCCACCCACTGGAAATATTGGCACCCTGCAGTCTACGTGATGAGGTGAACAAGCTTTCAGGGCGTGCAAAGGAATGAGATATCTCAGAACAACTATACAACTCGAATAGAAGAAATAGTGTGCACAAGAAGGAATCAAACTAGCTTTCACTTACAGAGAAAAAGGGCACTTGTAGAACACTCGCCATTATTTTCCTCGGTGTTGGAGTACAACACATTAGCTTGCACGTGGCGCTTAGGGCAATCGACCGCCTTTGTATTGGCAAGTGCACGAGCCCTCCGACGGCCGAGGTCGCCGCTTGAGACATAGTCTTTGAGGCAAGGAACGGATGAAGACGAGGATATGTGGTAGCGGAGGTGGTATGAAAGCTCTTCCTTTTGTTGAAGGATTGCGGGTTTAGGGAAGAATGTTCAACGAGAAATCGAGGTGCTTCGGCTCTCCCTCGGAGAGTCCTCTTATATCCACGTCCCCTCCGAGACGAGGACGCCCCTGTGTCCCCCCGCCCGATCCACCTATGACGGCACGCCTCCCCTTTACACGGGATGTGGTCGGCCCACCGTAGCATGAACGAGGACGCCCCCTCCAATCGAAAGCACGCCCCCAGCCCCGAGGCGATCCACGTCCGACGGCACGCCCCCGCACTTGTATGATCTTACGTTCTTGCATGATCTTACGTTCTTGCATTTTAGTTCATTAAGTGTTTGCATTTTAATAGTTATAATATCGAATTCAAGATGCAAAAATTCTTTAGATTATAATCTAAACATCAATTTGTTGTTTGATGCATATGTGAATAGTATTCATTTGTTAATTAACATTGCATAAGATTTTGTTTGATGTATATGTGAATAGATTTCATGATCCGAGAAAGCCGATAGCGGCGTCGTCGTGGCCTCGCCCTAGAAAGTGTTAGTGTGCGTGTTGTCGAATCGATCGTAAAAAGTGGGTCGCAGCGTGTTGTCGAATCGGTCCGAGAAAGCTACAACATTCGCGTTGTCATGTCGCATTGATATCGGAAAGGTAAAAGAGGCGGAACAACACTATTAACATTGTAAAACAAGACGAACAAAGTAACAAAGTGAGAACAATACTCTAAACAATGTTGAATAGTACAAAGTAAGAACAAAAATAGGACAAATGACCTATCAACGAGTCCCTAGTTTCGTCAAGACCCCCCCACGACGACCCTCTTGGCCTACGGCCGAGGCCGTGCATCGTCAAGAGGGCGAGGGTGAAGCTCTGCGATGGCCTCGCCGCTCTGCGATGGCCCTTTGCCGTCAGAAGTCGGAAGGGTCAGAACGCCGCACCTGGCCGACGGTCTCGGGAGGCAACGTACCGTGAGGGTACCGAAGTCCCGCTTGCCATGTGTCCGGTTTGCAGGGGCTGCGGCCTGCGTCGGCAGGGGGCTGCGTGGCTTTCGCTGCGGCTTGGGGGGCTGACGGTGTGCACCAAAGAAGTATCGGTCCGCGAAGAAGTCCCGCCGACGCGGGCGAGAAGTGCGTGGATGCGAGAACTATCCTCCACCTCAACGAGCTCGTGACGCTCGATAATAGCTTTTAATTGCGATTCGTGATACTAATATGAAACGTAAGTAGCTCGACTTATTCGGGCGTGGGCACCATGGTGGAACCGCGTCGCTGCCCTAGGACCCTCCAAACCACGCGTCCGGGGCCGAGGCAAAGGAGTGTGGAAGCCGACGCCGCCTCCACTGTAAGGAGGAGCCGGGTCGTGTGGGGTGTGTAGGCACAGGCGGCGGCCTCAAAGAGGTGCCACGGTCAGAAGGCCGACGCGTCGACAAGAACCCACTCCACGATCTGGCTAGGCCGCCACCATGCGCTCGAGCCTCGCAATCTCCTCCAATGAGAGGGTGGTCCACCGACAAGACGCCTGTTGCCGCATGCGTATGGAGCTCCTTAGCGTGGTCCACCGCCACATACGACAAAGTGATATGCATATGGACATAGCGTCCAGAATACACAATGTAATTTACAAAATTAATACTTACCATGGCGTGCATGGCCGCCTCCCCCTCATCCCCGGTACAAGTCACCACGCTTAGGAGCGTGACGCTGGGCGGAGCCTCCTCCACCAAAGAGGAGACGGCACGATCCGGCACGCATGCAGGCAGCATCATCTGGCGGTGGGACGAGTCGTCGAAGGTGTGGCCTCATCGACGACGTCTTCGCCGCGCCGCCCATCACAGCCAGACCACGGCTCCATCCTCTCAGAGCAAGGTGACCAGCTCTTGAGGGCCATGGGTGTGGACCCAAAAGAAATCCAAATTATTATACATACAACGAACTATTTCACATATTTTAGGTCGGATAACTCACGTGTGTATCGCCTTGCAGTACACGATCCCCAAGGAACAGGACCGGTACCGTCAGAGGTCGAACTGTTCGAGGACTTGGTGCGGCGCGTAGTCCTCCACGTAGACGTCGAGGACGATCTTCCTCGTCGTCAGCTAGTAACCTTGGTCCCTATAGCAAAGCGCCGAGAGCCCAGCTGCGCCGGCTCTGTCCTGGACACGGCGCTCGCTATAAGGGTCCCAGACAACCTGGGCCGCGTGCAGGTGGTCGAACGCCTCTGTGAAGGAGTGGTACGCCGAACGCATTCGCACTCCGCCCCATCGTGGTGCAAAGGGAAAAAATATGTATAAGCACATGCGATTGCAAATAAAATTTGATAAATGCAATTCAAGAAAAATTACCCGTCGCCGAGTCCAAAGCGAGCCCACGGCCGCCGGCCGATGTCGCCGCTTCAGACATCTCGGCGTGTAATCGTCGCGGGAAGACTAAGGGTCGACCCACGGGAAGCGCCGAAAGACCAAAGCCGAGAAGTAGGGGCATCCACCAAAGTTGGCGGTCTTGCTCGACTTCACGACGCTGCGTCGCAAAGGGCGTGATGCGCAAGAAGAACCGCCGAACCCGTGACACCACTGAGGACTGGCTTTGGTCAAGAAGGTCCGCGATAGCCCGTATGTAGGCTATCCACCGTCGGCCCATTGTCTCCGTGTGTGGTCGTGAACATGACCATCCCAAACAACCAAAGCGAGTAGGCCTCGAAGTGTCGGGCCACACGGTACGGCGTGGGGTCCGCCGCCATGTGTCAGACCTATGACAATTAACATATAGTAATATGTTAATAATGTTACAAAAATTAGAATAACATATACACGGAAGCACTCACCGAACCGGGCCAACCACCTCCTCAACGGCCCGTGCTTCTTCCTAGCGACGGTATCGTCGGTCGATGTGAGCCACTCCAAATAACCTCTCCTGCAGTCACCGCCACTCCGCAGAGCCAACGAGGGTCCGATCGGTGCCTCCACGATCGGCAACCCCGTAAGCATCGCGACATCCTGCGCAGGTGACCGCCACCTCCCGAACGGCAGTGGAAAGTGCGTCTCCGGCGCCAACGGTCCACCAGACTAGACAATAGGCTCGGCCGAACGGAAAACGCCGGATCGCTCTGGACCGCTGCCGCCTCCGCAGATCTCACCACCACGCCTCAGTGAGCCTCGATCATGCGGTAGGGAAGCAACCAAAGACGTACAACCTATCGACATGTAAATTCAATTGTTAGACGAAATGCAATTGTGCGAGCAAAGAAACATGTAAATGTAGTGCAACTCACCGGGCATAGAAGGCTGGGTGGAGCCGCCATGCCCTGCCGGGCACACGAACCCGCAGCAGAGGCACCCTCTCAACGCCCTGTGTGGCGTGGACGAACGCACGGTGCCGTCAGTCCAACGAAGAGTCAAGGAGTGACTCGGGGTGCTCCATCCCTGTAAGCAAAACGAAAAAAAAGACGATTAGTAATGTAAATGAAAAGACTGAAGAGTTCGACATAAATAAACAAACGACAAACATATTACGCAATTCAATACAAAAAGATGACAAAAGGTACAATCATAGCTAAGCATTGTTAAGCATTCAATACAACCCGACATTGATAAAATAGTCCAATGTAACCTCAAATACCTAGCATAGGATAAAATGATACATATTACACAATTCAATACAAATTACATAATTCCCTACATAACACTACGGGCATTATGTTGTTTTGTGCCCGTACTCACCGTGACCGAGAACACCTCCTAACAGGCCACCCTCCAGATTCATCCATGTCATTGCGAATGCGCTTAGATCGTGGACGCCACTGGCTCGGTGCACACCTCCGCATATTTGCATCCCAGAGGCATATGCGCACATCTCTCATTAATGGCGGTGAAATCACCGTGGTGCTCGAAAACCACGGAACTCACGGACCATGTATTGACAAAGATGACCCTTCGTAGAAAGAGGACACGATTGCACGTGTTCATCCCAATTTGCCCACAAGCCGCGATCACATGCGGCGGGGAATATGAAGAAGTCTTGGCTTGTTGCGGGTGCATTCACACCATCCAAAGGCCCCTTGGCCTAGGTTAACCTCGTGTGTAATAACCGCCCGGTCGGTTCCCAATCCCCTTTACACCGGAGAGTCACTTCAAAGTGGTACTCAACATCTCGGCTACGCACCATATGCAATCGAGCTTTCTTGTGCGTTCCTCCATGTAGGCCATCATCTGCGACAAGACGGCGCTTGCAATGTAAATGGCGTGAAGTCTGACCTCCGTGATGCCTTTTTCGAAGTAGCCAACGATGCCGCGGCAAGATGCCTTCCAGATGGCGACAAGTGGTAGTGGACGCAGCTCGATGACCCAATTGTAAACCTCGGCTATGTTCGTTGTCATGACACCGAACATGTTCAACATATCGATTAGCACAATAACTCTAACTGCTCAATCGTCACAAACTATGTTAATTTAGTATACTAACTCGGCGCCCAAAGGTCATGGAGCAATGCCCACTTCTCCAACGGCTCGCTCTATCCAAAGGCGAGAAACACTTAATGTTTCTTGACGATCGCCTCGATTTGGAGGATCGAGCGCCCAAGGGTGATAGCCTTTTGGGTGGGCAATCGTTCGGCGTTCTTGGTTGCTTCTTCACTCTTCAATCAGGCGTAGTGTGCTTATCCAACTCGCCAATATCGCGTTGAACTTACGTGTTCGGTTCTCGCTTGCATAACCTCTTAAATAGGTTCATCGACTTCTTACTCTTGAACCGCTCAAAAAATTTGCTCCCAAATGTCTCATGCACCATTGCTCGCATGTCCCGCCATGGAAAAGGCTCATCCGAGTCCTCCAGAGAGTCTTAATTGCGAAATGATACCTTTATGGCGGTCATGGATGATGCACGTTGGGCGATCACGAACTACCCCGAACTTCAAATGTCCGAAAAACCACACCCACTATCCTGTTCTCACCCTCAACAAATGCAAAGGCCAATGGAAGTATGTGGTTGTTCCCATCAATTGCAATGGCCGTTAGAATCGCCTTGTATTTCCCTACCAAGAATGTACCATCGACGACAAAGAATGGACGGCAAGACTGAATGACGCAATGCAAGGACCAGTGAAAAGAAAGCACGACGAATATCGAGACCTGTTACCATCCGCTTCACTTTCTTCAAAAGCGTGTACGTGCTGTGGTTGGTTTCTTCATGACATCAAGCACACGAGGTAGGTTACAACACGAAGCCTCATATGTGCCAAACCTCTTCTCTAATGCCTTTTGCTTCGCAGACGCCCAGCTATCGAGTAACCGATCGGTACTTAAATGTTTTCAACATTGCTTTCAATATAAGAACACTCAATGTCCCGCTTCTCGATGATCTCATTGAACATCACGCTAGCGACATACCGCATTCAAGTTGCGGTGTTTCACCAGAACATTTTCTAGTCTACAAGTGTGCCCATCTACTCGTGATGCAATCCAAAATGTCTCGCACTTTGGCTTGTATGCATGTACTCGAAATTCACATCCTTCGATTCTGCACTTCACTGTGTATCTATCTGGACTGGACAAAACAACTCGGAACTCTCTCTGCTGCGATAGTGCCCACAAACCTCACCGCCAACTTCAACTCGTAATTATTTGCGAAAACTTGATTCAAATTAACGGCATTGCTAGCATACTCCCAACGCGAGTCATGCCCCCACTAAACTTCCATATCAGCTTTGTTTTTCCTGCTCCACTCGTCGGTGATGGGTACATCCGTGTGCCCAAGATTACTATGCATTTCATCATCTCCTCCTCTTCCTCATCTTCGCCGATGTCATCATCACACTCCAACATTTCAGCTTCATCTTGCATCGCCATATGGTCCACCAACCCAATTGATCAACAATTTGCTCGTTTTCCTCCCCTTCATCTCGCCCGACCTTCGCGCTTGTCTGCATCCTCGTTATCATCCTCCGCCGCTACCTCAACCGGCACCACTACCGAACTTGTTCACCAGAGTCGACTTTGCTTTTCCACGCCGCTAATATTCACCTCTTCTCTAGAGCACGCCGCACAAAGATTACACATTCAAGGCTAGATCCCTTGCACCACCTTAACCATTTATGCCACAAGCACGTCCGATCTATTTTCTTCAACTCCCACAGAGGGTCACCCTTACTACGCGTGAATACGGCTTGAATCGTAATGTATAAACACTTGGATCCGTGGAAAAATATTTGGTCAACCAAAGCTTTATATCACGGATGCTAACTCTATCGGGCATAAGTGTTCCGCCATTGTGGATGCAAAACCGCTCAAATCAACACCATTTTGCCCAATTTTTATTTCACCTTCGCCATAATATACCCTAAATTTCATCGTGATCCGACATTATTGCGACGACCTAAACAAAATTGATTTTAGATCACCACTAACGTTTAATATCACTAACTAAACAAAATTAAATTTTATATTGCATCAATATCTAAATTAACGATTCCTCCTAAATGAGAAAATTATCATGCCAAAGATTTTCTATGAACAATCTAAAATCGCTATATTGCATCAAAATCTAAATTTTCTAATATTGCATCTAAAATTTCTAATATCGATATTGCATCAATATCTAAACTCTCTAATATTGCATCAATATCTAAAATCTCTAGTATCGACATTGCATTAATATTTAAAATTTCTAATATTGCATAAACATCGATATTGTATCAATATCTAATATTCTAATATCTCAAATTTCTAATATCTCAAATCTCTAATATCTAACATTTCTAAAATCTTAATTTTCTAATATCTCAAATTTCTAAAATTTCTAATATCTACAATTTCTAAAATTCCTAAAATTTCTAACATTTTCTAATATCTAAATTTTCTACATTTTCTAATATAACAAAATCTCTAAATTATTTTACACTACACAAATTTAATAACAAAATTACAAAAAATTACCTTTTTTCTTTTTTTTCTCCTTCCTTCTTCCTCCTTCTTCCTCCTCCTCCTCTCTCTCTCTCTCCCGGCGCTCCTCCTCTCTCTCTCCAAGACGCCTGCAAGGTTCTCCCTGCGTCGCCTCTCTCTCCCCTTCCTCTCCTCTCTTTCTCTCTACCTGGCGATCTCCCTAGCCTGTTCTTTTTTCTCACGACTTCATGAGCGAGAGCGAGCACACCGCCGGCCGCTCGCTGAACAGTATTCGGCAAGAGTCGCCACACCGCTCGGCGACTACTTAGTAGTCGCCATTAACTACTAAGTAGTCGCCGAAAGGTGTGGCGACTACTCCCCGACCGGGCGATAACCGGTGTCACCGATTCGAAAATGCGGATTACGGATTGTCGCCAAACCGCTTGGCGACTACCTATTATCGCTAAGTTTGGCGACACTACCTATTATCGCCAAACGGTTTGGCGTACGGTAATATTTCGCAATTTTTTAATGCAGTATTAATGTCGCAATTTCGAATTAAAATAATATTATTTAAAAAAATTCTCTATGATCGGCTGAACATCTATCCTTGTTAGCTTGGTCGGACGTAACGGTAAACCTAAGTATTTGCATGGGAAAACTTTCAATTGCGCTAAGAAACCCTGTAAAACACCTGCTAAATCCATGCTGTCGCACCTGATGGGGTAGATTTCTGACTTTTGAATGTTTGTCTATAAACCTGTGGCTCCCCTAAAAACATGAAGTGCAGTCAATATGGCTTGCAAGTTATGAGCAGCCGGGTTTGTAAATATAGCCATATCGTCGGCATAGAGGGATGTTCGCAAGGCAGCCGCTCTGATAGGCATCAGGGAGATCACGCTGTCCGTGGTAGCTTTAGCAATGAGACACTGCAAAGGGTCGAAGGCGAGAATGAACAGCATTAGCGACAGTGGGTCTCCTTGTGTAGGCCCCTTCTGTGTAGCACGGTAGGCCTTGGTGATCCATTGAGCGGGATCTTTGAAGATGAGGCATAGTCATATGGGTTTTATGTCAATTCAAAGCTTCTATCTCTATAAACTTGCAAAAAAAATTTACTCGCAACCTATATCAATTTAAAGCAAAAAAATTGATGTTCAAATAATATTTCTGACACTAAAAGAATAAGAAAAATATGTGTAAGATTCCGTTTTCTTCTTATTCTTGTGTGCAATTTTCCTTCTTTTTGTCAGCTTGTATCTCTTTAAACTTGCAGAAATTTTTATTTGCAACCTATATCAATTCAAAGCAAAAAAAAGTGATGTTCAAATAATATTTTTGACACTAAAAAAATAAGAAAAATGTGTAAGATTCCGTTATCTTCTTATTCTTATGCACAATTTTTCTTCTTTTTGTCAAGCACTAACCGCTACTTTTGAATCTTTTCTTTACTTGAAGAGCCTTTTTGGTATGAGAAGGAAATATTAGTCCTAGCAATAAATTCTTCTAGCTGTCCAAATTTAGATTCATGTGCTAGTTCCTTAACTGCTTCCAAATGGTTGGTGTAGCAAATCGCTTATTTTGTGTTGGTGCAGAACTTAGACAAAGCATATGTAAATGTGCGTAAGCGGGCACCGCCCAGTTGTCATGCATGTAGATTAGCAATGCATATGAGCAAAATGATGTGATTTGTGAGTTCTAAAGATCTTGCTAAGGTGGGAGTTGCATGTTTTATGCTTGAGAGGAGTAAAATGGTGATGCTTGCTTTTGGTCAACTGCAATGGATAATTTTGTTCCCCATAAATCTTTTTATGCATAACTATTCCTCTTTGTTGTTCACTATAAATCCAATTTTGTTTTTAATATATTTCACTCAAGAAAGTTTTGGTCTAAGCATCCATTGCATAACAATATCCTAGATTATATAATCTTGCCCATAACAGAATATTTTTTATTGGCTGATGTGCTGGCAGATGGGTTACAACAGGTTTCTGTTTTAAGAAATCTAATTGGGAGAACCTTGCAGTCTAGCATCACCTTAACATATCACCTTAACATAAGAAGTAACAATGTTAACCTTTCTGATACAGAGACACCCCATAGCATTTTCTTTGGAAGCTTACTACTCACAAATGCTTCACTGTACATTCTTTATATTTTTCTATTAATTCCAATATCCATTTTCCCCATGTTAATATATGGAGGGTGAAATTACCACTGGAAATAAAATTTGTGGTATCCGAGTAAAAAAGTCATATTGATAGAATGTAAAAGGAACCGGAAATGGGACAAGCATTGTCATTTTTGCTCATTTTGAAATTATTAACCAATTTTTATCAAAAGCCCCATGGCCAAATATGTTTTATAGGTGGTGGCTTCCTCTTTTGATTGCAAATACTTACCAGCGTAACCCATATGATTTGGTACCATTGGCTTCATTATTGGTCTATATTTTGCACAACCAAGAAGACTGTTGGATAAGGGACAAGGAGACTAGCGACAACAGCCATTGAAGTCTTCAATCAAGTTTTTTGATGGGGCAAAATGAGAGGTTCTATGTTGTCGAAGAATAGCGACTAGAGCTTGATTTATGGAGTTATCAGGTTTAGGAGTTTGAAATTCAGTGCTTTGTATTTCAATGGTTGTGTCCACAAAACTATTTGCGTCGTTCTTTTCCATTATGTTATTTCATCTAGATTGTGGTACTTTGGTTTTCTATTTCCTACATTCCCACGGAATCTAAAAATGTATCCATTAGATTTTTTGTCATTTGTTTTATTATATAGAATATAAATTTTAGCGTCTGGATATGGGTAGATGCTCCTTATGCAGAGTTATGTTTCACTTTGTCATGTGTGAAACAATATTTATATTTTATTATAAGGTTATATTTCGCATTGACACGGACGAGATAGAAGATTCATATTTTATTGTAAGATTTAGGATCCTATCCTATATTATGTGTCACTGTCTTTTGATATTCCATTACAACGTACAGGCATCCTGCTAGTTAGTATTTAATCATATATATGAAGTCTTTTTCGTACTTCTGGGAGTACATGCTCCCACTTCCAATACACTATTTAAACAAACATGTTATACTTCTTTATCATTTTCGGTATACTTCAATACTAATTCTAAGATACTCCAATATGATATGGTTGAGAAAGTTTCATCAGAGCACTTTATTTTTGCTATATACCCTTTTCATACGTAAAAGCAGTACTGTCGACGATCGGGATCGTCAACCGCAAGAAAAGAGGTAGGGGTCAGAGAGTTTATGGGACCTGAACTGCGTTTTGCTCGAACGAAGGAAGAAATCGATCGCGGTGTTGGTGAGCAAGGCGACAACGAGCACGAGACGAGAGTTTTATCTTGGTTCGAGCCCCGTGAAGGTAATGACTCTCTCAGCCGCCTTTGCGGCGGTGATTCTTGCTATTTGGGTGTACAGGCAATGTTTACAACTCAAGATAGTAATGGTGATCCCTAGCTCGAAGTGCTGCGTGTCCGTGGTTGTCTTCGTGTCCTTGGAGCTCATGCGCCCTGGTCTTTATACTTCCTTTGCACGCAACGGTAGGAGCAATCCTCGGAAAGGGGGCCGTGCACCTTGAGGGCTAGCAAAGAATCGCCTTTAACTTATCAAGACTCGAGTCATCCCCACGACCCGCTCTCTAGCAACCGTCAGTCAAATGCCTGATCCGAAATCCTAGGGCGGACCAGGGGCTTCAGGCGAGACCCCGCTCGAGCTCGAGGTCGAGAGGTGCCGAGCTTAGGCGCGCAAGGCCGAGGTCGAGCGCCCAGTCATGCACCTGTGTCGCGGTCGGGCCTTCCGAGCATGGGGATCTGTTGACCGACTCCCACGGGCCAAGGAGTACCCACCTTCGCCGCCTAGCCCCGAGGCTCTAGGTCGGAGGAACCCTCGTGATCGACCTCGAGCCTTATTCTTGAGACGAAAAAACCTTCATAGGTCTTGACTCCTTGGTCGAGGTCGGGCGGAGACCACGAGGCAAGTCTCTTGGCCTCGACACCTGGCGACCTTCGGACTTCTCGATGTTGGTACGGATGTGAACGGTTGGTGGGCACTGGCGCGCCTCGACCAGAGCCCAAGCCTTAATCACAGCCGTCAAGTCGAGTTGGCACGCCTTTTAAGGCGCCGTGGATGGATTTTACCGTGTTGCGGTTCATAATCCCGGCGCCACATCTTCACAGAAGAAAAGCTCTCGCCCTTGAGCCCTTCGTTTTCCAAGTCCTCTCGCCTCAACAAGGTCCTCCTCTCTCCTCGCACCAAACCGGACGATCGCCATGACCAAGTTAGGAAGGAGCACTCTGTCGGACTCGAGGATGAGAGAGCTCGAGTCCCCTCGGGCCGCTGGACCCGCTTAGGTATGGCGCCGCAACGAGACCGAGTGCAGCGCTTCAAGGACGACGAGATCGCTCGCGACCGAAAGCACTATGTCCTCTTTGGCTTGCGGACCCGGAGAGTGAGTTCGTCGCGAAGGTCCTCTCCAGTGCGACATCGAGCTCATCAATCTGGTGCCAAACTCCGCTTCTTCTCCTCACCATCTTTTCCCATCTATGAGGGGTTCTGAGGGATTCTCCCGACCCCTCGCTCTTCTTCGATTTTCGTCTCTTCCGCTCAGGGAAGGACCCGTGGTCGGTTGCCTCTACTTCCGAGCTGGTCGGCTCAAGTGGGCCTTCCTAAGTTTCACCCGGGATTCCCTCGGCGGAACGAGCAGCCGGTTCTACTCAAGAGGGGCGAGGCCGGACGCCGGTGTCTGGGGACCCCCATCGCCAACCTCAAGAAGGAGACTCCGGAGTCGAACGACCTCGAGGTCGACGAGGAGGCCATCGCCCTCATCCATATTCGCGCCACGCTGTCTTATGACGGCAAAGCGATCGCCAACGATTTCTGCAGGCTGCGTGTCCCCACTTAGGCGAGGGAGCACCCTTCTTCGAGATCCAGGGTCCGATGATGCTACCCGCGAGGGCACGCCTAGTAAGTCTTCTTGTCTCAAGGTCCGCTTGCACACACCCTCCGATCCTCTCGACGACGGCCGCTTGTCTTGCAAAGGTCGAAAGAATCTGGGTCTCCGCCAGATGGTCGAGATGTTCGAAGGCGGACGAAAGTACGTTATCGGCAACCCCGCCCGAAGAATGTACTCCGCCGAAGGACGAGGTAGGTCACCGACCAAGCGCCGAAGTCTTATACCCACGAGCCCTTCCCGAGCCTCGCTCGACGCAGCCCATCAGAGTTCTTGGACATGGCCAGAGGATGCTCCGCCTGCTGGCGAGGGCAAGAAAGGGAAGAAGCGACCTCCACCGGTCGGACCAAGCGAGCGGAGGCGGAGAAGCGCCATGTCGAGTGGGGGACTGCCATGGTAAGGGCCCTTCCGGTCGAGCCCCGAGCTTGTGTTTCTCGCGCTTTGCCGCTTTGACGAGTTTCCTTCGTGTAGCTTGAGCAGAGCAGTGCGCCGCCGCCAGTCTTCGAGTACACCCCAGAGCCTCGAGCCCGAGCCCTCGCCCTTGGCAAGGGTGATGCGGAGCCGCTCGGACCCGAGACCTCGGAGTCGCGAGGACGCATAACGTGACGCCTCAACATCGGGCAAAGAAGACCTTCGACGACCTTCGACGAGGAGGAGATCGGTGACCTGTAAGCCCTCGCATCCGGTCTGCGCCGCCCTTTCAGATCTTTCGCTTAGTGTATGCTTTTGATCGCAGACCTCGAGCATCCGAGCTCAAACTTGCCCGCTTTGGACGATGGTCATTGTCCGTATGCGAGTCCGAATCCGAGGAGGAGAACGCCGAGCCTGGTACCACGCCGCGATCGTCGTGGGACACGATTTTCTCTGGCCAGCCCTTGGTCGGTGAGTTCTACCAAGGGCTCGACGACTCGTCTGAAGAAAACGAGCCCGCGTCGGTCGGACTCACGACACCGGCGAGGCCCACGCCGAGAATTTGCCGACGGCTTCCGAAGCCCCGTGAGGGAGGATACTCAGGCCTTGAGGCCACGATTGAAGTGGCCTCAAGACCCCCTGACCCGATCGCCCGCGCCGAGGTCATGACCAGCCGGTCACCGGGCGATCAGACGCAGGCTCCACAGCCTCCCGGTCGCGATTGTGCCGAAGGCCGAGGCCACGGCACCCTGTGCCACGGAGGTCGGGAATGCCGAGGCGGATCCGGCCGCCATCCTTGGCGCCCGAGACGAAGGGACCTCGACCGTGGAGATCGGGATGGCTCGCCGCTATGTCCTCCCCGTCGGGGCCTTAACCCACCGGAGGAGGCAGGATAATTGCCGCCCAAGGCGGGACTCAGAGTCCGGCCCAAGTCGCCATCGGTGGTCGTGGTCGATCCCAAGACCCGGCATGGCGGTTGACGAGAGGAGGAGATCCTCGCGATCAGATTGACGATCGTGAGGACTTCACCAAGACGCGCTGGAGGGGCGACTCGGCGAGGTGAGGGTCTTCCCGCCGACTCAGAGCTCGCAGTGGTCGACCTCCTTGTCCCTCTCATTTTTGGGCCACCCTTTCCGTCAGGAAGGTGATCGACCACGCCTCTCGAGGGCCAAGGCCTCCGAGAGTATGCCGTCAGGCCGAGGGTCTCCTCGACGCCTTGGAGGCGCGGAGGCCGAGGCCGACGGCCGCCTGCACTATTGAGGTCGAGCAGGGGGAGCTCGAGCAGAAGGCCCAAGAGCTCGATGATCTACGCCGGACGATGAGGGCGCAGGAGATAGTCCACGAGGAAGAGCTCGAGCGGACCAGGGTCTCCGAACGCGACTGCTTTTAAGGCCGTGGAGCAGAGCGCGGCGCGTTCAGCCCGGCGCCGAGGCCGAGCGGGCCAAGATCGAGGCTCGAGAAGGCTTCCAAGGCGCCGACTCTCGAGCTCAAGGCCAAGATACTCCACCGAGGAGGAACTTGGGACCGTCAACAAGACACTTGAAACCGAAAGCGGGCCAAGGTCAAGGACTCGAGAGGGCCTGCGGAAAGCACATTCTAGGACGAGGGCGCCCCGAGCCCGAGGCCAAAATCCTCGAGCTTGAGGGAAGCTCGACGCGCTACCAAGGCGCTGAGGTTGAACGCGCCAAAGTCGAGGCGCTGGAGAAAGCTCCCGTAAGGTCGCCCCTTGGGCCCGGGACTAAGGTCCCGGGCTCGAAGAAAAGCTCGAGCGCGTCGGTAAAGCAGCGAAGAGTGCCCTGGCCCAGCTCGAAGACGAACGACGCCGAGCCGTGGATGCTTCCCAACAAGCCCTCCGGCCTGTGGTGAGATCGCAACCTCAAGGCAAGAGTGGCCCACTCGGCGCAGAAAAGCTTACCCATGAGATGGCCGACCTGTAAAGAAACATCAAAGAGCAAGGAATGTACTAACAAAAGTGGTTTGTTTTTGGTGTACAAAGAAACCTCGTCCTGTTGTAAATCCGTAGCTTGGGGATACTTGAGGTCTTTCTTGCTTTGCTTGTTAGCCGTTCCCGTGCTTTCTAGGTCGTGGCCGATAGGGTGGCCTTACCGGCCCGCTGGGCCCGAGGTCGAGCGACAGGCCTCGTGCACAAGACTTAAATATAGACGAGAGGCCACGACCTGCAAAATGGAGGAACAATTCGCAAAGGCATAAGGGCACGAAGCGGACATCGTTAGTGCTCGAACGGTCCTTGCGACCATGCATATCGCAAGAACGGCTAAAGCGGCGAGGTTCTCACCGAGCCCGAGAACAGGAAGAGCTAGATTGCGAAGAGGTTCGGCTTACGCTTAGCTCGTCGTTGGCGGTGAACGCCAAACTGCGCCGCTAGACCAGAGCGAATGTGTTTGCGCCGCGAAGGTCGTGGTTCAAAAAACAAACTAGGAACCGTCGAAAAAGAAATAGCAAAGAACATCGGTGGAAGCAGACATAAAAAGTGAAAGACCGGCTTTATTGAAATGTGAGGCATAGGGTTTATACATAAAACTTCCGGTCGATCTATATTCCACGAGCTAGAGAGCTCTCGCCGTCGGGCATCGCTAGCTTGGTAAGCCCCGCGCGATCTGCTGAAACAACTCTATAGGGCCTCCCATCATGGGATAACTTGTTGGTGCCGGACGAGCTCAATCCGCCTCGGGGCTAAGTCCCCAACAAGGAGCTTCTAGGTCGATCGACCGAGACGCATGTCTGCGAAGAGTTTGAGATAGTCGCTGATCGTGAAAGCAAAGGCACGGCATCTTACTTCTTCTCGCGAGGGTGAGGTCGAGAGACCGTTCGCTCGAAGTCGACTTGGTCGACCAAAGCCGACCTCGGCAGAGCCAGTGACCGCGGGACTCGGAGGCGGATTCGCTTTGCATCGAACACGATTGGAAGGTGTGGACCCCGTGGCTTCGCTTGTTGTGGTACGAATATACCATAGGACGATGGGTAGTTCGGCCCACCCAGTGCCTTGCCAGACGGCCGAGCTCATCTGCGACTCGTTTCTTGACGCTCGACGACGGTTCATATGCTGCCTCCGCTACTCCGCTGTTCGGGGTGAGCCACCGGGTTAAGCAGATTTTAATGCCGAAGTTCTCGCAAAACTCCCGAACAACTCACCGTAAACCGAGTACCGTTGTCGCGATAATCTTGCATGGAACCCGTGCACTGGTGACCACGAACAAGCGGAAGAAATGAACCGCCGCCCGAAAGAAGCTATGGTCGAGACCGGTTGACCTCTATCCACTTGGTGAAGGTGTCGACAATGACTAACGAAACTTCTTCCCTACCGCTTGAGGAAAAGGACCGAGGATGTCCAAATTTCGTGTCGAGAAGGGCCACGCGAGCGGATGGTCTGAGCGAGCGGGTTGATGCGACTTCCGGCGTGGGTTGGCGGGCTCGGCAAAGTGACGATATCACGAGCATCCTGAAGCCGAGGGCCAATAGTACCCCATGCGGAAGGCCTTCCACCATTGTCTCAGACGAAGAGTGTGCCCCATGAGGCTCGAGTGAATGTCATGCAGCAGTACTTACCTCCTCCGTGGAGATGCACCGTGTCGACGCCGAAAACATTGCGTCTGTAGAGCTCTACTCGACAAGCGTGTATAGGCCCGCCCGCGCTGATCCGCTCCTCGGCGGTCGGGTGGTAGGTCGCCCACCAAGAAATTGTGGATGGCCTCGCCCGGAGGGTACCGACCGACCATGGCAAGCGCGACTCGTGGTCGGAGATTGACGGGCCGCCAGCTCTCGTGATGACGCGGGTGGGACGTCGTCGCGGAGGAGCCGAGCTTGGAGAGGCAACCGCTACTGGAGTTGTCCTTCCCGGGATGTGCTTGAGCTCCAAGTTCGAACCACTTCTCCATCTTGCGTGTTTCGGCGAGGTACTTAGCCATCGAGTCTCCCAAGCACCGTAGTCCTTGTTGAACTGGTTGATGACGAGCCGAGTCGCCCTTCACGACCCGGCCGGCGATGCCCAAGGCCTTGCAAGCTCAGAAGCCGGCCAAGAGGGCTTCACTCCGCCACATTGTTGGTCGCTGGGAAGCCAAAACGAATTGCGTACCTCAATTTGTCGCCGCGCGGGGTGAGGATAAGGATCCCAGCCCCCGAGCGCTTGAAGGACCTCGAGCCGTCGAAGAACATGACCCAGGGCTTCTCCTCTTCGACCTGAAGCTCGAGCCGGCCGCGACATCCGCCGACCACGGTCGGCGAGCACTTGCGCTTGATGGTCGGCGCGCCACGACCGGACGCCGAACGCCGCCCAGTTCCATGGCCCACTTGGCGATTCGTCCGCCACCTCCGGGTTCTCAGATGTCCCCGAGCGGAAGCCGCTGGGACGACTACGAGGCGCTGAAAGTAGTGCCGAGCTTGCGCTGGCCATGAGGAGAGCGATAACGGCTTTCAGACTGCGGGTAGCGCTCCTTGGCCGTGCAAGACCTCACGACATAATAAATGGGTGTTGCTAAGACCCCGTTCCGCCACCAGATCGGCACTAACAAAGATGGGGGGTGGCGCGAGATATAGCAGAACTTCTCACCAAAGTTGTGGCGTTGTAAGGAGGGTGGGGGACGCGGTATGCCTTCGTCGTCGAAGGATCGCTGGGCCTCTAGAGTCCACTCAAGCCCCGTGCTTGCACAAGGTTTGGAAGAATGGGAGTCCGCGCCTCCGAGCCTCGAGATGAACTCGCTGAGGGCGCCATGCGCCACGAAGGCTTTGCACCGCTGATCGAGGTCGGGTGCCATCTTCTCGATCGCCTCGATCTTTTCCGGTTTGGACCAACCCCGAGCCCCGATCACATAGCCGAGCACCTTACGGACGCCGCGCCAACACGCACTTTCGGGTTGAGCTTGATCTTGCGCTTGTTCAGTTGGCGAAGGTCTCTCGAGATCCCGAACGTGGGTCGTCCTCGGCGGGCTTTTGACGATGATGTCATCCACGAGACCTCAAGGTTCCGCCCGATCTGGGGCTCGAAAGTCTTGGTCATCACCGCTGAAAGGTGGCCTGCATTGCGAGACCAAATGACATGGTCAGATAGCAATAAGTGCCGAACAGCGTGATGAAGGAAGTCTTGCTCGCCGCCGATCGCCACCTTGATCCGTGGTATCCCGAGTAAGCATCCAAGAAGCTAAGCATCTTGGCATTCACACGGAGTCCACGATCCGGTCGATGCGCTTGAGCGGGAAGTTGTCCTTCGGCAAGCCGAGTTCAACCCCGTGATGGTCGACGCACATTCTCCACTTTCTCCTTCTTCAAGACGATGACCGGGTTGGCCACCACTCGAGTAGTTAATCTCACGAATGAAGCCGCCTTCAAGAGCTTGTCAAGGTTCTTCTTGATGACCGCGACCTTCTCCGGGAGAAGCGCCGCAGCTTCTCAGCGCTGGTCGAGTCGAGAGCCCCACTGGTCGGGTCACTCTCATCGAGCGGCACGGCCTTCGTTTCCCCACTAGGCTGGATTGCCGCCTTCTGGCGGGCGTTCTTCGTCGTCGCCTCCGGACAGCGCTGGGGCAGCATGCCGGCGAGGGCCAAGGCCTTGGTCTCGCAGCCATGCGCCGCTTAGGTCGCCTCGCGACGGTGATGACACCGCTGGGGACCAGTACTTCATGCACCGATGGCTATAATGGTTGGCCGCCATGAACTTGACAAAGGTGGCCGTCCGAGGATGGCGTTATGACGGAGGTCACCTCGACCACCTCAAGGTGATCACGCAGACGAAGTTGTCGAGCAGCCGAAGGTGACGGGCAAGACAACTGCCCAAGGGGTGGTCGAGCTCCGGGGACTATCAAGAATGGTATGGTGATGCTCTTGACCTTCGACCGGGAATCGTGATCCGGCCGGCGCTCCCCTGCAGCAAGTTAAGAGAGCTGCCGCCATCGACTATGACGCGACCGACCGCGGTATTGCTGATGGTCGGGGTCACGACCAAGGCGGTCTTTAGGTCTCAAGCCATACCTGGGAGAGCATCCTCTCGAGAGAAGGCGATGGTGGCCCCAGCCCACTTGCAGGGTTGTTCGACGGGCTTCCCGGCGACGACCGTAGATGGTCCGCGGCGCGGTCTTGACCTCGCGCCGATCGATAGCCGACGAGCCACCAAGATGACATCAATCCGGCGCCGCCTTGCTGGAACTCCAAGTCGAGGTCGCCGGTTCGCGTGCAGATTAACTCGGCCGGGTGGTCGTCATCCTTCGAGCACCGCAGATCTCCCCGCCCATCATAGAAAGCGTCTAGCTTATTCGCCAGCCTCGCAGTTCGCAGGTCGTGGGCCGCCTACATGGAATAGGCGTAACTTTGATTCGTCATATCCCAGGTCCCTCGGCCCCTGCGGCCGAAAGCATCTCCGTCGGGGCGCAGACGCTAAGCCTTCTGCTGAAATTTGGTTCTTCGCCTGGTGTGGTCGGGGTCGACCTTGACGAGGCTTTGAGTCCTCCCGAGCCTGGCCTCGGACCTCGAGGACCTCGCGCTGGCCATCCGCCGAGACGATTACCCGCGGTAGCCCTCCGCCACCTCGCGATCGCGTTTTGCTTCTTGGTGGTGGTGCCTTGGTCAGCGCCTCGAGTTGGACGCGCCCTCTGTTTGGTTCTGCACTAAGCTTACCTTGGTCGTAGTCGCTTCCAACGGACGGCATCGTCGCGTCCGCAGCATCGCTCCGCCATGCGGAAAAAGTTTGTTGACGCCGAGCCTCGAGGTGATCTCTGTGTCTTCGGTGAGACGCCGATCACGGACCACTTAACTTGAAGGCCTTGATGACGGCCTCGCCGAAATGCTCGGATCGAGTTCCTTGTGCGGATGAATCGCCGCACGGTCGTAGATGGTTCGTTCTTCCCTGGATGACACGATCCAGTCCTTCTCCGCCCGCCGCCAGAGCAACTCGAAGTTGGAGCGTAGGGCGCTCGATCTGGCGCCACGACCAAGGAGCTCGGCGATTAAAAGCCAGTCTAAGCGCCCTGGCCCAGGGCGGCCGGAGGTAGTTCGCCATCACGAAGCTCGTCTCCGGCCGCCCAGATAGCGGTCGAATAGATGGACAGAACTCGTCAGATTCTTGGTCCGTCGCGCTTCGATCAGCGCGGGCTTGAACCGAAGAAGCCATCACGACGCGACGAAGACCGCCGGAGTACGCCATGCGCCCGAGGTCGGACAGCACGCCGGCCATGGTCATCGCCGACGAGATCCTCTTCGCCTTGGACGGAGTCGAGGTCGCCCGGCGGCGACCTCCGGCGGGAACGACTATGGTGCCGAGCACGGAATCACTGGTTGGTAACACAGCGGTCCCGACCGCGGCGCTCGGGCGGAATGTCCCGGAGAGGTCCGCAGACCCGCCGGCCGACTCGAGCGGCTTGGCTCAGTTCGTCTGGTTAGCGCGGTGCCCGTGGGACGCGGCGCGCTGCGTCAAAGCCTCGCCCGAACCCGTTGTTGGGGCTAACCTCGCGCAGAGGTGTACGACGCAGCGTCGACGGCGCGACGTGTTGTCGTACTTTCTCGAGCGGGTCCCCGAGTGCCGACTTCGATCTTGTGGAGCCTTGACCTCGGCCGCGCCGGCCGAAGTTCTTTCGCCAGGGCTCGCCAAAGAGCTCGACCTCACCCTATCGGGGTTGGCTATGACCCAGCGATAAGCGGAGGTGCTCCCAGGGAGGGAGCCGGGCGGCTCGAAGACGGCTTGGCCTTCTCTGGGCCTCCAGCCGGAGAGTGTTATGGCTTGGTTGATGGCAACCGCACCATACGGCGGCGTCTTCGGGATCGCGGATCACGGTCATCCGTGATCTCCTCGGCGCTTGACCGTCCGCCACGAACGTCTTTGCGAGCGGCGGCGGTGAGGGTGTGAACAGGGACACGGAATCGGAGTCCGTACCCGAGGAAAATCCGTCGATGAAGGGCGCCATGCTCCTGGAGTCTTGGTGTCGTTCCTGCGAAAGAGCAAAACAATCGGGCCCCACGGTGGGCGCCAGCTGTCGACGATCGGGATCGTCAACCGCAAGAAAAGAGGTAGGGGTCAGAGAGTTTATGGGACCCGAGCTGCGTTTTGCTCGAACGAAGGAAGAAATCGATCGCGGTGTTGGTCGGAGCAAGGCGACAACGAGCACGAGACGAGAGTTTTATATCGTTCGAGCCCCCGTGAAGGTAATGACTATCTCAGTCGCCTTGGCGGCGGTGATTCTTGCTATTTGGGTGTATGAGTGGCAATGTTTACAACTCAAGATAGTAATGGTGATCCCTAGCTCGAGTCTGCTGCGTGTCTTGGTTGTCTTCGTGTCCTTGGAGCTCATGCGTCCTTGGTCTTTATACTTCCTTTGCACGCAACGGCGGGAGCAATCTCGAAGGGGGGCCTTCGTGCACCTTGAGGGTCGGGCAAGAATCGCCCCGAACTTGCCGCGCAAGACTCTAAGTCATCCCCACGACCCGCTCTCGCAACCGTCGGTCAAATGCCCGATCAAAAATCCTAGGGCGGACCGGGGGCTTCAGGCGAGACCCGCCGAGCTCGAGGTCGAGAGGTGCCGAGCTCGGCGCGCCGCCTTCGAGGTCGAGCGCCCAGATCGCACCTGTGTCATGATCGGGCCTTCCGAGCATGGGAATCTGTTGACCGCACTCCGGCCGGTCAAGGAGTACCCAACCTTCGTCAAGTACTTTGATGAAAGTTATCATGAAACTCACTTTGAAGTATCTTACAATTATTATTAGAGTATACTCAAAAGGACAAAGTGGTGTAAGTTTTTTGTTTAAATGGTATATGAGAAGTGGGAGTACGTAGTCCTGGGTGTCGATATTCAAGACTCAGTGTCTCTACATCGAGCTTATGAATGAAAATGGTTACAGGCTTCTATGATCAAAGATTATGAAGGAGAAACAAAAGATTACTTCTTATTAGCTAGCGACTTAACAGAGTACAAGTATTATAGAGTTTGTGAGTCATTAACCGATGCCCTTAATGGTGCAAAGGCCTCCATATTTATACATAACAAAAGGATGGCAATTATTCTTCAAAAGGGTATCTTCTCGTCGAAAGGTGTCTTCTCATCAAAAGGTGTCTCTTCACGGGAGTAATTTTCAATCAGTTATTTGTACCTGTCAAAGAAAATTGTCGACATGTTATTTCTGTGCGGAGGCAATTGCCTATCCCGACTAGTTAACCTATGCATTCACTTTTACTTTGTATTCTCTACATGTGTGCATCGAGTATAGTGATTAGTGATAATATTTAAGTGTAATCTAGTCATTTTCAATGTATTATTGGTCTATGTGTCAAGAAGAAACATGCCTTATAAACTTGACGAAATGAGTATCTCCTAAACCATCTATCATATTTACAACTAGGAAGTTTTCGCGGCGTGATACGCCGCGCGCGCTGTTTTTTCGCAGAAACAATTTCATTTTTTTTTCGGCGGCGTTTTTCATAAAATCCTCGAGAAAACAAGTAAAATAGTTGAAAGGATACAAACACAATCGTGCATTTTTTTTGCATCTATCTAGTGTCCTCTCCCAAAGGATCTGCGATTGCGCTAAACTAAAAAGTCCTTTTCATGGAAAATAGCTGGAATGATGCAAATGTAACTACGATATTTTTTTCGGCATTTATTTAGGCTTGTTTCACGAAAGATTCGCGGGTTTTCTGTAACATTATTTTTTTTGGGCTCTCTTTTGCAAAAAAGGGATCTACGGGGCATTAAGCTATAATCCTAAAAAATCTATTTGAGAATTCTAGAGGGCTCTCCAGGGGAAAAACATAGATTTTTTTGGGTATTTTTCAAAAAAAACTGATCTAGATGCGAATTTCGAAACATCTGAGGGCTTCTTCGCCAAAAACAGGCGGTATCTAGGGGTATCTGACCAAAAAATCGATTTTTTGGATTTGATATGACCTTTTCCATAAAAAAGGGATTTAAATGCGATTTCTAAAACTTTGGAGGGCTTATCTAGGGGCATTGGGTAAAAAACCGAAATTTTGGATTTTTCAGGGCCTATCCGCTAAAAAAAAGAACCTAAACACGATTTCTAAAATTTTGGAGGGTTTTTCCGCAAAAAAACTGGGGCTGAAGGCATGGCCACTTGTCGTCGACGACGCCATTTCGCATGGTCGAGCCATGCGTCGCGTAAGAAAACCCGACCTCGTCTGTGAGCCGACTCGAACCGGCGACACAACAAGCGAGAGCTATCGTCTTAACCACCGCGCCACGCAAACATTTTTTATAAAGAAACGACGTTAAAATATATAAGCCGGGCAAGCGTGTGAGGCACGGGGCGACGTGGCTCAACGATCGCGCGTCGTACGCACGGCATGCCCGTTTACTATAGCGAAATGGTGACGTGAAGTGCAGAGGAAGTCGGAATTCTTCCATCTTTATTGTAGGGTATGATTCATTTGAAATGTTATGCCAGAAAAATGCGCTTATCAAAAAGACATCTGATAGGGTTTAAAGGCTATAATCTATTTGGGGCTACAACGGTTAAAAGCCATACTCTATTTTTGAGTCATCAACTTATAAAAAAAAGCCCATTAAGAAGAATAAGGCCCATGTTCAGTTACTTAGTTGCGTCTTCGACCAGTTTGCTGACATGTCCAACTCTTTGCCTCACACTGGTCGCCTCGACCCGGTGGTATTGGTCAGGTTAAACGGTTATCTCTGCACATGTATACCATATGGACAATTTTCTTTGCAGGTATGAATAACTACTTGGAAGTTATCCCGAAAAGGCACCCTTTGGTGAGAAGAGACCTTTCAGTTGTACAACAACTTTTGAAGTACAATTGTCATCTCTTCATTCTGTATAAATAGAGAGGCCATTTGTACCATCAGGGCATGATCAATAGATCAGTCTAGCATCTAGTATTCAGACTCAATATTTATACTTTGTTAAGTGCTTAGCTAATAAGAAGCAATCTCTTGTCCCTCTTTTCATAATCTTTGTTCACGGAGGCTTGCAATCAATTTTAATTCATAAGCTCGGTCTATAGACTTTATGTCTTGAACATCAACAATATTCATGATGAATATGTTTTAACATTGTAAAAAATTATTACTACATCAATGATTTGAATTTACTGTACCTAAACCAGACAATTGCTGCATCATTTTAGCATGAAAAATGTTGGTGGTTGATGGAGGTGGGAGTTAGTGGATTTTATTTGGCTAGTCTTTAACAAAAGTGGAGCGTGAGTTTTGATTCATGAAAATGGTGGAACGTAAAATAGGTTATTCTATTCTCATGTACAAATCAGCATATATGCGCACTTGGACGCACGCACGACTGTAAGAGGCTGGTTATGAGATCGGAATTTTGTTTGATTACGTTGAAATGATAGTTTATGGTAGTGGTGGGCCAATTATGTCCTCTCTTTTGGATATGTTTTCGTATTCGGCTTCAAGCCATTTTGTACCTTACTTATTATATCTATGTAACTATACGAGATTGAGACGACGACTCGTTGTAAATTAAATTCTCTGCTGTGTGATTCTCTTTCATATAGTGATCATATTGTTGATTGTGCGTCCGTCATTTTTTTTAATTAAGAACTTTTAATTAAATATGTGCGTGCATGTCGTTCTGATCATCGATCTTTGTTACTATTTGCCTTGTCTTTTCTAACCGGAAACTGACAGGAACTACGCTACGCTCCAGTTTCCATTTCTTGCTGGTGGTACTACACGCGATGTAGGCGCAGCCAAATTCAGAAAGTGCGTTTCTACCGTAAGGCGAACTTGGTGCGCTTAGCTATAGGCCTATAGCTAGCCTAGCCAGCTTTGGCACTAGCCACACTCGTCGCTAGTGCACGCATTATCAAATTTGTAGTTTCTTTGGATTCGGAACTTCGGATGGGAACGGATGCTATAGTGCTTAGTGACTCGGTAGGCAGATAGACAAGGACAGAGTGCTTTCCTTCTCTTTAAAAAGCAAACGGGAAAGAGAGGAAAGCGACTGAGATAATGTGATCGCTTGCTAATTGACGATAAGCTCGCGCTTAATTTGATCACTTACTAATTGATGATAAGCTTAAACTTAATTACAGACCTTCCAAATTAATGTTAAAACTAGTTAGAGATAACAAAATTCTAAAGCTTTCGTCCCAATCCATATCTTGCCATGGGAAATCTATGTTTGTGATTTCATCATGTATGTGGAGAACAAAAATTTGACAAGAAACGACAGTACGAGAAAATTGTCACATTTCAAACGGGCCCTCCGGTAACATCGCAAATTAACCCACTTATAAAACAGGAAATCATGCGACGAAATTAGCATATATATTTGCACTTACAGCAACTGTGTTACTGCATGCATGTACAAGGACAATGCTGCATCGATCATATCATCTCACGTCACCAAACTGGATAAGAGAAAAGAAAGTTAAATCTCTAACAAAATTGCTCATCCCGTTTAATACGGCACATGCACGCACGCATGTCGGCGCGAGCTGAGCTAGCTACACGGCTTCGGCGTCCTTGCCACCGACGTACGGGTACGGCTGCGGCACCTTGGCCACCCCGGCGAAGGCGAGCGGCGTGGCGCTGGCGAGGAAAGACGGCGCGTCGTCGCCGGCCATCACGACCACCACCTTGGGCGTCTCCCTGTCCAGCGGCGCCAGCACGCGCACGGACATCACCCCGCGGCCCAGCTCCTCCTCGCCACGGGAGTACTCCTTGCGGCGAGAGCAGAGCAGCACGACCAGCGCCACCGCGATGAGCCCCATCACCACCGCGAACCCGATGAACAGGTATGGCGTCGGCGTGGACCAGAACGGCGGCGGCTGAACGCGGCCTTGAGCTTGCACCGGCAGCATCGACGACGAAGCGCCCCTGCCGTCCATTGGCATGTCAATTCGTTTGTGTTCGTGTTATCTACACGTACCGGATATATATCTGTCTGTCGTACTGGTGACTGAACAAAGTGTGCTGCGGTGTGTGCAGGCTGGGGTGGAAGGTGGTGTATTTATATAGGGGGAGATAATGTATGGATACTGTAGCTAAATGTGTGGGTAACGACTGCTGTGCAATCAGGCCTCCCGTGCAATCATCGTGCAATCTAACTAAGAAAAGTTTCAAAAAATTCTGAAAAAAATCATGGATATACATCTCATCTTACCCCATCTACATATAAATTTTCATGATCAAATTAGTCCTATGCTAGATGGGTTAAGATAGGTACATCCATGATTTTTTTAGAATTTTGAAATTTTTTTAATGGATTGCTTAGTTGCTACTGATTGAAGTTGATCAGTCGTTGCCAAATGTGTGCCCCCAGGTTGTGCCCACCAGTAATAATCAACCTGATGTTTGGATCACTTGGGCTGATGGATTTGGTGTTTTGTTAGGCCAGAGGTGTTTGTGTTTTTGCTTTTTCATGGAGCGGGGAGGGGCTGCTTTGCAAATTTTCATGTTGCAAAACTATCTGCAGAATGATGTGAGGTTGTGTAGGGTTTGTGGTAGATAGGACCAATCATCATGGGATACGAGTATGTTATAGATTGAAAGGATGTTGTGATATTGTAGTTAATTTGGAGCTTACTTTTCTATGTTTGATGATGGAACTAGCTTAGACTCATTGGCTCTCGGTTTTGTGAAACCATTTTGATAGCACAAGGTTTCTTTAGTTTTGGCTGACATGACATATAACGGCGGTTTCATGAAGCTTTTCGACATGTTTTTTCAATTTAAATACATATAGAATATTGGGACTTGTTACCGTACAAACTCAGCGGAAAGATTTTTTTAAAAAAGTTCAAACAAATATTTCTTTGCTTGTTCAAAGTTGTAGTCACTACTATACAAATGCTCATCATAGATGGTTCAAAATCATTGACGGTTTTGTGAATCATCTGTAAACATGTGTCAATGATAAGAAGGGCACATCACAAATGGTTTCCGAACCGTCAGTAAAAATTAACATAAGAGACGATTCTATCTACGAACCATCTGTGATGAGTGAATATCACAGACGGCAATCCATCATCATAGACAGATCGTAGTTAGAACCATCTGTGATATTCCTTCATCACGAACGGTTCTATCTATAAATTGTCTGTGATATTGAATCATCTTAGACGTCCACGATGATAGTTTGTATTATTGAAGATTTTTTATTTTATTGGCTAGCCTCAGAAAATGCTATCCATACCCTCTAAAACAAAACAGATTACAGAATTTATATTATAATCATATTATTATGACATACATTTCAGAAATCAACTCAAATTACATATTACACACTACATACAATGCATCCGTGTCAGAAATCAACTTAAATATATTAACCAATTGTATCCATAACTACAACTCACAAATTCACAACACAAGATTCACAAATTAACCCAAGTGGTGACTAACAAATTCACAACTCATCAGGTGAGACTAAGTAGCATTCGTCGTTTGGATTTATAACCTCATGCATCAAGAAGGCATAGAGTTGTCCTCAAATTTTTAGCAGGTCAGCATGTTCCAACGCAGGTTCAACACATTTCCAAGCCTGTCGATAGGAAGAGTAAAATCTTACACGTATATAGAGTAGAAACAAATATAATTGCTACTTTGCTAGAGACTAGAGAGTTGCTTGTTGATGCATTGGTTTTTTTGTTTGTAGAGTTGTTGAATTATGAAGAGGAACGGAGACATTGCATTCCAGAAACATGCAAAGAAGGCTGCTGCTGCTTCATCTCTTTTCTGGAAACATTGCAAAACGAGAAGCAAAGAAGGCTACTGCTGCTTCATCTCTTTTCCGGAAACATTGCATCTCTTTTTCGAAAACGTTTATTGAGCGAGATATTTTTTCCAAGTTGATGAAAATGATATAATCAAGAGTTTCATAGCTATTAGAAGGCGGAGGCCAGACAAGAAGGACAAAAAGTAATATTGTATTCTTTGAACTATTGTAGGTGCGTAAGCTTCTTTTATGCATATTTCATATTTAAAATATTTGAACTATTTATATTATAATTTATACTTGTATTATCATGTTTCTAGTTATTTTATACTCGTATACCGAATTTCTCGACAACATTTATAGTTGTTTACCGAATTGTTCATTGCATTTTACCGAATTGTATATTATAGTATTAGCTCGGCATACCCTACACTACTACAAAAAGGATCTTCAGTCCCGGTTAAAAAGGGCTATTAGTACCGGTTTTTGAACCGGGATAGCGCATCCGGGACTGATGCCCATTGGGCATCAGTACCGGTTCCACCAACCGGTACTGATAGGATTATAAATGTTTTAAAATATGTCGAAGGTGTATGGGAGAAGCGGAACTCGAACCCGCAACCTCGTGACTCCTGCCTCACCCTTCTAACCAACCCACCCACCATCGCGTACTGATATACATAGAATATGCATTCCTTTTGAACTTTCCTCAACGAGGCATCGATGCGGTTCAGTAATACTAACCGATGAAACCCTCATCGATCGGTTCGTAACATGAACCGACATCGATGCCCTCACATCGATGCCGGTTCGTGTTACTTAACGGTACTAATATACTCACCTTTAGTACCGGTTCGTAACACGAACCGTCTGATCGATGAAGAACATCGTCGACGGTTCGTGTTACGAACCGCATCGAAGCCCACGACAACGATCAGAGCCAATGAACCGCATCAAGCCCTCATCGATGGGTTCAAATCAACCGGACCGATGGGCGGTATGGAAGGTCTGATCTGTAGTAGTGCTAACTTAAAATTCTAGATCCGCCACTGTGTGACACCCTGATCCATGTGAGACTAATCCCACTGCTCCACGTAGACGGTACTACAACTTACACTCACCCTCTTAACAGCAAATAAAGTGAGACTAATTTCACCACTGTTCCATATGGGTATTCATATTAACGAGCTGGATATTACCCTTAGCTCCCTTAACAGGAGATACATAGAATCACCCCTCGGTACACTCACATATGCCATGTGCCATATGCTCACGGTGCTATGTTTGGATTCAACAGGCATTATATATTACTACAACTTACTTTACACAATCAAGGTGGGACTAATCACACCACTACTCCACATGAGCTTTCACATTAACGGACCAGGTATTACAACTTCTGTCATGGTAGATTCATTAATTTCGTGCCAATGCGATTCACATTGGATATGGTCGAATAAGGCCTTGTTTGGTAAGTCCAAAATCCGACTTAACCACATGAATGGACTAAATTTTTTTGTTTTGGATTCTCTAAAACCTGATTCTAGATTGTGGTTGTAGAGAAGTTAATTTTCAAAAAGTTAGAATCCAAAAGCACATATAAAGTGAATTGTGGATTCTTAATGTATATGGGTAGGTTGGATTGTAAGAATCGATTCTTATAATCAGGCTGTTTATTTTTTATGCTGCTTTTGAGATCACAATCCAGAATCAAAAGCAAAAGCAAAAGCAAACAGGCCCTTAGATCGGTTAAGATTTTAAGCTTTCCAAAAAAATCCCTAATTGTTAGGGTATTTTAACGCCGGTCTAAGTCTCGGAAAACATTCCTTCCACACGGAAACGTCAGACTTACTAGAAGCATTGCAATGGTTTCTGCATCATCCCCCAACACGCAGCTGCGTTGATGCATGCCGTGCAAGCGCGCACTAGCTAAGCCTAGAAGTACGAAATGTTAATTATATTAAACTTGTGGCTTGTCGATTTGAATTTGTGTATAAACTTTGTGTATGAATTTGCTAGTGATTGTCGAATTTTGTGTATGAATTTGATACCCTTGTTAAACTTGTGTTGTGTGAGTTGTCAAACTTATATAATATATATGAATTGATTATCGAATGTTTCAATAAGTATGTATCCGTTTGTATTATGCCATCAGGATACGGAGAACAAGCAATATCCGACAGTATCCGATCCGCTGCCCCTAAGCTTGGTGCCATCAGCCCACTGCTCCCCAAAGTGTGCTGTGAAAGGGATAAGAACTCTTCGTTAAAGCTGCACTAACTATGTGTCCGTGCGTTGCAACGGAAACTCAATTTGTGCTAAAAAAAAGTTTATTTACAAAGAGCACTAATAGTGACAAAGGTGAGTAATTTTGATGGAGTGACGTAGAAAAAAACTCTTATTTTATATTTTAGAGATTAACATGAAACAATGCTTAACCCCAACGATATATCGTCCTCGTCCACGAAGAATATTAGGTCTATATAAGTATGAGAGTATAAAAAAAGTCTAAAAGTTACTAATCAAGTATAAATACAAGTCTAAAAGTAATCAAGTATAAATACAAGTCTAAAAGTTAGTCAAGGGACTTCCTTTCGTTTCTACCTTACATGCTTGTTTAGATAGGTAGGGAATAGGGATTAGACCAAATCTCTTCAGATAGGTAGACATTTTAAGAAAATCTTTTCTGTTTATCCAAAGGGATTGAACACAACCCCGTCTGTCCAAACAAATTCTTCGCGCAGAAGCAGTAATATCTCAAATTTCATGTGTGTGTGAAGTGTGAATTACTGGCCAATAAACGATCGACCCCAAATAAGAACTAACCTGTTTATCAGCGTAATGATGCCCTTATAAATGGGAGTCCCAACGGTCAGGTCCTTCTCGAGATGCAGGAATTTTATAGGAAATCGTTTCGCGTTCGAAACTTGGCATATAAATTTGATCCGAATAGTTCAAAAAATATAGGCACCGACATTAATTATACGATTGAGTAGCAACAACATTGGTTGCAATGACCGAACATTCTGAGATCTGGATAATCTAGGAAAGGACCCCTCCCCATGGATAGAGCCCAGTGCATACATACATATATATATATATATATATATATATATATATATATATATATATATATATATGGAAATTATAATTTCTTATATATCATTGTAAATTTACTTCATCTCTTATATGTCACTCGTTATGTCACTTACATATGTATTTAGGAGTTTTTTCAAATTCCAGTGGCATATAAAGAATTAATCGTACAAAACATTCGACTGTTCAAGCTAGTGGTCGACAGCATCCATCATTCTCACGCTGATCCTTGACATGGATATGCACATTTGCAAACAACACACCGTATCTTGGTGCATAACATAATGCTGGTTGCTTGCTTGTGGCGGCAATAATTCCTCTTCGTTTCTTCCTCTTCTTTTGCAGCTATTGGCGCAACAACTTCTAGTGCGCCTGCTACAGTTCTCGACGAATCCAACAACCGTACTACGTGGCTCTCCATCAGGCCGGGTGATTCGTCCTCCGTCGCGTATGCGGCGGCCCGGCTGGCATTAGCCACAGCCCCACAGCTACGTGCACTGCAGATGACTTTATCCATAGCATTGAAACAGCTCCAAATAAAATGTTTTAGCCAATTAGTTTCCCCTCGCTGTTTCAAAGGAAAAAAAAAGTTCAGGTCGAAGAGTACCACACTCTCTCATGTCACAGAAGAATATTGCTTTAAAAATCAACTTTCACCACTAGCATCTATCATAATAGATTTATAATGCCTAAAAAAATATATTATCTTTTCGAGACAAATATATGGAGTACATACCATTGTCATGTGTTTAATTTCAATATTGAATAAGATATCGATAGCTAATGTTTAAAAAGCTTGACCACATGCACCTTAAAACGACGTTCTTTTGTTTTGTCTGGAGGGAGTATTTGCTTGTCACTTGCAGCTCAACAAGTAAGACTTTGGACTAGAAGTAGAAATTCAGTCCCAATGGCCACATAGTACACGTAACAATTAATCGGTGCTTAATTTCTGCCTAAGTCTTCTTACTCCCGAAAGACTTCTGAAACTGTTTGCTTACTTTCTGGCATTTCAATTGGTTTGGCTATGATTAGCCTTTTTTCTGCTGACGCGGAGAAACTGCGGCGAGGCACACAATTATGCGCTGTCTAGCCAGCTCTCGAGTTACACAATTATTGTGGAGCTAGCGGAATGATGGTAGCTTTTGACGACTTGCGATCTGACGTGATATGCACCTTGTTCGCCACATTCACCTGCTTTCTTTCCGCAAATGGGAGAAAAATGAGAGAGCATTGCAGCCTGTGGTCTGTGGCTAACAGTGGCGGAGTCAGGATTATGTAAGTCTCGGGCCAAAAACTAAGCGGTAATAACTAATATTAAATACTACTCACATTGAGGTACAACAAGAACACTACACAAATACATAATTAAAGATAAATTTAAATTTTATACTTAACATTTCAATAAAATAGATAAAATATGCCAAAACGATATAGCGTAGTAGAGTGGTAGAAAAGTTAATACCTAATTAAGGAAGGTTTGGTACATCCGAGACTATCATATTTTCATCAACAATAGAACAAGAACATAAACTTGTAAAAGAGGAAATTGCACAAGTAAATTAGACGCACAAAATTATGAAGGTAACTATTAAGACAAATTGCATTAAAAGAACTGTAACATACCACTAGCACGAAGACTACGAGGAGTTGTTGTTGGAAATCTAGGTATTATTTTAATTGCAGATTTGAATATTAAACATAATCCCAAAATAATCAAACACAACAGGCTAGACAGAAGATACCACATATTTCTGAAAAGTAGATCTAGAAATGTTGTGTACGAGATGAACAGAGGGAAAATATGAGAATTCTTACGATGGGCTTGATGACGCAAAGGAAGCAGCCCAGTAGCGACCGGCCGTAGAGGAAGTAGTCGACGTCGTGGATTGTCCAATAGCTAGAGCTCGAGCGGTCGCGCAGTTGCGCTGCCCAGAAACCTTATTGCAGGTTCTAGCAGCGGCAACGGTTCTCGCAGCGGCAACGGTTCGGAGATCCCGCTCTCCTTGCCTCGCGGTGCACGCCGAGAGGAAGGTCGGTGAAGAACGAGCGCAGCACGGAGACGCAACACAAGTCACAATGGATGAACGCGAGCGCAAAAGCCAAAAAGCTCAATCTGTCTGGACGTCTCCAGAATTTATAGCCTTGCACCAGTAACGGTCAATAAATTGACCGTTACAGCACCATTATACGCTAGTAACTGTAGGACATTCAAACGACCGTTTCTATTAGAAACTAACGCTATTACGCTGTTTGAATGCTTAGTTAATGACCAAGTAATGTAGAGAAACCGAAGATTAAAAAGGGTTTAAACATGCCAGGAATTTAATCCACAGCACGGCACGGCGACTCGCGACGTCGCAAGTTACAAGTCACGCGGGAAAAACACGCGGTAATTCGCGAAATACGCGCGCGCGTGCATGTGACTTTAGCCGTGCTCCTCACCCTCCATACGCCTCATTACAAGGCATGGTGGGAGCTCTCCCTTTTAAACTGGTGTTCTCCTCTCTCAACTAGCAATATGGTACTAATCTTTGTAGCTTTGGCATTAGAGATAAATGGGCCACTTGGGCCTCATTTCTAACAATCCCCCACCAATGCCGAAGCAGACAAAGACTCAAAAGTTTGATCACTGTGTTGAATCTTTGTTTAATATATCAGTATTTCGGTGTAAGTCCCATACGGGTTGAACTTTCACCTAGAATAACGAGATCCATCCTCCCACAGCTAATGAATGGACTAAGTCTTGAATTCACAGCTTTGTGTGGTTAGATTTCACCGAAATCTTAATCGATACTAGGTCGCCAAAGAACTTCACCTCAACGGAGCGTTAAATGGTCATGCTCCCTAATCTTCTCATGAGCTTTCTAGAGAATGCTCCTTTCTCGTGAACTGCGACCTCACAGTTAGGCTCAAGTAGGTGTATTCATTTTAGGTATCCTGTAGGCTGATACCTTTTCACATTAAGGTTTTAAACCAGCCTTCCATACAGTTGAGAGTACTTAGAACATGAGTAGATTTAGTGTACTCTCTTGTTACAACCACAACTTGTTTTTCCCATTACCTAATTCACGGGATCTCCGATTAAAAGGATGGGTTACAATTGTGAAGTAACTCAAATGGGCCTCATTCCCATGTCCTTCGACACAATAGAAATCACATTTCTTGTTAGCCCCTTTGTAAAAGGGTCTGTCAGAATTTTCTTAGTGCGTATATAATTGACAGCTATCACTCCGGAGCATCTCAATTTTCTGACAGATTTAAGCCTACGTTTCACATGTCTGGAGGACTTCATATTATCCTTAGCACTCATAACCTTGATCAACACTGTTTGGTTATCGCAGTACATTAGGATCGCCGGGATTGGTTTCTCAACCAATGGCAAGTCCAACAGAAGCTCTCTTAGCCATTCAGCCTCAACAGTGGTTGTGTCTAGTGCTACAAGCTCAGCTTCCATGGTTGACCGCGTCAATAGAGTCTGCTTACATGACCTCCATGAAAGCAAAGACACCGCTAATGTAAACACATAGCCACTAGTAGCTTTGATCTCATCTCGCATCGAGATCCAATTTGAATCACTATACCCTTCTAATAATCGGAGGGTATCCAAGATAGTGAATTCTATAAGAGGTTGTACCTCTCGAGATAGCATAACACTCTCTCAAGAGCCTCCCAATGATTATCTCCCAGATTCGATGTAAACCGCTTAATTTGCTCACAACAAATGAGATGTCGGTCTCGTTGCACCAAATTTAAATACATAAGGGACCCAATTATTTGTGAATATCTTAATTGATCTTTCCCTAATCCATTATTTTTATGAAGTTTTACACTTGCATCATAGGGAGTTGGGGCTATTTTGCGATTCTCAAAGCGAAGCGGCTCAATAATTTTTCTCGCATAATGGACCGACTCAAAGTAATCCCATTCTCGGTTCGATCAATTTAATATTTAGAATTACATCTGCCTCACCCATGTCTTTCATATCAAAACAACTAGATAAGAAAGACTTGACCAAATCAATGATAGCAAGTGTTGGTCCCAAATATAAGTATGTCATCAACATACAAACACAAGATTACTCCTTGACCCCACCATAAGAAAGACTTGACCTCGTCAATGATAGCGATGTTGGTCCCAAATATAAGTATGTCATCAACATACAAACACAAGATTACTCCTTGACCCCACCATAGCGATAATAAACACATTTATCCGCCTCATTCACAAACAAAACCAGAGATGTCAAAGTTTTATCAAACTTTTCGTGCCATTGTTTAGGTGCTTGCTTTAAGCCATACAAGGATTTTAATAATTTGCACACTTTATTTTCTGCCCAAGAATCGCATAACCATCTGGTTGCTCCATATAGATTTCTTCCTCCAACTCGCCATTATGAAAGCTGTCTTTACATCCATTTGATGGATGTATAGACCATAGGAAGTCGCTAATGCAATGAGCACTCTAATGGTGGTTAATCCGCAACAGGAGAATAAGTATCAAAATAATCCTCTCCTTCTTTCTCGGTATAACCCTTGGCTACAAGTCATGCCTTATACTTGTCAACAATACCATCAGCCTCATTTTCTTTTTAAAGATCCACTTACATCCAACCGGTTTGCACCCAAGAGGAAGTTCAGCGATCTCCCATGTTCCATTAGCCATGATGGAATCCATCTCACTTCTGATGACCTCTTTCCAATACTCTGCATCAGGTGATGCATAAGCCTCTGAAAGAGTTTTTGGCACATCATCCACAAGGTATACAATAAAGTTATCACCAAAGGTTTTCTCAACCCTTTGTCTTTTGCTCCTGCGAGGAGCCTCATTTGTAACAATATTGTTATCCTCCTCAGGGATATCACAAGCTGGTTCAACAATATTTGGTAATTGAGTAGATGGAAGATCGAAGTTTTAGAATTTTCATTAAATCCTGCTACTCTCATAGGATAAATATTCTCAAAGAAAGAAGCATCTCTAGATTCCATTATTGTGTTAGCAATAATCTCAGGGGAATCTGATTTTACTACTAAAAATCTATAGGATGTACTGTTATGTGCATATCCCAGAAAAATGCAATCGACTGTTTTAGGTCCAAGCTTTCTCTTTTTCTGCAATGGTATATTGACTTTTGCCAAACACCCCCATGTTCGCAGAAAATTGACATTTGGTTTTCTCCCTTTCCATCCCTCATACGGAGTAATCTCACTTCTTTTAGTAATTACTTTGTTGAGGACAAAGGTTGCTGTTAAGATAGCTTCCCCCCACCATGACTTAGACATACCAGCACTCTCCAACATGGCATTCACCAAGTCTGTTAGTGTTTGGTTTTTCCTCTCAGCCACCCCATTAGATTGAGGTGAGTATGGTGGTGTCACTTCATGGATTATACCATGCACAGCACAATATTGGGAGAATTCCTGAGAGATATACTCTCCTCCACGGTCAGACCTTAGCCTTTTAATTTTCTTTTCTAGTTGGTTCTCAACCTCGACCTTATAAATTTTGAAGTAGTTTAAAGCTTCATCCTTTGTTTTCAGCAAATACACATAACAATAACGTGTTGCATCGTCTATGAAAGTTAGAAAATATCTTTTGCCTCCTTTTGTCAACAATCCATTCATCTCACACAGTCGAATGGATGAGATCTAATGGTGCCAAATTCCTTTCTTCCTCTAACCCCTTAAAGGGTTTCCGAGGTTGTTTTGCTTGCACGCAAGATTGGCACTTTGATCCTTTGACAATATCACATTTTGGAATTATTTCAAATCTGGACATTCGAGCAATGGTATCATAACCAATATGACATAAACGAGAATGCCAAACATTGGATTCACAATTATTAACTTGAGTAGCAACATTTAAATTTAAACAAGACTCTAGTACACTTAAGCTTAAACAGCCTCCACTCTCATAACCTTTTCCAACAAAGTTTCCAAACTTGGACATTACAACTTTATTAGACTCAAATACTAGCTTATAACCATCTCGACATAATAGGGAACCACTGACAAGGTTCTTATTTATTGTTGGCACATGCTGCACGTTTCTCAAGCGGACAGTCTTTCCTGAAGTGAGCTTCAGTTCTACTGTACAACACCACGCACAAAAGCATCGACCTGTTCCCCATTAGGACGGAGGAAGCCCTCACTACTGGTAAGAAGAAAATAGAGATATGTCGAACATACGTGAACATTTGCCCCAAGATCAACCCACCAATCGGTGGATTGACTTGTTGAAAAACAACAGGAGAATTACCATACCCTCTCAAGTAGTTCCCTCACATATGGTCACGTTGGCAATTTTCTTGCCTTGCTCATTTGGCTTTGTTCTTGCGGAAACGACAGGTCTTTAGCCATGTGACCATCTTTTCCGCACACAAAACAGTAATGTTCTTCATATCTTTCTTCTCAAACTTCTTCTTCTTGAAGCTAGTATTTTTATTTGGTTTCAAGCCTTTGTTGTTGTTGCCACCTTTCTTCTCAATCACATTTGCATTGTTTGGTTCCCGAGAAGAAATTTTGGTGCATCTTTGGCTCGCTTTTTCTTCCACATCAAGGGCAGCAATGAGATCTTCAATAGAAATCTCTTCCTCTTGTGTTTGCAGACCAATGGCAAAATTCCTCCAAGATGGGGGAAGTTTAGCCACAATGCCCATGACCACAAATTTTGCGGGTAAAGCACATCCCAAATGTGCAATCTCGCCCACTAGTAGTCGAAAGTCATGCGCTTGAGCAACAATCGATTTAGACTCATCCATAGTAAAATCGAATAGTTGCTCGTGACGTATACAACCAAATGACCGACCTCGACTTACGTGATATTTTTGTTCAAGAGCCAACCACAACTCGATGGCGGATGTGTAACTCATATACACATCATATAACCGATCTGCCAAGATGGTCGAATGCAGCCCAATGCGGTGTTATTCGCATTCTCATCTCATGCATTCTCCTCATCCGTAAGCGGGTATTGAGGAAAATCACCCACCACATACCCAGAGACATGAGCCAAAACTTGGCTCTAGTCCGCCACCTCACTAAGTTCGACCATTGAACCTCTCAGGTTTGGCATCACTTGCACCAGCCATTGCTGAATCACAATCACACAAATAATACCAATAAGGTTTCTGGAATGTTGGAAATCTAGGTATTATTTTAATTGCAGATTTGAATATTAAATATAATCCCAAAATAATCAAACACAACAGGCTAGACAGAAGATACCATATATTTCTGAAAAATAGATCTAGAAATGTTATGTACGAGAAGAATAGAGGGAAAATATGAGAATTCTTACGATGGGCTTGATGACGCAAAGGAAGCGGTAGCGAGAGCGATCTGGTCAGAGAGGAAGTAGTCGGCGTCGTGGATCGTCCAATAGCTAGAGCTCGGCGGTCGCGTTAGCTTGCGCTGCCTGTAAACCATATTGCCGCCCGTGCGAGTTCTCACAGGCGCAGCGGTTCGGAGATCCGCTCTCCTTGCCTCGCGGTGCACGCCGAGAGGAAAGTCGATGAAGAACGGCGCGAAGACGAAGACGCAACACAAGTCACAAGTGGATGAACGCGAGCGCAAAAGCCAAAAGCTCAATCATTCGACGTCTCTGAATTTATAGTTTTGCACGAGAACGGTCAATAAATTGACCGTTCTGAAGACCATTATACGCTAGTAATTGTAGGGCATTCAAACGACCGTTTCTATTAGAAACTGACGCCATTACGCTGTTTGAATGCTTAGTTAATGACCTAGTAATGTAGAGAAACCGAAGATTA
This sequence comes from Guadua angustifolia, assembly GCA_036346375.1. NCBI lineage: Eukaryota > Viridiplantae > Streptophyta > Magnoliopsida > Poales > Poaceae > Guadua > Guadua angustifolia. The sequence continues at coordinate 29,887,285 of CM070503.1, forward strand.
AAAAGGGTTTAAACGTGCCAGGAATTTAATCCACGGCACGGCGACTCACGACGTCGCAAGTCACAAGTCACACGGGAAAAACACGCGGAAATATGCGGTAATTCGCGAAATACGCGCGCACGCGTGCGTGTGACTTTAGCCGTGCTCCTCACCCTCCATACATCTCATTACAAGTCATGGTGGGAGCTCTCCCTTTTAAACTGGTGTTCTCCTCTCTCAACTAGCAATATGGTACTAATCTTTGTAGCTTTGGCATTAGAGATAAATGGGCCACTTGGGCCTCATTTCTAATAGTTGTTGTATCAACCTCTTTATCATATATTTCTATTACAGCAAATTGAGTTCAACCAATTAATCACGAACTATACAAATTGTTCAAATCAATATACTCGAATCTAGCATCAGTGCATAAGCATAACCAAAGCTACCTTAGTGACTCAGTCGTTCAGGTTCAGGTGTTCAACACTGGCATGAGATGGGTCATCCTATATGAGAAGATAGTGCCAACAAGTAAATCACGTGATAACTATATATGTATATGTGTGTGTGTATATGTGTATATATATGTGTGTGTGTGTATATGTACATATATATGTATCTGTATATATGTGTGTGTGTGTATACATATATATATATACATATAAATACATATATATGTATATATACATATAAGAAATATTAGGTGCTAATGGTGAATTCATTGCTAATTTCGTGCTAATGGCATTTAGAAGTTTTGAAAAGACAAACAAAAAAGAATAGAGCCAAAACAAAGAATAAGTACTATTCATGCTGAGTTTGTCTTTTTCATATCTTTCAAATGCGATTGAGTTTCATCTTCAAATTTTGCAGGGTTGTAGAGGTTCACCTCCCCTACATTTGATAATTTTTTGAGAATTTTTCAAAACTTCTACATGCCATTAGCATGGAATTAGCACTGAATTCACATTAGCACTGAATATGTCCCCTACATATAAATACATATGTATATATGTATATGTATATATATATATATATATATGTATGTATATAAATTGTAAAAAAGTTCATAGATACAATCATACAACTATCCTTTTCAGTTTTTCATATAGTAACAACTAACAAATAGCAAGTAATACCAGAGATATACAATCATTAATCATACAATTGAATTATCAACTATCATTCTATGATTCTATCAAGACATCAAGATCAAGCAATACCAGAGGTCTCCAGAGCAGCCCAAGCCAGCAGGCTGAGCAGGCGTAGAGGCCAAACCGCCTGAGGACAGAGGGCATGGCCCATGGCCAGAGTCGGGAGGCGATAGGCCGGCTGGCGGCAGCCGAAGGAGCGACGGCATGCCGACATCCAGATCTGTGAGTCTAGAGGTCGGAGTAGCCGATCAGGCACACACGCGGCCCTCGCGAGTCGGCAGTCGGCAGAGACGCAGAGTCATAAAGGCGTGGCGCGTGGGGCTAACCGTGAAGGGGGAGTCTGAGCTCGGAGGCCGGGATTAGCGAGTCAGGCGCAGGCGGGGCGGACGAGGGATCGCCAGCACCCAGGATCTGCGACTACGAGGGGCGAGGACCGTGGCCCATGGGAGGCTGGGACCGGCGGCGACGTTGCCTCGGCCCGGGCGGGAGGCCGAGAGCGGCGACGGCATGGCCTCGGCTCAACGAGACTGTTAGAGGCCGAGAATGGCGGCGGTGCCTTGGCTCAGGCTGCCCGGTGGGAGGCCGGGCGGCGGCAGCTGCGTGGCCTCGATGCGGGCGGGAGGTCGGGAGCGACGGCGGTGTGGCCGAGGCTTGGTCGGGAGGCCGGGAGGCGGGAGTGGCAGTGCTGCGGCTGCGTGGCCTTGCTCAGGTGGGAGGCCGGGAGCACGTCGGGTCGAGATTGGCACTGGCTAGGGTTTAAGGCTTTCATCCACTTCAATTGGGCAAGGATGGCCGCATGGGCCTAGGCGGGGCAAAACTAGGCCCCGGGCCCAAATAGAATATATACAGTAATTTGCACTTATTATTTGAGCTGGGCCTCGAGAACAGATTGTACCAAGCAATCTCCATCAATGCCGCCGAACAAGCAGCCTATAAATCAACTTAGCACATCAAAAGTATTGCGAAATGAGGAGTCAAACAGAGTAGACAACTTGACTCATCGGCAATGTTTACGTCCACTGAAGCTCCTAGACCAGGTACGTGCACACCAGCATGTTGTTATCCTCCCTCGACTGACGGCGACATGAAGTGCTCCGACGTGACAAACCCTGATGGCCTCCATCGCCTCCTTGTGCCCCTCAAATTCCAAATCAGCGCCCGAGCATGCACCAAAATGCAACCAAATGGAAAATCAAAGAAAGGGGTGGAGCAGGCCGAGCCTGTCCTTACTCTTAAAGATGCGGATGTTGCCATCGGCCACCGCTTGGAGGAACTACCACTGCAGGGCATTGGGATCTGCAGGGTGATGTAACGTCCCGAAATTTGCCCCGATTTTAATTTTTGGAGTTATTCAAAATTTCTGTGAATTAATCAACCTTCATTTGCATTTACTTAATTTATCTGAATTTTTGGGGATTTATTGGATTTAAGTAAAATTTAATTGAATTATTCTTCTCTTCATTAATTAATATCAGAAAAAGTATTTATCAAAAATAAATGAAAATATTTTATTTAAGCTCTAAATGCCTTAAAATATTTTATGGAATTTTTCTAGAATTTTTCGGGTATTTTTAGTGCCCCAAATAAATGCTTTGAATTTTTGGAATTGTTTTTATTGTTAAAACCCGGATTAAGGCTAGCTACAGTGTTGGCCGCCCAACACCATGCTTTCGCATGAAGAAACCCTAATCGCCGCATCGCTCGCGACCGTCCGATCGTGATCGAACGATCGGATTTGACCGAAGCTTCTCGGGACGAGGCGACTGTGCACCGCCGTCCGCCGTTGGGTGCCGAAGATCTTGTCAGGGATATTGCACGAGTTCCAAGGCTTGTCCGAGCAGAAGAAATACCCCGTTGCACGCTTGACTTCCTTTCACTCATTTTGCCTCTTCTCCCACGCTCTGCCGTTCATCAGTAGTGTCGCAAGAGCTTCATTGTAGCCACACTCTTCCCCTCGGTTCTTCATCGTTTTGCGCCGCCGTCCGCCGTTCCCCGCCGCAACCAAGGCCCGCTCCGAGTTCGTCGTGCCAAGGTGCATCCGTTGGGCCACTTCTTCCGGCCGGAGACGCCCGAAAACGCCGTCGCCCGCTGCATCTTCTCCAAGTCCGGTGACCCACGCCGCCGCCTCTTCTTCGGAGCTTCGCAACTCGCCTCAGCCATTGGATCTCCATCCCACGCTCAAGGTAAAGCCACGTAGGCTTGTGCACAGAGTTTCGCTCGGGTAAGCGTCCACCGTTGGATTTAGATCCAACGATCGAGAGTAAATAGTCTGCGTGGCTTGATGCTTCTCGCGCGTGCGACTTACGGTTGGTCCAAGCATCATTTCACCGCCCACTTGTCAGTGGGTGAACCGCCGGTCGTGCTGACGTCAGCATGACGTCATCCGGGCCCGCATGTCAGTGTCCGTACCGACGTGGAGGTCTCTGGTGCCGACACGTGTCCAGCCGGGAATTTAATCCGAATTTTCAGTAGGAAAATAAATAGAGTAATTCGATTATATATTAATTTGGATCTCAGCAAACTTGAAAATGCTATAACTTTTGCATTTTAACTCGGATTTGGGTGATTCCAGTGCCCAAAAATTTGTAAAAATGTAAGCTATTTAATGGTGATTTTTATTTTATTTTTGGTGATGATATTGATGTCTGTTTTAGTGTATTTATTGTGTGCACGTTTGTTAGATTAGACTCGAGGAGTTAGGAATTCGCCGAGGAGAATTCAAGACCCGTCATGAGACCTCGGACCAGAACCAACCGCTGTTTGAAGTAAAGTCATGCTTTGACCATGTTGCCCCTAGATTTTCAAATATATTTTGATTCAATTATTGCATGCTATGTTAAGTAAAAATAATGTTGCTTATGTGGGAATGGTAGCTAAAATTCCTATCTTGTTATGCCACCTTGTTAATACTCAATGTATGCCCCAAATCCTTGTCACCCTAGAATGCTAAATTATGTTGGTTACTACATAATTGCCAACACGGAGGCTAGGCCGTGATTAGTCGCTAGTGCGCTTGTATCGTTGAATGTCTTTTAAATAGCAAATCAATACTGACTAAACAATTATGGAACGCATTTTGGAATAATGCGATGATGTCATGAAATGGAATTGAGGGTAGCGGCCTGTGTGGTCCTACTCATACAATGACGTGGGCATTGGCATGTGTTGCATAAATGCAAACCCTGGGTGGGAAATGATTTGGACCGGGGCAAGTGGCAAGAAGGCTTCGTGCCAAGTGGGCCTGTGTGGCAATGGGACGTATTGTGATGGTTAAGGCTGTGTGCCGAGATGTATAAAATGGATGTCTTGCAGGGACAATTAAGGACTTTACCTTGCGAGCCTTTGAGGCGAGTTCCGTGTACAACCACTTGTCAGAATGGGGCGGACCTAGTTGAGTAGGTCTCTAATATCTTTCCTTTGATACCTCGGGGTGTGATTACACAAAAATGTAATAGTATGGGGAGCGCACTGTCTTTGCGGCTTGGTACCCATCTAACAGTATTCACTGTTGAAACTTTGGCTTTGTGTGAGGAAGTGTTAGAAAGGCAATCTTGGAGAGGTTCCTTTGGTTAAGTGTTAGTCTCTGAAAGACTTTGTTGCAATCGATCACTGTGTGGTGGCGATCAGTATCTCGTGGGTAAAGTGTCTGACCTCTGCAGTGTGTGTGTAAACCTATTGAATAGCCGTGTCATGATCTTGGACAATGCTCGGTGATTACAAATCAAGGGTTAGATTTTAAAAAATAAAAGATGAGGATGGGTGGTCGTGTGCCAAAAGAATGATGAATGAACTAGGGCATGTGCCAAACTCGAAAAAGGAATTGAGAAACAAACTATTATGAATATTGGTTTTACCGCTTTTAATCTAATAAGATTACTGTTGAAAAGAAATGCGCTTTATGCAAAATAGCCAATTAAGCCTTTCCTTTGGAATAAGCCATGCATGTAGTAATAGACAAGCATTGCGCATGACTTGTTGAGTATGTTGTATACTCACCCTTGCATCGACAAAAACCTCGGAAGAAGAAGTTTGTGCGGCTTGGGAGGAGGAGTTCATCGAAGGCCAAGAGGACTAAGGGGTTGAGCCGCACTCAAGAGCTGTGGCTATGAAGGGTTCCTTGTTTTACTTTTGCTTCGCCGATAAACTTGTGCTACTTTGATATTTATCGCCTGCGTGTGAGTTATTGTAAGGAGGCCATAAGGTCGTGTAACTCGATTATATTATGCTTGAAGTACTTTATTATTTATTTCATTGTGTATGATTGTGGTACTTCAACTTTTTATCTGTGTGTACTAAGCGTGATCTGGACTAGTCTGAATACTGAGTGTCGAATCCAAGTAAATTCGGGCACGCAGGATAATATCGAGCCATCTTGTTGTAGGACTTAACCCTAGTTAGGTGGCCGTTTTAGAAAGGATAAAAGCTAATTTCTAAAGACTAAAAATTTGACAAGAGTAATCAATGAAATCTCGACTCATCCTTTCTTTCTTACTTCATACCTATGTTGTATTCTGCTATTACTTTTGTGTTCTTTTAAAAATCTTGGTACTGACGCGTTGCTTTAGCAGATGCGGATGGTCCACTCTTTTGGCGAGCGACACGGAGGCTACGCTGTAGAGCTCTGGAGGATGCTCCAGGTGTTGGGAGGCTTCGACCGTCCTCTCTATCGTTCCCGCACTTGGATAGTCAACAGGGTCCACCGATGATGGGAGACCACCCTCACTTTGTACACGCGGGAGCACGCGCGCGCTAGTCGTCCACTCCACCTCGCGGTGAAGCGGGCCAGCTACGAGGCGGGCATACAGGAGTGTGCTCAGGTAGCGCTGCGTCGTGTTAGCAGGGACCACGGCTACGAGCTGTGGGACACTGCCTTTCGTGTGCACCCGCACGCGGGAGGACCTCTTCAGCGCGCTTGGAGTTGGAGGGCGACGCCGCCGTCGTGCACTGGGCGTGTTCGCCAAGCACAGAGGAGGTCATGGGCGCCACGACTTCGGAGCTTCAGGCTGTGTACCGCGTTCTGGAGGAGACCGAGGTTGCCTTACGGGAGACCAGAGAGCACGCCGTTCAGAGGATCGCCGAGCTGGAGGAGGCTCTCTCTGACCACGGGAGCCGGACGTGTCATGGAGCTCGGCAGCACGGCAGCGAGGAGGAGCCGGAGGAGCCAGAGCCAGCGCCAGAGGACCAGCAGCCGATGGTGCCCCCAGATGCACCAGTGGGAGGGCATGGGGATCAATTCGCCCCGATGCCAGCTCACCCGCCGGTTTACGTGCTCGGCGAGCCAGAGCCAGGATGGTTGGAGGAGTGATTTCTTTTAGAGTCATAATGGTTAGCTTTTGCGTTGAGACTCAGTTGTTTTGAGTCGCGTCTTTAATTTCGAACATTAGATGTGCGATGTTGTAATGAACAATTTGATGTGATGTTGTGACTGCGGTGTGGTTGCATAGTCTTTAGACTATGTAATAAACCATACCTAATTATTATTTATGCTTGAATGTTTCATGATTTTTAAGTTACACCTGTTTCCCCCGTATAAGTTCTATGCTTACCTATTCTTTTCCCCCTTATCTCTAAACCACCGAAGCAATCAACAGATGGTGAACACTCGCAACAACGGAGCAAGAGGCAGTGGTTCACGCCAGAGGCGATCGAGCGAGACGCCACTACCCCGAGCAAAGACCGCCAGTCGACATGCAGAATCTAGGAGCATTTCTCGCAGCACAGACTCAACTAATGCAGACTATGATGGCAACAGTGCAATAAATCAACCACCAGGCAGTCGCCAACAATCAAGTTAATAACAATATGCCCCGACCATACTCAAGACTATCTGAATTTATGAGGACCCGACCGCCTACTTTCTCGGGGAATGCCAGTCCATTAGAGGCAGACGATTGGCTGAGAACCATCGAAAGGAAATTGCATATAACGCAGTGTGAAGGAAACGAGAGGGTACTTTATGCCTCTCACCAGCTTGAGGGAACCGCCGCTGAATGGTGGGAGAACTACTGCGCGTCACAGGAGAACCCGCAGGAGATTACTTGGGAGGAATTCACCATAGCCTTTCGTCAATATCATGTACCGGAGGGTATCATGGAGTTGAAGAAGGAGGAATTCAGAGCGCTGAAGCAAAGGGGCCAGACAGTGGCCGACTATCTAAATAAATTCACCCAACTTGCACGCTACGCTCGTAAGACGAGTAGCGGATAAAACTAAGCGGTCTCGCTTTATGAAGGACTCAACACCGGTCTGCGGTGGGATTGATCACCCACACTTTCCTCGATTTCCATGTACGGAGAATTAATAAATAAGGCACTCATTTTGGAGGATAAGCGCAAGGAGCTTGCACGAGCAATCGACAAACGCCGCATGGCTCGGAAGGAGGGCGTCATGGTCATCGAAAACAAGAATGATACCCCGCGGTTCCCTAGATTTCAGCGAGGAAACGTTGTCGACACCGTCACCAATGCCAGACCAGGTAGGACAAACCCCTCGGACCCGATCAGAACATTAACAGGCGGAGGAAATCAGCAGATGTCAGGAAGACGCTGCTACAATTGCAATGAGACCGGGCATTTCGCTAACATGTGCCCAAAGAAAGGAGGAGTGACCCCAGTGCGCTTCAACCTAGGAACACGCCGGCTAAAACACACCTTTCGGGGGAAGCCGAGGACACGCCCAAAATGGAGCTACACCGCCAAAGATTCGCACGAGGCGAATCAACCATATCTCCATGACGAAGTCGAGAATGCTACGACGCGTCGTGCTCGGTAAGTTCCTAGTCACTCGATGCGACTACGGTATTATTTGATTCAGAGCTTCACATTAGATTCGTTTCTCGAGATTTTGCCGTGACAAATGATTTGGATATAGTTAACCTTAAAAGTACACTTCGGTTCAATCACGGATCGAACTCCGTTCTAAGGTCGGATGTTACGGAGTTAAGCTACTAATAAAAGGAGTAGAGTTCCTAGCGAACCTTATTATATTAGATACCCAAACCTGGATGTTATCACAGGAATGGATTGTTGACTAAGCATAAGGTTGTATTAGGCGTGGGACGAAGAGTCGTGTCTATCGAAAGCTCCGATGGTAGAAAAGTGGAATTTCAAGCTATGGCAGTTCGAGAGGGGCAGATGCTAGTAAACAATTTGGGGACTGTCAGTGTAAGCGATGTACTAGTGGTCAGTGCATACCCAGATGTTTTTCCCGAGGAATTACCAGAATGCCACCGACGAGACATAGAGTTTATGTCGATCTAGTGGTGGAACCGCACCAATAGCAAAGAGACCTTATCGGATGTCCACCGAAGAGCTGGTTGAGATGAAGAAGCAGATCGAGGAATTGTTGGACAAAGGATTCATCAGACCAAGCTCGTCACCCTGGGGAGCACCAGTTCTGTTCGTTAAGAAAAAGGACGGGAGTTTCCGGATGTGTGTAGACTATCGTGCACTTAACGAAGTGACGATAAAGAACAAATACCCGTTGCCACGGATAGATGATCTCTTCGATCAACTAAGAGGAGCTGCAGTATTCTCAAAGATCGACCTTAGGTCGGGTTATCACCAGTTGAAAATCAAGACAGAAGACATACCCAAGACTGTATTTTCTTCAAGATATGGACACTATGAGTTCACAGTTATGTCGTTTGGATTAACGAATGCGCCAGCATACTTTATGAACGTAATGAATAAAGTATTCATGGAATATTTAGATAAGTTTGTGGTCATGTTCATAGACGATATTCTGGTTTATTCAAGGACGGAGGAAGAACACGCTCAACATTTGAGATTAGTCTTTGGAGAAACTAAGAAACAACAGGTTGTATGCGAAATTGATAAGTCACGATTTACGGAAGAGTAAGGTAGATTTCTAGGGCATGTAATGATTGCTTGAAGGAATTATGTAGACCCAAGCAAGGTTGAGACGGTACTGCATTGGGAATCGCCCAAGACGGTTACGCAGGTTCGGAGTTTTCTTGGAATGGCTAGTTATTACCGCCGATTTATAGAAGGGTTTTCTACAATTGCCAGGCCAATTACACAATTGTTAAAGAAGGAAAAGAAGTTTGTTTGGACACCAGAATGTGAGAAGAGTTTTCAAGAATTGAAGAAAAGATTGACATCAGCGCCAGTATTAGTTCAACCAGACGTACACCAGAGATTCGATATTTACTGCGATGCATCACGCCAAGGACTTGGATGCGTGTTAATGCAGAATGGAAAGGTAGTAGCCTATGCATCAAGGCAATTAAGGCCACATGAAGGGAATTACCCAACGCACGATCTAGAATTAGCAGTTGTAGTGCATGCCTTGAAGATATGGCGTCACTATCTTATCGGCAATAGATGTGAGGTGTATACGGACCATAAGAGTCTTAAGTACATTTTCACTCAATCCAACCTAAACATGAGACAAAGGAGATGGTTGGAGCTGATCAAGGATTACAACATGGGAATCCATTATCATCCCGGCAAGGCCAATGTAGTGGCTGATGCCCTGAGTCGGAAGAGTCATGGTCGAAATTCGACAGTGGGAGAAAGCCAGGGAGAACTGTGCAAGGATCTTCAGAGATTGAAATTGGAAGTTGTTCCGGAAGGATTCGTAGCTACCTTAGAGGTAAAGCCTGATCTAGAAGACCAGATTAGAGAAGGCCAAAAGGACGATGAGAAGATCAAGCGAATCAAAGCCAAGATGGAGGAAGGACAAGCAAAGGAATTTAAGCTGGATGAACAAGGCACCTTGTGGATGAAGGAGCGCATTTGTGTACCTAACAAAAAGGAGTTGAAGCAGTTAATCCTGGAGGAAGCTCACGACTCCAAGTATTCGATTCACCCAGGAAGTGCGAAAATGTATCAAGATTTAAAAGAGAGGTTCTGGTGGCCGAATATGAAAAGGGAAGTAGCGGAACATGTAGCGCTGTGTGATGTATGCCAACGAGTCAAAGCTATGCACCAAAGACCGGCAGGATTGCTGCAACCATTGAAAATACCAGAGTGGAAATGGGAAGAAATCGGAATGGATTTTATCACCGGTTTGCCAAAGACGCAAGGAGGTTATGACTCCATATGGGTCATCGTGGACCGCTTGACAAAAGTCGCGCACTTCATACCAGTAAAGACAACCTATTCGGGAGATAAGCTAGCAGAGTTATACATGGCAAGGATCGTTTGCTTGCATGGAGTACCAAAGAAGATAGTATCGGACAGAGGTACCCAATTTACCTCAAGATTTTGGGATAAATTGCATACCGCAATGGGCACCCGTTTGAACTTGATCTGACTTACCACCCATGAGACGGATGGACGGTGAAAGAGTCAACCAGATATTAGAAGATATGTTAAGAGCACGTGCGTTAGCATATACATCAACAGGAAAAATGTTTGCCGTATCACGAATTTAGTTACAACAACGGCTACGGACTAGTCTTGAGATGTCACCTTCGAGCGTTGTATGGTCGACCTGCGAGAACTCCCTTAAATTGGAATGAGGCCGGTGGCGTCGTGTCTTGGACCGACATACTCCAAGAAGTGAAGAGCAAATAGCACTAATCGAGAAAGGTTAAAAATCGCGATCAAAGGCGGAAGAGTTCTGCGGACAATCGCCACGAGGATTTGAGCTTTGAACACGAAGATTATGTGTATCTCAGATTCGCCTCTTAAAGGAGTCAGAGGTTTCACAAAAGGAAAACTTGCACCAAGATATGTGGGACCGTTTAAGATCATAAGTCGTAAAAAGGCGAAATCGCCTATCAAGCTGGAGTTACCACAGGTCATTAGCAAGAGTATACAATGTCTTTCATGTATCGCAACTCAAGAAGTGTCTCGAGTGCGAAGAGCAGACATCACTAGAAGAAGTCGAACTACTGAGGAAGATTTGACTTATCAAAACGGTAGATAAAAATTTTGGATCTGATGGATCGGAGAACCAGAGCAAGACAACCCGTTTCTGCGAGTTGATTGGAGCAACCACACGTAAAGCGAGGCCACATGGGAGCGAGAGGAAGATCTGAAAAAGGAGTTTCCAAACCTATTCTATAGTTAAGCTTCGAATCTCGGGGACGAGATTCTGTTAAGGGGGGTAGGTTTGTAACGTCCCGAAATTTGCCTCGATTTTAATTTTTAGAGTTATTCAAAATTTCGTGAATTAATCAACCTTTATTTGCATTTACTTAATTTATCTGAATTTTTGGGATTTATTGGATTTAAATAAAATTTAATTGAATTATTCTTCTCTTGATTAATTAATATCAGAAAAAGTATTTATAAAAAATAAATGAAAATATTTTATTTAAGCTCTAAATGCCTTAAAATATTTTATGGAATTTTCTAGAATTTTTGGGTATTTTTATTGCCCCAAATAAATGCTTTGAATTTTTGGAATTGTTTTTATTATTAAAACCGGATTAAGGCTAGCTACGGTGTTGGGCGGCCCAACCTTGTGCTCATCATGAGGAAACCCTAATCGCCGCATCGCTCACTTGCCGTCCGTCGTGATCGAGCAGTCGGTTGACAAAGCTTCTCGGGGCGATCGCGGCATGCCGCCGTCCGCCGTTAGGTCCGAAGATCTTGTCAGGGATATTGCGCGAGTTTCAAGGCTTGTCCGAGCAGAAGAAATACCCCGTTGCACACTTGACTTCCTTCCACTCATTTTGCCTCTTCTCCCACGCTCTGCGTTCATCAGTAAGCGTCTTGCAAAGCTTCGCCGTAGTAGCCACACTCTTCCCCTCGGTTCTTCATCGTTTTGCGCCGCCGTCCGCCATTCCCTGCCGCAACCAAGGCCCGCTCCGAGTTCGTCGTGCCAAGGCGCATCCGTTGGGCCACTTCTTCCGGACGGAGACGCCCGGAAACGCCGTCGCCCGCTGCATCTTCTCCAAGTCCGGTGACCCGCGCCGCCTCTTCTTGAACCGCCTTCGCCTCGACCATTGGATCTCCATCCACGCTCAAGGTAAAGCCACGTGAAGCTTGTGCACGAGTTTCGCTCGGGTGGCGTCCACCGTTGGATTTAGATCAAGCGTCGAGAGTAAATGGTCTGCGTGGCTTGATGCTTCCTCGCCGCGTGTCGACACGGTTGGTCCAAGCACATTCACAAGGCCCACTTGTCGATGGGTGAACCGCCGGTCGTGCTGACGTCAGCATGACGTCATCCGGGCCCGCATGTCAGTGTCCGTACCGACGTGGAGGTCTCTGGTGCCGACACGTGTCCAGCCGGGAATTTAATCCAAATTTTCAGTAGGAAAATAAATAGAGTAATTCGATTATATATTAATTTGGATTTCAACAAACTTGAAAATGCTATAACTTTTGCATTTTAACTCGGATTTGGGTGATTCCAATGCCCAAAAATTTGTAAAAATGTAAGCTATTTAATGGTGATTTTTATTTTATTTTTGGTGATGATATTGCTGCCTATTTTAGTATATTTATTGTGTGCACGTTTGTTCCGATTAGACTCAGGAGTTCTTAGGAATTGCGAGGAGAATTCGAAGACCCGTCATGAGACCTCGGACCAGAACCAACCGTTGTTTGAAGGCAAGTCATGCTTTGACCATGTTGCCCCTAGATTTTCAAATATATTTTGATTCAATTATTGCATGCTATGTTAAGTAAAAATAATGTTGCTTATGTGGGAATGGTAGCTAAAATACCTATCTTGTTATGCCACCTTGTTAATACTCAATGTATGCCCTGAAATCCTTGTCACCCTAGAATGCTAAATTATGTTGGTTACTACATAATTGCCAACATGGGAGGCTAGACCGTGATTAGTCGCTTAGTCTGCTTGTATACATTGAATGTCTTTTAAATAGCAAATCAATACTGACTAAACAATTATGGAACGCATTTTGGAATAATGCGATGATGTCATGAAATGGAATTGAGGGTAGCGGCCTGTGTGGTCCTACTCATACAATGACGTGGGCATTGGCATGTGTTGCATAAATGCAAACCCTAGGTGGGAAATGATTTGGACCGGGGCAAGTGGCAAGAAGGCTTCGTGCCAGGTGGGCCTGTGTGGCAATGGGACGTATTGTGATGGTTAAGGCTGTGTGCCGAGATGTATAAAATGGATGTCTTGCCCGGGACAATTAAGGACTTTACCTTGCGAGCCTTTGAGCGAGGTCCGTGTACAACCACTTGTCAGGAATGGGGACGGACCTAGTTGAGTAGGTCTCTAATATCTTTCCTTTGATACCTCGGGGTGTGATTACACAAAATGTAGCAGTATGGGGGGCGTACTGTCTTTGCGGCTTGGTACCCATCTAACGGTATTCACTGTTGAAACTTTGGCTTTGTGTGAGGGAAGTGTTAGAAATGCAATACTGGAGAGGTTCACTGGTTAAGTGTTAGTCTCTGAAAGACTTTGTTGCAATCGATCACCTGTGTGGTGAGCGACTGTATCCTATGGGTAAAGTGTACAACCTCTGCAGAGTGTGTGTGTAAACCTATTCGAATAGCCGTGTCATGATCTTGGACAATGCTCGGTGATTCTGATCAAGGGTTAGATTTAAAAAAAATAAAAGATGAGGGGTGGGTGGCTGTGTGCCAAAAGAATGATGAATGAACTAGGGCTGTGTGCCAAACTCTAGAAAAAGGAATTGAGAAACAAACTATTATGAATATTGGTTTTACCGCTTTTAATCTAATAAGATTACCTGTTGAAAAGAAATGCCGCTTTATGCAAAATAGCCAATTAAGCCTTTCCTTTGGAATAAGCCATGCATGTAGTAATAGACCTGCATTGCGCATGACTTGTTGAGTATGTTGTATACTCACCCTTGCATCGACAAAAACCTCAGAAGAAGAAGCTGTGCCAGCTTGGGAGGAGGAGTTCATCGAAGGCCAAGAGGACTAAGGGGTTGAGCCGCACTCAGTAGCCTGTGGCTATGAAGGGTTCCTTGTTTTACTTTTGCTTCCGCTGATAAACTTGTGCTACTTTGATATTTATCGCCCTGCGTGGCGAGTTATTGTAAGGAGGCCATAAGGCTGTGTAACTCGATTATATTATGCTTGAAGTACTTTATTATTTATTTCCGCTGTGTATGATTGTGGTACTTCAACCTGTTTATCCTGTGTGTACTAGCGTGATCCTGGACTAGTACAGAATACACAGAGTGTCCGAATCTGTAAATTCGGGGCACGACAGGTGAGGAGATCAAGGAGGTGGGGGCTAGGATTAGTAGCCAAGAAGGTAGGCTTTGAGATATTTACTTCTAGAGTTTTGGATGGAGGAGGGGGTGAGTTGGCAATGACCGGGATCTGGGGGACGGCACCGCAGTGTCTCGTGGCGACTGTGTTGGTTCAAGACTTGAGGAGCTTCAGGTAGGGTTGGGAGATTTTGGGGAATGGGGGATGGCACTCAGCGTGACTAAGTAGTGATCGCGTCACTCTATCTCTGGCCTCAGCTAATAGTTTGGGGAACCAGTGATTCAGCTAATTGGTACTTGGTCTTTTCGGTTTCTGGAATAAAACAACTGAACCAAAAATGAAAATCCAAACAGTGTCAAAATAAAATCCGAACTATTAATCGAAAACTGAAAGAAATGATTTTTTGTTAATTCAGTTCAGTTAATTAACCAAAAACTGAAAAAACTAATCTTACCACGCGCATCTAATTTACGTGGCACACTTAATCTTTGATTATTGAAATTCTCACATGCTTGTTTATAAAATTTGTGAGTACTATTAGGTCCACAAACATGATCATTTAAACTTTTCTTAGCCTTCCTTCAATTAACGAACCAATCTTTTATAAATGCATCATTGCCAAAATATTTATGATGTACTGGACTCTTGAAAAGAAAGCAATAAAAGCAAAAGGCAACATCTTTTGACACGCTATATTCCAACCAATCAAATTCCTTGAACCATTATTCTTAAAAAGATCTCTAATGATCCATTATTTTCTTTGAAAAAACATAACCGGATGGTTGAGTTGGATCTTTCAACAATATGCCCTCCTCACTTAATCTCTAATTTAATTGAGATAATCTTCAATGGTACACGACATGTTGAATCAGCAACAATATCATCTGGATTAAAATCAATCCGAGGCTTTTTTGGTTGAGTTTTGCTCTCGTTGGTTCAAGGATTACTTGCACTTAGATTGTTCAAAAAATAGTTATGTAAGGTTCATTTGTCCATCTTTTATGAATCTACAATAAATTTTATAGAGACTACAATAAATTGAGACTATACTAGAGAATAAATAAACGAATAATTAAAATTATATGGTGATATTTTATCATTTTTACAATTTACTAATCAACCAACAATTTAAACCATATGATGACATTATATCATTTTTAATATTTACAAATCAACTAATAGTTAAAATAAAAAATGACATGTTCTTACTTTTAGGCCATCGGCCTTATCCTCTGCCTCTCGGCCGAAGGAGTGACCAACTCTCTCAGTCTCATCAGCCTCAGGACATCGACTTTTCCTGACCTGACATGGTGCCCCTACTTGGCACACAGCTAATTCCTGCCCCTCACGACCCTACCCCCTCCGTCATTGGCTAGCCATCTGAGGGACCTCGCAACGCCCGCTTCATCACACATTCCGTCACCACCCACCCACCCGGCACCCACCCCCACCTCGTCAGCTAGTCATCGCCCCACTTTCACCCCTTTGTGGCTCCATCGCCACCCGAGCCCTAAGGGACCTGGACCCCTCCGTCGGTCGGTCACTGTACGCCGAATGCCCTTCCCATCCTCCTTTGCTGCACGAGGGGCACCCGTGACCTTGCTCACTTTGTCGTCACGCACGGCCTACCCGCCACTTCTATCACTAAGGGCACCTCACCCCCGTCATCTGCTAGTGCCTAATGAGTCGCCTCCTTGCCCAAGACTTGATTAGGGATTTAGAGATTGGGGAATTGGCGATTAAGTTTGGTTCAAGTTAGTTGTCTAGTGAGCCGGTCTGGTGCAACCACACCTAGTCCCTGTCCACCTCCTTCCCTGGCTTGGGCTCAGTGACTCTTCTTGCGCGATACACCCTTTCCAGTCTAGTGGACTGCACCTGTCCTCCACGGCTCCACTAGCTGGAAGGTAGTCAGTGCTCTACCACTGGATTGTACCAAAAACAACAACGGTCTTGGGGGTTTTGAGGGTGCGATGGGCAGTGCTAGTGTGCTAGCCCCCTCGCAAGCCCCCACCCCACACATCCACCACTGGCCTCCCCACACTAGCCATGGTAAGGTTGTCCACATGCACCATTGCTCCTACAACCCCTCTTAGACATGCTCAAGCATACCACATCTACTATTTTCTCATCCTCTAGACCTTCATGTTGTGACACCAAGCGAGCTGCCTCACCAAGGACTTCGTCGACCATTTGGAAGGGAGCATGATTTCTACTAGAAGAAGGAGGCAAGGTGCTACGGCACCATCCTAGAGCCTAAGGTTGAGCACACTACATCTCACTACTATTGAGGTCGAGGAAGGTCAGTCATGCGTTTGTTCCAATAGGTCATTGTATTTGTTGTCCTAGTAGTTAAAATTTGTTGTACAATTTTGTTTATTGATTTTGTGTTTATTGCATCCATAGCAAGATTTTTTGTTACAAACATATGACCTAATTATTCCGCTTCTGAAATTTTTTTATTGCATTGTATTGAATTAGTTATCTCACAATTATCTTTGTATGTTGCCACTAATTTTTTCAAACGTTGCAACATTAACACCATGAATTTGTTTGATCTGGATACCTAAACTAATTTTAAACTGTACCACAGTTCTATAATTGTGGTAGTTGTGGTTTTCATCCAATTTCCAATGAGAATTTTTGTAGTTCCCCAATTTTTTTAAGATATTGCACTTCTTTTTTTCATTTTGTTACATATATTGATTATATTTGTTGCATGTATTGTTTAGTGATGTTACACCGATGCGTATAATGGGAAACTTCCTATCGAATGTTACTAGCAAGCAGGCCCTAAGTCTGTCTCATATACGAGTGCTAGTAGCAAATTTGGATAATTAAAATACATAACCCTTAAAGAAAATCCAAAACCTAATTTCTGTAAAAGTGGATTTCGAGGGAAGGTGTTCATGGAATGGATATGAAAGAAAATCATATGTTGCATTTGTTAATAATACTTGCTGAATATCTTGTACTCACTCTTGCTTAACCCCCTTTGGTTGGAGGGTGAATTCTATGGATCCACCTACGAGACGTGGGGTGAGGATTACTCACAGGACTAGGTCTACGAGGAGGATTACTACCAAGAGGACTAGGAGGTTGGTTAGGCCGTACTCCAACTTTTGGCAATATTTAAGGTAATTAATTAGATGTATTATATTTTTGTTGTATTTGGACTTGTAGCTTGTAGCCATGCATGGCAATAGAACATAGTAAGTTTATATTTCAGTTTGTAATTATTGTTCTGCTGCAACACTTTGAATATGGTATATTAACTGATAAAATATCAAGTACACTCGATATTTTATTACTTAATATACCGAGATCAATACAATTAACTGAGTATAATAACATTATTACTATTATTACTCTGAACTCAGTGCCGGCCAGTAAGGGGATCATCGCCAGTTGGTTCGTTTGCCTCCCTTCTCTGATGCATGCTTCCAAGACCTGCAAAAGTGCCAGGAAGGGGGATCATCGCCTCGCCGTCGGTTCATCTGCTTTCCTATTTCGCGCGCGGGAGCCTGTATAGCCGGCCCGAAAGTGGCTTGTTTGTTCAGCTCTCTGCTGCTCGGTTTCGTACTCGGTACTTTCGCGCAGTCAAGTCGAACAAGTTCATCCTGCAAAAAAAAAGTCCAGCGATCTCCTCTACTCCATCTCTAAAGCACTGTCCAATAAAAAAAATGGCTCTTTCAATCAAAAAAAATAAAAAAGTTAAAATGAAGCTGGTAAACCCCATATAGTCAAGGAAATAAAGTAGTGATTACATAGGAATTTTTTTCTTTTTTTTAAAAAAACAAGGACAATAGTCATTAGGTGATTTTTTGGATGTGAGTTTCATGAGATAAAACAGAGGTGATGCTGACCATCAATCCACGACTCCACGTGTATTTTGAATTCGATCGCAGTGAACTCGTGTCAACTAAAATCCATTCTACAAAAAAGATAAGATGAATAGATGATAGTCCTATCCATATTTTTTTCTTTCAAAAAAAGATGGTATGTCAATACGATCGCCCTAATCCATGTACTAGCTAGCCGACTCCCTCCGTACGAATAATCGAACATGCTAACATGTCATCGTATTTAGACGTCCTGATCTGTTCACAAAAAAAGAAGCAGAGAAATGTAACACTCCTGCTAATGTGCGACACTGATTTGCCCAGATCATACAAGCAAAGGAATATGAGAAGAGGAATTTAGGGATCAGGGGAAGAAGAAGAGATGGGAAATGCAGAGTTGTATGTCCTTTAGCAGGAATAGAAGACAGGAAAAACGTTCACCGTTCTCTCCAAGTCACAGACCTTATATACTCGGTCAGGACGCACAGCATTTCTCTTAACCCACATGGGCTTGGCCCAACTCACGCCAACTTACAACCCAGCCTTACGTATTGACTGTATTGACTATGCACATCATGTATGAGACTTATGACATTCCCCCCCTCTTAGCGCCGGCTTGACCCCAAGCCGCAACAGCAGGAAAGCGACGGCGAAGATCTGCAGCAGACTCCCAGGTGGCTAAACTTGCATTCAGACCATCCCATTGAACTAGTTCACGAGTTTGAATGATACCACCCTGTGAAACCAAAGCACGGTCCAAGACCGCAACTGGAAACAAAACTGTTGAAGCCACATTGTCAATCAACTGCAAGTCAGAGTTCACTGGAATGCTAGATGGAATGTGCTTTTTGAGCTGCGAAACATGGACAACAGGGTGAATCTTACTGGTAGAAGGCAGATCCAGTTTGTACGCAACGGTACCAATCTTCTGAAGTATGCGGTAGGGTCCAAAGAAACGAAAAGCTAACTTCTGGCTATGCCGAACTGCGACTGAAGTTTGAATGTATGGCTGGAGCTTCAAGTATACAAGATCACCGACCTCAAAAGATCTCTCAGAGCGTTTCTGATCTGCTTGCCATTTCATACGTTGCTGGGCGTAACAACTGCTGCCGCAACAAACTAGTAAGCAATTCCCGCTCCTTTAACCACTCCTCCAGCGGTGGCAGGGTGCAAGCATCCAAATGAGATACTCCAAAGTGACGCGGCGGATGACCATAAAGGACTTCAAATGGCGTTTTGCCCAGAGATGAATGGTAGTTTGTATTATACCAGTACTCTGCCAAGGGTAACCATTTCGCCCATTGGTTCGGCCGTGAATGGACTGAACAACGCAAATACCCCTCCAAGCATTGGTTAAGGCGCTCGGTTTGGCCGTCAGATTGCGGGTGATAAGCAGAGCTCATATGCAATTTGGTGTCAGTTAAACGGAAGAGCTCCTGCCAAAGAGTACTAGTAAAAATCTTGTCACGGTCAGAAATCAACACTTGTGGCATCCCATGCAGTTTATACACTTGATTAAGATATTCTTGAGCTACTTGTAAGGCTGTAAAGGGATGAGCTAAAGGAATAAAATGCCCATACTTAGTAAACTTGTCAATCACCACCAGAATAGCATTGAATTTGTTTGACTGTGGAAGTCCTTCAATAAAATCCAAACAAACCACTGACCAAGCCTGTGAAGGAACTGGGAGTGGTTGTAAGAGGCCTGGTAACTTGACGTGTTCTACTTTAGCTTGTTGACAAATACCACAACTTTGAACGAACGCCGTCACCGTCTTCTTCATTTGCGGCCATGCAAATAACCCCTTGATACGAACATAGGTGGCCTGAACACCCGAGTGTCCACCAATTCCACTCTGATGAAGCGCTTGCATGATGTGGTTCTGGGCCAATTCATTGTTGCCTACCCAGACTCGACCTTTATACCTGAGAATGCCTCCCGTGAGCTGAAAATGTTTGTGATGAGCACCCGGCAAACTCAATTCGGTCAGGATCTTTTTAGTGTATGGGTCATCTTCATAACTAGCAGTCAAGGTATCCAACCAAAGGGGTACCCCTGCTGAAATAGCAGACACTTCCAAGTCTTCATGGCGACGGGATAAGGCATCGGCAACAGAATTGGTACTACCTTTTTTATACTGAATGGAGTAATTCAAACCAAGCAACTTCACAAAGGCTTTGTGCTGAATACCCGCATGGAGACGTTGATCACCCAAATGCAACAAGCTCTTATGGTCCGTCCGAATGATGAAATGATTGTGCGTTGCAAATAAGACCGCCACTTCTCAACCGCCATCAAAATAGCAAGGCACTCCTTCTCATAAGTGGACAAAGCGACTTCTAGTGCAAAGTCCTTTGCTAAGGAAGGCTACTGGGTGATTATCTTGCATGAGTACAGCTCCGACACCATACTTACAAGCATCCGTCTCAATGACAAAAGACTTGGCAAAGTTAGGAAGAGCCAGAACAGGTGCTTGCACTAAGGACTGCTTCAGCGTATTGAATGCAACTTGAATCTCAGGAGTCCAGGAGAACGGTATACCTTTCTTTAGCAGCTCAGTAAGAGGCTTGCTAATGGCACCATAGTGTCGAATGAATTTGCGATAATAGCCGGTGAGCCCCAAAAAACCCCGTAATTCTTTCACATTTCGTGGGGTTGGCCACTCTTGCACTGCTTAAACTTTGGATACATCCGTCGAAACGCCATGCGACCCCACAATATGCCCCAAATATTCCAGTTTCTGTTGTGCAAAAGAGCATTTGGAGAGTTTGACCACCAACTGGTTTTGCAACAGCAGTTGAAACACCTTGTGCAATAACTGAATATGATCATCATAAGTGGCAGTATAGACCAAAATGTCATCCATAAATACAAGTATCCCTTTACGCAAATAAGGTTCAAAGATCTGGTTCATAATACTCTGAAATGTTGTAGGGGCGTTAGTTAAACCGAAGGGCATAACCAAAAACTCATATAGCCCTTGATGAGTCCGAAAAGCTGTCTTCGGTTCATCACCACTAGCAATCCGGATTTGGTGGTACCCGGAACGAAGATCCAATTTGCTAAACCATTGTGATCCCGAGAGTTCATCCAACAATTCATCAATAATGGGTAAAGGGTGCTTGTTTTTTACTGTAACATAATTTAATTGGCGATAATCAATGCACAAACGCCACGTACCATCTTTCTTCTTGACCAAAATGACCGGAGAGGCAAATGGGCTGCTACTACGCCGAATAACACCAGAGTTTAACATTTCTCTGACTTGACGCTCAATCTCGTCTTTTTGCTGAGGTGAATAACGGTACGGGCGGACATTAACAGGGGGAACACCCGTCACCAAAGGAATCACATGATCATGAATTCTAGCTAGAGGTAAACCCTGCGGTTCTTGGAAGAGAGAACTGTAGTCAGTAATTAATTGTCGCACTTCAACTGGAAGGTTGAGTGGTAGCGCATCCTCCAGCCCAAAAACATGCTGACTACCCTCGATAACAGATGGACTGATGGTGACAATATGGGAGATGGATTGATGTTTCAGCAGTCCTTTGAGCTTATTCACACCAATTGGCTGACATTGAACAGCACCATCCTGAACGCCATGAAGAACAATCTGATTTCCTTTATACACAAAACTGAATCAACTTCTTGCGCCAATCAATCCACATGGGACCATGATCCTCTAACCAGTCCACACCCAAGATAATATCATAACTTCCTAAGGGCACCACTTTGACCTCTTGAGAAAATGTGTGGCCCTGGACAAACCATTGTAATGGCTTCACCACTTGAGTACAACTTAAAGAGCCACCATTAGCCACTGTATACAAGACTTCCGTAATGGTGTGAGTAGGAAGCTTTAAGTGCTGGACTAATTGCTCCTTAATGAAAGAATGAACAGCCCCAGAATCCACCAGGATGAGTACTTGTCTCTTGCCGATCATGCCAGCCAAACGCAACGTATGTCTTCGCTGATTTGCCAACTTAGGAGCTGCTGCAACCAACATGAGTTCCCCTTCAGGTGGATCTTCCATATCACTCGACATGTCCTCTGTCTGAGAATCAATCTGCAAGGCGTCCAGAAGTTCCTCAATAACATGCAAAGAGACACGATCTGGGCAAGTGTGATTTTTACTCCACTTCTCCCCACAGGTGAAACAGAGACCATGTTCCTTCCGATAAGTTTTCAGGGCATTTAACTTCTGATCTGTTTTGCTAGTTTCTATTTTCTTTTGTCCTTCACCCTTCTTGACTTCCTCTAACTTATCGCCTAACTTCACTCTGTCTTGCCCAACCGTGATCTTGGAATAAGTTCTTTGATTGTCCAGTCGCCCCGGCCCTTTTCGAAAACCCATTTCATGTTCATCTTCCTGTAATAAAGCCAAGGCACTCGCCGTGTCCACATCAGGAGGGCGATGCAACCAAATTGCTGAACAAATATGACTCTGCAAGCCTTCTAAATACTCATGCACAAAAAAAGTTTCGTCCAGCGTGGGATTGTACAACCATAGGTGGTGACGCAACTGCTCAAATTTGTCAGTGTATTCAGACACGGTTCCCGTTTGTCGGAGCGTTCTCAATTGCCTCTGATAACTCTGATATTTATCTCTTGTGAACTTCTCACTAACCAATCGACACAATTCACCCCAATCTTCAATTCTTCCTCTGCTCTCTACCTTCTGCAGCCATAACGCTGCTGTACCCGTGAAATTGAGTGCCGCAAACCTCGTTTTCAAACATTCTTGCACACCAAACACCTCAAAATACATCTCGCACCTCTCTTGCCACAGTCTCGGATTCTCTCCGTCGAACTTCGGAAATTCCATTTTCGGTGTAGGATTTGGACTTGCTCGGTTCTGAAAGGCCCCTTGACGCTTTTCCTCAAACACCTGGGACACATTCCTTACCAGCGGAGG
This sequence comes from Guadua angustifolia, assembly GCA_036346375.1. Lineage (NCBI taxonomy): Eukaryota > Viridiplantae > Streptophyta > Magnoliopsida > Poales > Poaceae > Guadua > Guadua angustifolia. Next base: position 29,910,316 of record CM070503.1, read on the forward strand.
AGTTCCCAAGATCGGACCACGCGGAGGAGGTCGGAGAATCCCATCAGGGTTAACCATCTGGTGACCCTCCTCACGCCGGCCACTTCCCCCCTGCCCATGGTCCCCTACGAAGGTTGGAGATGAAGATCCAGAGTTCACCTGATGAATTCCTGTGTGGGATGGACTCTGCGTCTGCATCACGTGCGCTCCAGCCCCTAAGTTCTTCATCTCCAGAGCCTCCATTCGATTCTCGAATCTCCTCTGATTCTCTACGACCTCTCCCAACGAATCCTTGAGCCCTTTAAACTGATCACACAACTCTTTCAACATGGCCAATTTGTAACACTCCTGCTAATGTGCGACACTGATTTGCCCAGATCATACAAGCAAAGGAATATGAGAAGAGGAATTTAGGGATCAGGGGAAGAAGAAGAGATGGGAAATGCAGAGTTGTATGTCCTTTAGCAGGAATAGAAGACAGGAAAAACGCTCACCGTTCTCTCCAAGTCACAGACCTTATATACTCGGTCAGGACGCACAGCATTTCTCTTAACCCACATGGGCTTGGCCCAACTCACGCCAACTTACAACCCAGCCTTACGTATTGACTGTATTGACTATGCACATCATGTATGAGACTTATGACAAGAAAGTTCAGAGTCCAGACACGACAAGAGACCTACGAGCTAGCAAGCTACCACGTGAGCTTCTCTTGCGTAGTCGAGTCGCGATTAGCAAAGCATTGTGGCCCTTGCCCACCTTTCCCGGCTTGTAAGGGATGCATTGCACGTCTCACTTCAAACTTTTTTATAAGATAATGAAAAAGGCAACGTATCCTGTGCACACAGACTCTCCCGTGTACACACCGTGCACACTAACTAAAAAAGTCACGAAAAATTCTGAAAAAAATTGTAGATGTACTTCATAGATTACTCTACCTATGTATAAAATTGTAGGTTCAAATTCATTATGTATCAAGAGTTATAAAAAAGAGAAAATTCTAACGAGTTTAAATTCTTTAAACTCGTCAGAATTTTCTCTTTTTTGTAACTCTCCATATATAATGAATTTGATCTTGAAACTTTATACATAGGTAGAGTAATATATGAAGTACATCTACAATTTTTTTCAGAATTTTTCGTGACTTTTTTTAGTTGGTGTGCACGGTGTGTACACGGGAGAGCTTGTGTGCACAGGATACGTTGCCTTTATATCTCTTAGTCTCTACATGGTAAGATATATGTAGCCTAATGTCTGACTTCAAATCTAGAACATCGCACTCCAAATTTGTTAGTACGGAATACGGTGAAGCTCGTTCATTCTAGTCTCACACTTCGACATATCAAGTGAAGCCTTCGTTCTTTCGATGTCCTGCCATCCTTTTTTCTAGATTCTGTGCAAAATAGCTTGAGATCACTACAATTCTAGGTTAGTAGTTTGTTGCACTGAAGTTTTCTCTCAGGTATGATCTTTGGAAATTTTCTTCTCACTGAAATTTCGGATTTCAGACTGAAACAAGATTCCAAATCTCAATGGAATAAAAATAAATAAAAATTACAGTTTGCTACAATGATTCCGGTAAATTTCGGTGAGATTTGGCTTTTTGGGATTTCGTACCAAATTATTTTGCTGAATTGTAATGCCTTTTACGAAGAATACATATAAAAATTTTGCAAAAAAATACAAATTATTTAACTCTAAACCCTAACTTGGATATCGGCCTTGAATGATGTATTTCAGTCTAAACCCTAAACCCTAATTTAGATTTCAGTCTTAAATGATATATTTCAGTCTAAACCCTAAATCTTAACATGGGAATTTTATGTGCAAATATTTAGTATTTTGTATTCAAACAGATAGAAAATGTAGATAAATACTTGCATGATTTTTTCATAGTTTTTTTTCCAATTTTTCTAAACTCAGGAGACCATTTCACATGGGGTTGAAAATCACCGAATTTTCGGTCAATTTCCTCAAAATTTTGGCGATTTCAATCGAAATTTCGGTTTAGTGTTCCTGAAAATACCGGATTTGAAATTTAGTTTTTGAATTTCGATAAAAAAAATTTAAATCTCGCCAAAATTTCAGATTTTACCTACCTCCGAGATTTGATCCGAAAATAAAATTTCAAACCTTGTTCAACGAGCAGTACTGCTTACTAATAATGACTAAATCCTGGGACAGAATTTGTTATGGTCCAAAGGTCTATTGTGCCACCGCCACTTTCAGGATATAGATGAGCTAGCTTTGCTTGGAGATAATTTTTATTTAATATTTATTTTTAATCGTTTTTTCAGAACTAGTCGCATGGAAAAAATTTAAAAATACATGTCGCTTCGCCGGCGATCGTGTCAGACGAGCAGCGGCGGTCCCACTAATCTGATCGGCTAATCTGACTCGACGAAGCGTTGTTCATTGTCGTCATGGCGATGCACACGCTGTCGGTGTCTGGCGATCGTCGCCGAGGCGGGCGATCGCTGGGCATCGTGATGGGGCATTTAAAAAGCCCCCATGAGCAACAAGATTCATTTGCGTTCATGCATTTGCTTTCACGCGAGAGAAGAAAGAAAGAGGAAAGGAAGAGAGGAAAAAGAGGAGGGAAAAAAAGGAGGGAAGAAAAGAGGAAAAAAATATCCGTGCGTTTTTGAAGGTAAGTTCGAATATTTTGTACTCATATTTTTGAAATGTTAGTATTGTATAATTTTTGAAATGTAGAAATGTAGTATTTAGAGATTTAATGTAGTATTTAGAAATATTAGGATTGAGATGTTGAGAATTAATATAGTATTTAGAAATTTAATGTAGTTAGGATTGAATAGTACAAATATTAGGCAATGTTTAGAGATTTAATGTAGTTTTAGAATTATTAGGATTGTAGTATTTAGAAATTTAATTTAGTTAGGATTGGATAGTAGAAATATTAGGCAATGTTTAGAGATTTAATATTTAGTATTTATGTATGTAATATTTTAGAGATTTAATATTTAGTATTTATGTATTTAATATTTTAGAGATTTAATATTTAGTATTTGCGGTATGTAATATAGGTAATCTAATTACTTATTTATAGTCAATGACCGTATTACGTTAAAAATTAGTATATTTAAAAACATGGCGGTAGCCGTTACAAATCGAAGAGGGTAAAATTTGACGACAATATATTGTGACATTTATATAGCGGTTAGGTGGAGAAATGATGATTTTTTTGGTTCGACGTTGTAAGCAAGATGTCGAGACATTGTATTTTCAGATATTCTATGGAGATGGGGAGATAGCACGGGGGCGAATGGAGTCGATTTGTCGGGAATTTCAAAGATCATCTGAGGCATATCTAGGCCGAGAGATAGGACATCAGGGTTTGATGGAGTTTATATTTGGATGTTGGTTTGGATTCCCAGAGTGTTGGCAATGGGTTAGAGCGATAGTAAGTCGTCGCGCAGACTTTTTATGGAGAGTCGATTCCTATTAACGCGACCTCGGCATGGAGGAGCTATGTTGGATCTGTTGTAGAGCGGGGTTGGCCGCTCATGTTTGCCGTAGATTGGTACTGTGTACCTCCATCGGGTCTGAGGTGCGTGATGTCGGGGTAGATATTACGGAGGAGGATCTGAGATATGCAACAACGCGATGATGAAGGTGGTGGCGAGGTTGGCGGTGGCGGCAGGATCGAGGCGAGGAGCCTACCGTGGAGGCGCGGGTGGCCGACGAGGGGAGGAGGTGGAGCACATAGTTGAGTTGATGGAGGAGGAGGACCGTGCGGATGAGGAAGTCCTCGATGGCGAACGCCGGACGAGGAGGACAATACTCTGAGGTGCTGTGCCGGTGCGTGGACTAAATATAATTTCAAGACGACAATGAATGAAGGGAACAGAGATGCATGGGAGTATCATGAGAACGAGGTCGCCAGAGGGCCATATATAAAGACAAAGAGGCCGTGATGGATGCGGTGAAATCTTGGTCAATGTCTCTTGGCGCCAATTCGAGGTAGTGAAGTCCGAAGAAAAAGACTACGACGTGAAGTGCGTAGTTGATTCGTGCCCATGGCGGTGCACGATACAAGGGAAGTGGAGGGACTATTGGAAATGTTCCATAGTGACGGAGCATAAGCGCTAACCGGAGGAAGCGGAGCAGAACACCATAATCTGTCGTCCACTTGGGTGGCAAATGTGTTTTATGGTCGATCGTCGACAATCCGCTTTTTTGACCTCGATCCATTATCGAGCCGTGGAGAAGAGGTTTGAAGACAAGATTAGCTACGGAAGGCTTGGAGAGCAAAAAGAACGACTTTGCAAATACGGTTCGGGACATACGAGGCTTCTTACGAGAATATTCCACACTTGCTCGGGCAATATCAAGTAGGAATCGATGCGGTCATCGACCTTGCGGAGTTTCCGCGGATGGTGCGTCTTGCGCGGGTAAGTGGGTCTTCGGTGGGCCTTCTTCGCCCTCGGCGCATGCATTAATGCCTTAAACCTTTGTCGCCGGTCATTTGCATGAACGGCACATTCCTCACAGGAAATACAAGGGCGATTCTAACAAAGAATCGCGGTGGGCGCCAACAACCGTGTTCTCACGGTCGCATTGGCCTTCGTGGAGGGGGAAAACACGGAGAGTGATGCATGGTTTCTTGAAAGAGTCAAGATGGCGGTTGTGCAAGACCGCCCGATGTATGTGTCATCCATGACCAAACATGCGGGGGTTGCCGAGGGCGATCGTGGATATGCAACAAGGGTCCGACGTCGTGGGAGCAACAAAGTGGCGGACCGAAGAGCGGTGGTGCATGAGGCACATGGGTGCCAATTTTTCCGTCGATTCAGAACAAGGAACTTATGAACATGTTCAAGCGGTACAGGCAAAGCAGAACCGGCGGAGGAAGTTCGAGTCATTGTGGAAGGCGTTGGATGAACTAACCAAGAAGCAATCATGAATCCAAGGGATGGCGCTAGTTTGTCAAGGAACCCTATGGTGTACCACGAGCAAGGAGATGACCCCACCTTGTGTGCGCCCCGACCGATGCACCAAACATCCCGTGAGGTCGGGCAAGCATAAAGAGTTTCACGGACTAGATCGACACGAGCCGTTGGAGAAATGGTCCATTCTCAAGATGACGAGGGCGGTTCCCGCTATGGAATAATGACAACCAACTGGCGGAGATTTACAACTGGGTAATGAAAGCGCGAGATGCCTCCGTTGGTGGGCATTGTTGAGGTGTGTTACTAGGCACCCAAAGATATTTCGTTGAGCGGTACAAGGCCTCCGTTGCATGTATGTCGGACAATCGCTGTCGTACTCGGCGGTTGTCTCTCGTACATGGCAAACAAGACACGGAAGGCACAGACACATCGCTGCGGCGGAGAGTGGCGTGGAGCGGAGGTACCCACGGCACCGCGGTGACCGGGTCGAAGAGGTGCCCTCGGGCGAGGACTTCCCATCGCGGCGTACTCGAGCTGCCGATTGCGAGTGCTCTCGCCGAAGCCACGCTGCTTGCACTTGCCGTGCTTTCGCGACGTGATTGCCGCAAAGAAAGCGAGACACACCATCATGTCGTCCGTACATCTCCCACTACTACTACAAGCAAAGTGTTCTCAACACGTGGCATAACGAGGTGTCTGGTGCGGGTCGATGGATCGTTCACGGCGGCCCCCCTCCAGGGCATCGATGGGTACCGGACATCCGAATGTTGAAGCAGAAGGTCGGGCGTCGAAGGACACGGCGTATTAGGAACGATATGGACGAGTCTGAGGCGCGTCGTAATTGTGGATAATTTTCGATTCTATGTACCAGTTAATTGTTGTCCCCGTCAATGTATTTTCGATTCTATGTACCAGTTAATTGTTGTCCCCGTCAATGTATTTTCCATTCTATATACCAGTTAATTGTTGTCCCCGTCAATGTATTTTCCATTCTATGTACCAGTTAATTGTTGTCCCCGTCAATGTATTTTCGATTCTATGTACCAGTTATTTGTTGTCCCCGTCAATGTATTTTCGATTCTATATACCAGTTATTTGTTATCCCCGTCAATGTATTTTTGATTGTATGTACCAGTTATTTATTATCCCCGTTAATGTAATATTTGAATATGGAACATTGCATTACTTTTCATTTAATTTTTTGTAGTTGCAACGTGTACCATGAATTTGCTTTCTAACCATGAATTTGCTTTGTAACCACGCAGGTACAGGCGACGATGGTGAGAGTTGGGCGTGCTGCTGACGCTACTCCCGAGCTGCTAGACCAGCACGTGGACTTGACCCACCGGTCTAGGTTGTCTCGCAGCTGAGGGCGGTATTTGGGGACACTGCGGTCTCGGTGCCGAACGAGTTTCTTCGGATCGACCGCTAGCTGGGTTCCTGATGAAGTCGCCCGATTTCGCACTCTTTTACTTACCGCTAATGGAATTTTAACGACGCTACACGCCACGTGCGAGTTCTGTTGCCGACTTACTTCCGTTCTCTACGGATGGTGGAGCAGACGATCGTGGAGGGCCCGTGACGCCACTTTCGGTTCTCGTCAGACGACCGGTCCTCGCCGACCGCTCTCGTGGACCGGTGGAGACCGGAGACACACGTTCCACTGCCGTGCGAGAGATGGCTCCCACGTTGCAAGGCGTGTCGTACCTCCTCGGCCTCCCTGCACGGGTCGTGCGGTTGTGCCGCGACGACCCCTCGATTGGGGTGAGCGGTTGGGGCGCTGCCGCCAGTGGATCGACACCGAAGCCGGCCCGACGCGTGCCCTACAAGGCGGATGAGAAGCACGAGTCGAAGCGTGGTTGCTCCAGTTCACGGTTAGTACCTCGTTCATTGCAACTTAACGACACGGACCGAAATAGGCGACAAATATCGCATCTTGCCGCAGTTGAGCTTCCCCACCGGAGGTCGACGAGGAGGACTCGCACACCACCGAGGCGCACTGCTAGTCCTATTCGGTTGGTTCATGTTCCCGCCTCGCACGGGGACACGGTGGATCGCACCGATCGAAGTTCGCCGGTTTATCGCCGACACCCGGCGGACTGTAACACATTTCGTTAAAATCTCTTCTGACGGGACATGTCTAACTTTGCCGCTGCACACGATGGTGCAATGGTCGTGAGGCTCGCGTGCTCGCGGCACGTCTGAGGGTCTCAGGCGAGGTCAGTCTCCAAGGTAACCAAAGCGGGCGTTGTTGGCTGCGTTCTACTCTGTTGTGGTCCAGGAGCACTTCTCCTTGATAGGCCCGAGGTTGACCCGGCGCCGTACTCACAGACACATACCACGGCCTCCCCAGATCGACCGCCCACTATGGGCCTCTCTGGGTTCGATGATGAGTATGCCCACTTGTATCTAACCCCTAATTTGGACACTTTAATAAGACGCACTACTTTTTGTTCCGCAATGGTGTACGCCCACCAGCCAGACCAAGAAGTCGTACCGAGTTCGTTCGGAGTTTGACAGTCGCACGACGAGGACGCGATGGACACCGTGTCTGTGTGTGACGTCGAGATCCGAAAGCACCTCACGGGCTGTCCGAGCTTTCTTTGGCGTGACCATCACTCTGGCTCACCCATAAGGTCCTCCTCTTTGACTCAGGCGTCGAGGAGTACTCGCCGACCGGTGTCGCAGCGATTCGGCCTCTTCGGACTTTCCCCTGCAGACTACTCACCTTGTCTCACGTCGCCAAGACAAGTAAGTGTCTGAGCACAATACTTACCATTCAAGCGGAATAAATGTTGTATGTAAATTGCCGCTTTTGCTTTGCAGATGACCGGTCGGGGCATGCACTAGGCACTCCGTTCTTCTTGCGCGCATGATATCGGGTAGGCGTCAAATGGGACCAAAGCGGGCCAGATAGAGTGGGCGAGACCGGCCGCGGCCGTGCCGCGTACACGCATTGATGATTACATGGATCGGTTCGCGGCCGACTCGGCTTAGGGTTGGGTACACACCAACAGAGTATGTCGGCTCAGGCGCCGGTGTCGAGACGCACCCTTCACAGATGTCCCAGAGGAGAGAACGTTGCGGTAAGGGTCACCCCCAAAACCCTACACGTATGTTTTTTATGTAAATTAACTCATATCAAGCTAGCATTACTTGCAGGCACGTCTTGCAGGGCAGATGTACGGGGAGTTCGAGTCCGTGTTGGCGGGCCTCGACGCGGACGTCGTGCTCACCCCCGTTCAGCAATGGAAACAATTAGTCGGTGGCGGCGCCCACGATGGGGCGGATGTGCGGCCTACTCACCGCCGGGGCCGAGGCGTGGTGCCCGCCACCAAGACACCTCCCGCCTAGTGGGCGTGCCCACACCTCGCCCAAATGAAGTCGGCCCTGCCCGACGTCACCCAAGGTCGTGCCCTCGTGTCCTCCACGACGCGAGCGGGTACGGTTGGGACGCGGGCGATCTTCGTCTCTCGCGACACCGAAGTAGCCTACGGTGGGGTGACGCGGGCGATCTTCATCTCTCGATAGTCAAGACGGTCTTTGTCGACTACTCGAGGTCGACGACATTGACGAGCATGCAGGTTTCGGCGTGGACCAGTTCATGTCCACCGAGGAGCACGGCCACCACCCCAAATAGACACCCGAGCCGCCGACATACTACGCTACCCCTCGGGAGCGGGGCGGGCTAGGAGGGTCGTCCGTCGCCGTCGCCACTCACGCACCCCACCGAAAGCGATCAGAGGCGTCGCCGTGGATCGACTTATTATGCAGCTTGTACTTTTGTAATTTATTTATCTTCAAAGACCGTATTGTCTAACTATCTGAACTAAGTGCTTGCATTTGCGTAGGTTATGTTTTCTTAGCCATGTCCTTGACTTATTTTTCGATTTCGCAACTTCGATGTCGAGCAACGCGTCGCATAGCTCGCCAATATATAATTGGCTATTAATAAACGATGCAAAAATAGCCTCTTTGTGAAAATGTAAGGAGGCACCTTGCCGAAGGTAAATTTAATACTGAAATGGGGCGATAGCCCGATATGTCGTGGAGCACATCGCTCAAGGTAAATTTAAGCCGAAATGGGGCGATAACCTGATATGTCGAGGCACATCGCCCCAAGGTAAATATCGCCCGAAATGGGGCGACGCCCATACCCAAAGCGATATCTACCCTTTATAATCTTCGCTCTCGACCCCTCGCATACCCAAAGCAGGAGAGAACAAGAAAGAACAAGGCAGAAGGAAGGAGAGAGAACAATGTCGTTCTCTGATCGCCTCTTGAAGCGTAAGTCCTCCGCCCGAATATCCGGATGCGATGAGCGTCGACGCTTCAGATTCTGCCGGAGTTGCCCGACCCAAATGCGATCGCAACTCTGGCGCCGAAGATGATGCAATCTACCCATGGAGAGACGGCCGCCGCGCTCATTATCTTTGTGGCCGCACGTATAAGGTAAACCTCAAGGCCCACACAATATAGGGTAACACAACCATCTCATGCATCGTTCTTTCTTTTCTCAAAGACGAGGGCGGTGTTGCTTCTTCCAATGGATCGACGGGCAAAACGAGCGTGACTCATGAATTTCTCAACAAGCGCCACGACAACTACCCCGCTTCGCCCGAGAACTTCACCGGTGGGAGGCCGCCAGATATGTCCTTTTCTAGATCGACCCGAGCTTAGGGCGGTGTGCAAGGGCCAACCGACGGTGAGTTTCATGCGACATACTCATATTGAACTCACAAAGTAGTAGTTCTAAACCAGTTCATCGCACACAGAGTTCAAAAGGACACTTGCAAACATCAACAAGTCAAAGGAGGAACCTCCTCGGGGCCACCCAAAGCCCCGACGTTTATGTACATGGCCTCGGCGATGGTTGATACCGCCACGGTGATCTAGCGGACGGAGATTTTCTGGGCCCCTTGGCCGAGGAGGAGCAGTCTTTGGTACTTCAACTAGGTGGACCCGAGGCGTACCACCCACATCTCGAGCAACTGCATGGGATAAGCGGGGAGCAACCCTCTCCGTGGTGCCACTACCGCCTGTAAAAGCCAAACCCGAGTACGCCTACGGTGTTATACAACCACCAGCGGGCATCTTGCATTGATCTGGGCACGCTTCCGGTTGTCCAAGCATAAGCCTAACACACACCTCCTGCACCATATAGTGGAGGCGAAATAAGCAGAGCAGACGCGTCTCCGCATGTCTCCGCCAACGGCCAACACAGAGAGGTGCGAGAGTTCCTCCTCTCAAGAAGAAGGGACAAGGGAAGCGGTACCGGCCGAGGTCCGCACCACGCAACAAATCCTCGACGCGTTAGGCGGACCACCCGGAACCGGGTGGTATTAACATAGGGGACAGGGAATCGGGATGACATGCCCATATGGGAGGCGAAATCCACATAAACAACAACCAAAATTTAAGTCTTATACACCGAGACGACGCACGGCATAGGCCACCCAATGGGCGATATTGGGAGAAGCTGCGGAACCCCATGGAGTTCTTTCATAGTAGGGATTGAGCGGTGTCCGATGACACGTCGCAATATTAGAACGGTCGGGTAATATGCGAAAATGTCTTACATCATTCATTTGTACCGAGATAGGCGAACGATCATTTGTTCCACCACATTTAATGCTGCTTTCCTTATTAACCTCGTCCTTTGTTGTAATGCCCATGTAATATAATATAATCTAATCTATTGCTTATTTTATCATCCGAACTTTGGTGTATGTGCCATTATATATGTATTGTTTGAATTTTAAAAATTCGTCATATATTAAAATCATTTGAAATTTTATGGTAATATCACCGATTTATCAGAACATCCATAAAAGTTTCAAAATTTTCAGACCTCGTAAAAGTTTTCATGGTTTCGTGGCCGCGAGTGCCTTTTCCGATTTTCGCAACAAAAGGCCGGGGCAACGTCCGGCCATCTCGCCCGTACGTAAGTGGTAGCCCGCATTGCGTAGGCCGCCCTTGATTTTTCCCCTATTTTTTTGACCATGTCCGGCCTGTCCCGCGGGGCTACGAAAACCGCTAAGTGGCCACGATTTCCGTGGTTTCGTGGCCGCGAGTGCCTTTTCCGATTTTCGCAACAAAAGGTCGGGCAGCGTCCGACCATCTTGCCCGTCTGAAAGTCGAGCTCGCGTTGCGAGGCCGCTCTTGATTTTTTTCAGATTTTTTTGGTCGTGTCCGCCTGTTCCGTGGGGCTACGAAAACACCCAAGTGGCCACAATTTACGTGGTTTCGTGGCGCGAGTGCCTTTTTCGATTTTGGTAACAAAATGCCGGGCAACGTCCGCCATCTCGCTGCTGAAGTGGTATCCCACGTTCGTAGCCCGCCCTCTTTTTCCGTATTTTTTCTACCAGATTCGGACCCTTCGAGGCTACGAAAATACCTAAGTGAGATGTATTACTAACGAACTAAAACAATTTTTCCGGTTCATTACATGACAATAAGTTTTTTTTCTAATTCGTCCCGATTCAATACAACAATTCTACAAATAATTTACAACAAAAAATTTCAAAAAAATTTCTCAGATCGATCGATACGCCAGGCGATCGGTACATTTATTATATTTTTTAGTTCTCGCTACATTCGTTCATGAAGTTTTGTTGTTAGGCAGCCCGCCGCTCGTCGTCTGAGGCGATCGCCCGGAAGCGAAGGGCGGGTAGTTTTGAAATTTTTTCCCGCGGGCGACTAGTTCTGAAAAAACGATTAAAATTAAATATTAAATAAAAAAAAATTCGCTTTGCTTGCGTCCGTGGCGAGATGGCAAAGCAAAGTCGGCTGCTGCTGTTAATTGGGCCGAAAGCGAGGGGAAAGAAAAAGAGAAGAGATGGGCTAGCTGGGCCTAATGCGTCGAGGAATATATTTCCATTTCTTTCTTTCTGACCTTTTTTCATTTAGTTGTTGCCAAATATTGCCGTAGTATTTTTTTCATTGTATTCTTTTTTTCAATATTATTCTTTTTTTTGTTTTTTCTAACCAATTTACTTAGTTTTTTCCACCAATACTTACATTTGTTCCACTAATATTTTTATTTTTTGTGAACATCTTTGATGAATTATTGAACCGTTGTTGGTGAACAGTTGGAACATTGAAACTAAACATGTGGAATATTGGCTATTCTCCCTTAGAACTTATCGTGTGGAACATCATTGATGAACTGATAAAACATGGAAACCAAATATTTGTAGCATTTTATTTTACCGACGGGAACATCCAATATCTACCTGAGATGTGTCCAACTTAAAAGATATGCAGTGGAACATCGTACATGAAATTAAGTAGAAAAACACATGGATCGTTTTGTTTCATCTAATCGAACATATGTTATATGATATAATTACCAAGTCGAAAAATAGGTAAATGGGGTCTTTTTTTGAAAATCTAGAGATGTGCTCGTGTGTATGTACGTATATGGCTTCATTGTAATCGAAAAAGATGAGTTGGGCGCTCGGTTTAAAAGAATGGATCACTTGAAGTTTCGTATAGAAAAGAAAACATATCGAACTGCGTGTGAGCAGCACTAGTAGGCAAGAAGCGCGGCGTGGCTGGCGCGGGGCCAGTAGGGAGTAGGGATGGCAATTGTGCCCATTTACCCACGTACCCGCGGGTAAATACCCGAATAGAGGTGGGTATAGGGTCTTTTTTTTGCCCACAGGTATAGAAACAGGACTAATTCTTTGCCCATCGGGTAAACGGGTACGGATATGGGTAAGTTATACCCGTACCCGTTTTACCCGTTTACCCGTAAAATTACTAGCACGTAGGATTCCAGGTCCAGTGTTCTTCCCCCAAATCTCGCAAGCCAGCGCCAGCCGCATTCTTCTCCCAGGCTCCTCTCCCACACTCCTCCCCCAAATCTCCCACACTCCCGCATTCTTCTCCCAGGCTCCTCCCCCATCGCCATATCCGGCTTCCTCTCCCACACTCCTCCCTCAAATCTCCAGATCCGGCTTCCACTCCCAGCGCCAGCCGCATTCTTCTCCCACACTCCTCCCCCAAATGTCCTGAGCCAGCTTCCTCTCCCACGCTCCTCTGGCCCTCTACTAGATTTTGTTTAATTGCTCCCTTACCCTGTGTGCCTGTTCTATGTTAGGCTTGGATGGATGTGAAAGTAACCTCCCGTCAGCTCTCCCAGGAGGCCGCCTACAAGCTGTTCTTGAAGAAATTTGTTGCTTCTGCAAGGTTGTGCAACTTTTCGTTGGTAGTTTTTATCCTCTCCAAACAAAATTTGTTGTATGCTGTTGCATGATGTCTGATGTTCATAGCTTTTATGACCAAAGTATCATTTCAGTGGCAAGAGTATACACTTCCCTTATCAGGAACGGCAATGAATTAAAATTCTTTCTCTTTTTTTAGATGTATTATTTCTCTTGTATTGTTTATAATGTGAAAAATATTTTTTCTTTTTATGTTCTATGTATTCATGATACTTTCTAATCTTTCTTGTGTAAAGAAGTAAGGATTCAATGGACTTGTGAAGGAGGAACCGGCTTTAAAAACATCAAAATGGAATAATGGATGGATTGATATATCGATCTGTAGAACATTCAGAAGTTGCTCTTTCCTTACATGGTTTTATAAATGGCAAATTTACTTTCTCTAAACACTAAATATCTAGAATAAACTATATTGAGTTCCCATGTTTGACCTATGTATGTATTACAACTATAGCTCACCCTGAAAGCATGGTGTCCTTGCTAAATAATTAGCTTGTGGATTTCCATTGTTTCTTCAGATTGAAGAACGCCGTCTCCCTTTAACTGCAGAGGTATTGCTTTCATTGCCTCCATTCTTTTCAGTTACGTTTAGCTCAGAAGTTGCTAATGGAACAATGACCGGAGAAAAATGCAAGCTTGAAGTAGCCAAAATTGGACTTGGGTCATCAGCTGCCAAGACCACATCAGTTATTGTAGCCTTTGGTTGAGCTGTTGGCGGTAAATGGTATGCCATGGGCGACGGATACCATGGTGACGGGTATGGGTGATATTCTTCGCCATGAAGCTCAGCGGCACGCCCATGGGAGAATTCGGGGTCGCGGGTACGGGTATGGGCGAGTACTACCCGTGCCCGTCATGCCCGATTGCCATCCCTAGTAGGGAGGTCGATCCGCAGCAGCCGCATGGGCGGGATCGCGAGGCCCATGCGCCATGAAGACTACTATCAATGGAGATGATGAGAATTTTTTTTATATTTAATATTTATTTTAAAACATTTTTTCAAAACTAATCGCCCGCGCTAAAAAATTGCAGATCTACGCCTGTCGCCTCAAGATGGGCGATCGCCATCGCTGGGCGATCGGTGCTCAAATTTCTAACGGTCACAACGGTCGAAAGCAATGACCGCTTGACCAACGCTCACATGGCCACGCGTCTGCCGTCGATGGTGATCGCCCATGGCTGGGGCGATCGCCTGGGCCCCAGGCGATCGGTGGTATTTTAATCCCCGCGCGAGTAACACTGTGCTCATTTGCTCTGGGGCATCGAAGCGAGAGCAATGAATGAAGTGAAGCTGGGAGAAGAAGAGGAGAGGAAGGAGCGGAAAAAAGAGAGAGGAAAAAAAAGAGAGGAAGGAAAAAGAGGGAAAAAATATTCGTCGTTTTTTGAAGGTAAGTCCGGTAAATTTATATGTTATTTTTTTAAAATTTTAGTATTTTGTAATGTTTAGAAATGTAGAAATGTAGTAATATAGAAATTTAATATAGTACGATGGGTAGTAGAAATATTAGGCAATGTTTAGAGATTTAATGTAGTATTTAGAAATATTAGGATTGTAGTATTTAGAAATGTTGAGAATCAATATAGTATTTAGAAATTTAATCTCGATTTAGGATTGTGTAGTATTTAGAAATTTAATTTATATGTAGTATTTAGTTTGTAATTTATGTGGTGGTTTTTTAAAGAAATATTTAGAAATTAATGTAGTATTAATTGTTTAGAAATATTAGGATTGTGTAGTATTTAGAAAAAATTGAGATTCCATGAAATAGAAATATTAGATAATAGTTAGAAATGTAATGAGTAGAAATTTAATATTATGAATTTAAAACGGTAGGTTAGCCAGATGTTACGCAGGCAATGTTTCGAAAATTGCGACGTAGAAATTATAGGAAGTACGATATATCATGTATATATACAGTTTTTAAGATTAGAACAAATGAATAATATATAGTACCAATTCCGTAATGAAAAAATGGGTAGTCGAATTACTTATTTATAGTCGGATTTGTTAGTATAATGACCATTCGTTTTATACATAGTATTTTAGAATATATTTGAAAACAAGGTAGGCTATGAACATATCGTCAGAATCGTGCTACGCTAGAAATTAGTAGAGTAAAAAATTTGAAAATGCGAATCAGATTAGAAATCAATAGAGTAAAAAATTTGACAATATAATGTAACATTTATATAGTAATGCATGACGTGGTTACATGAAGAAATGTTGATTTTTTAGGTTCGACGTTGTATGCAACAAGAAGATGTCGGAGAAATTATATTTTCAAATATTCTATGGAGATGGGGAGATAGCACAGGACCGGGATGGAGTCGATTTGTCGGCATTTTCAATGATCATCTGGGTATATCTAGGCCGAGAGAGGACATACAGGGTTTGTTGGAGTGGATGTTTTGGATGTTCGGTTTGGATACCCAGAGTGTTAATTTGCGGGTTAGAGCGAAGAGTATGTCGTCTGCAGACTTTTTTATGGAGAGTGGTTCCTATTAACGCGACATCGGCATGGAGGAGCTATGTTGGTACGCCAGAGAGCGGGTGGCCGCTCATGTTCTTCGGTAGATTGGTACTGTGTACCTCCATCGGTGTCGGAGGTTCGTGATGTCGGGTAGATATTACGGAGGAGGGAGGACAGACACGCAACAATGCGATGATGAAGGTGGCGAGACCCGAGAGGCAGGCGACACGAGGTTGGCGGTGGCGAGAGGCGGGCGAGGAGGCACCATGGAGGTGCGGGGTGGCCGACGAGGGGAGGAGGTGGAGCACATAGTTGACTTGATGGAGGAGGAGGACCGTATGCGGATGAGGAAGTCCCCGATGGCTAACGCTTCGGACGAGGAGGACAATACTCTGAGGTGCTGTCCCGGTCGTGGACTAATTATAATTTCAAGACCTAACAATGCATGAAGGAACAGAGATGCATGGGAGTATCATGAGAACGAGGTCGCACAGGGGCGTATATAAAGACAAGGAGGCTGTGATGGATGCGAAGCATCTTGGTCAATGTCTCTTGGCGGCAATTGAGTAGTGAAGTCCGGCAAAAAGACTACGACGTGAAGTGCGTAGTTGACTCGTGCCCATGGCGGTGCATGCATATAAGGGAAGTGGAGGGACTATCGAAATGTTCCATAGTGACGAGCATAATCGCTAATCGGAGGAAGCGAGCAGAGCACCGCAATCGTGGTATCCACTTGGGTGGCAAATGTGTTTCTACTTAGATCGTGGACAATCCTTTTCTTGACCTCGATCCATTATTAGAGCCGTCGAGGAGAGGTTTGAGACAAGATTAGCTACTAAAGGCATGGAGAGCAAAAGAACAGACGGTAAATACGGTTCGACATACGAGGCTTCTTACGAGAATATTCCACACTTGCTCGTGGCAATATCAAGTAGAAATCCGATGACGGTCATCGACCTTCGCGGAGTTTCCGCGAATGGTGCGTCTTGGCGGGCAAGTGGGTCTTCTGGCGGGCCTTCTTCGCCCTCGATGCATAAATACCTTCCGACATCGCCGCCTTGGCCATTTGCATGGGCGGCACATTCTCACAGGAAATACAAGGGCGATTCTAGCGCAATAGCGGTGGGACGCCAACAACCAAGTTCTACCGGTCGCATTGGCCTTCGTGGAGGGGGAAAACACGGAGAGTCTATGGTTTCTTGAAAGAGTCAAGATGGCGGTTGTCCAGACCGCCTCGATGTATGTGTCATCCATGACCGACATGCAGGTTGCCGAGGGCGATCGTGGATATGCAACAAGGGTCCGACGCCGTGGGAGCAAAAAGTGGCTGACCAAGAGCGGCGGTGCATGAGGCACATGGGTGCCAATTTTTTGTCTGTTCAGAACAAGCGACTTATGAACATGTTCAAGCGGTACAGGCAAACAGAACCGGCGGAGGAAGTTCGACTCATTGTGGAGGACGTTGGATGAACTAACCCGTAGCAATCATGAATCCAAGGGACGACGCTAGTTCATCGAGAACCCTATGGTGTACCACGAGCAAGGAGATGACCCCATAGCCTTGGCGCGCCCCGACCGCGCGCAAACATTCGGCGAGGTCGGGACAAGCATAAAGAGTTTCACGATTTGGATACGACACGAGCCGTTGGAGAAATGGTCCTTCGCATGACGAGGGCGGTTCCGTTATGGAATAATGACAACCAACTTTGGCGGAGATTTACAACCGGTAATGAAAGCGCGAGATGCCTTGGTTGGTGGGCATTGTTGAGGGTGTGTTACTAGGCACCCAAAGATATTTCGCTGAGTTGCATGTATGTCGGACAATCGTGTCATACTCGGCGGTTGTCTCTACGCACATGGCCAACAAGACACGGAAGGCAGACACATCGCTTGACAGGAGAGTGGCGAGAGCGGAGGTACCACGTGCATCGCGGTGGCCGGGTCGAAGAGGTGCCACAGGAGAGGACTTCCCATCTCAGGCGTACTCAGCCGCCGATCGCGAGTGCTCTCGCCAGAAGCCACGCCGCTTTGACTTGCCGTGCTTTCTGACGTGATTGCCGCAAAGAAAGCGAGACACACCGGTCGTGTCGTCTGTACATCTCCACTACTACTACAAGCAAAGTGTTTTCAACACGTGGCATAACGAGGTGTACGGCACCGAGTCGATGGATCGTTCACGGCGCCCCCCTCCGGTATCGATGGGTCTGGGACATCCGAATCTTTCAAGCAGAAAGTCGGGCGTCGCAGGACACGGCGTATTAGGAACGATATGGACGAGTCTGAAGCGCGTCGTAATTGTGGATGATGTAATTCTATGTACCATTTATTTGTTGTCCCCGTCATGTAATTTTTGATTGTATGTACCAGTTATTTCTTGTCCCCGTCATGTAATTTTTGATTCTATGTACCAGTTATTTGTTGTCCCCGTCAATGTAATTTTTGATTGTATGTACCAGTTATTTGTTGTATGTGCGCGATCGTGGATATATTTGAATATGGAACATTTCATTACTTTTCATATAATTTTTGCTAGTTGTAACGTGTACCATGTACTTATTATCCGGTTTGTTTTTATTTGGCTCCTATACTTACAAATCGTCCAGTCTGTTTTATTTGCTTTCTAACCATGAATTTGCTTTGTAACCACGCAGGCACAGGTGACGATGGCGCGAGTTGGGCGTGCTGCTGAGGCTACTCCCGAGCTGCTAGACCAGGAGGTGGACTTGACCCACCAGTCTAGGTTGTCCGCAGAGGGGTCGGCCGGGGACATCATGGTCTCGAGTCTTCAAGGAGTTTCTTCGGATCGACCCGCGTTGGGTTCCACAGTAAGCTGGCGACTTTTCCTACTCTTTTGCTTACCTATTAATGGAATTTTAACGACGCTACACACCACGTGCGAGATTCTGAGTCACGGCTTACTTCCGATTCTCACGGATGGTGGAGCAGACGATCGTGGAGGCCCCGACGCCTCGGGGTTCTCAGACGACCGGTCCCCCGCCGATCGCGCCGTGGACCGGTGGAGACCGGAGATACACACGTTCCACCTACCCTACGGAGAGATGGCTCCCACGCTGCAGGACGTGTCGTACCTCCTAGAGCTCCCCTGCGCGGGCCGTGCAGTTGTGCCGCGCGACACCCCCGCCGCGTGGCTTGCGACTGAGGCGCGCTTCGCCAGTGTGCTGACACCCCCCAGCCCCGTCGTGACGTATCCATGGCGGATGCATAAGGTGTCCGTAAGCGTGTCGCTCCAGTTCACAGTTAGTACCTCGCTCATTGTAACCGCGGACACGACCGAGTCTGCCGACAATATTGTACCGAATCTGCCGCGGCCGAGCATCTCCACCGAGGCCGACGCGAGGACTCGCACGCGCCCGAGGCGTACTGCATTATTCGTGTTTGGTTGGTACTGTTCCGCCCTCGCGACGGGACACGGTGGAGCCGACTTTTGATCGAAGTTCGCCGGTTTATCGCCGACACCCGTGAGCAGTAACACATTTCGTTTAAATCTCTTATGACAGACATGTCTAACTTTGCCGCTGCAAGCAGATGGTGCAATGGTCGTGGGGCTCTGCGTGCTCGCTGAGCTTGTACAGGGTCTTTGCGAGGCATCTCCGGTAGGGACAGTAATCGCTCTTGACGGGTTGCGTTACTACGCACTGTGGTCTGGAGCACTTCTCCGTCAGCGAGCCGTTGTCGGCCGGTCTCGTACTCACGTGAGCCGCACCACCAAAGAAGCAGAGATCGACCGCCCACTATGGGCTCAGATCTTTCATTGATGTGTATGCCCCTTGTATCTAACCCCATACTTTGGACACTTTAATAACATGCACTACTTTTTTTCCCCGCGGGTGTACGCCCACCGCAGTTAAGAAGGTGTACCGAGTTCGTTCGAGTTTGACAGTCGCATGACGAGGACGTCGCGGTGACACCGCATGTACCCGCGAGGTCCACGTCCGAGCACCTCACGGGCTGTCAGAGCTTTGCTGGCGTGACCATCAGCTCTGGCTCACCCGTAAGGCCCTCATCTTCAACCTATTCGTCGAGGAGTACTCGCCGACCGAAAGTGTCTTCGCAGCGATTGACCTCTTCGAGTTTCGCCGACTACTCACACTGTCTCACGTGCCGCGCACAAGTAGGTGTCCTGAGCACAATACTTACTATTCCCGCGGAATGCATGTTGTATGTAAATTGTCGTTTTTGCATTGCAGGATGACTCGGTCGAGGCATCCACAGGGCACTCCATTCGCCATCGCATGGCACCGTGGGAGTTGCAATGGGAGAGGCGGCGGACACGGTGGGATTTGAGACCCGGCCGTCGACCGCCACATACGACGATTACATGGAGTGGTTCAAGGCCATGACTCGACTCACGGTTGGGTACACACCACGAGTATGCCGCAGCCCCGACGCCGGTGTCGGAGACGCACCCTTCCAGACATGTCCCGGAGGGAGAACTACGCAGAAGGGTCACCCGTCACCCTACACGTATGTTTTATGTAAATTACCTCATATCGAGTGGCATTACTTGCAGGCACGTCTTGCAGGGCAGATGTACGGGGAGGTGGAGTCCGTGATAGCGGACGACGCGACGCCACGCCACTCCCGCTCAAAGGCGGGAGCTTTTCTCGGCCACCGCGGGTTATTGTTGGTGTGCGGCCATCGACCGCCGGGTCGGGGCCGAGACGTGGTCTTGTGGCAAAGACGTCCCCATCGATCAACAACTCCCCGCCTAGTGGAGCCGTGCCCACACCTCGCCAAATTAATCGGCCCGCAGGTTCGGACGTCACCGAAGACGAGCCCTCGTGTCCTCCCCGCCTGACGCAGATGACACCGTGGGGTCACGAGGGCCGACCTTCGAAGTTTCGCCAGACACCGCGATGGCAGCGTGGGGTGACGCGATCTTCGTCTCATGCCGCAGCGAGGCCCCACGGTGCTTACGGCTACTCGCTCACGCACGACGTTGACGCCGTGGATGCTTTCGACGTGGAAGCGATTCATGTCCACCGAGTACCTCGCCCACCACCCCAGCAGACACCCGAAGTCGCCGACAGACTACACTACCCTGTCGTGCGCACCGCAGGTCGGTAGGAGGGTCGTCTCGTCTCCGTCGCCACTCACGCATACCCACCGGCGGATCGAGGCGTCGTCGT
The DNA here is from genome assembly GCA_036346375.1 of Guadua angustifolia. Classification (NCBI taxonomy): domain Eukaryota; kingdom Viridiplantae; phylum Streptophyta; class Magnoliopsida; order Poales; family Poaceae; genus Guadua; species Guadua angustifolia. The sequence goes on from CM070503.1 coordinate 29,931,057, forward strand.
GATCGACTTATTGCACGCTTATACGCTTGTAATTTATTTATCTTCACCACCATGTTGTCTAACTATCTCGAACTAAGTGCTTGCATTTGCGTAGGTTTTCTTTTCTTAGCCATGTAAATGCAAGCACCATTTACTTATTTTCGCAACCGCGTCGAGCAACGCCCGCCAACTCGACAATAGATAGGTGATACCTCGACTTATTTTCGCAACTTCGCGCCGCGAGCGAAGCGAAGGTTATAAAGGGTAAATATCGCCTGGGTATGGGGCGATCGCTCGATACTGGGTAAAAATAGCATGCTGTGAAAATGTCACGAGGCACACTGCCCGATGGTAAATATCGCCCTGAAATGGGGCGATCGCCCAATAGCCCTGGAATGGGGCGATCGCCCTGATATTGGGCGATCGCCCCATTTCAGGGCAATATTTACCATCGGGCAGTGTGCCTCCTGACATTTTCACAGCATGCTATTTTTTTATCGTGCTTCCTGCTTCGTGTTTGCTCTCCGAGTGCCTATATAAGAAGCACGACAGTAGATGAAGAACCAAGGTGAAAAGGCATTGACGCTGCAGTTCTGTGGAGTAACCCCTCACCACCACTATCAGGGCACAATGTCGTTCTCTGTCCGCCTCTTGACAGCGAAGTCATCCCGCCGAATATCCGGATGCGATGAGCGCCGACGCCCATTCGCCGGAGTTGCCCGACCAAATGCGATGCAACCTCACCGCCAAGATGATGCAATCTACCCATGGAGACACGGCCGCAGCACTCACTCATCACAGTTCCGCACCTACAAGGTAAACCTCTTGGTGTCCACACTGTCTGAGGTAACACTACCATCTCATGCTTCGTTCTTTCTTTTCTCAAAGACAAGGACCGGTGTTGCTTCTTCCAATGGATCGACGGGTAGAACGACGCGACTCTTAATTTCTCTACAACCGCCATGACGCCAAACCCGCTTCGCCCGAGAACTTCACCCGGTGGGAGAGGCCGCCAGGATATGTCCCTTTTCTAGATCGACCAGAGCTTAGGGCCGGTGTGCAAGGGGCCAACCAATCAGTGAGTTTCAAGCGATATACTCATGTTAAACTCACAAAGTAGTAGTTCTAAACCAGTTCATCGCACACAGGAGTTCAAAAGGACACTTGCGAATTCGCTCAAGTCAAAGGAGAAACCTCCTCCAGGGCCACCCGCAAGCCCCGACGTTTGCGAACATAGCTCGCAGCGGTGGTTGATACCGCCATGATGATCTAGCGGACCGAGATTCTACCGGTGCCCTTGGCCGAGGATGAATGGTGCGGCTACTTCAAGCTGGGTGGACCCGAGACGCACCACCCACATCTCATGCTTCGGTGTGGGATAACTGGGGAGCAACCCTCTGTGGTGCCACTACCGCCTGAAAAAGCGGACCCGAAGTGCGCCACGGTGTTATTCAACGATCAAGCGGGCATCTTGCATTGATTGCGATTGCACGCTTCGGTTGTCCAAGGATAAGCCCAACACACACCTCCTCGCACCATATAGTGGAGTGCGAGCGAAAAGCAAAGGCGTCTCCGCATGTCTCCGCCAATGCACCAAAACAATAGAGGTGCAAGAGGTTCCTCCTCCTCTCGAAGAAGAAGGACAAGGGAAGCGGCCGTACGAGGTCCGCACCACGCAACAAGTCCTTGGCGCTATGCAGACCAACCAGAACCCGTGTATTAACATAGGGGACGCCGAATCGGGATGACATGCCCATATGGGAGGCGAAATCCACATAAAAAGACCAAAAATTAAATCTTACACACCGAGACGACGGCATAGGCCACCCAATGGGCGGCATACCGAGCACCGCGGATCCCCATGGAGTTCTTTCATAGTAGAGACTGAGTGGTGTCCGAGGACAAATCGCAAAATTTACACGGGGAGGTAATATGCGAAAATGTTGGACATCATTCGGCTGTACCAGATATTTGAACGATCATTTGTTCTACCATGACGAACATTGCTTTCGTTAGTTAGTTAAATCAAGCAATTTCGTCACCGTTGTAATGCCCTTCTAATATAATCTAATCTACTGCTTATTTTATCATCTGAACTTTCACTGTATGTGCCCTTCAAATTTTCTAACGTAGTTTGTTTCATTTTTCATTCGGTTCAAACTTGTCGGCCAGCGTTTTATCAGCACAGTTGTATTGTTTGAATTTTAAAAAATTCCTCACATCTTCAAATCATTTGAAATTTTTATGGTAATATCACTGCTATATCAGGAACCTCCATAAAAAATTTCAAAATTTTTCGACGCCGTAACTTATGTGGTTTCATGTCCGCGAGTGCCTTTTTCGATTTTTGTAACTTCCTACCGGGGCAACGTCTGGCTATCTCGCCCATACGTACGTGGTAGTCCGCGTTGCGTAGGTCGCCCTTGATTTTTCCCATATTTTTTGGGCCGTATCCGGCTTATCCCGCGGGCCTACGAAAACCCCTAAGTGGCCACGATTTCTGTGGTTTCATGGCCGCGAGTGCCTTTTCCGATTTTCGCAACTTCCTGCCGAGGCAACGTCTGGCTATCTCGCCCATACGTAAGTAGTAGCACGCGTTGCGTAGGTCCCTCTTGATTTTTCTCGTATTTTTGGATGGATCCATTGTCCATGGGTCGAAAACCCTTAAGTGGCCACGATTTCACCGCGGTTCGTGGCGCGAGTGCCTTTTCCGTTTTCACAACCGGACCGGGGCAACGCCCAGCCATCTCTACTCAGTATGTAAGTGGTAGCCAGCGTTGCGTGGGTCGCTTTGTGATTTTCTCGTATTTTTTACCAGATTTGGACCATACGAGCCACGAAAATCCTAAGTGGGATGCGATTATCACTAACAAAGGAAAATAATTTTTCGGTAAAGTGAAACAACAAGAAGTTTTTTATTTCGTAATTGTTCCGGTTCAATGCAACAATTTTTGTACAAACAATTTATGAAAAAATTGCCAAAAAAATTGTTATAGATGTTCGATCGCCCAGTCGCGGCGAAGTGTATTTTTAATATTTCACTACTGCCGTTAGAAGTGGAATTGCGCCGTTAGTTGAGGCACCGATCGCCTCAAAGAAGGGGCGATCGCCCGTCTATTAGGCGACGGGCGGGTAGATCTGCAATTTTTTAGCGCGGGCGATTAATTTTAAAAAATGTTTTAAAATAAATATTAAATAAAAAAATCGAGATGATGAACCCGCGCGTGGCGGTGGCGTGTTGGGGGGTGTGTAGGCAGGCCGGTGGACCGGCCACGCGGATGCCGAGAAGGCGCGACTAACGGACGCCTTGGCGACCGCGGTTGGCGTCTTGCGTCTTGCGGCGAGAAGAGGATCATCGCCGGTCGGTTCTCTGATGCTTCCAAGACCTGCAAAGTGCCAGAAGGGGGATCATCGCCGGTCGATTCACCTGCTTTCTGAGCCTGTATAGCAGACGTTTGTTCAGCTCTACCTCTCGGTTTCATACTCGGGGCTTTCGTGCAGTCAAGTCCAACAACAAGTTCATCCCGCCAAAAAAAAAAAGATGTCCATCGAGTTCCTCTTAGGGGTGGGCATTCGGTTTTTTCGGTTTAATCGGTTCGGTTTTTTCGGTTTTAAAATAATTCGGTTTTTGAAAATTAGAAACCGAATTTCTCGGATAAAATAAAAACCGAATCAATTAACCTAAATATTTGGTTCGGTTATTCGGTTTTTGGTTAACCAAATATGAATAACACTAGGTAAATTAGATTTAGTTTTTCTCATATTGCAACACAAAATATGGATAAACCCATACAATATTCATATGTAATTACAATATAAGCATAATAAAATATATAAATATACTAAACATATGCATAAATGTATTATAACATGTGAATTGTTTAGTGATTTTAGGAAGAATACTATAAAAATGTTATTGTATATAGGCTATTCGGTTATTCGGTTATTTCGGTTTTTGAAAGCGAAAAACCGAACCGAACACCGAAAACTGAATTATACCAAAACAAAAACCGAACCGAAAACCAAAAACCGAAATAACCGAAATAATCGGTTAATTCGGTTTGGTTCGGTTCGGTAATTCGGTTTCGGTTTAAAAATGCCCACCCCTAGTTCCTCCACTCCAGCTCTAAAGCACTTTCCAATCAGAAAAATGGCTCAGAAAATAAAATATATATATATGAAGCTGGTAAACTCCATATAGTCAAGGAAATAAAGTAGTGATTAATTACATAGGAAATTTTTTTCTTTTTTTTTAAAAAAATGAGGACAATAGTCATTAGGTGATTTTTTGGATGTGAGTTTCATGAGATAAAACAGATGTGATAATTGTTGAGAAATTAGACATTTTCCAGATTAAATTTCGAATATAAATCATGAACAGCATCACAGAAACTAGCATGTATATCTCTAACATACTAGATAACACGAACATCATGATCATCTTGATAAACATGATTAACCACGAGATCGAAGCGGATCGAACATCTTGGCGCGAAGAGGATGACGGCGTTACGGTGCGGTTGCGGTGTTGACGTAGTAGGTGCGGTTGCGGTGTTGACGAGGTCGACGTTGGTGACGGCGCGTCGCAGGAGCCGCTGGCTACGACGACGTCCAGCAGCAGGTACAGGAAGACGAGCCGTGGTGACGATCTTGAGCAGTCGCGCAGAGCGCTTCCCAAAAACCTTATTCGCCCTCTCCCGGTGCAGGATCTCGAAGACGAAGGGTTCCGGAGACCTGCTCCCCCGATTGCAGATGCACGTCGGCGCTCGGGATGGAGAAGATTACGACGGCGGCGGCAGCAGTGCGTGGTGGCAAAACCCTAACGATGTGTTTTTACATATCTCTCTACACGGGTGCACGACGCAGTATTTATAGGGTTACTCTAGTAACCGTGACCGAACGTGACTCGAGGACGTGCTACGATCGGAGTCTGTTACGGAGTCCGTATCTCATACTGCAAACGCGACTATCCCGGGTAGCAAAAAGAATAAACTACAAAAGGAGGCTGCGTCTGCGCAAGGCCCTAGACCGGATTTCGGCGGACCATTCACGCAGGTGCCGCACGCCCGCGCCCCGCGCCCCGGCCCGTGCCCGAGCCCGGCGAGGCAAGGCGAGGCGAGCGCGCGCGTGTGGGCTTTCTCCCTTTCTCCCACATGGTTCTAGGAAGGTGGAGAGAACTCTTCCTTATAAGTTGGTCATCCTCCACCTCCACAAGCAATATGGGACTAATGTTTGCACACATGTCTCCTCATGAGTGGGCTTTTGAGATTTTCTAGGAATTATTTGTCTCAATTAAGTGGGCTTGGCCCAAATAATCCAACAATCCCCCACCAGATCTCAAAGTCCATTTAGAGATTTACCAATACTTACTACTGTTTAATATACCAGCATTTCAGCAGAGATTAAGTTGAACTTCGCTTAGAGCTCTAAGCTACACCCATCCACAACTTGAACAATGGACTATGCCTTGAATTGCAAGTTTTGTGTGAACAGTTTCACTCAAAGTCATAATCGATACCTAGTCGCCAAGAGCCTTCTCCATGGTGGAGCATATGAGTCGTACTCCATGGTCTTTTCATGAGCTTACTAGAGATCACCCGAGTCTCATAAACTGCGACTTTAGACAATGGGTTTATATAGGTGTGTTCTTTCAAGAATGCTCAGAGAACAAAGATCTTCGCTAGTTATAGCCAATAGAAACACATTAAGGCATATCGCCATCCCGCCTTCAAAGATTTTGAGAGTATTGCATCTTCACTTAGAGAGGGTAACAGATTACTCTCCTCAGTTCGCCAATAGCTTGTTTTACCCAGGACCCAATTCACGGGATCTCCGATCACAAAGGCTGGGTTACCACTATTGCAACTTATATGGGTCTCATACCCATCTACCTCGATGCACCTTCTATCACATTCCGTGATAGTCCCTTCGTAAAGGGATTTGCCAGGTTTTTGTCTGTTTGAATATAAGTCACACTTATAACTCCGGAGTTTCTCAATTTCCTGACAGACTTCAGTCGTCTTTTGATGTGTCTTGATGACTTCGCATTATCCTTAGCACTGTTCACTTTAGCAATCACAGATTGATTGTCACAGTTCAAAAGGATAGCTGGTATTGGTTTTTCAACCACCGGCAAGTCCATCAAGAGCTCACGCAGCCAATCTGCCTCTCTGATGGTCAGATCTAAAGCAGTGAGCTCTGCCTCCATGGTTAACCTTGTCAAAATGGTCTGTTTGTAAGACCTCCATGACACTGCACCAACACCAATGGTAAACACATATCCACTAGTAGCATAGAGCTCATCAACATCAGAAATCCAGTTCGAGTCACTATATCCCTCAAGCACTGCAGGGTGCCCTGAATAGTGAATCGCATAACTCATAGTACCTTTCAAATAGCGCATTACCCTTTCAAGTGCATGCCAATGATCAGAACCCGGGTTTGACATGAACCTACTCAATTTGCTCACAGCAAATGATATATCAGGTCTCGTTGCACCAGCAAGATACATGAGCGAACCGACAATCTGAGAATATCTCAATTGGTTTAAGCCAATTCTCTTATTCTTTCTCAATGTCACACTAGGATCATAAGGAGTGGAAGAGGGCTTGCTGTCCATAAAGCCAAACCGGCTCAAGACCTTCTCCACATAGTGGGATTGCGAAAGAGTAATCCCACTCTCATCCTTAATAAGCTTGATGTTCAGAATTACATCAGCTTCTCCCAGATCTTTCATATCAAATTTCTTTGACAGAAAAGACTTGACCTCATTGATCACATCAATATTTGTGCCAAAGATCAGTATATCGTCCACATAAAGGCACAATATAACTCCTTCACCCCCACCATAGCGATAGTATACACATCTATCAGCCTCATTAATGACAAAGTTCGCAGAAGTTAAAGTGGTGTCAAACTTCTCATGCCATTGCTTAGGTGCTTGTTTCAGGCCATACAAAGATTTCAATAATTTACACACCTTGCTCTCTTGACCCTTTACTACATACCCATCAGGCTGCTCTATGTAGATTTTCTCATCTAACTCTCCATTAAGGAAAGCTGTCTTCACGTCCATCTGATGAACGAGAAGACCATATGAGGCAGCCAGGGAAAGTAATACTCGAATGGTGGTCATTCTAGCAACAGGTGAATAAGTATCAAAGAAATCTTCGCCTTCTTTTTGGGTGTAACCCTTAGCCACAAGCCGAGCTTTGTACTTCTCAATAGTACCATCAGGCCTAAGCTTCTTCTTGAACACCCAATTACAGCCCACAGGTTTACAGCCACAGGGTCGTTCAGTCACCTCCCAAGTCCTATTGGCGAGAATCGAGTCCATCTCATTCTGGACAGCTTCTTTCCAATTGTCTGCATCTGGAGATGCATATGCCTCTGCAATGGACGTGGGAGTATCATCCACGAGGTACACAATAAAATCATTACCAAAGGATTTTTCAATCCTCTATCTCTTGCTCTTTCTAGGAGCTTCATTGTCATCCTCCTCTAGGATTTTCTCAAGTGGTTGCTCAGAAGACTCAACAGGTGTAATAGTCTCAGGAATTATCTCAGAAGAAAATCTAGAAGTGCTATGCATATCTTTCATCGGAAATATATTCTCAAAAAACATAGCATCACGAGACTCCATAATAGTATCAACATACATATCAGGCACATCAGATTTAACTACTAAAAATCTATAAGCGATGCTCACGAGCATATCCCGTAAAGACACAATCCACTGTCTTAGGCCCGAGCTTACGCTTTTTGTTAATCGGTACATTGACTTTCGCCAAGCATCCCCATGTGCGCAAGTAAGAAAGTGATGGTTTTCTTCCAACCCACTTCTCGTAAGGGGTCTTCTCCATGTTTCTGTTGGGAACTCTATTCAGATATGACATGAAGTCAACCTGACCTCCCCACCATGCCTTAGATAAACCAAAGAAGGTGTCAACATGGCGTTCACCAAGTCGGTCAACGGCGGTTTTTCCTCTCGGCAATCCCGCTTGATTCAAAGTAGTAGGGAGGTGTCCTCTCATGAATAATACCATGTTCCGCACAGAAATCATCAAAGATTTTGGGAAAAAATTCGCCACCACGATCCGACCTAAGACGTTTGATCTTTCTCTCTAGTTGATTTTCAACTTCAGCTTTATAGATTTTAAAGTAGTCTAGCATCTCGTCCTTAGTTTTCAACAAGTAAACATAGCAAAATCTAGTCGCATCATCAATCAATGTCATGAAATATCTCTTTCCACCCTTTGTCAACACACCATTCATTTCGCAAGATGATCGAATGTATGAGTTCTAGAGGTGCCAAGTTCTCTCCTCACCGCCTTGTGAGGCTTTCGAGGTTGCTTCAATTGCACACAACTATGGCACTTAGAACCTTTGGCAATAGTGAAATTGAATTAAACTCATCTTTGGAAAGCCGATTCATAAGACCAAAATTAATGTGGCATAAACGAGAGTGCCAAGTACTCGCATCAACATTAACACTACCACGATATGGTTCACAGACTTATTATTGAAATCTAAAAGGGAAAAGCGGAACAAGCCTCCGCACTCATAGCCTTTACCAATAAATAGTCCATGCTTGGACACAACTACTTTATTGGACCCTAACACTACCTTAAACCCATCTCTGCATAGAAGGGAGCCACTAACGAGATTCTTGTTGATAGAAGGACATCTTTGCACGTTCTCACCGCACGATCTTTCCCGGTGAACTTCAGATCCACTGTGCCAGTGCCATGAACAGAAGCATGTGATCCATTCCCCATCAGGACGGAGGAATCCCGAATGACCTGATAAGAAGAGAACATATTGATGTCATAATACACATGAACATTAGCACCCGTATCAATCCACCAACTGGAAGACTGAAATACTGATAATACAGAAGGTAAATTACCATACCCTGCGTCTCCAGCATTGCTAGCGGTCACTGTGTTGACAGCCTTGGACGTCTGTCCATTGTTGGCCTTTTTCCCTCGACGGTCTGCACGATCAGGGCATTCCTTGGAAAAGTGTCCAACCTCACCACATGTGAAGCAGGATAGCTCAGCCTTGTTCATCTTCTTCTTGAAGGTGGTAGTCTTGTTAGGCTTGTTTTTCCCTTTGTTCTTGCCGTAGTTCTTCTGAACCATGTTGGCGCTGGATCGCCCTCGGCTCCTTTACCATTGAAATCCTTAGCCGAGCCTTCTCTTCAACATCAAGGGACGCCATCGATTTTCGATCGATATCTTTGTCCTCTTATGTTTTAGAGTAGTGCGAAACTCCTCCACGAGGGCGGTTTTGCAATAATGCAACCGCCACAAAAGGATCGGGTAAGATACATTCCAGGAGTTCGAGTTCCTTGACAATGCACTGTATCTCATGGGCTTGCTCTACAACAGAGCGATTATCACCATCTTATAGTCATGAAAGTTTTCCATGACATACGATTCCATCGCTGCATCCGATGCACCGAACTTGGCGTTCAGTGTATCCCACAATACCTTCGCATCTGTTATGTGCATGTACACATCACACAGACGGTTGGCAAGAACGCTAAGAATGCATCCCACGAAGAGAGTATTGGCATCCGTGAAACTCTTCTGCTACTCAGCAGAGAGATCACCTTCAGGCTTGCCTTTACTAACCCAGAATACATTCATAGCCGAAGCGAGCGTGACCTTGACTTGCCACCTCTTAAAGTGCACACGTGAGAATTTCTCCTACCTCGGTCGTCGGCAAATCCAGCCATTGTTAATCCAAGAAATGTCTACAATAAGGTTTTTGGATTGTTGAGAAATTAGACATTTTCCAGATTAAATTTCGAATATAAATCATGAACAGCATCACAGAAACTAGCATGTATATCTCTAACATACTAGATAGCACGAACATCATGATCATCTTGATAAACATGATTAACCACGAGATCAGAGCAGATCGAACATACTGAGCAGAAGAGGATGACGGCGCGTTACGGTGTTGACGTAGTAGGTGCGGTTGCGGTGTTGACGAGGTCGACGTTGGTGACGGCGCGTCGCAGGAGCCGCTGGCTACGACGACGTCCAGCAGCAGGAACAAGAAGACGAGCCGTGGTGACGATCTTGAGCGATCGCATGAGCGCTTCCCAAAACCTTATTCGCCCTCTCCGGTGCGGGATCTCGAAGACGAAGGGTTCCGGAGACTGCTCTCCCGATTGCGGATGCACGGCGCTCGGGATGGAGAAGATTACGACGGCGGCGGCAGCAGTGCGTGGTGGCAAAACCCTAACGATGTGTTTTTGCATATCTCTCTACACGGGTGCACGACGCAGTATTTATAGGGTTACTCTGGTAACCGTGACCGAACGTGAGGCTGCGTCTGCGCAAGGCCCTGGACCGGATTTCGGCGGACCATTCACGCAGGTGCCGCACGCCCGCGCCCCGTCCCGAGCCCGGCGAGGCGAGCACGCGCGTGTGGGCTTTCTCCCTTTCTCCCACATGGTTCTAGGAAGGTGGAGAGAACTCTTCCTTATAAGTTGGTCATCCTCCACCTCCACAAGCAATATGGGACTAATGTTTGCACACATGTCTCCTCATGAGTGGGCCTTTGAGATTTTCTAAAATTATTTGTCTCAATTAAGTGGGCTTGGCCCAAATAATCCAACAATAATGCACCTCCTATATATCAAGATTGGTTTAGAATAGTGGGATGCTGACCATCAATCCACGTGTATTTTGAATTCGATCGCAGTGGACTGGTGTCATCTCAAATCCATTCTACAAAACAGATAAGATGAATAGATGATAGCCCCATCCATATTTTTCTTTCAAAAAAAGATGATATGTCAATACGATAGCCCTTATCCATGTACCATCTAGACGACTCCCTCCCGTACGAATAATCGAACGTGCTAACATGTCATCGTATTTAGACGTCCTGATCTGTTCACAAAAAAAGATGCAGAGAAAGTTCAGAGTCCAGACACGACAAGAGACCTACGAGCTAGCAGGCTACCACGTGAGCTTCTCTGAGTGGCGATTAGCAAAGCATTGATGCCCTTGTCCACCTTTCTCGGCTTGTAAGGGCTGCATTGCATGTCTGACTTCAAACGTAGAACATCGCAGTCCAAATTTGTCAATACAGAATGCAGTGGCGCTCGCTCAGTCTAGCCTCACACTTTGACATATCAAGTGAAGGCTCCATTCTTTCCATCTCCTCCTGCCGTCCTTTTTTCTAGATTCAGTGGGAAACAGCTTGAGATCGCTGCAAATCTAGGTTAGTGAGTTGTTGCACTGAAGTTTCCTCTCAGGCATGGTCTTTGGAAAATATCTTCCCCCTGAAGATGTTCCAAAATTAGATGGGAGTTGTGCCCTCAGGCTAGGTTCAGTGAGCAGTACTGCTTACTAACAATGACAAAATCACGGGACAGAGTTTGTTATGCTCCAAAGGTCTATTGTGCCACCGCTACTTTCAGAACCAAGAAAGGTGTTCAGTTCTTTTTTTCTCCGTATAGTCCGTCGGATTTTCCCGCTTAGTAGTTTCAAGAATTGCACCAGTTTTAGCTTCTGAAATTCGGTTCGGTGAACCAGTGATCGCTATGAAATCAAGATTAATTAGTTTTACGGACAGAATTACTAGGCAGGTAATTAAGCGTATTGTAATGACACGATGATTTCTCCATAAGCATGGTGAGATTTTTTCAGGGGAAAAAAAACAGCTAGTACTTTCCAAGTACAGAAAAGGGCCCTTCTCTTGAGGGAGCCAGAGATCTTCAGTCCTTCACAGCTCTGCGACAGTTTGCAGGCGGCTCTCCTCCATCCAATGTTGTCTAAAGTGTCAGACACAATTCTCTCCTCCTCGTCTTGTTCCCGCTCCACTCCACTGGAAAGAGAGCCGGAAAAGAACGTCGCAGCGGCTGTCAGAAAATGAGGCTTGGAAAATGTGTCGCGCAAATGGGGCCCTTGCTAATTGTGTGTGATTCTAAAATCAGGAGCATCTTACCATCCGCATTCTGTGAGTAATTAGCTTGTTAAATTCCTTAAGCAAAGGACTAATTGATGAATTTACTGGGAACTTAGGCTCAGAAAAGTGTCAAGTATGAAAACAGGAGAATTGGGGGTTGATAGCATGTGCATGGGAAAAATATATTTAGCTTGTAAAAAATTCCACATGCAGGATGCCATTGCAAATTGCAAGCTTAGGAGATAAGATGGAATTATTTTGTTAAGTTGCCTCAAGAGAGTATCTTTCCGCAGTAAGATATTGTATTGAATTCGATCGTCGAGCACTTGCTACTTTGGCTACAATTAGGATTGAGGGAATCACATGATCTGCAAAATCCTGACATAGTTGCATCCCTGACATACAAAGGATACCAGCTGAACCGGACTAGACTGGTAAAAAAATATCGGTCCAAAAAAGTTCTAAATGTAAATTTTGAATTAAAATTGATGAACTGTCATTCCGGGTGGTAACTGTCCAAAAACCGGTTTAATTTTGAGTTTAATTTTTGTTTAATAAAATTGATGAATTATAATTTTGAGTTTAATTTTTGTTTAATAAAATTTGGCTGATTTAAAACCGGTGACCAGTAGCGGAGGGTGTCCGACATTTGTGTCGTTTCTGGTTTTTTAATCCTTCGTACGAACTACTGTTCTTCAGACGCATACAGAGGCTTGCAATGGCAAACAAAATATCTCTCTTGCCTGCGCAGCAGAAGATGAAAGGGGCTAGCATATGCCAGTGGAACCTCGCTTTATTTCCGGGACGGCATTTCGGCCATTTCTCATGGAACATTCAGATTCACCAGCCTTCACCGCTTTGGTAAAATCTATGGATTGGACAGTCAAAAAAACACACACACGAATCAGCCTAAACACATCACATATATGCTGCCACTAGTGAGTGCTGTGAAGCTATGGCATGCATTACTATTTCAAGAATCTGAGCAGTGTGATTGTGTGAAGGGACAGATGATTCCGAGCAACCGGCGCAAAGCGACGATCTTTTTTTCTGAATATTAGATCAAATGAATTGTCAGACATCATTGGATTGTTCTTATCTATCAAAAGTGGAATTAATTGCCCTTTGAAGGAAAAGGAATGAAAGGGAAGGCTCATTTGCCTGGAAGCACCAATAGGGAATTGTTTTTCCGAGTGCGAGGAAAGAAAGGATAAGAGTTTACAGACAAGTTCATGTGATCCTTATAGTTTGCCGGGAAAATTTGAATCCTATAGGTCACCTTTGGTTTAGGGAGGCTAGATTTCAAATGATCGCTTCTCAAACATGTTTCTTACCGCGAAAAGGACATGACAAGCAGGGAATGGCACAATATTTCTGGAAGAAATTGCTAAGTCGGTTGTATGATGAAAATATGAACTATTAAGGTAAAACAAAAAGGGCTAGGGTTCTAGTAATTACAGAGTATTATTATATCAGGTTTATGTCAGCTGTGATCTACCCATCTGCTCGGTGGATGTTTGCTGTTAGTTACCAGGTGATGGGAGGAGACATCAGATGGTGTGCACTCATTCTGCCTATTTTTAAGTCGATCGATCTCTAGCCTCTTGGTAGCCTACCATCACTAGCGAATCATGATATACAACTATAGCGAACATGCTTGAGAACAAGAACAGACAGATCAAGAACACGAGATGGCCCTTTGGCTTTTGCATAAGGCTGAAGCTTGAAATGCCTCTGATTGATGGATAAGATTTGGACTTGAAATAGCTCTGTCTAAATCTACTTTATCAGTGTCTAGGAATGAGAGGTTTGTGAGAATGTTTGAGCTCTTGCATGTCGTGGGACTTCGGCTGCATTAGACCGCCACTTTTCAAGGCAGATGCATGATACAGCCGACGACCGAGATCGCGGCTGAGCCCACACGGTTTCTTCTTCCCCTTTTCGTTTTCTTTTTTGTGCAAGTGCCATGAAACTGGCAGTTTGATCAGGTCGAACACATCTTGCTTCGCATGGAAATTAATTAGGTCTTCGATAGGAAGGCCACACGTAGGTCATGTATGAACTGAATCTTCTTCAGTTAACGAAAGGGGCAACATGGTTTCTCCTGGGTCACTCTAGAGTTAGCCTATCACTGTTCTAGTCTTTTCTCCCTTAATTTCTACGGGTACCGAAGAGTATTTATCTTCAGACTTACAGCTGATAACTTAACTGAAAGATGCTTTTCCATTTAGCGAGTGAATTTACCCGTGACCATGCCCAGTTGAACTTTGTCACGGTGGGCAATAAACCAACGGTTCTTTCGACGGAAGATGTCGCATGCATCATGTACTACTTTCAATATGGAAGAGTGGGCAACCTGCATGCAGCCTACCTGAATGTCTAAATCAGCAAGCAATACATGAGGCACTTTACCTGAATGAGGATATAGGTAAGCTAGCTTCACTGCTGGTCACCCGAGAGTAGCACGCATGCAATTTACACATGAAATTCCAATGACCAGAATGTTAGTTTCTTGCTTACTTGTCCTCTCCTATCCGTATATATATGTTGGAAGTAATGCTTACGCATTCAGGTCAAAGAAAACTGCATGTTGTGCACAGTATTACACTACGACTAAGTACTAATTAACATCTCACAGTAATATTGAATAGATATTGTATTCCAATCTCCAAAACCATAGACGTCTATCTTGAACAAATTTACATAGATAGATATATATACTACGTACATATATATATACACACTAATATAACACCGATCACTTATTCATTAGTAGCTCACCCTTAGATTTAGCCGTAGCGTAAACAAAGGAAGCGAAAGAACGCAACGCGGTAACAGAACCAAACCATTAATTCTTGATCATCTTCCCGGCCGGCCTCCAGCTAGCTAGCTCGGATCACCCAGCCCATGCAAAGCCCTCTGCATGCATGCATGCTCGATCAAGCCGCGGCCGGGGCCGGCGTCGGCTGCACCTGATCGGTGCAGCTGGACTGGTTCCGGTGGAAGTTTTCGATGAAGATCGTCGCCTTGTTGTCGACGTCCCGCTCGCCGACGCACGGCCTGCCGTCCTCGTCGCTCGGCCGCACCCTCTGTGGCCGGTACCCGGCCTCCTCGTACGACCCGGAAGAGAGGCACCCTCCCATTGTAGAACGATCTAGCCTTGTTTCTTCCTAGCTAGGTTCTTGACACACGCTAGCTTTGAGTATGCAGGTGCTAGCTAGGAAGTAGCTATAGGAGGCTGCAGTCGTCGTTGCTTAGCTTCGAATGGCAGGTAAGGGGGGTGCAATTTATAGCCGAGCCGAGTTGGCGAGGGAAGGAGCCCTGAAGCTTAGCAAGCTAAGCTAGCTAGCTGTGCGATTCAACAAGAATCTACGTACGCGGTTAATTATTCCCTGCAAGTTGCACCACGGTTTCGACGGTCAGGATTGGTCCAGAGGAAACGTGCGATTAGACCGTAGCACAATTAATATCGGCTGGTGACTGGTGGCGAGCAGTGTTGTTGCGGCCATTCTTTTTGTTCATGGACCTGCAAATTAATTTGCAATGCTACTCGTCTATTGTTACTCGCTGGTATATGTGGAGTACATTGGATTGTAGGAATGATTTGAGTAGCAAATTCATCAGGTAATGGAGCGGCTGTAGTTCAAATGAGACGATCTGAATTCTGCTCAAATGAGAGCTGCTGTGTTCTTGCCAATAATCTTTTCCTCATCTTCCAGTTGTGGGAATTTTGTTGAGGGAAAATTACTGAATGACAACATTCGGTTGTGTTAGTCCGGGTTAAAAATGTTTCTGAAGACAGTCCTTAACGCCCATCATATGAAGGAATTTTTTTTTAATAACACATTTTTTATTCGAAATTTCAAAAATATACCACCGGGAAAATTTTTTTAGAAATATACTACTGTCGCCCGTTGGTTGGGCGACAGGGGTCTAAATAGAAAATACACAGGCGACACGAGGCGGCGGTGGCGTAACCGTGTCGCCCGCGAAAAGGGCGAAATGAAGTTGAACGTGCGTCTCGCCCGCCCGAAAAGGGCGATACTAAGAGAATCGATTAGCGAGCAGGCGAAAAGGGTGGCGGGCGTGTCGCCGACGAACAGCGACACAGCGTGTTTACAAAAGCGTCGCCGATTCTATTGGCATTCGGGTGAATTGAGAAGAGAGGGAGGGAGAGGAAGAGGAGAGGAAGAGGAGAGGAGAGGAGAGAAAAGAAGGAAGAGGGGGAGATTCTGCGCCAGTGTTTGGAGGTAAATTTCTGTTGTTTATTTTTGTTAGCAGTAAATTATGATATGTTAGAAATAGTTTTAGATCTAAGGCACTGAGCAGTAAATAGTGGTAGATTAGAAATAGTTTTAGATGTAGGTTACGGATAAATGTAGGGGATAAATGTAGGTGAATTGATAGGTTACGAATAGAGAATTTTAGGTAAATTGATAGGTCACAGCTAGTTGTAGTTTAGAAAATTTAGATATTTTTTACGGAAAGGAGTATATCGGTATATATTGATGGTAATGTAGTTGCGAATGTATATTTTTTGTTAAGATATAAGTACATCGATATGTATATATTGTTAGGAATGAATGTACATGTTTTTACAGATATAAGTACATCGATATGAATTATTAGGAATGTAGATGTTTTTTACGGTTAGATATATATTCTCGTAGCATGTAGGTATAGTTATGTTACGTCATAGTATTTTATACGGAAAGTAATTAATTTGTGAGTGAATGAATGGATTCGCAGATATGGCAGAACGAGTTCCATTTAGAATCTATTATGGAGATGGGGTTGTAATGCATGGTTTGGAGGGTGCAGATCTTAGTAACATGCAAGATGTGATGAAGTTTGAGTAGGGTCGATTTGCGCACATTTGCTTCCGTGTTGAAATGGTTGTATTATACTTTTCGGATGGAATAAGAGAAGTGCGAGTTGAAGGTATTTTGCCTATGTAGTATGCTAAACGACCCTATTTATCGAGCTAGTTGAGTGAAGGAACCCCATCGTGGAGATCATATGTGAGGCGGCAGAGCAAAGGGATGGAATCGGGTGCTTTTAGTGCGAGCATATGAGAGGATGTTGCCTCCTAGCAGTTAGTTGGACGTCGGTGAGTGCAATCGACCTCAAAATGAGCTCGATTTGGTGACACGAAATTGGGGATCTAGGCATGAGCAAGATATGTTCAAGAATGCAACGATGACATCGTTTGCCAAAGCGATGGAACAGGTGAGTTTCGGGAGGAGGATGAAAATGTTGGCCAAGAAGCGCGGGGACTGGCAGACGAAGGTAAGCAAATTGATGAAATAACAGCTATGATGGAAGAGGAAGACCGTGAGTACAGCAGAGCAGAAGATGAGGACGACGATGAGTCGGATGAGGAAGATGGAGGTACGGAGCCGCCTGTGCCAGCCGAATGGAGCACGCAGCAATTTGATAGGCTGGTTGTCAATGAAAGCAACCACATGCTTTGGCAGTATACTGATAATGAGGTTAGGCTTGACAGTATCTACCCGACAAAAGAGGCTGTGCAGGATGCCGTGAAAGATTGGGCTCTATCATTAAGAAGGACTTTCAGGGTTAAGAAATCAACCCCAACCTGCTACGACGTGGTGTGTGAGATCCATGGGTGTCCGTGGAGAGTGCACTCGTACAAGCCCAAATGGGGCATCCATTGGATATGTTCGAAGGTTGAGCAGCACACATGCATGACTGAGGAAACAGTGATGGCTCACAGGAACCTGTCATCCGGGTATGTCGCGAACATCATGTACGCAGAGATAGTGGAGAACACGAGTTTTGAGCCCGTGCTATTATCCGAGCGATCGAGAACGAGATATCGATACACAATTAGCTATGGGAAGGCGTGGAGGCGAAAGCGAAGGCATTAGAAATGAGGTTTGGGAAGTTTGAAGACTCGTACCACAACCTGTCCGCCTTTGCTTCGCTTGCATTCAGGGAAGAAATCACGGGACCTACTATGATTATCAAGATTGTCCGTCAATCCGTGGCCAACTAAAATGCATCCGAGGAGGGTGTTCTTCGATTGAAGCTTGCATTAAGACGTTCTATCACCGTCGTCCATTGTTGTGCATGGACGGCACATTCTTCACCGGAAATACAGAGGGCAACATCGACAAATTGTGGGCGTCGATGGGAACAACCAGATTACGCTGTTGCCTTTGCCTTCAGAGAAAGCGAGAACTACGAGAGTTGGCGTGGTTCCTCTGAAACTTGAAGATCGGGTGGTCAAAACTCGTCCAGGTGTGTGCGTGCTGCATGACAGGCATGCTGGCTTGCTTAGTGCTATCAACTAGCTGCAAACAGGGGAAGAGGAGCCATTCCGATGGCCTGACTTGCAGAGTCGATGGTGCATGAGGTATTTGGGTGCAAACTTCTATAAGATGATGCAATCTACCCATGGAGAGACGGCCGCCCGCGCTCACTACTGTTGTGGCCGCACCTACAAGGTAAACCTACTGGTGTCCACACAATACAGGGTAACACCACCATCTCATGTATCGTTCTTTCTTTTCTCAGCACAAGGACCGGTGTTGCTTCTTCCAATGGATCGACGGGCCGGAACGACGTGACTACGAATTTCTCTACAACTGCCACGACGCCTACCCCGCTTCGCCCGAGAACTTCACCCGGTGGGAGAGGCCGCCAGGATATCGCCCTTTTCTAGATCGACCAGAGCTTAGGGCCGGTGGGCAAGGGGCCAACCAATCGGTGAGTTTCATGCGACATACTCATGTTAAACTCACAAAATAGTAGTTCTAAACCAGTTCATTGCACACAGGAGTTCAAAAGGAAACTTGCGAATTTGCTCAAGTCAAAGGAAAAACCTCCTCCAGGACCACCCGAAAGCCCCGACGTTTGCAAACATGACCTGCAAGCAGTGGTTGATACCTACCACGATGATCTAGCGGACCGGAGATTCTCTGCGTGCCCTTGGCCGAGGATGAACGGTCTTTGGTACTTCAACCGGTGGACCCGAGACGCACCACCCACATCTCATGCTTCTGCATGGGATAAGCGGGGAGCAACCATCTCCGTGGTGCCACTACCGCCTGTAAAAGCCGGACCCGAGTACGCCTATGGTGTTATTCAACCATCAAGCGGGCATCTTGCATTGATGCGGGCACGCCCGGTTGTCCAAGGATAAGCCCAACACACACCTCTGCACCATATAGTGGAGGCGAGCGAAAGCAGAGCAGGCGCTTCGCATGCCTCCGCCAATGTACCAACACACCAGAGGTGCAAGAGGGTTCCTCCTCTCGAAGAAGGGACAGGGGGAAGCAGCCAGCCGAGGTCCGCAGCACGCAACAAATCCTTGACGCGTTGCGCAGACCAACCGGGAACCCGAGTGGTATTAACATAGGGGACGCCGGGAATCGGGATGACATGCCCATATGGGAGGGCAGAAATCCACATGAGCGGTGTCCGAGGACGAATCGCACAATAAAAACGGGACAGGTAATATGTAGAAAATATTGGACATCATTCTGGCTGTACCCAGATAGGCTGAACGATTATTTGTTCTACCATGACGAACATTGCTTTCGTTAGTTAGTTCGTCAAGCAATTTCGTCACCGTTGTAATGCCCTTCTAATATAATCTAATCTACTGCTTATTTTATCATCTGAACTTTCACTGTATGTGCCCTTCAAATTTTCTAACGTGGTTTGTTTCATTTTTCATTCGGTTCAAACTTGTCGGCCAGCGTTTTATCAGGACAGTTGTATTGTTTGAATTTTAAAAAATTCCTCACATCTTCAAATCATTTGAAATTTTTATGGTAATATCGCTGCTTTATCAGGAACCTCCATAAAAAATTTCAAAATTTTCCGACGCCGTAACTTCTGTGGTTTCATGGCCGCGAGTGCCTTTTTCGATTTTCGTAACTTCCTACCGGGGCAACGTCTGGCTATCTCGCCCATACGTAAGTAGTAGCCCGCGTTGCGTAGGTCGCCCTTGATTTTTCCCGTATTTTTCGGCCCGTATCCGGCTTGTCCTGCGGTCCGACGAAAACCCTTAAGTGGCCACGATTTCTGTGGTTTCATGGCCGCGAGTGCCTTTTCCGATTTTCGCAACTTCATGCCGGGGCAACATCTGACTATCTCGCCCATACGTAAGTAGTAGCACGTGTTGCGTAGATCGCTCTTGATTTTTCTCGTATTTTTTGGACTCAATCAGGCCTCTCCCGCGGGGCTGCGAAAACCCTAAACCCTAACCCTTAAGTGCCCACGATTTCCCTCAGGAATGGCCGCGTGTCGCCCGTTGGTCGGGCGGCACGGGTCTGTCGCCTGTTCGCCGGGCGACACGGACTCCTTTCGCCCTTCGCCGGGCGACACGTCCCGTTTCGGGGTCTTTCGCTCTTTCGCCGGGCGACACAAACCCACATCATCGCCCACCCTCGTGTCGCCCTTGCATTTTTTCTATTTAGGCCCCTGTCGCCCAACCAACGGGCGACAGATGTATATTTCTGAGATTTTTTTTCTCGGTGGTATATTTTTGAAATTTCGAATAAAAAATGTATTATTTAAAAAAAATCTCATATGAAGACCGGCTCCAAAATCTGACAGGTGGCCGCACGAATCTTAACAAATACATAGCTTTCAAATTCTTGTTCCTGTGAGCCTCATATAGGGAAAGCATCTAGGCCGACATACTAGCCAGGCATAATTTTTACCTTCAGCCAATGGCAACCACTCTCTCCTTTGGCTGGCCAATCAGGGATCCTTTTAATCTTTTGGAATGTTAGGGAAAAAAATATTTCATGTATTGATGTGCAGCTGAAGTGTAATACAGATATTACACTGTAAAATCTCAATTGCCAAAAGGATTCTTCAGACTTCTACTACAGTTGCCGCCAGAACAAATGTAACTGTGCAACAGTGCATTCTTCCTCAGATTTGAAATGTCATGAATATATAACTGCTAATCATAGGAGCAAAATCCCAGTTGAGCTCCCACAGTAGTGACTTGTGCATCATCAGGTAGAATATGGCTGAAAGTAAATTCAGAAAAGGGAGGGAGGGAGCGGCTGTTGAAATACGGAAGTTTATGACGATAAGGCAGCATCTTAGGGTCACTAATACGTTTAGTCACTTCAGGGCCATTTTTATAATCAAACTTGGCCAAGATTTGGTCTACCTCTTTACCTCAGAACCAACGGTACAGCTTCCTGTTTAGAAGAACCTCAGAGGAACAAATCTAGATTAGCACGCAATTTCACGATCTGAAACCAACAATCAAATTCCAAAAAATACTGAAAAAAGGTGCCGTTTACATTAGTCCAATTCTCTACCATGTTCGGTGCCTAACAAGTAGACAGGCAGAAGTTTCCGAAAATTATTCCTACTCCCTCCAGCTATACCTCGTGCATCTGTGTATATCTATATGTATTCTGTATAGTATGATTAAATATTACTGACTACTGAGAAGGACCAGTCAAAAAAAAGGAATTATGCTGTGTGAATATTCCAATCACCAAAAAATATCACCTAGTACATTGCACAGTGCAAGCTGTGCTGCCTACAACTCAGTCTCTCCTGCCTTCCACAACTGGGTTTGCCTAGTTCAGATGAGCTGGGAAGCCGCAAAATGCAAGATCTCTTCACTTTTAGCACTTTGTCTCATTACTTAATTTAGTCCCTGCCGTACATGTAATGCACACTTGCTGTAATCATAATGTCGATTGATCATAATAACAAATTTTAGGCAGAATCCTAATGATGGGCAGAGGTCCAGAGGTGTTAGGTGTAAGCTACGCGTTTAGATATATAGATATGTTCATGTCCTAATCTCTGTTAGATTAATTGGATTCTACATGCAGTAAAGCTGAACCATCTGTATGTCTTTGTGTCCAGTTGGCATTGGAAGGGGTAGCTAGAAATGAATCTTGGCATAGGAGAGTTCATGGCTTCCAAAGAAAGCTAGCAATCATAGAAAAAGAGACGAGCTTAAGATATTTCTCATCTTTACAGTTGAGATTTTTTATAAGGCTAAGTATTTACCCCTTTTGATCAAACAAGTACTAATTTATCACCTCCTTTCCTTTTGTATGTGCCAAAAAAACGAAGAATAATAGAATCTTACAAATGGTAGTGACTACTTAGCAAACCTAGAAAGCAAGTGATATCTCTTATTTAGAGGACATGGAAATCAAGAATATCTCAGTTTCGTAGTGTGGCGCAGATGTGCAATTCTATGAGAAAAACATTGTGCAAAAGTTAGTGATCTGTCTCATGAAGTAAATTTTAATCTACTTTAAGATGTGTTTTGATCTAATAGTTTGCTAGTATGTTAACGGTAGTTGCTGCAATGCAACCTAGTTATATAGACAATATCTAATATGTAGGCAGGCTACATAGATTTTGACTGGCATCGTGACAAAAGTAAAATAATATGTCTTTTTTTTAAACAGATATATCATCAAGTGGTTTAATGGACTGGCTTTTCCTAAAGCTATCACGCTATCAAAACAGATCAAATGAATGATTTGACGGAAGATGAATAAAGTCCTATGGTAACATTGTACCTTATCAACCATGTTTCCTGCAAGAAGATTGCCTATATGAATAAAGCACCCTCGGACAAAAGAGAGTTAGGCAGTGAGCCTTTTCCATCTTCCAATTACCTTCAGAGTTTCTCTTCTACCTGCCCTGGAAAAGCTTCTTTTCTTTTCATTTTTATCCCCTCCTGATCATGGCATCTTGTTTGTAGCAAGTTTAAACTTGATACGGTACAGGGCCCTATTATATTCCCGTGTGTAGAGTTGGAACAATTTCAGTCTTTTCTGTTCTGCTTTCTGCAAAGGTAATATGAATTTATTCTGCTCAAGTCCGGTTAGAGGCTTAGAACCATTGATCTCTAGTGCGGGCACCAAGAATTTTGGCTGGAATTTGACGACTTGGCCCAGCAAATTTTCTGTGCATCCATGACCACTGGAAGGCAGGTTTGTGAGGCGTTGAGATGGATTTTTCCTGTGCTTTGCCCTGATACACTGCACTAAACTGGATTCATGGTGTATTGTCAGCAAATGGGGATGTAAAATGTTCTGTTCAATCATCATTCTGTTGTACCTGATGAATGAATGGCTATCATGCGTGTTCACGGTCTGTCCTACACCACTGAAAGAAGTTTCAGGGCTACAGGACAGGCAGGCATCTCTTCATCTCTTTCTAACTTTTGTTCCTCAAGTATGGTGTTGGGTAGAAAGTTAGATGCACAGAACATGAAGGGAATAAACTCTGTCTTTGCCTGTAAGTAGCCTAATACTGATGTTTCTGCCGACACATTAAATCCTCATGCATGTGAGCATGGCTGCTAAAATCTGTGATCTCAATTTCCAAATAAATTTGGACGATTGCTGCACAACAGGAAGCTGTAACCAAGTTCAGAAAAGCAAAACTTTATCCGAATGCAAATCAACATGCCACAGAAGCAGTCATCGAACATCTAAGACAGCAGCAGCATAAGATAACAGACAGGACATGGTAGGGGCAGCAGTACTCAAATATTTAGCCCCCCCCATTAGCAGTGTGCATCTGATATCATACATGCAACAAGTTAACTGACAATCAGTAAATATCGCTTTATAACTCAGAGTGCCAATCAACACTACAACACACAGTCAAAATTTACACCACTGTTACTCACCTAACCTTGAGGCATCGCCATTTCTTAAATCATCACAAGCAATGTTTATTTGCATCACCATCTCAGAAAATGAATGTTTGCACACGTTATCTCTTACAGATTGTAAGCAAGATTCTTCACAGATCAGTTAAACAACAGTTTGGTACTTTGGTAGCTGCAGAAAGGAAATTGAGCTCTGATGGACAAAGCAGCACCATGTCTCTTTTGTCAATATCCCAATAAGACCCCATCAGTAGACACTTGTCACAAATTTATTTAAGTCCATGAGGAGTTTGATAAGCACTGCCAGCATTAGTTGCTGCTTGCCCAGATCCATAGGTCAGAGGCTCTGAGGCCAACCCATAGGGCCCCTGTGCTGGGACAAAGGGAGATGGTGCCTGTGCTAGACCATAGGATGATGGTAGCTGTGTGTGTCCATATGAAGATGGCGTCTGTGTTTGTCCATATGACGGTAGTGTCTGAGCTGAGCCATAGGGCCGTGCTGTTGTTGCGCCGTAGGATGAAGACGGGACTGGCCCAGATGCATATGATGGTGGCACATGTATCGATCCATAGGTGGATGCAGCTGGTGCCCATGCATATGAAGGTGGTGTGGCCTGACTTGATCCATAGTAACCAGCACTACTCCCATGAGCATCTGCAGCTGCTGCCTGTAATCCGAGTGCAGCTGCTTTAGAAGCATCATATCCAGCACCTTTCGAAGAGTCATAGCCAGTGGCACCCCTTGATGCATCATGGCCACCAGCTTTTGAAGAACTGAAGCTAGCAAGACGAGAAGTGTCATATGTATTGCCTATTGCTGGATCAAATCCAGAACGAGGAGCAGTGCCAGCTGGGCTTCTGCTTAAAGGGTCTGTCAGACCAGTAAGGGGAGTCCTTGCCTGAATTAACATTAAAAAAAAACTCTATTGTTATTAGTATACAAAAATTACTCCAGCACCAAGTTAAAAGGCTGAAGACAAAATTAACATTGTCATTGCTATGTGGAAAAAAAAATTAGAATAACTGCTTCATGATCCATTTTGCACAGCAAGATAAGCATCCAGTAACTTCACGCCAGAAAAAGAAAGAAAGAACAAAAGGCATCAAGGACAAACTAAAGTAGCCAACTAGCTAGTCCAGCTTTCATTTACATTATTCTGTATTTGCTATGAGAAACCCTGCCTTGAATGCCCCAGGGAGAACTGGGTTAAGACAGATCCTTGATTAAACAGTATCTACGTTATGAAATATTTATATGGTGTGTGAGTCGCTTCTTTAAATTAACTTGAATAGTTTGTTAAATTCAGCACCATACTTCAAGTCTGAAATTTTCAAACCAAACAAGACCAGCTTAGTAAGAACTGAGATCCTGAGTACGTGAATAAATGCAATGTAATTTATGAATTGAGAAATTAATATCTGAGGAGTCTGAAAAAATATACATGGCAATTGTACTATGAGTAAAATAATACCTGCAAAAGTTACCAAAAGAAAAAAATGCTTGAAACATTAAAAGTAATGATCAGGATCAGATGAAATTGAAACTAATGGGACAAAGTGTTTTGTTCTTGGATCAGATGAAATTGAAACTAATGGGACAAAGTGTTTTGTTCTTGCTATTCAGTGGGGTATTGGCCTGCATATTGTAAAGCTCACAAAACGCACCTCAGTTGTGCCTTTTGAGAGTTAAGGTGATGTATGGTTGGTGTTTCATCACCTGATCTCTTCAAAATATGCCCCCAAATGAGTATTATGTGAGATAAAATTCTAAACTTCATGCTAAGCATGTTTCATGAGACTAACACTATACAACAAAAAGGGCTCAACTGCCATGTGAAAGACAAAACCTCAAGTTGATGCAAAATTTAAGTAAGGGTTGCCCTGTGGTGGTGGAGATTGTGATTCACACAATCATCTAGATAAAACACGCTTCAGAAAATAATAAATGCCAACTTGTGAGGTATCCATATAGCAGGAAGTAAAGCTGCTCACCTGTGCACCCCCATAGGCACCATCATAAGAAATTTGTCC
This sequence comes from Guadua angustifolia, assembly GCA_036346375.1. Taxonomy (NCBI): domain Eukaryota; kingdom Viridiplantae; phylum Streptophyta; class Magnoliopsida; order Poales; family Poaceae; genus Guadua; species Guadua angustifolia. The sequence continues at coordinate 29,956,651 of CM070503.1, forward strand.
AACATAATGACGGCTAGATGTACCATCATCCTTTTGAGCAATATTAGTATTGTACAGAGTTCCTGCATATAAAAAAATGTATTATGGATTTTTTTTAAAAAAACTACAACTACAAACGTAGGTTTCTACATATATCAATGTACAGTACAGAGTAATAAAATGAAATAACAGATAACAACATACCACTTTTGTCAAGATTAGCTGTGTTTGTCAACTCAGCACGAAGCTTTTCTAGCTCCGTAACCATGGAGTCATAATTTCTCTTCATTACCTGCAGCGACTCGGAGTGGTCCATCCTGAGCTTCCTTTCATACTCATACGTAGCCCTGAAATATAAATAAGCATGCAACGTTGAGACTTGAGATCAGTCACATATTGAAGAAAAGACATGCTAGAGAACAATTGGGTGCACAGCAACACACCTGAGGTACTGATATTCCTGTCTAGCAGCGTCATGCTCATGGCTGAGCGTCGGAAGCTGCTGTGCCTCACCGATGTTCCTCTGAAGGTCCTTGCTCAGCTTCTGCGCGTCCACCACCAGCTGCTGCCTCACCGCCACCAGGTTCTGTGCCTCCACGTGAGCCTGCTGCAGGTCCGCCTTCACGGACTCACAAGACTTCAGATCAGCCTCCATCTTCGCAATCTTATCGAGGATCCCCCTCATATCCTGCTCCTGGGCGGCCCTCGCCGCCTCCCCCTGCGCATGCAGCCTCTCCAGCTCCTGCTGCGCGGCGGCCAGCTCCTTCCTCAGCGACACGTGGCTCGCGGCGAGCCGGTCATTCTCCACCGCCAGCTTCTGCATCTCCCCGCGCTGCGACGCGAGCTTCCGCTCCAGGATCTCCGGCGGGGGCAGCACCTCGTAGGGGAATGGCCCGGGTCCCGGCGGCGGGTGCATACCCTGGCCGTATGGGTCCCGGTGCATCACGCCGTGCGCCGGGCCAGGGCCGGGGCCGGGCAGCGGCCGGTGGTGGTAAGGAGGCACCCGCCCCTTGCTCCCCATGGCGAATCACAACCACAGCAACCGCCGATTCGCGATTATCTACCAGCACATGCGAACGCGTTCTCGGTTTCGCTATCTAAAGCCTAAAAGGATTGGGGCATGGAACGGATTGAGTAAGCACAAGTAAGCAGCGAAATTGAGGTGCGCGCGGACGACGACGAGGAGGAGGAGGAGACGTACCTTGCTGTGGTCGGCGGAGATGCGTCGAGAGGAGGCTGTCTCGTGGGTTGGGGGTGTGGGGCTCTAGGGTTTCGTATAATTGGTTTTGGTTCCTCGTCTTCGTTGTGAAGGTCGGCCGGTGACGGAGACGGTGGAGGAGGGCATGGGCTCTCGGAGCGGACGGGAGAGAGTTTTTGAACGCTGGCCCTTTGGGTGTTTGTTTCTGCGCTTAATTTTCGCAATGGCGTGTCTGAGAAACAATAGTTGTTGTCTTCGACGAAAATGTGAGAGGGTGAGTAAATTTGGCAAAAGTATATTTAAATTATTCGTAGAATCACAGATTAACTTAAGTTTAGCTAAGTACGACATATAAGCTAACTAGCTGCTGCTTGCTTAGAATACAGTTGCTTACAGGTAACAATAGCTAGCTTTCTCGTATGTAACACTAGTTGAAATCGCGCGTCTTGCCGCAGGCAGTCTATTAATTTTAACCATGAGAGAACAAACTGTTTTAAGAAATAAAAAGGAAATTTTTTTTAATATACATTTTTTAAAAATGTATTTTTAAAAAGTCTTAGGAAAATTGATTTTTAAGTAAATAACATTGTTTTTAAAAAGATGTAAAATTTAACAGAGAGAGGAAATATTTTAAAAGAAATAAGAAAAGGAAACTTATGGTAGTGTAGAGGTTTGTTACCAACAATAATTAAAAGAGGGCTAGGTATTTGGATCGAACTTCGATGGTAGCACAAGACACACGATGTATCTGAGTTAACTCTCTCGGTGGAGATAATACCTTAGTCCTTGTGCTCTGGGATTATGATTGGCTAGCTTATTTCTTGATGATGTTGTGTTTGTTCCTCCTCCTCCCACCCCCTTTATATAGCGGAGGAGGTTACATAAAGGAGAGTCCTACTCGGATCTGAAATGGAGATTGTATCTCTATCGGATTAAGCCCAACATGGCAACAACTTGATTACAATTATATCCTACCTAATTAAGGTTGGTTTCATCTTGGGATTTCCTTCTTTGCATGGCTGCAGCGCTTCTGGGCAATACACATCTTCATGTAGCCTGTGGCCCATCCTCCTAGGTGGTCCTCACGGCCCGCCATGCAGACCGGTCCATATACTCCACAGGTAGCTTAGGCATTCTGTCGTAACCCTTTACAAAAAGTTTGAAAAATAAAATTAATTTGATGGATCTGGAAAACCAAAAATAACAAAGTTTAACCACATTAGTAGCATTGTCAGAATTTTTAAAAATCGCACATATTTGATTATGATCTAAAATTCTTATGGTAGGTTAGGCGTGCTCTGAGAACCCTTCTAAAAAAGTTTCAAAAAATTCCAACAGGCAGCAGCGTTACCGACAGAATCGATCTGAGGCAGAGATTCTAACAGATAAAGAAAATCTCTTTGGGAACACCTAAAAAAAGAAACCAAACTGTTATAATTTTTAGAAACTGCAAAAGCTTGATCATGATCTTTTTTTTGGTAGCTCAAGCATGCTGTCAGGACCCTTCGAACAAATTTTAAAGAATCTGCAAATTTAGTAACTCAATTAAATCAATGAACTTGCTTTAAGTGTGTCAGTAACATTGCCAGAATTTTTTAAAATTGTAAAAGTTTGATCATGATCCAAAAATTTTACAGTAGCGTAGGCACATGCTCAGAACCATTATAAAATTTTTTTAAGAATTTACAAATTTAGTAGAATTTGTAAATCTAGTAGCTCAATTAAATCAATGAACTTGGTTTAAGTGCACCAGCAATATTGACAGATTTTTTAAAAATCACAAAAGTTTGATGATGATCTAAAATTTTGACAGCAGTGTAGGCACGCTCTAAGGACTACTCTAAAATTTTTCAATAATTTGCAAATTTAGTAGCTCAACTAAATCAGCGAAGTTGCTTTAAATGTATTAGTAAAATTGTTAGTTTTTTAAAAATTGTATAAGTTTGATATCTGTCCGAATTTTTTATGGTAGGTTAGGCATGCTTTGAGGACCATTATTAAAAATTTTCAATAATTTACAATATGATCTAATAGCTCAATCAAACCAGCAAAGTTTATTATCTTCTCTGGTTTTTTAAAAGTTTGATCATGATCTAGAATTTTTACGTTAGCATAGGCACGTGCTCAGAACCATTCTAAATTTTTTTCAAGAATTTACAAATTTATTAGAATTTGTAAATCTAGTAGCTCAATTAAATCAATAAACTTGGTTTAAGCACGTCAGCAACATTGACAGATTTTTTAAAAATTCCAAAACTTTGATGATGATCTAAAATTTTGACCATAGTGTAGGCATGCTCTAAGGACTACTCTAAAAATTTTTCAATAATTTGCAAATTTAATAGCTCAACTAAATCAGCGAAGTTACTTTAAATGTATTAATAACATCGCCGGTTTTTTTAAAAACCACATAAATTTGATAATGATCCGAATTTTTATGGTATGTTAGGCATACTTTGAGGACTATTATAAAAAAGTTTCAATAATTTACAGCATGATCTAACAGCTCAATCAAACCACCAAAGTTTATTTTCTTCTCTGATTTTTTTAATATACTGTAGCTGGTAATAGTAATACAGTTGTCGCGAGCTGGGACTCAAAGCGCGGACCTTCCGTTAGAGAAGCAACGGCTTTAACCAACCGAGCTAAGAGAGTTACATAAAATGAAATCGAAAACAGATATATGAGCTGTAGAAAGTGACGCGTGGCAACATGGGTGAGCGTGCACCGTACCACCCAACAATATAGAGTTTTCTATGATGATATGAAGTTGGTCTGCTCCACTTTGCCTAGATCATATGTCACATGTATCTCGTGTATTTTGGAGGGGATTGGCACAAGGACGGAAAAAGACTTTCCACTGTCCTAAACTAAGGACGGGAAGGAAAAAGGCGAACTTATCCTCTAAATTGATCATCCTCAAATCAGCCCTTCCTGAGGTGGGGTATTGTCTATCCCGTAGATAATTCCAGGAGTAGAGCAAATAGAATAGCCCCTTTTATCGGTTGTCATGTGCTCCCCTGCAGAGTTACCATGCATTTTGACCTCGGTTTTCGATAAGCCGGTAGTATTGAAATCCATGAAAAATCAAACAAAATTGTGGAAAAATGAATAGTTTTGAAAGTCAAACGAATTTGAAATCTGTTTAAACAGCAAAATGAAAATGTCGAAAACTGCTCAAAAAGCGGCGAATTTCGAGCAGTTTTCTCGAAAATCAGCGACATGTTGAAAAATTAGAAAAAGGAAAAATTGCAAAGAAATGTTGTAAAATTCCAAACTTCATTTTTTTACTAAATTCACACCAGAGATCATAAATCTATTAATACTAATTTAGAGAACTTTTGGATGTTTTTTTTGAATTTTCTAAATTTTGTGAATTTGAATTTGAACTTGCGCGGTAAACCAAACGAAAAAGTTTTCCATACCGGTATGGTATGAGTAAAATTCGAATGGTTTTTAATGAAAAGTGAAACTTGCTCTCTTGTGCACATAACTGATTCACATCATCTAAGATGAATGTAAGGCAACATTCGTATAACTAGGGTTTTAAAAACTGAATTTAAAAAATCAGTTTGAAATTTGTAGCACGAAAACCGCAAAAACTGCTTGAAAAACATAGAAAACCGAAGGGTTAAGAGATCAAAAAATTGAAAACCGTTCGGTTTTCAACGAAAACCGCTCGGTTTTTACCAAAAACCAACCCAACTTATTGAATGTTCTTTAAAAACGGTTTTTGAGAACTGCGGTTTTTCAACGGTTTTCGAACACATAAATTTTTAAATTTTTAATTTTTTAATTAGATCGCTATACCGAGCGGTTTTGGATCTCGACCGAGTGGTAAAATCTAAAACCACATTTTTCGAGTGGTTTTCGTCGTTTTTGAAACCCTGTGTATGACGCTGAGCGGAGGCACCATATATATGCTATAACATACGTCGCCTGATATAGCCACCCAGTCAACGGCCCACATGTTACTTTTTTTTTGCAAAAATGCCCTCTGCAAATTCTAAAAATGCGTTTAGGTCCTTTCACTAGTTATTTGCAAAAGAGAACTCGTGGTTCTGTAAATTTGCCGACGGGTCCTCTACTATTTTTTTGCAAATAAGGACTCGTGGTTACACAAATTCACTGAGAGCTCCTAACCATCCAATTTTTAAAAAACCCCTCAAGAAAGTCGAAATTATGTTCACACTCCACTGTCTTTTTCCAAAAAAGGGCATATAGTTCCATATTCTTGTGAACAGTTCCTAAGGATGTGTTTACGCAGATTCGTTTATGACTCCTACCTAGCATCTCCACGTTAATGGGCTGACACGTACGTGTGGCGTCTGAAGTGTTCAATGTTCGAACGAGCCAGCGAGAAGTGAGACACTGTAAAGGCCCTTGTTTCAGATTCTAAATTATGGATTTTGATCCTAAAAGAAGCTGCTTTTAATTTAGAAGATTTGGATCAGATCAATTGCGACTCTTAGGTTTCGGATCAAACCAGCGAGAATCGGGTTTCAACCGAATTCTGATTTTACGTAGAGGGCAGCTTCTGATTATGGGTGAAATTGTTCAGAATCCTCCCGTTCAACAAACAAACTGTTTTTTAATCAAAAGCAATGTAAAACTAAAACGAAGGCGGCCAAAATGACCTTGGCCGATTAAGACGTATTACATACCTCTACTAATTCTAATTAGGAGTAGTGGTGGTACGTCCATTCTCTCCTCTCATCCCGATACGTGTGCGCACCCGCGTGGCTGAGTGGGAAGCGGGTAGTAGCCATCCCGGTAGATTGGATTAGATCATCTCGTTGCGGGATGTAAATGAAAATGCATGACTCATTTATTGCTTTCCTTTCTCCTATTGATCTGGCATTCGAATCGACGACGATTGCTCTCGATGCTTTTCGGATTGGATTGATTGATTCCCTTCCGAAGGAAGTAGAGTTCTGTCGGGGATTGGATAAATTACCATAAGGACCATCGTGTCCCGGCAGCCCTTCTTCGGTTGACCATGCCCCCCTTTGATGTCGTCCCAAATAAAGATCCCCGAGCGGACCAGCTGCCGGCCATGCCCGATCACGAGCATGCGGCTTAGCCCTCCAATCATAGTTGCTCGGGCCTGCGGCCAAGGTCGGCCACAATCAAGGGAGATCCTCGAGCATGCCTCGAAGGTCACGTTCGGGCTATAAAGGCGACGTGGCAAAAGCTGCGATAGCCGTTACGCCACGACTCGGGCCCATCACATCCACGACGCTGCGTGGCGAAAATCAAGAGACAGTCGCTGCCACGTGAGGACACGTAAGGGCGTGACATTTGGAGGCGGTTGATTTAAACCATCTATAAATACCTCCTTAGAACACATATGACACGAGACCGGCATACATGCCACAGGCGTAAATCGACGCCGCGCCAAAAGAACAAACGCAAGAGCGAGAAGCGCGTGTAGGCTCTATAATAGCAATACTCTTTTGTAACCGGGCATAGGCAAAGCTATGCCCGCTAAACCCTTGTAATCATCAAGATAAGGAGAAAAAAGCCGGACGAGGGTCATTATCTCGGTCGTGAGAGGCTCGAACCAGTATAAAAACCCCTTGCTCGCCTCTCCCTCCGGTAGCTCGATCTCCTTCGCGGCGTTCTTTGGACGCTAGCCCTCCGCGGGAAAAGGGGCTCGGTTGATCCCTCAATCAACAAGTAAGCTCGGCGAGGGGCCTGATCCCCAAGCGCCGACAGCTGGTGCCATCCGTGGGGACCGACTAGAGAATCCTTTTCGTGGAGAATCCCTGAAGATGCCGAATTCTCAAGACGATCAAGACCTTTGCGTCTTTGATGACGTGGAAGACGATGATATGTACTACGCCGATGGGGGCATGGTAGTTGTGACTGATCCAGAAGGTCACACTGAGCTTGGGGGTCTTTCCCGATCATTGCGGTGTGAGCGTTTCCTCGCTCAAAGCGAGTTACCCTCACGGAAGATGAGGAAGATAATAGCCTCTATGATGGCCTGGTTATACTCGACCATCCGGAGCCGAATTACGAGACCTCATCACAGGGAGACCCCATGATGTCGCCATCACGGTCTCCGCATTCTCGCAACGTCAACATGGCGGGAGAGGCGGAAATCCTTGAGAAGGAATCCTCGGGGGCTGCTCGTCATCGCCACTATGAAGCTGCCAAAAGCCATCTCGAGGCGTCCCTCGATAGAACCTTGGCAAGTATCCGACGTCAAGCTCATGAGAACACAAGCGCCGTGGCTGAATCCTCAAATCACGAAAGCTGTCGTGGGCTCCGTTCCCCAGAGCACGTGCGTAGCCGCCGAATAAGATTGCCCCTTACCGTTCCATAGAGTGTTGAACGGCTGCGGGCTATAGCAACGGTCGTGCGCGACCTCCGAGACTTTTCCGACCAGGTGGACCTGGAAGCGATGGGCGCGGCCGTAGCCAAGAATCTGGAGAAGCTCGCCGCCGGCATAAAGCTTTCAGGATCCCCGAGCAGCAAAGGAGCCCGGTATTTCCCGAGACGCTAAACCCCATCTTCTTGTTCGCCCCAGGCATGATGGCCCCAAGTTTGCTTTCGGGAGGCGCAGAAGCATGGCAGTATCGCGATGATACTCGGAGCAGTTCCCGAACTACCTCGTGGGGCCAGGAATGTGCCCAATCCAGCCGCAGCACACCGAGTTCTTGACCTCGGAGCGGTCCCCGCTGCGCCGATGTGGGGGAGTGTTTGCTCGTCTCGGTCCCCGCGTCGGAGGTCATCACAGCAGTAATCAGTATGGTCGACCTGCCCAAAGAGGTCATCACAGTAGCTCGGCCTTCGGATGCCGAGCTTTCTCGGCGTCCCTCCGTAATGTCTTATGGCCGAGCAAATTCAAGCCCGGCCACATCAAAAGGTTCAATGGTACCCAAAATCTATATGAGATCCTTTTGTTATACACCGCTGCCATCCTGGCTGCCGGGGAGACGAAGGCTCGATGGCTAACTTCCTCCCCATAGTCCTGGATGGAGTCGCAAGAACATGGCTCTTCAACAAAAAAGAGGGGTCGATCCGCTCTTAGCATCAGCTCAGCGAAGCGCTCCGGACAAATTTTCAGAACTGTTATACCCACCACAGGCTTCAGAGCCATAGCAGCGCGAGGAAGGCGGCGCCCGCCTCAACGGCATAGCGAGCACAAGCGCGTCAACCAAGTTCACGGTGGCCAAGGTGCGCCACCAAGTGACCGTTTCTGCCCGCTTCATCAAGCGCGCGGGCACGACCTTCGCAATTGTAGAACTTGGGCGTTCCGCTTGTAGCAATTCTACAGCGGTAAGGACCCTATGCCCACGCTCCCAGAGCAAGAAGAGAGTGGTAAGACAAATGGAAAAGGGCCTGCAGTCGGAGACGATGAAGATATGGAGTACCAGGAGCCTCTCAATCATATTACAATTATATTCAGGGGCTCCTCCGCCTACAAGTCCGGTGCACCATGTCGCGCAGGGCAAGCCTCCCGTCCAGCAGCTCAGGTGGTTCGAGCTGCCTATAAACTTCTCCAAGGATGATTGTCCCCTTGGAATGACCAGGCCTCAAAGGCTCCCTTTGGTCGTGAACCCGACCAAGGACCGCGGAAAGCCCGTCAAAGTTGCCCTCCAGCCAGGAGGAGAGACCAAGGCAATGCCGCTGGCCAGCGCGAACCCAACCAAAGTCGTACATTCGGGATCTTTCTTAGATCCCAAATAGGGACTCAAGCTCATCACTTTCCTCCTGAGGGGGCGCGGGCGTGTTTGCCTGGGAACCGTCCGGCATGCCCGGAGTCCCAAGAAATGTGATTAAATGCAAGCTAGCTTATCGGCCCGATAAAAGAGCCTCCCTCCGTCTTTTGGTCTGCCCGCGCTACGTCAAGCAAGGTCACGGGCGAAACGTCTTTCCAGCTCGCCTGCAGTGCAGAGGCCATTCTACCCATCGAGATTGTGTTGGGTTCCCAAAGAGTGCACCTGCCCAATAGCATCGACCAGGAGCTCGAGCATCTCCTCGACCTCACTAAAGAGACACGTGAAGTGGCGCTGCTGCGATCTGCCATCCACATACGAGCTCTTCATGGGCATGCGGCCAAGTCGATTCGGCCAAAGACCTTACAAGTTGGCGACTTTGCCCTACGTCGAATTCGGGATATGCCAAAGAACAACAAGCTCTCCCCCAGATAGGAGGGTCCATTCACGGTTGTCTCGATGGCACGCTCGGGGCTGTCCACGTGGCAGTGGAAGATGGTCGGGTGCTCACAAGCTCCCGAAATATCGACCGACTACAAAAATTCTTTGTCTAAGCTTGCATTTACTTTTATGTTTCACGCTTGCTCAAATTATGATGAGGTAAGATCGAATATAAGTTCTTTACCTTAAGTAAATTGTGCTTTCAAGAATCGTTTCTGTTTCACACCAAGCACGTTCTTCACTCGGACAAGAATTCTATCCCCTTGCTCGATCAAGAGTTCCGCTTGGACCTGTGCCAATTAAACATTCCGCTTCGCTCGGGGGCTGTTCACGTTTCGGGCATGTTCTTTAGGGACACGTTTAAATCCCCGCAGGCAAGCATTACGTTTAAGCACTTATTTTATTCCATGCTAAGTAAGTTTTGCGCTTGAGCGCAGGTCTTCTCGAGCAAGTAAGTATGCTCTTGTATCTCTTCTCTCTTTAAAACATTTTTTGGATTCGGGGCTCGCCCGTATGCAGCGGCATGAGTCCTCTCATGACCTGTTTGTTCTTTTCCCTGGACATCTGGTCCATGTCCAGGATGGCAGCTCGAGTATATCTCGTCTGTCAGTTCCTCGAGCATTCGACCCATGCTCGGGACGTGATGGCATGAGTCCTCTCATGACCAATAAAAACCTAGACATCTGATCCATGTCTAGTTCCCCTGTGCATCTGATCAACGTATGGAATGCGGCAATAAATGGTTTCATTCACAATTTGCTAGTTACCTTCCGCTAGGCATCTGATCCATGTCTAGTTCCCCTGTGCATCTGATCAATGCATAGGATGCGGCAGTATGGTTTCATTCGTAATCTGCTAGTTACTTCCCTGCTTGGCATCCGATCCGTGCCTAGTTTCCCTGGGCACCTGGTCCATGCTCAGGGCGAGATTGTACGAGGTCACTCGTGACCTGTTATCCTTTTTTCTGTCGCTGCCCTTTGATAAGCCAACTCAGTCTCACGCAAGGGCATACTTTTTCATCACGATCATGGTGACGGGCGTTCTCTCCAAACATCCTTATTCTAAGATTTGGCTAGCGTGCGCATGAGCGTACAGAGTGCCGCGACCAGCGCCCAATCACTAAAACTCGCCAGAGGCTCCCGTCTCCTTAAGCCGACTATGATCCGCACTAGTTTTTCGCTGCATGTTTACGGTCGCATACAAACACCCTCTTGGCCGGTCCGGGGTCTTAGTTCGATTCGTGTGTGCTTGGTCGCCGCGCACTCTGTCGGGCCACCGTGCATTCTTCATAGCCAACGGCCATGCTCGCAATCTAGGAGCATGTGTCCAAGACGCTAAGGAAGTTGAGACCTCGCATGTTTTCCTTTGCCAACCTAGCACATGCTCGCAACTCGGAGAAGTTGGTAACTTGGTCGGGGGAGCTACGCGCATCTTTCTAACTCTCCTGCAAATGAGCAGACGAGCTACCGAGCTAACATTCTGACTCACAATTTTGTTTTATCTTGCGGGCTTGTATCGCCTATGCTCCGTTCTAACTTATACTCCTATTTGCCTATCTCCCGTATGTTCGTCCTGCGTGCGTTATTTGCAGATGACGATCAAAAAGATGCAAAAACAACAAAGGCACAGGACAAGAGTCGAAGTCATGGCGGGGGGGGGGGGGGTCTATACTTTATTTGCACCATCAAGAAGCACAGAATGAAAAGAAGGAAAAATTTTCTACACCCCAGGCCTTGCTCCTCTAAACGTCGTGGAGAGCTTCTGCCTCATTTCATCGAGCTTGACCTCGAGGTCGAGCACCTTTCGCCGAGCTTCCCGTCCTTCGCGGGCTTCTTAGTGGAGTTGCTCTGTCTCCTCCTTGTCATGATCAGCAAGCTCGATGGCCTCCCGCAACCCGGCCCAGCTCCGCCACCTTCGACTCAAGGACTCGAGAGTGTTGCTTCTCTTGCTCGAGCTTGCAAATCACCTCCCTATTCTTGGTGGCGTTTTCTTCGTCTGGCGGCACCGCTCCTTGATCAACAGATCCTTGGCCTTAAGGTCGTCCAACCGTTGCTCGAGCTCGACCACTTGAGCGTCATGCTCGGCATGCAACTGGACCAAGACCTCGGGTGGAACGATCGCGAGTTGAAATCCTTCATGGTCTTTTGAAGAACCTATAAGCAGGAAAATCTCAGCCCCCCCGGACTCCAAAGAAGAAGCTACCACGACAAGGAAGGAAGTATGCTTACCCGACCAAGGCGCACGCAGAGATTGTCTTGGAAGACCTTGGCGACATCTTCTCCCCAAGGGTCCGGAAGACTTCCCTCGGGCGTCTTCGGCGGGGAAGATTAGCCTTCCGCCCGGGTAAGGAATTCGCCCAGGACTTCCTTGGAGTCTCCTCGGGCACGCGGTTCGCCCAGGGACATTGCGTCATCATCCCGGGCAGGGAGTTCGCCCGGGGATGTCGTGCCTCCCTCCTAAGTGGCTGGCCTGCTCAGGGTCTTCTCGTTGTCCGCCCAAGCATGTGGTTCGCTCGGGGACGGACCGATCCCCTCCCGAGCATGTTGTACGTTCGGGGGCTCCTCGCTCTTTTCCCGGGTAGGTGATTCGCCCGGGGATCCCGTTCTCTCTTGGGCAGCCTTTTCGCCCACGATCGCGAGATCTTTTTTCTCCCCTCCCGAGCGTCCGCTGTGCTCGGAAGGGCCAGAAGCGTGCCCTGGGTGGCTGGTCCCTCCAGGGCAAGGTGACCCTCAACTCCTTGGTCGGTGTCACCGGCGAGCTCGTCCGCCGTCGCCAGGTCGACGACCTCGCCCATCACACGAGTCGGCAAGGAGGGCGAGCTCCTTCTCTAAGACACGATCAAGGATCTTGTCAACTATTTTTCCGCAATCCAGAAAGCCCCTAGGATCTATCGCGCCCACGTCAGCAGAGTGGGGTTAGCTCAGATAAGGGCAAGAAAAGCAAAGAACGAAAAGAAAAGGCAGGAAAAGGCGGAGTTCAAAGACTACCTTTGGCAAGCTCCTCATTGTCATCTCCGGCGGGGTTGCCCGCCGCCGCGACCACGAGTTCAGCTTTCTTCTCCGCGCTGTGGCTAATCCTCGCCAGGAGGGGGTCGACCTTCTCCATGTCGACCGCCTCCAGCATCTTCTTCGAGCGCCCACGTCTTGTTATGAGGGGCGCCGAGTCCTCGTCGTCCTCTTCCTTGGGTTCCGCAGCCCGGGGCGGGGCCGAGATAGCCTGCTCATACTTTGCCTTGAGCTCAGCAAACTGGCCCTCCAGCGCCTTGCGCTCGGCTTGCCTCGCCTCCTCGATCAGCTTCGCCCTCTCCGCGATCTGTTTCAAGTGAACGATCAGCTCCGGCTTCCTCGCAAAGAAGTCCCTCATCCAAGCATCCAGTCCGCTTACCTCCTTCTTGTCGGCGAACTCCAAGTACCGACTCGGAGGGCTCCTGGTTGAGGTTGTCGCCGCTTATTTGAGCAGGCGGGGGCTGGCATGAGCTTGTCTCTTTCCCCTCGCTTTCTTGATCTTGGCGGCAGGGAGAAGCACCCCCTGGCCGCCCCCCAGTGGCTTAAGTTCGGCTACTGCCGCTTCAAGGGCGACCTTCTCCTGACCAAAGCAGAAGGACATCAAAAGATGCTTGGGACGCTTTCCCTCGAGCATAAAATTAAAAGGACTTACCACTTCGCTCCGCTCGAGCACGTTCAGCGGGACCTGCCGCCCGTGCTTGAGCTCCTTGCCCTTCGGGGTACCGAACATCTCGACGACCCGCTTCTCCACCCAGTCGAAGCTCGGGGCTGCCGCCGATCATTAGAAAGGGTCAGCACGAGCATAAATCATACCCACAAAGCAGAAACCGATCAAGATCAAGGAAGCTTATCAGAGTCAGTCTCTCGGGTGAGGTCTTGCCACCCAGAGACCTTAAAGAAGAGGTGCTTCCTCCTCCTAAGAGGGGACACACTGTTCCTGAGGAAGTCCCGGACGATGTCCCGACCAGTGAGCCCCATATTCGTGAGCTCGCTGATCGTCATCAAGGCCCGCTCCTCCTCGGCTTGCACGGGCGGGCGCGGGGTCTCGACACTGGGCGCCGCCATCCCGGAGTAGTAGAGCGTGCTCCCCTCCGCCTTCCTCAGGTAGAACCAGAAGTCGGCCCAGCCCGACACCGAGTCTTTGAGGGAGAAGAATGGATACTCGTATGGTCGGTTGGACCGCAAACGGAAATACAGAGAGCCGGTGGGAGAAGCCCCACCCGTGCGGAACAAAGAGTAGAAATGGAAGAAGAGGCTCGCCGTGGGCAAAACGCCCACGAATCCCTCATAGAGATGCGAAAAGATGGCCAAAACAAGGATGGAGTTGGGGTTCAAGTTAGTAATCTCGCACTCGCATTGGGTAAGTACGGACTCGAGAAACTCACTTTCGGGCATTCAAAGCCCGTTGACGGTGTAGAGCTCGCATGTAACGATCTCGTCACCCTCCGGTGTGGGAGCTCCTTCGTCGTGGGGGATTCGCCATGTGCCCACGTCAAGGTACCCGAAGCCCTCGAGCGCCTACAGCCTCTCCTTGGTGATCTTGGTCAAGCCGAACTTCGCCATGGAAGGGTTTAGGGAAGAGGGGGCGCAAGGGCGAGAGGAAGTTTGAAGGTCGGAGAGTTTTGGGGTTTGGTTGCGAAAAGCAGAAGAAGGAGGTTCCGTACTGTTCCCGCCAGGTATTTATAGGTGGAGAAGCCGAACGGGAAAAATCGCCTCGCCTGGATTCAGGAACCAAACCTTGCAGCACGATTTTCAAAACTGTCCAATAAATGCACGGTTTCCAAAAACTGTCAGAACCGCACCGGTGAGACTTCGCAGAGAAGGAACCATCGCGACCTTTCGCTTCCGTTCCTCGAGCCCCGTTTTGGTCGGGCCTAGAGCAAGATGCTCGGCCACATCAGAACATGCACGTTTGCGAGCAAAGGTTGCCCGGGTAACGCAGTAGTGCTTCACTACGGGATTCTAACTCTATTCCCGACCAAGGATGAACAAAGGGTCACTCGGATGCTGCGGTAGTGTTTCGCTGCAGGACTTCAGCCCTATGCCAAGGTAGTTCTTCGCCACGAGATCCCAATCCCTCCTGTGAGTCTAAAGGCTTAAGAGGAAGGCCTCTACCAAGTAGCTCTCCCACTTGAGCCTTGGGGGCTAGCTGTCGAGGATTGGATAAATTACCATAAGGACCATCGTGCCCCAGTAGCCCTTCTTCGGCCGACCATGCTCCCCTTTGATGTCGTCCCAAATAAAGATCCACGAGCGGACCAGCTGCCGGCCATGCCCGATCATGAGCATGCGGCTTAGCCCTCCGATCATAATTGCTCGGGCCAGCGGCCAAGGTCGGCCACGACCAAGGGAGATCCTCGAGCATGCCTCGAAGGTCACGCTCGGGCTATAAAGGCGACGTGGCAAAAGCTGCGATAGCGTTACGCCACGACTCGGGCCCATCACATCCACGACGCCGCGTGGCGAAAATCAAGAGACAGTCGCTGCCACGTGAGGACACGTAAGGGTGTGACATTCGGAGGCGGTTAATTTAAACCATCTATAAATACCTCCTCATAACACGCCAACAGACACAGAGATCGGCATACATGCACAGACGTAAATACGCACGCGCACGCCAAAAGGAGCAGACGCAAAAGCGAGAAGCACGTGTAGGCTCTATAATAGCAATACTCTTTTGTAACCGGGCATAGGCAAAGCTATACCCGCTAGGCCCTTGTCATCATCAAGATAAGGAGAAAAGAAGCACTGGACGTAGGGCTGTTATCTCGGTCGTGAGAGGCTCGAACCAGTATAAAAACCCCTTGCTCGCCTCTCCCTCCGGTAGCTCGACCTCCTTCCGCGGCGTTCTTCGGACGCTAGTCCTCCGCGGGAAAAGGGGCTCGGTTGATCCCTCAAACAACAAGTAAGCTCGGCGAGGGTCCTGATCCCCAAGCGCCGACAAGTTCCGATTCATAGAGTTGAGTCTTTTTCACTTCTTTCCTTTTTGTTGCATTCCTTATTTGATGATTTCTTAATCTAGATTCCATAGATATATCCTCAGTTGTTGAATCTATATAATCCCACCACTTCTTGCCTTTCCTGCAGATGTTTTGAGCTTATCCGTTGAGCAGAGATAATGGGCGAGCTTCTTGATCTTGTCGATGTGGCGCAAGGGCAGGTCGTCTGCTGGAGCTCATCTCAGTGGATGATGTCCATAGGTTGAGGGATGCGCTTGCGACAGGAGGCGAGAAGGCGGTGGAGCTGATTGATGGGGTGGGGCTATGGTATGGTAGGAGTAAGGTGTACAAGCCACGCACGCCGTTAATGGTGTAGCCATATACGGATGACACCTACCTCTTCAATGCCTTTGCGCCCATGAGGCAGCAGGTGATGCCTCTTTCAAACGATTGATCGATATCGAATTATGGCATTACAAATTTACAATCCCAAGTGTTGTAATGTTATTATTTAAATTTATGAAATTAAAAATAATTTAAGTTCGAGTTTCGTAAACAGGTGTTTGGAATTTGTATGCTTCGATGAATTGATTTAAACATTTAACCATTGCACATTTAGAATGAACATTATTATTCTGATAAGATTAGTGCATGCTCTTTGCAAATAATTTTTTTATCACAAATTGAGTTTCTGTTGCATCGCATAGGCATATAGCTAATGGTACTATAATTATTTAATTATAGATATTGAGAAAAATTACAGTAGTTTACGAAAATGATTCTTAAATCTTTGTTGGACAGTTATGCACCAATGCGTGTGAAATTCCACTTCAAGCAGGGGAGCCTGTACGGCTGGAACGTCGGCTGCAGCTACGGGTGGGCTGCGCAGTCGCATCTTCCTGTGGGCTAGCTGGGCCACAGGCCTAGGGCGGCACGACGATCCGCAGGAAGAGACAACCGGGCGGGCCTCAGTTTCTCCTCCTAAACCACGCTCCCTCTCCCTAGGGCGGCCGGCGGCGACTCCACGACTCGGACGGCGGCGGGCTGGCGGCCTGCTGCAAGGGCGTGCCGCGTGCGTCGGCGGAGGCTAGAGGCGCGCCACACGCGGGCGTGGGGCAGCGGCACTGCTGCCCCTCTCGTCTGCTCGCAGGCGTGTGGCACGCTGCGGCCAGGCTGTAGGGCCGCAGCGGCAAGGGCGCACAGCACGGCAGCTTGTTACCTGGCTAGCTGACCTTGAGCAGGTACTTGCGAATTCGGGTGCTGGGATTTGTGTGATCTCATTGATTTGCTCCTACTCGATACTCTTGCGGATGAATTCAGTAATCGGTAATTTGGGGGATCAACTGAAACCCCATGTTAACTCCGTCCCTGGATGCATTTGTGGTCGGTCTGTTGGCTAGCTATGCTGCGGCTGCAAGACGATTCGATTTAGGCCTAGGTGTTGTCTGGTTTCTGAGAGGCCTGAGAGATTTGAGTAGAACATACTAGGTTCAGCACCGAAGGTTATCAGGGACTAGTAAACAGAGAAGCGTGTCCTATCCTACCCATCGAAGCGCGTTTGTGCCTTGCATGATTACACGTGTGTTTACAGTGAGCATGATTGATCTTGGATGCCACTATCTACTTGCAAGGTGGACTGGACTCATTTGTTCCCAACAACGATCATGTACTTTAACTAATTTTATTAAGGCAAGGGAAAGCTACACCTAGGGTAAAAGAAGTAGCAGATCCAGGAATTTTAGGTCAGGGTTCACCATTGATGTTTAGCATGGGGTGTGAGCATTTTACCTGCCCTAGTTACAATTTTATATCATTTGGGTTTTAAACTTGTGCATGATACACAGGTATGTTTCTAAAAATATTGCTAATAATGGCCTTAAACCATTGCATCCATTTTCAATCTTTGCAACGGTGCAAACTGATGAAGAATCATACTCTAGGTATTCCGTAATGACCAGAAGAAATTTGTAAGAAGCTAAGAGTAAGAACTAAAAAAATAAGCATTTTCTCTACCAAGCATAAGCTGGCACATAACAAGGTAGAGAGAGAAGCAAGGGAGAGCGCCTGTGCCATGCATGGAATACATTAATAGATTAGGCTATACCTTTGTCCTTAAAGCATTATCAATTTGGAACAAAGTCCAAATTCATTGAACTATCTACCAAGGGTATATCTACAAAATTTAGATTTGTATGGGGTTCTTGCACATCGCTAGCACCATACCGTCATATAGTTGGTAAATTGCTGTAGTGTACACGTGAAGCAGTTAATCATTAAATTTACACTAAATTAACCAACTGAACTGACCTGAACACAAAGTATTACAGTTAATTAGGATTAGCCGTCTAAAGATTACTTTTTTCTTTTATTCTTTGAACAAATTGAAATATTGGAAATTCAGTCAAACCAAATGCTCGATTATCTGTAGTGTGCTTTTTATTACGAACTTTATTTAGTCCATACAACTATTTTCTATTATTTTTAGTTGGCTCTTTTGTTTATTAGATAGTATAGAACTCTAATGAGATGCAGATAAGCCATGTACAGACTGCATTTTTTTTCTCTGTCCCCTGTGTGTATTGATGGCCTTCTGTTTCTATCTCTTAACAATCTCTGACTTAAGTTTGAGGAACAAGTTTATCTCTGTGCGATATGGCAGCATAATAATTTCTTGAACTATAGGCCTTGTCTTTAACTGGTCAAGTAAGTACTGACTGAACAGTAAGTGCTTTTCTGCGTAGACTAACTTGTTAAGCGTAAATCCTTGAAATTCTGCAGATCATCTTAAATACAGGGGATCTTTGGATTGGCTATATCTTCTTAGGAAGGAGTAAGTCATGGGGAGCAGACAAATTGTGGCTGTTCTTCAAGTAGGTGGAGAATTCACAACTGATGATGATGGGCAGATGTCCTATTGTGGTGGGGAGGCACACGCGATGCATGTGAAAAGTGGTTGGACTTTTAAAGCGTTTAAACATGAGATATCTTCAACACTTAATAATCTCAAACTTGATTCCTATGTGTTCAAGTACTTTCTTCCAAGAAATAACAAGACTTTGATTTCAATTTCCAATGACAAAGACCTTAGGCGCATGGTTGAATTCCATGCAGAGTCAGAGACAACATACATCTACGTCATGAAGAAGGTTGACAACAGGTACCCTTCTGACTAGCATAGACATCCTTCTAAGTGGATTTCCAAAATTGACATGAGACATTTTTGCAGGGTAAAGAGCTCTGTTGCAGACTCCATCGTACCTGCAGATTCTGCTATAATAGTGACTACTCCAGACGGATCTAAGCGGCAAAAGATTTGTGCAAGTTGGGAGAACACGATCACTGGAGCTGGCCAAGTGTTTGAAGGTCCAAAGGAATTCCGTGACGCATTACACAAGTATGCCATTGCACATAGGTTTCATTACAGATTTGTCAAGAATGACTCTTCTCGTGTCACTGTGGAATGTACTCATGAAGGATGTCCATGGCGTATACATGCATCCAAGTCTCCTGCAAAGGAGTTCATGATCAAGAAAGTGTTTGGAAGTCATACTTGTGAATCTGAGACAGTCAAAAGTCATCGTCTAGCATCTCAAAAATGGGTTGCTAGTGTTATTAAGGAAAAATTACGCGATAGTCCAAACTACAGGCCAAGAGATATTGCAAATGATCTCCAGCGTGAATATGGACTATGCTTGAACTACTCCCAAGCTTGGCGAGGCAAATTAATAGCCCAAAAAGAACTTTACAGCTCACATGAAGAGGCTTGCAATCAGCTACCTTGGTTTTGTCAAAGGATTATTGAGACAAACCCTGGGAGTGTGGCAACAGTAGTGGCCTTGGATGATTCAAAATTCCGCTTCTTTGTTGCATTCCATGCCTCCATTTATGGTTTTGAGCATGGCTGCAGGCCTCTCCTCTTTCTTGACGTGATATCTGTGAAACCAAATAAGCAATGGAAGCTATTGGCTGCTACTTCAGTTGATGGCGAAGGTGATATGTTCCCAGTTGCATTGTCTGTAGTGGACGATGAGAGTCTAGAAAATTGGCATTGGTTTCTCGAACAGCTGAAAGCTTCATTGCCTGCATCTGGAGAAATAACATTCATATCAAATGGCAGAAGTGGTCTATGGGATGAGGTTTCTCTAATATTTCCAGATAGTTATCATGGATACCATGTCAACTACTTTATTGAAGAATTCAAGACACGATTGGATGACAGTTGGAGTGAAGAAGTAAAAGATACACTGGTTGAGCATCTTAAGAAAGCCATATATTCGTGCAAAGTTGATGAATTCAATCAGTATATTGAACTCATCAAAGTTGAATCTGATAAGCTTGCTGAATGGCTTTTGGAGACTAAACCTGAGCGGTGGTCAGATGCCTTTTTCAAGGGGTCACGACTTGGCCAGTACACGTGCAATATTTCTGAGATAATTGTTGAGTGGATCCCCAGCAGATATGAGCTCTCAGTAGTGCAGTTGGTTGATACAATCAGATGCAACCTGATGGAGATGATGTATACACGCAGGGAATCTTCCAATGCATGGACAGAAGTATTAACACCGTCAGCCAACCAGAAAATTCAGGAAGAGATGAACAAATCTCTTACACTAAATGTTGTTTGCTCGACTGGAAATGATGCAAACAGTAATGTGTTCGAGGTGTGCGATGGCTCAGTTAATGTTGTCAACATTGATACATGGGAGTGCGCCTGCAGAAAATGGCATGTATCTGGGATTCCTTGCTCGCATGCAATTGCGGTATTTGAGCGCACTGATCAGAGTCCACTTGACTACTGCATCAAATATTTCACAACAGAATGCTACCGCTTGACTTACGCCATGTCAATCAATCCGATACCTGATGTTGTTGTACCTATTGCATCAACTGACCTATCGCATAACATGGCATTACACCCATGCCCGATTCTAACCCGGCGGCAAGTTGGCCGGCCAAAGGAAAAGCCAGCTGATCCCCGTATTGCAATTAAAAGGGCAGTACGCTGCAGCAGGTGCAAGGGTTATGGGCACAATAAAGCAACCTGCAAAGTCCCTATCACACAATAGATTGCCTTTGTTATGAGTTCTCAAATGTAAATTATGTTGGTAGTTGCTTTGTTATGAACTCTAGTCGAACTTTAATGTGAAATTCATCGTTTATCGGATAATGCGCGGAACATAACCGTGTTTGTTAATTATAGCTCGAAGTAGTGTTGTACTGCCGCTGTGCTTAGTCTTAACATTATTGAGTACTTAGATTAAACATTTCCCAGTAGGCAGAATTGGGGAAAGGCGGAAAGCATTTGAAAGTTTTATGTACATTGTTATCTGGCTCTGCTTTCACCCCAGGCCTGACTTCCATGGTGGTTGTTTTGCCATCCAAAGCTGCTTTACGTTGCATCTATCTATATCTATAATCTCGGAGAGGTTTGCCGGGTGCCACCACGCGCCCTTCGGCACTGGAGCTACAGTGATTTTTAAAATTATTTTCTTTTTTTTTAAAACCCTTTAATTTTAATTTTAATTTTATTTTTTGAAAAAACTCCCCTCTTTATTAACATTGAGCTACAATATTTTTTTGTTTTTATATTCTTTTTTTTGAAAAAGTTTTCTCTCTCTTGGTTAAAATTGAGGGTTGCTCATGTAATGCTTGGCAGCCTAGGGCGTTTGGTTTAACCAAAAAATCGGTTTTGGTTTTCATTTATTTGGAAATTCGGTTATTTCAAAATTGAAACCGAATTGTATTTGAAAATTTCGTAACCGACACTTCTGTTAACCGATAGTTCGGTTTCGGTTTTCGTTTTAACCGATTAACCGAACTTGACATTGATGATGGTCGTGTCGCGGCAACTTTGTTGCTCGTAACCACTGCTTGTAGCCTCCTCGCTTGACACCTTAATTTAAGGACAACCCGCTTGTTTGTTTCATATCAAGTGCTCCTTGTGCAATTATGGTTTCAAACGAGGAAGGAAGCTCGATCGTCTATGGCGGCGGCAAATGCAGACGAGGAGTTTTCAATATGTCTTCGATTTGGTGGGTCTCTTTACCAAAGTTCGGTTAGTTCGGTTAACCGAGGGTTAAAACCGAATTAACCGGAAAAAGTTCGGTTATTTCATACAACTAATCGAATCAACAACCGAATAATTCGGTTTCGGTTTTTTCGGCTTCGGTTCCGGTTTTAACGGTTTTGGTTTTCGGTTTCCGGTTTATTTGTCCACCCCTAATGCGCGGGATACTAATCTAGATAGTGTAATTGTTGGATTTTCTGAAAATATTTTTTCGTAGAACAGGGATAAGCTCTCATCGGTCATTATAAGCATATAATATCTTGAAATTTGTATGTGAAATATACATTTGTTTAGCATTAATTTTACCACAGTAGTTTATAGTTCTATGCATGCAGACTCCACTGATTCTTCTAAAAACATCCCCCCTTTTTTTTTCCTGAAAGGTAAGTGCAATGATATTGTTTTTGGTAACTATGAACTATGTCTGTTTCTAAAATTTGGCTTATCGGTTTTGTTACTGTAATACTACAAAGTTTTTTTACCAGGGTTTGTGACCTTTAGAATGGTTGTGTAGTATTATTTACATTTTTCCCCCTAGCCTTTTTATTTTTAGCACTCAAGTGATGGAGTATAAAAGGAGGAGAGGGAGTAAATGAACCCTAGACTCAAAAAGTTCCTGGTTTTTCCCCAATTTTCCCAAATTACCACCACCTCTTTTTCCTCCTCCACTGACTCCCACCGCTCCTCGCTTCCTCCTGGCCGATCACAGCCCTAGGTCAGGCGCCTCCCTTGGTCGCTTCCTCTCTGGCGCCTCCCTTGTCAAGTTGCCCTAGCCGAGCCCCCCCTGCCAAGCCCTCCTCCTCTTCTTGCCGTAGCAAAAGAAGGCCTCAAGACGGCTGTCCCTCACCTCGGGCCTCCGCCTCTTCACTGGGCCTCCTCGGCGCCCCACCCCTGCCGCCTCTCCTGGCTGGGCTCGTGCCTCCGCCAAGCCCAATCGGCTGCCCCACCTCTTCTCCCGGCTCCTCGCGACCACGGGTCGCAGCCTCCTCTCCTGGGCGCCGCCGCCCCTTGCCCTCTTCTTGTAGAGTACCGCCACAAGTTTAACTTAAGCAATTGATTAATTGGTGCATGTCAGTGTTCGATGAAATGCCTAGAAGAGTTATATTAGGTATTACATCGTCTCTAAGTAATGATCTATGAGTACCGGTAGGACACATTTGGTCGTGAGTCTTTGGTTAATGAACACCACCCGCGTGCAGGCCGGATCCTAGTTGATTAAATATGACTGCATTGGTGTTTGTCTTTTCCTCTTGTAGATCGCTAAAGACTTGCTTATGTGTTGCATATGTGGATTTGTTAATGAGGCCTACCAAGTATTTATGTATACCCAGTATTAGATTCTTGAGGATTCTACGTCCGTTGTTTATAGAATGAGATATATATACATTATATATATATATATATATATATATACGCATATGTGTGTTATTTGTATATGAGCCCCTGTAATGTCATCCTTACATTGGTAATGTTTGTGAATCTTAAGTCGTGACTTGATTCTTGTTACTTTTTGCATGGCTCAATTAAAATGAGTGAGTTAAGAAATATTTACTACCATTTGATGATGAACCGATATTGTGTATTAGCTCAATTTGTTAATGCCATGATTATGCATAAGATCCCAAATTGTTAATTGTGTCGTTATTACGAAATGTGATGGCAAAATTCCTAGTGGCAATGATTATGAGCTTAGCTTCATGAGCACGACTTGAATGAAATTTTGTGTTCGCTATGATGGATACTACCATATGTCATTTCTATTATAGTTTAAAGATTGATTACGTGCATTGAGGCTATGATAAGCACCTATTGGGTGATCCATTAGGGCATGTATTTGGGCCTCACAAGAATGCGCCATTAATTATATTGGTATCATATTGGGTTCTCGAGGATTTAATGTGCTGCTATTTTTGAAGTTTAAAAAATAGGGATGGTATAGATGTGTGATTAAGAATGTTTTTCATGCATTGCCAATTGAATATGAATATGGGTTTATGACCTGATTTATAAAGGCATGAATGCTTCATGTTCTATTTTGGATTTGGTCTAGTCGCTTAACTGGTTTATGTATGCTTTAGCTCAATTGCTACAAATCCCTTTATGTGATATCTGTGATCCAAAAAGGTCTTCTTGTGCAAAATGACTAGTGTATGCGTGTAGATACCGTTGTCTAAATAAGTTGATGCTGCTTACTAATGGAGTTTTATGTTATTGAGATACAGGGTAATGTTCTGTTAGTATCAAGTAATGTATTTATATGCTTACATGTTGCCTTACAAGTTCTAGTGATGAAATGGTTTGTTGGAGGTACTCGTGCATACTCATGTTTGAATTTCGACGTGATTAATATGTGTGTGTGTGTGTATATATAGTTAGTTAAATGAATAGCTATTGAGCGATGTTGATAGTGTTTTGTATTGTTGGGATAGGGAGTAATGTTTATCATTAGAGTTTTTGTATGCTTTTATTTAGCCATGCTACTTTAATTCCCGATGAGTTGGTGAATGTGACAATCGTGCTCTTGGCCTTTCATGGGTTGTTTGGTTCTCTAGGGTTGGAGGTCCCTAATACCGCACTCGGGCCGTCAGTTTATCGCCGATGCTAAAGGCAAGTACCTTTTCATGAGTATGGCATGATAGAGTGATGCTCGCTTCTTATTGCACATTAACCGTATTATAGGAAGGTTACATTTTATTATTATGTTTTACTCATGAATATGACTAGATTAACGAGACTTATAAGTTCGTGGACGGAAGTTATGTTAATAATCATGTATTGGTGTATGTTATGAGAGTGCAACTTGTACCATTGTCCATGTCAATTGCATAAATGCATTCATAAAAGGAAGAGGCGACCCATGTCGATGCGGGCCTCTGTGTTCACACGTAGTGAACACGAAAGTCCTACCTCGTAGTCCCATACCCACAGGTGCATGGGAGTGAGTCAGTAAGAGTAGGCACCCTCCACGAGATGGAGGGGAATGAGAGAGTGCATACCGACGGGTGTGCACTCAGCCATACCGGTGTAGGCTTGAAAGGTGCATATAAGCATTCAAGCATAGTTGCATTGCATATCATTGCAAAAGGAGTGATGGTCAGTGTGTTGGTTGTGACATATTGTGTGGATTGCGAATAAGTCTGCCGCCTCGTATGATACTATTAATGATGAATGATAATAAATGATCCTGGAGTTGAGGGAAATTTTCAGGTTACGGCTAGGTTGAGTCATGGGCTCCTTCCATATTATCTATTGAGGTATGTGAAATAAATGAGTAAGGTAGTGGATGAGGTAACTGACGGTGATTTCTTTGGTTATGTACTTGTTACTCTGGTTTAAGAGATATGAGCATGTTATTGATTTAAATATATTAATTGTTGTGTTGTTTTGTGGTTATTGCTACTTGTTGTACTTGCTGAGTCTTCGACTCACTTCTTCTTTTGTCACATTTGTGTAGGTACCCTGAAGTCGGCATGCTGGGATGGGAGTAGTAGCACGATCACGGCCTATCACCATAGTATCATATTAGTTTTACCGCTTCTAATCTTAATGAGTTCATGACTTGTAATAAATAAATTGTGGTTGTAATAATGTTGTTTGTCGTGGTGTAGTTATTAATTGCTGTTGGATATGTGATTGGTTAACTAAGGATCTGCTAGAATGATATCATATACTGAAAATGTTTTCTCGCTTGTCGAGTGGATGTCCTAGTTTTAGGAAGGTGTCGCCAAAATTTCTAATACTCGTAAGTAGCTAGCTGTGTTAGCTAGCTTGGCTAAATTATTCTAGTGTCTTGTGCTAGCTGTTGGGTCCTTGAGGGTGTAACATTCAGGGCACGGGGTGCCGGGGTGTTACAGTTGGTATCAGAGCGGGCTTCAGGTCCGTGGTGCTTGAATGTAGTGAGTAATTCTAGAATGAAATAAAATTTTGCTGTATGAAAGTAGAAACATGGTTTAGGTTGAACCTTTAAAATGTGGCCCTAGGGCAAAAACCTTAAAACTTGATGTAGAATGGTTAAATAATTTAAAACTTGACACACTCGATGCAATGAGAGATGTGGATGGGTTATCGTTGCATTATGTTGCATTGCTTATTTTGTTATTTTGATACTTGTTGATAAGTTATATGTTAATCTTGATAAGGCTATGGTATTATTGATGGCTATAATTTTGAAGTGGTATTTTGTTAGTGGGGTCCGTGGGACTCTTTTTGTGCCTAAGGTATGTCGGCTCTGTCGTGTAGTCGTGTTGGTCCGTGGTGGCGCTTGAGAGCCAAGACCGAGGATTCATAACCTCGTGTGAGGAGAATTCTTGTTATTTTATTGTAGATCGGAGAGTTGATGGAGTACGTCATTTGGGTGTTGTCTTTGGTCTTCTTGGATTTAAGTCAAAGAAAAGAGAACTCGTTGTTCCTCTTTTGGTTGATAGCGGAAAAGACTTGGAGTTTTCGTGTTGTCGCTCCCCAAGTTGAAGTTTTGGATTTGGGGCTTTAAAGGAAAAAGTGTTATTCGATCGATTCGCTTTTTTCTTCTGTGAGTTGATTTGTGTAACTCCTTTCCTTTGTGGGATTTTGGAGTTTGATGATTGGTTTGGGGATCGTGGATGACCGTGATTGAGTCCTCGTCCTTTTCTAAGTCTTTTGAGAGTCGAGCTTTTGAAGATTTGGTTGGCTTTTTCCGAAAGGAAAATGCAACAATGAGTAAATCGAGGTTGATTGAAGGTCTTCCCATTGAGGATTTGTAGAATGTTTACGTTGTGGGTTAAGGTGGTTGACCCTAATTGGGTAAATGGCAAGACGATTTTGTGGGTCATGGTGATCCACGGTTATAAGTGGAGATCTAGAAATGGTGTTTATGTGAGGTTATAAATGATGTGTTAAGGAGTAATAACCAGTTTGGTTGAGGAACTTGTTAAATAAGTTGATGGTGTTCAATTGTCTAAATCATTGGAGACTTAGATAATTGATCTTTGTGTTCGTCAGATGGTTGACGGGTAGGAAATTTGGGTGGTAGGTTAACTTGGGATAAAAGTTCAACCTGTTTTCTTTGATGAGTTGATGGGGGAGAATTTGTTTAATGTTGGTGATAACATTCTCAAACGCGGATGTAATTAGTTGAAAGGATAATTACGGGAGAAAGTGAATCAAGGAAGAGTGGTTATAAAGTTCTTGCTATGTCTTGTTGGGGCTTCCCAAGGGCGCTAAGTGTGGACATTGAAACCTTTATTGTTAAAGGTGCAAGAATTTTAGAGGTAATGGAATGTAGGATGAACTTAGGTTTAATTACCTAAGGAAATGGGGTTGTCGGTGAAATTACTTGGAAGGTTGCCTTTTGTTTAAGGCATTTTGTTTGGTGTGCAATTGGAATTGCCATATAAGTTGTGTTTCGCCAAATGGTGGAGTTAGTGGATGAAAGATTATGAGGAAGAAAGACTGCATACTTATGGGTTAGTGTGATGATAGTCTTTGGACTTGCCATTTAAAGGAAATAAATAGATGTAATAGAAAGTGTTGGATTTCAGGATCGTTTTGCTATTCCCAAAATGTTGGTTTTGGGATTGGTGTGTTGTGTTGCCTTTAATCGAAAGTGATTCTTTGATGTGAAGCTTCTCACCTTAGGGCTCAAGGTGAGGGAAATGGTTTATGTTGTTAAGAGAATGGAGTTCTCTTTGATTTTGTGACTGCTTTTGAATAAAGTGGTGCAAGTTTCTTCCCGCTTGAGTCTTCCTTGTTATGCATTTTATTGCATTGATTTCAAGTTGAGAAAAGTGGTTCGTTTTGTAAGAGAATCGAGATTCTTCGCTTTCTAGGGTGAGAAAAGAAAATGTTTAATTGTGGTTCCCTACTTGAGTATAAATTGAGAGTATGCTCGTTGCTTGAATTCTTTGGGCAAGACCATCGCAAAGAAGAGAACCAAGTATGAATTGGTTTTAATGGAGGGTCTAACCTTGATTAGGTGTTGACAAGAATTGGATTAAAAGTTGAGAGTATTGAAGGGTGTAGCATGTTTTGGTCCAAATCCTTGTGGAGAGGATCAATTGATTTTGTTGTCTATTGGTCTAAATGTGTTGGAAACCCTGATTCTCGGGTTGGAATCAATGTTTTGGTTATGAATTGTTTCCTCTAGTGGTTGTCTCTGTCGTGCAAGTAGATAGGGCGAAAAGAAGGTAGAGTATGATTTTGGTACTATGATAGAAATGGGATTTGTGCCCTGATGGGCTATTCGCTTCGATAGTAAGGAATGACTTTGGTCCCTTTTGTTGCAAGGGCAATCGCTGGCAAAAGATAAAGATTTGTATTTTGGTTCCGGAGGAGTCCTGTGGAACCATAGATGATTGAGTGGTTGGAACTAGTGATGTGTTCTTAATCGATTCTTTGGTTATCAAGGATAATCATTGGGAGAGATGGGAATCAATGTTCTCTTGTTTCTTAGGGGATTCGTGTTTAGAACCTAGTCTGTCCAATCGGATAGTTTTGGTGAATTGGTGATAATTCCTTTAATGCTTAAATAGAGTGATGTGGCTTGCGATGATCGTATCATCTCGGGTTTGTTGATCTGTGAGGTAGAGACGGGAGACTAAAGTTTTGAGTGAATGAGGTTGAATAGGGTATTAGAGCTGAGTTTGGAGATTTGTCGTATGATTTTCTTAGAAGGATCGTTGGTTGACTGGAGGTTGTGTATGAAGCGTTAAAGAAGAGTTGCCTGAGTTGCCTGAGTTGTCAGATAGTTTATTGCTCTGGAGCCTGACGATGCATCCAAACTAAACCTGTACAGACAGCTGAGCGATCTATTCCTAAGAAACTGACGATGCATCCAAGCTAAACCTGATGCAGACAACTGAGCTATCTAGTACTAAGAAACTAAGGGCCTGTTTAGCAGAGCCAGATTCATGAAGCTGGAGCTGTGAGTACATTAAGAGTGTTTAGATGGATCATCTTGTTTACATTTTAGACTAAAAATATAAACTTAACTCACTTTATTTTAGCCTATAAGTTTCAGATTTTAGGTGAAGCTGGAATCTAGAGTTCTACCAAACAGCCCCTAACTCCCTGCACTGTAAATATTATGAAATCTGGATGTAGAGCTCGCAGTTTCTGAAAAGTGTACTAGTTGGAACAGCCAAGTGAGGGATAGCTCGCAATTTGAGCTTCAGGTGGTAGTCATCGTGGAGTTTGGAGTTTTAGACACCGATGAGTTGTCACAGCGAGAGTGGTAGTTATCCAACAGGTTTCCAAAATGAACATCATAGCTCGTCAGGAGATTTGCTTGCACACCACTGCAAAATACCAAATATATATTGTCACGTATATCTCGTTGACATGCAGGTCAATTTCCATTGTCGCGGGTAATGATACATTTGGAAAAATTGCTATTTTTGTAGTGGACTACAGATCAGACCTTCCATACCGGCTTATCAGTCCCGGTTGGATTTGAACCCGTACTGATGAGAGCTTTAGTACCGGTTCATTGGCTCAGGATCGTGGGTTTTAGTATCGGTTCGTAACATAACCTAGCATCGATATGCCTCGTTTGAGGAAAGTTCAAAAGGAATGCATATTCTATATATATTAGTACGTGATGGTGGATGGGTTGGTTAGAAGGGTGAGGCTGGAGTCACGAGGTTCCAGGTTCGAGTCTTGGGTTCGTTATATTTTTTAGAACCGTAGGAGGACTTTAGTCCCGGTCTATGACCTTTAGTCCTCGATAATAGTCCCGGTTTGACAACCGGGACTAAAACCAGTTGCCAACCAGGACTAAATGTTGTTTTCCTCGTAGTGGGGATGGGTCGCCAATTCATAATACTACAATACAGATTTATTTTGCAACATCTACATTAGTTGAATGACCTTTTTCTATTGTTTCTTCTTCTTCAGTGACTGATTCATTAGAAATTTAGAATTATTAACAACTAGTAAACTCAACCGGCCGGGGCCCTTACAATTTGTATAGCTTTTTTGACCTGTATATGCAACTCTAGGTGAGTCCTACATACTGTCATTCAAGCATGCATGCATGCATGGTGCTCTTGCGATGAGAATAAGACAAGAAAATAAATAGAGGCGGCCATACATACATATACATATACATATACATATACATACATATATATATATATATATATATACACACACACACGTATATACATACATACATACATGTGTGTATGTATATATATATATATATATGTATATCCATATACATATGAGAAGAATTGCTTGGGGCACAAATGTTCATATTTTATGATCTTCTCATCAGACAAGCTATTGTCTCAATGCATTTAGGATGTTTTGATATTGAATTGCAAAATCTATAACTGGTTATGTTTTGTAAATGTTATTGCATAACTATCTAAAGATAATAAAATTTCGAATATAAGATACTAATCATGGAAGTTCTGTCAAGAAAGTTAAAGGGAAAAAAGGATATCACAGACGTTCAATTTAAAAACCGTTTGTAATAATATTATCACAGACAGTTCTAATTAAAAACTGTTTATAATTACTTATCATCAGAGATAATTCTATTGTAATACCGTCTAAAACAAAAGATCATCACAGACGGTTCGTAAATAGAACCGTCTCTGATATTAGTTTTACTGACGATTTGAAAACCGTTTGTGATATGTCTTCTTATCACTGATATATTTTTGTAGACGATTCATAAAACCGTCGGTGATGAGATTTCTGAACCGTCTATGATGAGCTTTGTGTAGTAACGATGTAGCCTATGAGCTAGCTATCAATCAATCGATCGATCAGCTGCTCTGCAGTACTATTGACTCCTTTTCGGTGACATATTCACGCACGCCCGCACCCACGCACGCACGAACATGAAACTCAATCTCAACCCAGTGAAACGTTGGTGCATCTCTCTACATTTATACATATACGTAAGATCGATGCGTACATGCACCGGCCTCGGCCTGGTCAGATCTTGAGAGAGAGAGAGAGGAATTACAAGTGCGTGTTTATGCCATCGTGTTTTAACTTGTAGCTTTCTCGAGTCTTGATCACAGTCTATTTGCGACGACGTCCTTTTGATCTTTTTTTTTTGGTTACGAAGTAGCTCGCTTTGATTCGATTGGGTCCTGATCCGTTTAATTTTTTGATCGATCGGTACATAAATATTATAGTTAACAAAGTACAAGTATATATATGAACGCGTGCATGCATGGAGAGCTCACACACAAAAAAGAATAGAAGTTTGGCGGATCTAGGATTTTAAGTTAGGGTATGCCGAGCTAATACTATAATATACAATTCGGTAAACAATTACAAATGTTGTCAAGAAATTCGGTATACGAGTATAAAATAACTAGAAACATGATAATACAAGTATAAATTACACTATAAATAGTTCAAACATTTTAAGTATGAAATATGCATAAAAAAAACTTACGCACCTATAATAGTTCAAAGAATACAATATTACTTCTTGTCTTTCTTGTCTGGCCTCCGCCTTCTAATAGCCATGAAACTCTTGATTATATCATTTTCATCAACTTAAAAGAAAATATCTCGCTCGATAAACGTTTCCAAAAAAGAGATGCAATGTCTCCGTTCCTCTTCATAATTCAACAACTCTACAAACAAAAAAAAACAATGCATCAACAAGCAACTCTCTAGTCTCTAGCAAAATAGCAATTATATTTGTTTCTACTCTATAAATCTACTAACAGTCTTGCACTTAAATCACATGTAGGATCGATATACACTAATATAGCAATCAGAGGGGGGTGAATGATTGCGCGGAAGCTAAAACAAATTTTTATTGATTCTCAAATTACCCCTAAACAAATTATAAAAAACTGCTTCGGTTTCAGAAAAATAGACTGATACATGTTAACTAAAATAGTAATTTTTGAAGATCCAATCGTTGGATTGATGTGAAATTTTAACTGTGAAAACTAGATTCAATTTTGAAACTAACTCAACAAGAATCAGCTCAATCGGATATACGGATCTAAAGTTATGAGCTTCATAAACTGACTATATAAAATAATGATGGTATTATAGACTGTATTAGGCCGAATCTACAGGGTATACCGTGGCCCACCTGGTATACCCTGTAGATCCGCCCCTGTTTATACTATATAGCCACCGATCAAATAGATGCACTTACTTAGATGTGGCATATGCTTTAGATGCTGAAATAACGAGTGTACGGCACATGCATGCATATATGTTGATTAATTCCATAACTCCACTGATTCAGAAAAGAAAAACGTGCCATATATAATTTCTGTTGGATCGAAATATACTAATCTAGCAATCAGAGAGGGGTGAATGATTGCGCGGAAGCTAAAATCAAAATTTTAACTTTTGAAACACCCCAAACAAACTCAGATCGCTTGATTTGTATTCAACAAAAACCTTATTACACCAGACCAAATTTGCACATGTATGTCAGACCAAACTTTGCTTCGGACAGAGAGTTGCACGTGTACGACGGACCAAATTTCTACTATAGCAAAGGAAGTCAGTTTACGGCGGACCAAATGAAAACAGCCTAACACACGTTCACTAAAATAGTAATTACAGAAGATCCAACCGTTGGATTGATGTAAAATTTTAACTTTAGAAACTAGACTCGATTCCAAAGTTAACCCAAAAAGAATAAACTCAATCAGACCTATGGATCTAGAGTTATATCCTTCGCAAGACGGCTGAAACAAATCCCGATCTAATAATGACGGACCAAATTTAGACTAGTGACGGACCAAACTTAAACAATAAGATTACTAAAGATCCAACCGTTAGATTGACATAAAATTTTAACTGTAAAAACTAGATTCAATTATGAATCTAACCCAATAAAAATCAACTCGATCGGATCTATGGATCAAGAGATATTACCTTCGCAAGATGACTAAATCAGGTGATGACGGAAATTGATTTCAAAGGCTACGACGGACCATTCTTCAGATGAAACTCCAACTACGACGGGCCAATCTTCAGACGAAGAAAGCCAAAACGCCAGCAAGTCACAGAGAGCACAAAAAGAGTCGCTAGGAAGGTCTCCTTGCAAGCATAGCCAAAACATACAAGATCAATGCAATCTTCTAGTCGGCATGCATGCAATCTTTTTCTTCCGAGCCGCCAGGAACACAAGCAATGTCCGCAAGATTGATTTTTTATTTCTTTTGTCTAACAGTACTCCAACACAAAAGAGTACAAACCCTAATTCCTGGCTCAAGAATAAACAGGGGACACCTCCCTCTATTTATACTGAGCAACCACAAAGAGATTAAATACAACTCCACTCCCAACATGGAAAGAGTCTGTATACATCTCAACTTGGCCAAACATGGCCGAATACAACTCTTGCACGCTTGTACAGCCCACATGCTATACTCACGTGACTAACCAGCCTCCATATGCATGTCTCTAGTCTTAACGCCCCGCATGACATCCTCGACCACCAAGACCCTTGCCTCCCTCAACCTAGTCCCGAACCTCGCCTCCTCCATGAACCTAGTTCGTCCCACATCGACCACGTTAGCCCTCGAGTAACACTTGCACATGAATAAACAAACAAACAACCGAGCACAAGTCCACGACTTGACCCAAAGTTAATCCATGCAACCACTCACACGAGTGCATTGCATCAAGCAAAACCATCATCATGCTATCACCAACATATCAAACAAATCCGAATACAAGTCCATGACTTGACTCAAAGTCAATCCATGCAACCACTCACACGAGCGCGTTGCATCAAGCAAAACCATCATCATGCTATCACCAGTATATGCACAAGCACCACACATGCCATAATCACAACCACTTTGCAATGCCAATTTCATTACTCAGCCAATTTTTCAGCACATGATTTCACAATTTCATTCTTATTGGTGCACTGTGATGTATATATATCCGTATGCATCAGCTAGTTGTATACAACTAGTTGTGCCCGCACCAGATTAGCTAGTCAAGGTTGCGCACTACGCTGTGCCGTGCGACCAAATTTCGCACGACGCTGTGCCGTTCAAAATTTGGTATGATAGTTATTTCTGCAAAAAAGGTAGATAAGGTCGCGTGCTACGCTGCGCAGTGAAAAATTGAGTCGCGTGACGCTGAGCTATCTGAAGTTTGGTCTGACGGATATTTATGAAAAAGGGGTATAAGGATGTAAACAGGGATTTATTTTTTCTTAGGATTTTTTCAAAAATGTGCCAGCCAAAAGTCATCAGCGACTTTACGGCACCATAAGTCCTTTTTGTATGGTGCGAAACTTGGTCATGAGGACATGAAAAAATGGGTTGCTAGGAACCGTTGGCGAATCTATAGATTGCTAAAAGCCTGTCGGCGTATCTATGGATTGCTAGGAGCCGTCAGCGAATATGTAGAATTTGTTTTGGGAGAAAACCGCGAAGGGACCTAAATGTAATTTTATTTTTGTGTAATTTCGGTTTTCTTGTTTTTTTAAAAAAAAAGGTTACTAAGAGCCGTCGGCGAATCTGTGGAATGTTTTGGGAGAAAACCATGACGGGATCTAATCGTAATTTTGTTTTTTCAGGTCCAGTTGGCTAAAAATCGATTTCGTAAGACCTAAACGTAATTATTCTTTTTTTGGGTCCATTCAGAGGACCTAAACATAAACTACGGAAGGATCTAAATATAATTTCGGTTTTTGGGATCTATTTTGTTAAAAACCGATGGAAGAATCTAAACGCAATTTCGAAATTTTTGAAGGACCATTTCACGAGGGACGCTGACATGGCATGGCTGATTGAGCTTTGATTCTCCCAGCTTTGTATAACGGAATACATACATGACTCACAATTACAATTTTATTAGGTAAAATTTTTCTTGGTTGACCACATCCTATGATAGTATCATCGATTAAACATAATTTCATTAAGTCAATAAAATTACAAGAAAAAAATCAAGTGGACCTTCACATAAGGGCCTGTTTGGTAGAGCTTCAGATCCCAGCTTCACCTGAGATCTGAAACTTGTAGGCTAAAATAAAGTGAATTAAGTTTATATTTTTGGTCTAAAATGTAAACAAGATGATCCATCTAAACACTCTTAATATACTCTAAACTCCAGCTCCACGAATCCGGTGGAGCTAGGAATACCTAACTCACTAGATCCACGGATTCGGTAGAGTGGAACCCTACCAAACACACCCAAAATACTTTCTACTTGAATTGTCAAACAAACTACAAGTGCATTTAGATTGACTAAATCTATGATCCTATGGTTCAATCGGATCTCTGCATTTTACAAGAAAATATTGAAAGTGTATATTTACACAAATACCTTTTAGTGTGTATCTAGGTTGGCTCTGTGCCTCTGCGTATCTACAATATAATGAATATGACCCATCAAAAATCTCTATAGAAGAAAATTTTGAACTGCATCATCATATAAATAGCTTCCCTACGAAATTCTCATCAAATTAGGTGTATATCTAGATTGCCCATATCTCTAATGGATTGAACGTAATCAAAGCAAATATCAATATTTTAAAAAACCTTCAACATATGTCATCATATAAATATCTTTCGAATGAAATTTTGTTCAAAATTAAGAGTGTTCCAAATAGACCATATCTCAAAGGCATAGAACTTGGAAATATGAATCGTAGATTACAGTTTACACCGCGTACAATTCCGGTTGTGCATAACATGAGATCTAGGCTTCTTTTTTTTTTGGCACAAAACACCATATAATTCATCTTTTCGCTACACCTTGCACAGTTCATGTCTCTAAGGGTGCATTTGGTTGAAGGACGCGGTTGGATGGGATATGGCCATCCAGGTCTGGATAGGATGGGGTCATCTAAGGGTGCGTTTGGTTGGAGGACGAGGTTGGATGGGATATGACCATCAGGTTTGGATGGGATGGAGTCATCCAAGTGGCTGTTTGGTTGGATGGATGGGATGAGTCAGTTTTTGTTTGGTTGGATGGATGAGGATGGATAGGATGAGCCAGTTTTTTGTTTGGTTGGATAGATAGTGAGGGTGGACGGTTTGTTAATTCTAATAGAGAAAAAATCTTTTTAAAATTTTGGAATGAAAGAAAATAAACCGATCGTTGCTTTAAATGTTTTTTAAAAAAACCGCAGACAAAACAAAAAATCGCACCACAAAACAAAAAAACGTATGAGTATTGCTAGAGTAAATCGCGAGTTTTGGAATCGAACGCATGACCTCCAGATCAAGCTCAACGCTTTAACCAACCGCTCAATGAAACTCAATCAAAGAGCTAACAAATATATAAACTCAAGTCGATGGCTCCATCCGGCCAAATTCAAGGATCGGTTGAGCCAAAGATTTTCTTGAATATTCTTTTTGGGATGATCCCATCCAACCTTGCCCTCCAATCAAACAAATGGATGGGTAAAAAGAAGGATGGGATCATCCTATTCAATTTGTCCTCCAACCAAACACTACCTAAGTGGTTGTTTGGTTGGATGGATGAGATGAGCCGATTTTTTGTTTGGTTGATGGATGAGGATGGATGGGATGAGCCGCTTTTTGTTTGGTCGGATGGATGAGGATGGATGGGATGAGCCGCTTTTTTATTTGGCTGGATGGATGAGGATGGATAGGATGAGCCAGTTTTTTGTTTGGTTGGATGGATGAAGATGGATAGGATGAAAGGTATATTTGGCTAAAAAAATAGGCTAAAAGGTAAAAAGAGACATTGTTCGTACAAGGATGATAACTCATTTTATTGTATTTTGACATATGTGTTTTCATATCGTGAATCGATATTTTGGAAACATTCCGTATCATAAATTCTAGTGTTTGTATCACGCTGTTGTTAACTTGTTATATACCATAACCTAGGTAGCTATTGAATAATAAATTAACAAGCATGTGATAAAGTTGTAGCAAAAATTAAAATCTTGCTGTCATAACATGAGAAGCTCAATTCATATCACTAAAAAGGATAATATGATGCTAATTTAAATAGGTGGGCAGCTTACCACAAGAATGTTATCACTAAAAAGAACAAGCTACCTGTCACTACAAACTTTCCAGAACTCAAACTACTGTAATGTGGCGCACAAGCAACCAGATTCCTGCTTTTTTTCCCCATCATCTGATAGATAGAAACATCAAAAAAGGCAAAAGAGAGAACACATGGAAACTAGTTGAGCTAACTAGAAGTTTCTTCATGTTCTTCCATCTTTCTGAACTTGTTGCCGCTCAGACATAATGCGCCGATGTTCGCAACTCATGAAGCTTGGCAATCACATTCCTTGATGCATTTGCCAGATCAAGCGCCAAGAACCGCAATCGTCGGGGTTGTTTATGCAGCAAAGAAGTCCTCAGAGCGACACCATGCCTTGCACAAACTGAGCCAATCCACCGGTGAAGCTGTTGTTCCTGAGGAGATCACATGACACCCCCTGCAAAAGATTTTGGCATCGAAGAACCAATTATTTCACATAATT
The DNA here is from genome assembly GCA_036346375.1 of Guadua angustifolia. Classification (NCBI taxonomy): domain Eukaryota; kingdom Viridiplantae; phylum Streptophyta; class Magnoliopsida; order Poales; family Poaceae; genus Guadua; species Guadua angustifolia. The sequence goes on from CM070503.1 coordinate 29,993,416, forward strand.
TTGAATATTACACACTGGCAGCATCAGAAGATATATATGTAGAGGTGCAATTCAAATATGTATCGAGACTAAAAGAGTGTCAATTCAAATCTTCCTTTGTTTCCTTTTCATTTGCATATGAGAAATTCTTTAATGCTTAGTCAATTACATGTATTTCTTCTCTCATAGCATTCAGCAAGACAAAGAAGTAATCAATCATAATTAAATTTCACCAAACAACCATGAAAGCAAATGCAAATTTCACCAAACAACCAATACCTTTGAGTTTGTAGGAGAGTTCCTCAGATACAAGGTCAAACAAACACATGCCCTCTCTTCTGGTTCAGAACACCATAAATACCACCAAGTGCATTCTCAGGGGCCTGGATCTCCACCAGGTAGACAGGTTCCAGCAGCCTTGGCTTATTACTTTGACAATCTATTACTTTACATGTTCAGTTCACTTTTAATACAAATGACATTTATTCTATGATTTATATCCACTCTATGAAAGGACTGCATAAATTTTAGCATACCTAAAAAAGGAAATTACAGACATACATAAAAAAGGACTGCATACATTTGTAGGATCTCCGCATCGAGGACACGATAGCTTCATCCGCAATGCCTCTAGTTGTCTCTTCGTCCCGCCATTTGATGAAGCCGTCGACATAAATTAATAGCTTCAAATTTTCAATGTTGATTTAAACCTTTCCAATCTCATCCGAATCACATATAAAGAGAAATATTCCATGTTTATTTAAACCTTTCTAATTTCATGATTTCTGTGTAGAACACAATGATTTCTTCTAGCTTAGATAGCAAAATCACATACAAAACATAACTCTTCACATCACAAAATTGAACCGTAAAAAATATGGACGCACCTCAAGGTGCAGATTGCAAAAGTATTTTGCTAACAAAGTTGGTTCTTCAAATTATAAATGACAAATTTTACTTTGACCAATGGAAAACCGAGGGACACCGATAGTAAGGTGAGGACTCAGAATCCATAAATTTTAGTATCGAGATGAAGTAGCAATATATATCAAGAACTATTCTCAGATTACCATAAAAAGGAAATGTAGTGCCAACTTGCTTATATTGAGTATACCATAAAGCATGGTCTTGTCAGAAGTCTGATCAAGAAATCAACCAAATCATAGGTATCTTAATCAGCAAACAGGTACGAACCAAATCGAGCATAGTGGATATATCGTAATCTATGCAACTTCCAAACACTATCAATAGCAGCTTAGCGCCTAGAAAAAAGCAACCAAATTTTATAACTGAAATGGATGAACGTTCTCACGAGCTATACACCAATCTGGGAAATTTCCTGAAATGTCACAAACGCCGCCAACAAAAGTTACTTTGGAAGCTATGAACAATTCTTGTTGAGCACAAACCCATTAGCTATGAAGTTTTGGATATTTTTCTACGGATTCCACCACCAAGTTCAATCTATCGTGGAAGCGTGGAAGAAAACTACAATAGCGTAATAGCAAGCAAACCGAACAAGTGATAAAAAAATTTGATTCAGGAACCGCACCAGGATATTGACGATGTGGAAAACCAACGTCACAGTTGTGGCCGGGTGCTCCGCGAAGTCTTCCTTCCCCGGCTAGGTTCGTTGGGTCGAGCGGCTCCAACCCCGCCACAAGCACGTCCGCCGCAAGAGATCGGCAGGTAGTCGTGCTGCCAGAGAGGCAGCGGCAGGTAGTCGTGCTGCGGCTGCGGCGGCGCCGGGGCAAGATGGGCGACGGCGCAATGTAGGGGGAGGCGGGGTGCAGAGCAGCTTAGGCGGGCCGGCGCGAGGAGAGCAGCGGAGGTGGCTTTCGCAGAGAGCAACGGAAAGGAGATGGGTCGCTCGCAGAGAGTAGCGGACGGAGATGGTGGCGCGAGGATGGCACCGTCCAGCCGAAGGAATCACGCGAGGCCGAAAGAGTCACGAGCGAACGGGGATGGCCTCGTCCGACCGATTTCTCCGGATAAGTTCATCCAGCATCTAAAGAGAATATTCCTCTTTTCTGGATGGCCATATCCAACTTGCCCTTCAACCAAACACTTGGATGACTGCAAAATCAGGGATCGCCTCATCCCATCCAAGATTTGCCCGTGAACCAAACGCACCCTAACTGGATCTGGCCAGCAAGCCAGGCCCGCCAACTGGTGACACGCATGAATGCGGTGGCGTCCATGCTGGAAAAAGGGTGGGAAAATATATATTTCTGTTGAGATATGATAGGACTCTGACGCTTAGTTGTTTAAATATGTTTGGATGCTCATTATGGATGAATTTGAATCTATCTTTTATGGGTATCTACTATAAATATGGCACTCCATTGTACAAGAGAATCAATCTAAAAGAGAGAGTTTTGCCTCTCTATATCATGTGTACTCTTCATGATTATTTTGCTATTCGTTAAGTGCATTGTGTTTGATTCAAAGCTCCATCAAGGCCGATCAAGATCGTCTACCCTACATCAATCTACACTGCATCAAATTCGACCGGCATTAAGCAATTAATCTACTGCAAGCTATAAGTAAGTTGTTGGCACATAAGTTAATCGATCTAAAACAATTTTTAATCTTGCATATTATCTTCCCCTAGTTGCCTAAATTACTCATTTAATCTAAACAAAAATTAGGGTTTGAGAATACTGTTCAATAAATATCGGTGCCTGGCGTCCATTGCCCCGGCAGGTTGCATCTTGCACTCAAAGCACCGATGTCCATCGAGTGGATGTCATGCCCCCACCGCAAGCCATGCTCTGTCAACCCACAGCCTGTGGGCGCCGATGCCCGTGCTTGCTTCTACGGCTGTATGATTAAGGATAACTGACTATAGAGGCTGAATAGGAAGTTTTTATATTTCTTTGGCTCTAATACAATAACTAAGCAAGAATGACAAGAATTGTAATTTTTCAACTATCAAGGTTTACATGAGCTAGGTTTTACTAAGTGCACTAACAAGCTATGTCTAATCAAATATTGCAATCCCAGGAAGATGATCAATCAATATAGTCACCATGAATGTAAATTGCACCAAAGTGAGTAACAATAATGCAAATCAAAAGATGAACACAAACGATTTATCCTGTGGTCACGGAGACTTGTCGGTCCCCCCTGATTTACATTGAGGTAGTTTGAACGAATCAAGCCACTTCTTTGTGCAATTGAGCCTTCCTCGAATCATTAGTGGTAGTTTTTCTCCACTCTAAGTAGGTGATCTCTAATCTTCATAGCAATACCAGATCTTCTCACAATCTCCTTTGAATAGATGATCACCAATTTCTCCTCCGAGCCATCTGTAACATTCCATTTTTCAAGTTCTTGAACTCGAATTTCAAAATCCGAACCCGTGAAAATTTTCTCGAATTTAATCTAGCTTAAATTGAATTTTAAAGTCAGCAGGAATTTAATTCGATTAAACTATAACTCAAATTAATTATTTATTATTTTTATTGGGTTCCTTGTGCTTCATTTGATTTTTTTTGTATTTTTGGGAATTTTTCCTAATTTATTTGCTATTTATTTGAATTATTTGAAGTCTATTTGAATTTCGATATTTTCTTAATTCGAAAATGTATTTGAAATTCCTTTAATTCTTCTCGGCTGAATTCATTTCCTTCGCCCCACATTATTCGCTGGTCTGCTTCCGCCTCACTCTCACCTACCTAACATCTTCCGCCTACCACCGACTCTCAAATTTCAACACAAGAAACCCTAAATCGTCACCGTTGATCGCCGATCCGACGTTCGAGAATCGCGACCGCCAACCACCAAGTGCAAACCCTAATCCCTCATGCCGCCGCCAGAATAAAGATCGCCAAGACGACCAACCTTTATTTCGCGTGCTTTGTCCGCATCCCTAGGCTATTTAATGCCCACACCGACCCATTCCCGAGGTTCCTCCTCCGCCGCCTTTTCCCTCATGTCTCGCCAAGGGACGTCTCGATTGCCAGGCGACGACTCGCCAAGTTCCGCCGTGAAACCGAGCCTTCTCCGCCATAGTTCTTCTTCTCCGTGAGTCTCGCCGCCATCTCTAGTGCCATTGAGTTCACTCGTCAACCTCTTCCGATTCACTAACTCTTTCGCCGCTTCCGCCACTCATTCGCCGTTGCTCGTCTTCTTCTTCACTCCGTCGAACCGCCGCTTCGCCGCCGTTCTCTTCTCCAAGATTCTACCGTCGGATCTTCTCTACACGGCCAGATTCGCGCCTTATTTTCTTCGGAAACCATCTCATCGCCTGCTCGATTTTCTTGCACCGCACCGTCACCTAACACGCTAACGCCACGCAGTGCGAGCGTAGCGCCACGCCGCCCACCGCATGTGTTAGATCCGCGGGCGCACATGCAAGCCATGTGGCCGCCACATCATCGCCGCGTGGCGCCATGTCGAGCCACGCGCGCCACCTCCTCGCCAGTCCGCGGTCCGCCACGGGTGCGCTTTGCTCGCCACGCGGCCCTAGCCGCTATGCGGTTCGCCACGCACGCCGTGTCGCCATCAAGACGCTTAGCCGCCATGTGTCACCATGTCACCGACACATCGCCGGGTTTCCATCCATAAGACGAGTCCACGGTGAACCGTGACACCGGCAGTGGACCCGAATGTCGGCGTTATGTTTTTCTTCTATTTTCTCGAATATCCGAATTATCAACCAATCGCGTGGCGACATGTGTCAACCCTTTCCAATATTTCTCGGTTTTCTCCCATTAAAACTTCGAAGCCCCGCTCTCCTCCGCTCAACTCCGATTTGAATGATTCAAATTTCTAAATTCATATAAAATCAAGATCTATCTGTTGGTGTCATTTTTATGAATTTTTGGATTTTATTTATTTCTGTTTATTTATTGTTTTGCCTCGATTTGCGTGTTTCGCGTGTAGACGACGCAGCGGTTGAGCGAGAGGAGCATCCAGTGGAGGTAGCAGCAGCAGAGGAGAGTGAAGGCAAGTCTCCCTTGACCATGTTGAACCCAAAATTATGAAATGCTATTTTGTTTTAAATTATTGCATGCTATTTGAATTATGAATTGTATTTTAATGTCATTTTTTTTAAATGCTTAGATAAATGCCAAATTGTTATAACCACATTGATATTCATGTTGACAACCATTGACACCCTAGGAAATCTAGTTACTGTAGTTAATGGTAATTAATCTTGCTATGGGAACTAGAGAAAATGCTTAGCCATGCTTAATCACGCTTACCTTACCATTACGTAAATGATTTCATTCTTGATTCAAAAATGAATTGTGAAATGTATGGCAATTGGTGTTGCGGTATTAATTTGAAATTAAAAGTGAAAATGATTTAGACCGGGCGGATTGGTTGAATGGCAAAGGGATGCACAAAATTTTGGAATGTGATTGTCCGCCTAGTCAATTAAGGACCGATCGTGTGTCACCATGGGCCATGCTATACAAGACAACCACATGTCTATATGGGTACGACCGCTAAGTAATTTGCATGTATCGTTATTTGACTTCGCCAAGTCGTGCGGGTTTGTCAGATGACACTTGCAAGGCGCAAAGAAATGTGAGAGCTAAACCTTAGCGGGTGAAGTCAGTAGCGTGATATGCATTGTAAAGGCCTTGTCATGATCTCTCGCCAAGACACCAAAGGAAGTGTGTTAATTGCATGGCGCAAGGGGTTGATCATGTCGTAGGGTAAAGTGTACCACTCGCAGAGTCTTAAAAACTACTTGAGTAGCCGTGCCTACGGATAAGGGCAAGCGTGGAACGCTTTCACATAGTAGATTTTCTGGTTTTTGGTTTTAAAATGGAAAATGATGGATTTGGTTTAAAATGAAAAATGTGGATGGGAATCCGTGAGCGGCTGGAGCTCCCGGGTTTTAGTTTGGCGGCTAGAGCCAACCAGGTAGTTGGAACCTGGAAAATTGTTATACTTCAAGTTTAATTATTTATGCTATTTACATTTTGTTAAATGCTGCTTTATGAAATTATTACTTGTATTTAAATTTCAATTTCGCTTTATGCAAATGAACCCTATATGCTTCCTTTGTTCAAGCCATGCATTTAGTTACTTGCATTAAGTTTCCGAGACTTGCGAGTATGTTGATACTCACCCCGCTTTTCATTATGGGTCGCTTATTCCATAAAGCGATGAAGAGATCAGAAAGTGCATTGCACCGCTCGACATCCGTGGTGAAGACTTTGATGAGGAGGATGACGCGATCTACTAGGGAGCGCATTCTTGGCTGTTCGTGGGCATACCGATTGGCTCTTTTTGTTCTACATTTCGCCGCTACATTTTCACTTAAGCCGTAAGGCTCCATACTTGTAATAATGTGATGATGGATGTTTATGTTGTTACACTCTTTTGCTTATTACTGTTATTTACTTTATGATATGTCGTGTTATCATCATCAGATATCGTGTGCGCTAGCTGTTCCTGGACTAGCGCGGTTGAAACACAGGAGGGTTCGGATTTGGTAAATCCGGGTCCCCATACCATCTAGGAGTTAGCAATCTCTAAGAGAAATGAACCGATAACGCTTGCTTGAAGGTGATCAAGTGTCACAAATGGTTCTAACTCAATGAATACACTTGAAAGCTCTCTACACACTCAAAATGCGAAATAAATGCTCAAAGGGTGAAGAGAGGTTTGCTAAGGCTCAACAAGTATACAATGAATGCCCAAGAATTGCCCTTACTACAGGCTTGAATGCTCTCTACACACTCAAAATGTGAAATAAATGCTCAGAGTGAAGAGAGGCTTGCTAGGGCTCAACAAGTATGCAATGAATATCCAAGAATTGCTCTTGCTACAAGGGAGGGGTATTTACAGCCTCCAACCAACCAACTAGACATTTGCATCAAATAACAAAAAAAGGAAAGTTGGCACTACCACCATGTTAAGTGCGGTAGTGGCAACCCCCTTTCAACGATCGATATCTGACATTTAATGCATAGATATTAGCCGTTGCTACAGTACCCCCGGTAATACTAACATGTAAGTTACAGTAGTGCTGACAAAAGACCTCAAAAACACCCAAAAGATGCATTTGTAAAATAACTACTGGCACACACCTTACGGTACTACCGGGCAGTGGTACTACTGGCATTTGAACCGCTGTAGTGCCAACTTCCAAAATTCCAGAAGAACATCACAAAAGGCACTCTCTGTCAAATAAGTATCAGCCAAATGTGTCGATACTACCGATCTCTAGTAGTACCGGCTTTAAGCCATCAGTAACTCCAGACCATAAAGATGCATAGAATACATTTTCTATAAAAAAGACTATTGCCGCTAATAAGTTGGTACTACTGCACCTGCGGTAGTACTGGCCATACTATTGCAGTAGTGTCAGCCTAGAGAAAACAACTGTTTCACAGGAAAACTGCATTCTCTGGAAAAAGACCACCATGCTAAAGGAGCGGTACTACCGACTTGCAATAGTACTGGCTTAACCATGTCAGTAGTTTTGACAAAAATAATATGCACAAAATTTTTTAGAGATGCATTTCTATATACAAACATTGGTTGATATGAGTGAGACTTTGAGCCATGCAACCATTAATTAATTTTTAGACATCAATCCCTCTTGATAGTACGACACCTATTTCTAGTAATCCGATCTTTTATCTAAACTCATAGATCAGTAAAAGCTACGAAAGATCCTTATGTTTTTATACCTTTGCCTTTAGCTTGATTTATCCAAGATTTTTGTCTCCATGCAATCCTTTCAATGACGAGAACCAAGACTCTATTTCATCCACTTAACAAGATACATTAGTCCTTTAAGTTTGATTGTTATTAACATTAATTACCAAAACAAACTAAACACATTTTTTTTGGGGGGGAGGGGGCAAATGCTTTAGCTGCCCGACGCCGCCTACGCCCGTGCCATGTCATGCCCCCGGGGCCAGCAGCCGCGTTAGCACTGATGCTCGCACACGTGCGCCCATGCCACACCCGCTAGCCTACCGCGTCATGTTGGCATGCAGCTACTCCGGTGTCCTCACGTCGTTCCACATTAACGCCTACGTGCCACGCCCACCAGCCTATAGTCACATCAACGCCTGCCAGCCCCCAACCATGTTCTTATTCTACATCGTGCCCCCAGCCCACAGTCGCGCCGACATCGGCACCCACGTTGGCCATCAAACCCTGTTGGCCCATAGCTGCTTCGCCACCCACGCACCTTGCCACCACGCCACCAAGAGCAAGGCAATGGCACCCGCCACCGTGGACCACAGGGGCCGAACAACCTATTGGTACTGGTTAGCTCATACCCACAGGCCTTTCGCCTAGCTGGCTTTCTCAAGAAAAAAAGGCCCATGAAAATAAACGGGCTGTCGACCCATCTACAATTTGACCCAAAGACCAAATTATTTTGGGCTGTGGTAAATTTTATGTTTTAACCCTTAAAGTTGCGGAATTACGTAATATTTTTGTGACTACGGTAAATTTTACTCTAAAAATTTATATTAAATACTAGAAATTGAATTTTTAAGTCTACGGGCTTCCATAAATTTATTAAACCTACACATTGGAAGCTTCATATTTTTTTTTATTTTTCTGGTATAATTTCATGTTTATTCATGTTGAATTTATTTTTTCTGTTATTTGGTATTTTGAAAATTGCTTGATAATTAGCAGAAAATTATAAAAATACTAGAAAAATTATGGAAAATTTTAGATAATTATCTACTAAATAGATATTGACCAAACTTAGCCAGTGAAGTGCTCGTTGACTCACGTTGTCTTCCCTGCCCGCTCACCATCATCGTGGTGGGTTGTCCATTGTTGCACACTCGTGCCCTTGTTGGCTCTCTGAAGGAACAAGGTGGCCTAGAGGGGGGTGAATAGGCAACTTTTCAAGTTTTAACTTCTTAGTTATAATTAACTATTTACCTTAAGTGAATGACTTAGTGCGATATATAACAGAAGTAAAACACAATCAAAGATAATTGCGAAGGCAACAAAAATGAAGTAAAACACAAATGAGACAGAGATTTATCCCGTGGTTCAGAGCCCTTTCTCTTACTCCACGTTGAAGCACTTCTTTTGAAGTATTGCTTCTCTAAAGCTAGTCGCGGTAGCTTTAGGGGTGGCAATCGACCATGGTTCTGCACTGGTCCCAAGACTCGCCGGGTTTGATTCGGTCCTATTTTTTACCCGTAGGTATGTCTGCCTGCACCCAAGATGATTCGTCAGTTCAGTTTATGAAACCACCCACTGCACCGTGCAACCAAAATTCCTAATCTACCGTGAGTGTTGGTCGTGTTAGGCGTGCATTGCCCTAGCCCTTCTCTATTCCTTGATTTCTTCGGCTATTCCCCATTTCCTAATTTCCCCAAATCCAACCGGCTTCTTCCCAGTAGGTCGGCCAGTCCCCAGATCCAACTCGTGAGTCCCCAGCCGGCCATCTCTAGCGACCGCCATCACTGCGTCCGCGTGGCGCGCTTAGCCTCGTGGCCCACGCCCACCCACGAAGTCAAGCACCCAAGCATGGAGGTGAAGGCGAATCAAGATCTGGCTCTGGCCTCTAGGCGCCAGTGTAGGGTCGAGGATGCGCCTAGAGGGGGGGTGAATAGGCGTTTATAAAAATCGATCGCTCACTAATTCAATTCGCTCTAATCAACCCCTATGTCAAAACCTAATCAATTTATATGCAGGCGATAAACTCGGTTTTGACAATTAAGGCCTAAATCAACTAGGCTCACTATGTGCCTTGTCTAAATTATGTCTCTACACAAGAATTGCTAAATTGATCAACTAAATAATACTAGCAATTCTAATTCAAGCAATTGATAAATATTCAATAATGTAAAGTGCTTGAATATAAATGAGACAAGAGACAACCGATATTTTTCCGTGGTGTTTGGAGACTTGCGGTCTCCCTAGTCCACGTTGAGGCAAGCCACACTTGGACCGGCTTAGCTCGAGCCCGCCTCTTTCCACTAGACGTGGTTTTCACGCTCGCGCGTAGGCTCAACCCGAACCTTCACAAACTTGGCAGGGGCTTCTCACACCTCGAGAGCTCCGTGCACGCGCCACGCCGTCTAGAGGTCGGCAACCTCCAAGAACAACAGGCCGCTCCTCAGCTTGAACTTCTAGCGAATCCTCGGTGATCACCGCAACACATGCACAAGGACCTCACTCAAGTGCAACACATGCACAAGAGCCTCTCAAACCTACTCCTAATTGCAACACATGCAATTAGTTCACTCTTTTACTCAAGAATCAAATGAGAGTGTGCAACACATGCAACACCTCTCCCAAATACTCAAACACAGCACCAACAACCTGCCCAAGCCCCCCAAGGGGGTATTTATAGCCCCCACAAGAAAACTAGCCGTTTGGGGTAAAATGGTAACATAAAATGAAAATTGCGGTCCAGCAGGACCTCTCCTGTCCCCGCTCCTCACGAGGCAGCAGTCGGATTCGGCAGATGCACGGCAGTGCAACCGCTCACTGGCAGTCACACCGCATGGTCGGACCGACAGCATGGCGCGGTTGCACTGCCCATGCAAAAACAAAGAAACCACGAAAAATCAACTCCTCTGAAAAACAGCGGCCAGAGGGCGGTCCGATCAAGACGCCACCCGGTCGGACCGGACCGGACGTCGCCACCGCCGCACTCAACCGCAACGCAAACTCTGGAAAATCCACACCGCTCGGCCGGCGGTCCGATCGACTGCACGCTCGGTCGCCTGCAGGCCCATCTTGGTCTGCACCGCGACCTCGGCGAGCGATCGACAAACAAGAAAACTTCAGGCGCTGGGGCGGGTCCGACCCCCCAGCGGGCTCGGCTCAGTTCTTTGAAAACTTTCTCTCAAAACCCAAACAACATTCTTTGAGCCATTAAATGATCAACACATGATCACACACACGCAAAACACATTTGCACCAATTCGACTATGCTCAAAGAATTCAACCCAAATGCGAAAACACATTTCGTAATCGACTCAAGAACAATTCGCAAATCATATTAAGCGAATCAAACTCGAGTTTATGAGATTAATCCCCTAGCCATGTGAAGGTCAACACAAGACCGGTCAACTTGCCAACACGGGTTGCAAGCCCCACTCACATGCTCTCGGGATTAGGACTCATAAACCTCGGTTTATTCGCTGTGAACTTGCAAATAACATAATAAATACATTTCATGCTTGAGCACTACTCTTTGCAACACATGCAAAAGTCTAGCTCAAGCAACATCAAATCAAGGTGCATGAACTCTCTAATTGCAACACATGCAATTCTCTAGTTCCATGCAACACCAAAACCAAACTTCAACTAAAACCAAATCACACGTATGAGCTCTTTACTCGCAACACATGCAAGCCTCTAGCTCCATACAACCACACAAACATCAAATCGTGCTTGAGCTATCTCCTTTTGCAACACATGCAAAACTTAGCTCCAAGCAACCACACGGTTTTAAGAAAGATAGTTTTGCGAACCAAAGCGTGAAGCTTCAACTAATGCAACACATGCAAAAGTGAACTCCACGCATAAAAGCCAACGCATTAGCTTATCCTATTTGCAACACATGCAAATCAAAGCATAATCTGAAAACCAAATCATATACTCTTTCATCTTTGCAACACATGCAAATCAGAGCACAATGCAAAACAACCAAGCACAAGCTTAACCCATTTGCAACACATGCCAAATGGTTAACCCATATGCAAAAACCAAATCCAAATGGTTGAGCTTGAGTGAACGCGGATTAAGATCACCAACACATGATGAAGCTCAAGCTAGGGAACGACCCCTCTTAATAGCACGGCGATAAAACCTTAGACACAAAGACTACAAAGTCCTTAGCCTATCTAGTTATACCTTCGCCGCAGCACAAGCCGCAAGCAATCCCTTTGGGGTCTTTATGATCAACACTTGATTTCTCCCGGTCATCACTCGACACCTCTTCATCTTTGGGATCCACTCTGACGCCCATCAACTCCGTTTTCATCATCTCATCCATCTTTGGACCTAACTCAAACATAACTCAAGAAACTTGTTAGTCCAAGATGTATGGTTGTCTCAATTATCTCTTGCACTCCATTAACACATAATAGATGCCTTTAGATCAATTGAGCACAACCTAAATCAATTGAAATGATTTAATTGTGTCTTAAGTACAATAATGCAACGCATGCTTTATTATACTTAAGAACTATTCATTTGTCCTTAATTAATCATAAAACACCATCAACACATGATGAAGTGTTCTTTAATGATTAATGAGACAAATGAACTCAATTTAAATTATCATTTAAATTGTATTTTTACATGCCTTATTATGAATTTGTAGATTGTATGGAAATGATCATTACTCTAAATCATCAACTATAGGTGTCCATGATTGACTTGGATATAATAGTCTCATCCATCTAAGCTAGGCAATTCAAATATATACTTAAGGATTTAGTTTCTTTGTCTTGATCCTTATGTATGTCAATAAAGAATCGATCAATACCAAGAGACTCTCAAGTTAAACTACAAACTCCCCTAAGTATGTGCATCCATATGATATATGGATTGGGAAACATGATACACATTTTGTGGTTAATATCTGGGGATTGACTCCAAAGTAGCAACTAATACTAAAAATAGATATTTTGACTTTGACAAGTTAACAATATCGAGGTTTGCTCAAGATTAGATTTGATCCTACTTATGGCGATTTTGATCCCGATCCGGCCATGGTGGCCGCACCTCCCATCCGCCCACCCCATCTCGCTTATGTCATGCCTTATTTTGAATGTTAGCGATATATTGTTGATTTTACCAGTTACTTCAAGGTTACTTCACATACAATCTCAACAAAATAATTGATATTAATTATTACCCCGTTGAAACCGCAAAGAGATCAAATATGCGGCACATGCCAATTGGCATAGGTGTTCAAGGCTTGGCGATACTTTCATATTACTTGGCATGCCATTTGATTCACTAGAGGTACTTTTTCCCAATTCATTGTTGGCGCTGCTTTTCTTCTGAACTTAGGCGATATGTAACAATTCACTACCTACGGCCAATTGGCATAGCCGTTGGTTACGCTCTATTAATCTTTTATGTGCCGGTTTGTGATGTGATTTTTGCCAACATATTCTAAACTTGCATGTGTTGGCGGTCTTGATATGTGCTAGCCTCATACTTTAGAAACCCGCGGGTTTTGCACCCGTCGGTTCAGATTCGGGTATAGATTTTTACCCGATAGGTCATTCGGGTTCGGGTCGGGTATTCTGATTGGGGTTTTTTTTTCGGGTCGGGTTTTGTAAAACCCACACCCGACCCGACCCGTTGCCATCTCTAAGTAGCTTTGGTGATCACTCAGGTAGCTCTTTCACCACTCCAATGAGGTGAGCTCCAAACCCTTTCACAACCAAAGTGGCCTTCCACAATCACCTTTGGATAGGTCACACTTTTCACTTCCTCCAAGCTGTCTAGGATCACTAAGATCCAAGAGTAATAAACTTTGCACAAGTTCTGTCTCTTGGTTCACTTGCAATTTACACTACTAGACTTAAGCTTGGAGCTAAAACACTTAGAAATGTTGAGGATTTTGAGTTTGAGAGTGAAGCACAGACTCCTTGTGAGAATGAGAGTTCTTGTGAATGCTAAAATGTCAAGGAGTTCATCAAAAATTTTATGATAGATGGCTCAGGAAATGCTTATATAGACATTTGGCATGAATATAGCCGTTACACCTACCACAGTAGCCGTTAGACATGTCAGAATATTAAAAATATCAAAAATATATGTTTACAACGGACTAAGCAACAAGACTTAACGATACTGATCATGTGTATCGCGAACCAATTGAAGATATTTACAACGGACCAAACAATTTGGTCCGTCATACATGGGAATTTCAGAGAATTTGGTCCGCAAAGGCATGAGAGAGTTTCATGTATGCCGAACCAAAATATTTGGTCCATCATACATGGGAATTTCTGAGATCAGTAGCCATGGACCTTTTTGACATAAGATAAGTTTAACCGAGAGATTTGCTTTAGCAACGGACTAAACTTTGAGTTAGTAATATTTGATCCGACATAAATGGGAAATTCTTGAATATAGAATATACTTTTAACTACGGACTTAATGATTAGATTTCAAGGTTTGGTCCGACAAAAGACTGAAATTTTTGAACGTGTGCCGGACTAAAAACTTTGGTCCGCCATAGATGGAAGTCTGAGAAACTTTGGTTTGTCGAAGGAATATGAATTTATATGAATGCCGGACCAAAATATTTGGTCCGTCGTAGATGGAAATATCTCGACTGCAAGTCTTTTTTAAGGAACTTTCACTACGGACTAAAGTATGTGAGAATTAGAGGTTTGGTCCGATGTGAATAGATAGAGCTTGATCAAAATTTTGACTAAGAAGTTTTTTGATACTGGACTAAAAGAACTTTGGTCTGAGAAAGGATTTTGGCTATGTCTATGACAGACTTAACAAATGCATAGCTGAATTTTAGTTCGTCGCATATTTGGACTTTTGTATGAAGGAGGGTTTTGATTCAAGGAGAAATGGCTGAGAGTTTTAACTCCAAGCAATCTAATTTTGACTTTCCCTTATGATCCAATCTACCAACTTGTGCAAAGTCCCCCTTTATAATACTGACCAAATCAGAATAATCCTAACTATTTGACTTGAATCAACTCCCAAGCCATAAACTAGTAATGTAACACCTTAATCTTGTTAGTCCATTTTGCTTCATCATTGATTTCAGCACATGCTCTTCAAAGCTTAAGTATTATTAACTCAGTCATCAGCACCAAAACTATAATAAAACATGATAATGAAAAAATGAGGGGGCCTAGATGCTATCAATCTCCCCCTTTTTGGTGATTGATGACAACATACCTTTTCATTTAATAATATTTCAAACATTCTGTAAAACAGAGTTAGCTTGACAGAATATAAACAAAGGTTTGTAGATGAATGTACTCCCCCCAATGAATGCATGATCTGAACTTTTAATAATTATGACATATTTGGACTATATTAGATCCTTAAAATTTATAATTTTCAATTTTCTTATAAATAGCAGATGTTAGATCAATAGGAGTTGGAACATTTGTCAGGACTAGCAATATGTCAAAGCTATTAATTTCACCAAACCAGAGCTTCAAATTTAGCTTATAACAGTTAAATCAACATAATTTCAGATTATGGTCTTAACATTAAGAAGTTCACAGTTCAGAGTCATAAACACATAGCAAATCAAGGACATAGGTCAGATCATATTAATAAATAGATAGCATCAGAACATAAGAAGAGCATAAGTATCAGAGCACAGACAAAACCAGATAAAAAAATACTACCAACAGTGCCAGAACATTAGATACTATCTTAAGAATTACAATAATAGTCTTAACAGACTTGCCCAGCCTACAGAACCTAGGAACATTCTCCCCCTTTGGCATCAATTGCAAAATAGGGTCCTATTTGCGCCGTGAAAAGGTCCTTTTGAGCTGACCAAGAACTGAACTCTTCCTAGGAGGGGAGACAATCTGAACATCGTCTTCTTCCGATTTCTCCTGAGCTTGTGAACTTGGCACTTGGGCCATAGCTTGATCATGCCAGCTCAGATAATTGGGATCTCCAGGTTGAATGGCCAGATTATGAAAGTCATTTTACATCTTGTTCAGGGATTCATTAATAGTATCCACTTCTGCAAGAATCTGACTCATACCATCAATGTCGTGCCTTCCAAGTTTTCCATAGTCTACAAAAGCGTCCTCGGTAAAGTCCATGAGATGGTCTAGATTTTGTCTGACCCATGTCTCAGTTTGATTGATCAGACTCTTGTGATGTTTATCAATTTTTTGATTCATATCATACAATCTATCCTTTAGTAAGTTCTGATTATGACCAAGCTGCTGAATCCACTTTCTTAAATCCAATTGATTGCTTTTGAGGTGATCAAATCTGGTAAAAGCTTCATTTTTGAAACTTGCTTGTTCTTCGTAATGTTTTCTCATTTGCTCTTGAACTTGTTCATTGTACCATTGTAGAGCATTTATTTGTTCTTCATGCCTTTGTGCAGCCATTCTTTCAAAATATGTGGCTTGGAATCCTCTTTGATCGGCATAATATTGTTGCTCAAAAGAGGTAAACCATGAAAGTTGAGAATCAAAGGTATTTTCTAGAGCTTGAAATGTACCTTCCTTTGCTTGTTCAAAGTGCACTGAAGGAGGTTGCTGAAAGTCAAATAGATTCTGCCATCCAGGGAAAGTATCTCTCTGATCATGCTCAGGATGTACAGCAGATGGTGGATAATTAGACTAAAATCCTTGTGGCATACCAGACCCTCCTGCCTCAAAATCATTTGCTCCTAGCCTTAATCCTTGATCATCTATAAATCTTGCTGCTGCTGCTAACTCTCGGAGATGGTGAATTTGTTACTCTTCATCAAAAGACTTAGCAACTGAACTTGAAAGGACTTGAGTTGCAACATCATCCTCATTCCAGGATTCACCTCCATATACTTCTGTTGGTTTTGGAGTAAAGGTTGGAAGTTGAGTGAAGGGCCTTGGAGAGTAAGTAGACTCATGATGACTTGAAGCCTTACTTTTATTTCCACTTTGAGCACTAGGATCTCTGCCATTTCCAGATTTGGTCTTACTTGCATCATGAAAGCACTTGGCTCTTTGCTTTTTCCAGATTTATTCATACTCATCATTGCAGATAACTATGATGACGGTTATTGATGACTATTATAACTAAGGCATTTGACTATGATTAGAACTCATTAGAACTACAAAACTGCCATAGGAGTGATGACTGTAGCTGCCACTGCCTGTAGCCAGAAGACTTCCACCAAAGCTATTTTCATCATACTTATTTTCAGCACTTGGCTCATTTTCTTCGGTGGATCCATATTCATAAACTACTTCCATGCTTGGCTGATTTGCTTCTTCTTCTTGATTAGGTTGAGGTGGTTTGTCTTCTATATTAGGTTGATTTGCCTGTAATTCCTGAAGAAAACCAGTAACTCTCAGATTCTGTCCAGTGGATTTGTGCATATTATATTTTTTTGGGGAAACACTTGAATTCTCTGTTTAGATCATCTTGAGAGACTATGCCTTGTGCTAACAGTACTTGAGTGATTTGTTGAGCAAAAGGTAAAGGACTGCCTATTTTTTTGTACACTGCCTCTTCCATCTCCCCAAAGATGTAATCAACCAAATCTATGGGTTGTCTTGACAAGATAAGATGCAGCAGCCAGGCTAGGGTTGGGGTCACACCTTCTTTGTATCCAGATTTAGGAAAATAGTGTGCCTCAAAATCAGTAGCAACACTTTGGTTTCTTCAGATAGACAGGAAACTCTGTTGGGATGAAAATCTGCACTAGTGATATCCTTGTATATGTGTGCAGACACTTGTAAATCAGGCATATCACCAACTAACCTCCATCTCTGACAAGGATACATCTTTTCATATATTATTGTCCTTTTCATTAATGGACTTGAAGCTCCAATTGAAGATTCAAACAGAGGAGATCAGATTTTTCTTATTTTTCCATTCATAGAGAACATAATATGCTTTCTCTGCTTGTTGACCAATAGGGATGCATAGAACTCTAAGGTTCTTTTGATACTCTAAAGGATTGTTTTGTTTGACATTAAATAAATCAATCCTGGGGTTGAGTTTATACAGTCAAACAGTCTTGTTGAGCCGATTATGGAGTTTACTTGTTCCCAATCCACATACTGATAGTTTGACGAGGCTGAGATCAACTTCTCTTTTCCATCTCTTCTATTCAGATAAACATTATAGATATTCTTATGGAGCAGGAAAACAAAGTTTTCACCCAAAGCTAGTCTTGAGTCAGGAAACCAAACTTTCTCATTAACTAATCTCACAACCCTCAGTTTCTTGCCTCTTAGGGCAGCTAGTTCTTCACTATTCAAAATAGCAACTTCAGCAAGTAGCTCAGTATTTTCTGAAGATGATTCACTATCAGATTCATAATCACTATCTTCAGAGGATGAATCAGATTCCACTACTTGTTTGCCTTTTCCCTTCCTTGGGTGTGATGTGACTAGCTTTCTATTCATTCTACCAGTATTGTGAACATCTTGAATAAGCACTGGTCCTTAAGGTTGTCTAGGCAAAGATATTTTAGGAGATGAACTAGACACTTTCTATTTCTTGCATTTTACTTTGTCAACAATTTTGTCTATTAATCCCCTTTTGTTTGGGTTCTTTGACCTCATCTTGACCACCAACTAAAGTTCAATTCTTGTTCAAACAGACTCAAATGCAGAACCCCTTTTTAAGCACACTGACTAGACCTAAGCAAAAACAAACACTAGAGTCTAAGTTCTAGGTCTAGAGTTTTGACAAGAAGGAAAAAAAGGGTTTAGGGTAAACACTAGAGTCCAAGTGGAAGCCTTACACCCACTGCCACTTTCATCCTAATGGCATGATTGTCCATGGTATGTCGCAACACGGATAGTCAGGTCTGTCCTATTCCAGGCTTGTGGTAGCACGGTAAGGCTTTACATTCAACGTAACACAGACTGGTCCTTAATTAACTAGGCGAGCTTTCACAACCCTTGTGCCTCACGCACCCACCAGTCAACCATTCTTGCCCGGTCTAAATCACATTTTCACTTTCTTTTGAATAACATCATCTTTCATAACATCTCATGGTGCACCAATACCAAGTAATAACTTTATTTTCAACATAAATCTTGTTTTGGAATAAATCCCTAAAAAGTCATAAATTCGTGTCTAAGTATGTCTAAGCCATTTACTATATAGCACTAGTTAATACTACAATAATGTGTCAACCAGTGATATTTTGCTCTAAGGTGACAAGGAATGAATATTTCAAAGTCAATTGAGGTCATAACAATTAGAAGTAACGAATTATTTAAAACTAGAATTTAAATTACATTGATAAAACTATTCATGCAATAATTTAAATCAAAATATAATTTTAAATTCTGGGATCAATATGTTCAAGGGTGTGACTTGCCTTGGTCGTACACGAAAGACAACCAATTTCAAATAAAATCCAAATAAATTTAATAAAATAACAAAATAGCATAAATAAATAATTTGATATTTTAGATTAATTTAGAAAGAAAAACGGAGTTCAAACGGGCTCCCGTAAGCTTAAAAACAAGGAAAAGGAAAAAGAATGGCACTATAGCAGTACGTAGCATCGCGCTACTGTACCTTTGGGTACTGTTCACCCGAGAGCTTTCCTTGCAAAATACGATGAAACGAGAATGAAATAACTCGGGAGGAGAGGCAACATGGGTTGCTCATGACGAGAGGCACCCGGTGCTTCTTTTTATAGGACAGGAGGAGGACCGAGGAGGGAGCAATCGCAGCTAGAACGGTGGTGGCCAAAAATAGAAGATTTCACGAAATTTTAGACAAAATGAGGGGGATTTGATGGGAAAAAATGTTTTGGAAGGTTGAGGATGCGACAGGGATTGATTTGTCTAAATTTTTGGAAAGAATCGCTACGAAAATTACGAGTATTTGGAGCTCAAAGATTTGGTTAATGGAGGAGAGAGAGTTACAGGGCTCTCGGGTCCTTGGGCTGGAGGTAGGAGACAATATTGACAGGTGGGGCCCTAATTTTGGATTTTTTTAAGACGAGAGAAAAATACGACGGTAAAAATAGTAAAAATGTTTTAAAAATCCTAGAAAAATTCTCAAAATACTTTAGAATATTTGGAACTCAATAAAATTATTTTTGGAATTTTTTAACTTTGAAATTTTACACAGAAATTCTTTTTATTAAAACAAAAATTACAACAAAAGGACTTCATAAAATCAACAAGGTTCTAAATAAATTCTAGATTTAATAAATTAAATAAATAAGCAAATTTTTGGATATCACAGCTTATAGCTTAAAGTTAGTTTTTTTTGGCTTAAACAGCGTAAAAGTTGACAGTATATTAAACTTAAGCATGTAAAATCTCCACATTGAAAATCTTGACAGTATATCATCACATAAGTTACTTCACTTTTTTTCTCATTAATAGTCGCTTACAATTACATCTTTTATTTGAAGTTGTGGTAAAATTAAACACAGCCAATATACAATCCACTTAAGATAATCCTATTCAATACGAACATAAATCTTCATAGTATATTTGAAAAAAAATTCACCTTTTTGTTCTTATTAATTGCTTACAACTAAGAAGTTCTCATTAAAATTGATCCTCATCTTGAGATGTTCACTAAATCTATATCAAAACCTAATCACATTATATACAGATATTTATAAGAAAAATCTTCATAGCATATATGAAATAAATATTTTCCATCTTTTGGTTCTTATTAATTAGTTACTACTAAGATATTCTCATTAAATCCATTAAATAATACTTTTATAAGAAAATATTCATAGAATATCTGAAATAAATATTTTCCATATGTTGGTTCTTATTAATTAGTTACTACTAATATATTCTCATTAAAGCCATTAACAATTGTTTATAGCTAAAACAATCTTTGTCGTTTAGCATTAAATTCGAAAATTTATACAAAAACTTCGTACCCTATGTGAAATAATTTTTTTTGTATTTTGGTTCTTATTAATTAGTTACAATTAATATATTCGAAAAGCCATTAACAATAGGTTAAAACTACAATAATCCTCATCTTGAGAATTTCACTTTATCTACATAAAAATATAATCCCATTAAATTCAAGCATTTGTGAGAAAATATTCATAACATATAGAATAAGTATTTTCCATCTTTTGGTTCTTATTAATTAGTTACTATTAAGATTTAAAATAATCACATTAAATATGAATATTTATAAGAAATCTTCATAGCACATCTCAAATAAATATTTTCACATTTGTGTTCTTATTATATTTTTACTACTAACATATTCTCATTAAAGCCATTAGCAATCGGTTAATGGTACAACAATCCTTATCATTCGAAGTTCACTGAATCTGCATAAATAATTATCACATTAAATATGAACATTTATAAGAAATTTTCGTAGCACATCTCAAATAAATATTCTCCATCTTTTGGTTCTTATTAATTAGTTACTATTAAGATATTCTTATTAAAGCCATTAACAATCAGTTATAGGTGCAACCGTGGTCATCTTGAGAAGTCCACTAAATCTGCATTGAAAACATTATCACATTAAATACAGATATTTATAAGAAATCTTCATAGAACATGTGAAATAAATATTTTTCCATATTTTGGTTGTTATTTACTCCCTCCATCCCAATTTATAAGGAGTATTAGCCTGGGCGCGATTACCAACACAATAATTTTCTACCGATACTGCCCCTGATTAATAGTAGGCCCGACTTTCCATTAGCAGCTCATTTTTACTCCTCTATTGCCTTTTTGGAAGGACCACATAAAGATGAAAAGCGAGCGAATCACATAGAATCAGGAACAAACCTGTCTGCTTGACTAGGACCATGCATGTGTAGGGGCAATTGCGGAAGAAACAGACGACAAATCACAAGACGCCCTATAAAATGGGATTCCAATTAGATTTTTATGCGCCCTATTTTATGGGATGGCGAGAGTACTAGTTACTAAGATATTCTAGTTAAAGTCATTAACAATTTGTTGTAGGTACAACAATCATCATCCTAAGAAGTTGACTGAATCTGCATCGAAAATGCAATCACATGAAATACAATCATTTATAAGGAATATTTGCTGCACATCTGAAATAAATATTTCCATCTTTTGATTCTTATTATTTAGTTACTACTAAAATATTCTCGTTAAAGTCATTAACAATCGGTTACGGCTACAAGAATCCTCAACTTGAGAAATCCATTGAATCTGTATTGAAAGCATTATCACATTATACACAAACATTTATAAGAAAATCTTCATATCAAGTCTGAAATAAATATTTTTCATATTTTGGTTCTTATTAACTTGTTATTATTAAGATATTCTCGTTAAAATCATTAATAACTGGTTATAGCTACAACAATCCTCTCGATGAGAAGTTCACCGAATCTCCATTGAGAACATAACCACATTAATACAAATATTTATTAGAAATCTTGATAACACATCTGAAATAAATATTTTCTTTTTTATTAAGTACTTACTGCCAAGGTATTCTCATTAAATCCATTAACAATCGGTTTCAGCTACAACAATTCTCATTTGAGAAATCCATCGAATTTGCATAGAAAACATCATGACATTAAATGCGGACATCTATAAGAAAATATTCATTAAAGCCATTAACTACCGGTTATAGCTACAACAATCCTCATGAGAAGTTTATTGAATCTGCAATGAAAACATAATCACATTAATACAAACATTTATTAGAGATCTTTATTGCACACATGAAATTAAATATTGTCCATCCTTTGTTTCTTGTTAATTAGTTACTAGCAAGATAACTGAATTTGCATTGAGAACATAGTATCATAGAATACCAACATTGATAAGAAACTGTTCATATCACATATAAAATAAATATCTTCCATATTTTGGTTCTTATTAATTAGTTACATCGAAAGCATAATTACATTAAGTATGGACATTTATAAGAAAATATTCATAGGACATCTGAAATAAATATTTGCCATATTTTTGATCCTATTAATTACTTACTACCAAGATATCAAAGAAATGGACAATGGTTACAATTACAATAATGCTAGCCCTCTTTGGGCTACCGTTCAAGAATCACGATCGAGATTATGTCTGTGTTGATTGTTGATCTGGATTGTAGATTAAGTCCGGCTCGCGACGACTCGTGGAGGCGGAACTCAGAGAACCGAGTTAGAATCCAAGAATCGTGAGTGATAGCTTCGATTCTGCGTACAAACCGATTCTCTGTTCAGAATCCTTGGTGATAACCCGAGTCTAAACTCAAACGAAGTTTAGGGTTTGTTGTAGAGCTCAGATCCTAATTCTCCAGTTCTAGCTCCTGATTCTCTATGGAATCGATTCTTTGGTGGAAGTGATTTTTGTTTAAGAGATAATTATGAATTTAGTGGGGAAGTTCATAACTAGGAGGTTGTGAATCAGGTGGGAAGCAGATTTTTTTGGCTTCCAAGCTGTAAGTCAAAAAACATGAATCACTTTCTCGGATTTATATGTGAAACTGGTTGATTTTTTCTTGTTTGGTAGAGCACCTCAGCTTCTCATGAGGAAGCTGAAGCTAGGAGCTCTGCCAAACGCACAATGATTCATGTTTTTGACTTACAGCCTGGGAGACAAAAAAATCTGCTTCCTACCTGATTCACAACCTTTCAGTTATGAACCTCTTCACTAAGTTTATAACTATTTCTTAAACAAAAATCACTTCAACGGAGAATCGATTCAATAGAGAATCAGGAGTTGGAGCTGAAGAATCAGGATCTGGAGCTCTACCAAACAGACCCTTATTTGGTAGAGCTCCTTAGCTCCTCATGAGAAAGTTGAAGCTAGGAGCTCTGCCAAACACACTCTAAGTCGATCGGATCTGCGCCGAGACCTTCGATGCTGTGTACACTAGCCTGTAAACCCAGCGAATACCAACCTGTATGGCAGAGAGAAGCGCGCGGAAGGACAGGCCCTTCCCCGGGCAAAGTCGCGTGCCCTGCTCCGCGCCACCGCATCCCATCTCCTAAAACACGGCACTACTCACTGACAATCGGGCCCTTAGCTGTTCCACCGAATCAGCTACACTCTGCCGAACATTACCCCACCTTCGCTTTCCCACTGCCCTCCGCCACGTGTCCGTCCCTTCCCTTCCTTCTTTGCGTCTCTGCGCCCCCGACCGAATCCCCCCTTAACCCCAGCCTCGCTTTGCTCGTGCGAGCTCTCACCTTTCTCTTGCTCGTTCCTAACCCCCGCTTCCCTCCTCGCTCATCTCCTCCCCCTCCTCGCTCATCTCCTCCGCCTCCTCGCCGTGCCCGAAACCCTAAACCTAGACTGAGCCCGATCTCGAGCCCGAGCCCGAGCCCGAGCCCGATCCTCCATTCCTCATGGATCGCCCGCCACATCTCGACATCGACCTCAACGAGGCGCCCTCGCCATGCGGGACCCCGCCGGCGGTTCCCCCGTCTCCGCCGCACGAGGTCGCTCCGCCCATTTCGGCTCCTCCTCCGCCTCCGCCTCCGCCCCCCCCCCCGCCCCCGCCGCCTCCCGCCAACCCCCAGCTGCTGCTCCCGCACGAGGCCCGGGAGCTGGCGCTGAGGTTCCACCAGGCGCAGTTGCTGAGGGATACTGCTGCTAGGGCCATTGCGCCGGTGCCCGCCGGTGTGCCACTGGGGGCGCCGCCGCCGGCGCAGCACCCGGGGGAGGCGGGCTGGGGGCACCCGCCGCTTCCGTGCGCGTCCTGTGGCCGCCCCGAGATTCTAGGGGGCACCATTGTTTGCGACGCCTGCGAACGCGGGTTCCACCTGGCCTGCGTCCGCGTCTGGCCGCCGCTCATGCCCCAGCCTCCTCCACCGCCGCCGCCCCCCGGACCCCCTGGCGCGCGTCGTCCTCGTGCTGCCGCGAACGAGGACTGGATGTGCCCGGAGTGTGAGATGCGCGGCGCCCGCACGAACCGGTGGAGGCTCGGGCCCGTGCCGCTCGACATCAATGCCGCCCCGCGGGAGGACCCCATCGCAGCCGCCGTCAGGGACATCAGCAGGCAGTTATGTCAGCTCCTTTTAATCAGCTTCTTATGATCGCAGCTTAATTGATCGAAGGACTTCATAGCTCTAAGAATAGCTCTAAGAATTAGTTTTCCATTTATAAATGCCGGTACTCTGCAAAGGTGAGACGCACCGATAGCATGGGATTATGCTTTGAACCTTGTTATTATGGTTTATATTTGGTTCCTTGCTTTCTATGGTTAAATACTTAGCATTTGCTTTTGTTTTGCTACATGGCATAATTCATATAATTTTATCTTTGGATTTTATGCTCTTTTTGACTGTTGGTGCCTCTGAAACTTACTGCATGATAGATGCTGAAATGACTAAGTTTAAATGCTATATTTAACACTTGGTGTCAGCGGCTTTTTAGCACATTAGTGAGTGCAGCATGGTGCTGCATCCTTTTTTAGCTTCTTGTTATAGTAATTACTAAATTCAGGTGCCACGCCAAGTAATTCGTGATTGTTGCATGTTTCTTCCTAATGTATTACAAAGAACAGGGCAGGTGAGATCATGAGAGGGTGCAGCTGACTTGATTCTTCAACCCGTTGATTGGCATGATTATTGGTATTTTATTTTGTTGCAGTATTAGCACCATTCCTTGGTCATTTGTGATTTGCATTGTCAGTAAATTTAAGTAGGACACCTACATGTTCAGTTCATGATAGGTACATACATCTTGGACCCTAAGAAATTTCAGATCATCTTCATGTGCAATCCGTAGGAGAGATGTTCATGGTTATTAAAGTGATAAGGTGAGGCGTGGTGACTCACTATCTTTTTACCGCTGAAGCGCTTAAGGTGCGCGTCGAGGTGACGCCATACACATATCCTAATACTAGTTACTACTGCTATACTTCCACCACTACTAAGTACTTCAACTGCTACGGTACTGCTATACTTCCACCACTACTAAGTACTTCAACTGCTACGGTACTGCTATACTTCCACCACTACTAAGTACTTCTACTGCTACGGTACTGCTATACTTCCACCACTACTAAGTACGTCTACTGCTATAGTGCTAAGGTATAGTGCTTCCACTAGTGCTACTTCTACCACGGCCCGCTACTGTTGTTGGTAGTTCTTCCTCGATGCCTCCGCCCCGAACCCGATCGGCTCCCCAATCACCATCGCTCCCCCCATCACCTCCCCAATAGCCTCTTCCTCCTCCATCCCTCTCTCATCACCTCCCACGAGCGGAGCAACGATGGCAGAGTAGAGGAGTGGTGCGGAGAATTTGGCGACCAACGATTGGACACCTGAGAAGAAGAGCAAAAGAAGAAATGGACCCCGACTTCAGAAGAAGAAGAAGAGCCTCGACCTCACCAGAGCAGAAGAAGAGATGGACCCCTGATTGGATCTGGCGACCGACGTCAACAATGGAGCAGAGGTGGCGCAGTGGACCACGGTTGGAGGCGACGCGACGGTGTGTGGAGGCGCTAGGTTTTTCTATCCACGCCGCCGACCCTTGCCCCTCTTGCGTTATTTTGGCTGGCCTAGGTATGTCTCATGTATGGTGTCCACTTACACGCCGCTTCATGCCACCACGATGCTGCAGTGACGCCTCAGCGACGACATGGCCATGAGGCAGACGCCATAGTCCCCTCTAGCAAGGCGCGGCGCGGCAAAGTCCCTCCCAAGCGCCTTACCGCTTAAGCGATGCCTTAACAACCTTGGAGATGTTTGTAATTGTTTTTATGTACTTGCATTGAAAGGTATATTATTGGATTGTATTGCATTTGAATTCTGCCACCTGGTCTTTCATCTGTTATTCTAATATGGAAATCATGGTATAATTGTCTTTAAAATGTTGTCTTAGTTATTTTTATTGGTGAGAACTTGAGGTGTTTAGTTCAGTATAGGCTGAGATACTTATTATCTATTGACTTTATGTGTTTGGAAGGAAAAGGAAGATTATGGGCTAAGGTTTCATCCAAAACCCTATCCATTTCTGTCTGGAGTTTTTATAGTTAATTGATGTCCTAACAATACAATTTTTAAACTTTGACTGCATGTTTTGGTTTTGGGCACTGTCAAGTTTTCATTACTGTTGATACTATCCTTGTTTCATGGAAAGCACAATTTTGGTCCCTCAACTTTCAGGTCAATTTGGTTTTGACTTGTTAATCATGAACTCTTATGTGGGTTCTATTTTGGTCCCTCAAGTTTGTTGTTAGGTACCATTTAGTCTCTTCCATTCAAAAGAACAAATCTATGAGTTTTAGACTAGAGTTCTATGGTCTTTTAAAGAGTATTAGAGTACTAGTTTGTAGTAGCTTGCTTCTAGTACCATATTGGTTTTGGTCTGGACTACAAGTTCTCATGTATTCTGTATATTTGGCCTTCGTCCTACACATCAATACATTAGTTGAGCCCCCTATTTTCTTGACATGGCATCAACACCTCAATCATGATAATCCTAATGTCCAATCACTATCGCTGCCGCCCCCACTACCCCTAGAAGGGACCAATGTATTGGTCTATTGGGGAGCTTTGTCAAGGAATCCACTATTGTTCTGTTCTTCTCTTGTAATCCATTTGATCTACAAAATACAAATCATCTAAAAGATTTAGGTGCACTTGTGTCTACATAGTTTCTTGCTGCAATTAGGATCCAGGGTTTGTTTGGTCCAATGCCAAAGCAAACCTTACAAAACATTGGTAATACCCTTGTATTCTGGCCTTCACTTGGTTTGATGGCAAATTTTGGCATTCCCATGCCCATGAGCAAGAATTGGCAGGATTCTTGCCAAGTTTTTCAAAAATGTGGAACTACAAGTGCTTATAGCTACAAGCATTGTCCTAGCCATGCATTTTTTTGTTGAGATTCTTGCCTGGTCCTTTCTCTCTCTGTCCCCTATCCTCCCCCATTCTCTGTCTGTCTCTCTCTATCCCTCTCCTCCCCCATTCTCTCTCTCTCTCTCTCTCTGCGCTTTGGCGGAAAGGAGGCGGCAGCTCATGGTTCGCGGCATTGGATGGCTTTGTGGCAGTGCTGCTTGGAGGCATCGACGGTGGCTTCAAGACCAGCGGTGGCGTGGCTTGGAGACCAAATTTTGGTAACATCTCTCTCAATGACGTGGGCCAAGCATTGGTTTGGCTTGCCAAAGTTTTGGCCAGTGTTTGGTTTGCTACAAATGTTTTGGTCGCACCCGTGATTTGGTCATGACCAATATTTCGTAGGGTAGAGTGCGTCATGAATCCAAACAGCCCCTCAATCTGAATCATTCATCTTTTTTAAGCTTGTACCATGCTGTCGTCACCGTTGTCGTGAGCATTGACGACCTATGTTGTACCACACAGACCTATATGTCAAGCGGCACCAATCACATCCTCATGTTGTTGGCATCTACGGCCTCATCACAATTTCCATGCTAGTTTCTTTTGGTGCTTCTGGTGTCATTGTCATCATCGCTTTCTTGTTCAACTTTGGCAGACCTGGCTGTTGTTGCTGTCTTCCTCTTCGGATCTAGCATGACTCCAAAATCTTTAGTTGGCGCATCAAGGATCTTCTTTTGAGTTTAGCATTGTCATTGGTACCATGCTAGTCTCTTTCAGTGCTTCATGTGCCGTCATTGTCTCTTTCTTGCTCAACATTGGCAGATTTGGCTCTTGTTGTCGTCTTCCTCTTCGGATCAAGCGCTGTTGGCTCCAAAATCTTTAGATGTTCAAGGATCTTCTTTTGAGTTTTGCCGTGTCCTCTCAATTTCCTTTTAGTCTACACAATTTTTTTCCTTTCTGACTTCATTCTAAAGTTGTGCCAATCTCACCAAATTTTTAGTTTACTTCAACTAATTATTTCCTTGGTCTATCGTAGTCTGTCTTTATTGGATCGAGTGGCATATCCAAGGTTGCCACGACGCTCCAGCCAGTCACTGTGACCCCAAAGCGCCAAGACATCCAGGTGCCTAGGCGCACGCCTAGACAATGATTAGACGATAAGATATATTAGCCAAATCAGCACATATGATAGGAAAAAAAATGAAGAATCGATGAGACATGAGCCACTACTCACTCAGCCCACAACCCCCCTAGAGCCAAAAGCCCATCTAAGTCTTTTTACTACCTCCCGTGCCCTAATACCACTAGGCTGTCACCTCATCCTCTCCTTGCAGATGGGTGAGCCGTAGCAACCAACATCGCATACAACAGAGCAGAAATGAGAGCAGCAAAGCAAAGAGCATCGGAGCAGAGGATTGCGATGGGCGACAAGCAGCAAAGCAGATCATGGGAGATGGAGGAGCAGATAATAAAGGAGAGGAAGGGACGGCATGCTGTGGACTAGGATGCCCGGATACGCTGATAACATGATACGCCATTTCCCCAAAAACACTGATACGACGATACATGTGTATATGTATAATAAAAATAAAATAATAGAGACATATATGAGATATGGTATATCATACTCAAAATAGACATAAAAGAGACAATAACAAAGAAAATGAAGAAGCAAATGTGCTAGATCATCTTGCAGGTTCATCAACCCATAGCAAGCAGCTTAGGGTATATGATCTACTATTGCTCTAAATGTCTCCACAGTTGTGTGGTTTGATTCCTACCAGATGTAGTCATATGACTTGCCTCCTAGCTGTTGCTACCCTCACCAGCTTCTGTCTGTTGTTGGTTACCTGGGAGTATGCCACATTACCATAGTCAAGAGGAGAGAAGATGACTAGTGGGAGGACTCACTATGCGTGAGGACTAGGGGCGCCGGCAAGGAGAGGGGTGTCGTGCGCTACCGTTTACAGGTGGAGCGGAATGTTGGTGTGGGAGCCTCAGGGAAGAGTAGGGGCCGTGGTGTGCGGAGCGAGAAGGGACCGTCGGATGAGAATAATCGATTCTAGCATCTTCTTTTGAGTTGGTAGTGGTATTGTGGTTGAGAGGTATCGGGGAAGTATCAGGCAAGTATCGGAGAAGTGTCGGGAGTCATTTTCTTTTTTTGAAAAATAGGAAATTCACCGGTATGGGCAGGATACGTATCGGGGCTGTATCTGTATTTGATACGGTATCCGATACCGATACACCAGTTTTTTTGAAGTATCCGAGTATCGGAGGCTGTGGATGGCAGCGATGGTGGCAGATGTGAGTTGGAGAGGGTCGACGACTGGCGGTAGCGGCTATGGTTCCCTCCCAAGTCTGAGCCCTCTCTACTCTCTCTCGAGTGACCCAAAGGCCAGATCTGAGCCCCTCTTTGTCTTAGAATGTTGCTAGTCGGGGTAGCAGCTATGCCGTCCGCTGCTGGCTGACTGGATGACATGTCGACTAGGCGATGTTGTGATAACTATGGGCGTATCCTTTCTTCTTCATTCTTTTGGGTTGATCATGGTTCATCCTTATTGGATCAAGTGCGATCTAGCCTCTTATGTCGCCTTCGTTGCGAATTTTTGTCATTGATGCGACTTTGCCTTTTTGGTCTTTCTTTCGCAGCCTTTTATGCGACTTGTCATCATTGTAGTGACTTGATCGTTTTAGTGTTATTTGCATTGTCATCTTGCTACTTGTCACCATTGTTACTTCTTGCTATTGACATTCTTTTTGTAGTCATCCTCATGACCCTTTTTCCGTGCCTTACTATGCCATGTGGTTTGGTCTATCTCTACATCATTTTGATTTGACAGGTTGTCCAGCTTTCTTTCTGTCGTTTTCATCAACTGCGAACCTAGACATGATGTGAAATTGAATCACCTTTGTGTATTTGTGAAGAGATGGCTGACATTGGTGTGGGGACACTGTTTGCTATCTCTCCAGATATATTTGGTCTAGTAGTAGCTTTTACATAATGGCTCGCCTATGTCAATTGTGTATCTTACGGGCTTTATGACATTTAGTGTCTTCCTTGACTTCTTCCTATATTTGCAACCTAAACTTGATGAAATAGGTAAATCACTTTCCACAAATACGATGTTGCACTCCTACCTTTATTGAAAAGTGGCATCCATGTCTAGTCATTGCCAAACAATCAGCTTCGAGATTGACTTTCCTGAATTTGCAGAAGGATAACTTTTGTGCAATGTGTTTTCCTTATCACTGCCCTTTCATGTGTCAAGATGAAATGGTGTTCGCGCGGTCTACAGAAAAACATCATCCATTTGTTGGCACATAAGGGCATCCTCAGTGCTCCGATATGGAGAGCTCTTAGAGGTGGTTTCTTCTCCATGTTGGAGAGAATGTAGCAAGAGTTAAGAATCAATGCTCAGCTAAGAACTGAAGAATCAATGCTCAGCTTAGAACTGATGCTTGCATGGGGGTCTTATGGGTTTGTAGGGTCATCGAAGTAAAACCCAATATACAAGTTTGGAGGCAGATTCGGGATAGATATCCGTCAAAATCAGAGCTGTCCGAGTTCTAATCGAAACTATGCGGAGATACATACATCGGATATCTGATGCCACCCAGCCGAGAGATATATGAGCCTACAAGGAGTGAGGGGAGCAGAGGAAGATGCATGTGAATGGACTGGAGTACGAATACCTTGATGCCCTCATTTGGGACAACATTATTGATGTTGGAGATGTAGAGCTTGGTGCTTGTCCTAATGCCCCCTCCTTCAGTGCTCGAATCCATACGCCATGGCCATTGCCTGGGCCAGATGGGACCTCCTTTCCCCCAAAATTGCACATATTCATCATAGATTGAAACATGATGACAAATTGGCACAACTGCTCCCATAGTGAATGGAATATTAGCACGAATTCATCACAGATGGGAACGAGATGGTGGGTTTACTTAGGAGAGTAGAGTAGAGAAATTGCTTCCTTTTTCTAGTTTGGACAATTTTTACGGCTTCTATGGCATCACATGCATTGAAGCAAAAGAATGCAAAGCAACTTCCAACGCTTGGGCCATGTTGGGCTTTGCTTCGTGTGGCTTCAGATGGCATGATAAATAGGCCACCATTAGGAGCTCTATTCTTGTGCACTTCAACTAATAATTAAGAATTTAAGACCCTCTTTCCCTCAAAAAACAACATTATCCACCAAAAGAGATTTAAGATCTTCTCAAATGGGATGAATTAACTTGTTGAAATCCAACAATGTTGGTGCCTGTTGGACATATACGATTGGCTGATCAATGTTATGTGCACTATATATGATCTCTCTGTTCGTACGTAACATCCGACCTAATATTCGTTACCATACTCGAATTCATTATGTATTTGGGACCGACATTATCCACATTCTCGTATCCTACACTATTCGTGTCCGACTCCGAATTCAAGAAAAGATGTGGTATAAGATATAGGATGAGTGATATTTGACTGTATCCGAACCGATTGCACCCCTAGTCACACCTATGTTGGGGGCTGTGATGGCAACGTTGGCCAAGATAAAGGAGCAGCAATAGGTGTCACATGATGTTGTTATGCCTGTGCCACCATTGGCCCTTGGCGGTGTCGTCTCCTCCACTGATCATGTCGCTTTTGGCTTCACCATTGGTGCCTTTGCCAGAGAAAAAGAAAACCGTTGTCGCCTCAAGTTTGTCTTCCACGTTGCAGGCTTGTGCTATGTTGTTAACACTACTGGCACAATGAGTGCCATGTGTCGGATTGCTGCATTTTCATATGTTTCCCATCTGCATCACATTCTGTGGCTGGAAGGCGTCATAGCTGCCTAGCTTCGGTTGCCCATACCACTAGGAATTTCCTCGACTTCAGGCCATGATAAGGGTCTCCTGGCATTGCCATCATCGATCGAAGCTTTGTTGATCATGTCGACATGGGGGCACCAAGGTCTTCAGCCATGGCTGCCACCCTACAGCTTGAGGGTTGAGCTGTGTGTCCCACAAGGGGTATGATGTTATGGCAACCAATCCCCACGATCGAGGATTCTTGGTTAGTTTACTAATTATTGATATCCTTCATAGTTATCTACATCTCAGACGGAATTGTTAGAAGGCCTTCTCTATGTGAAGGGAAGAGCCTATGCCTGGCAAGATACAATGAAGTAGAATTATGCCCAAGTCTATAGTCTCTCCCTAGTCCTTCTCTACTTGTGTCCTCTCCCTTCAAGCCGCTGCCATCCGACCTTCGTATGGTGTTTATCCCCATAATGATTTATATGAACTAAGGTTTATAACATAGGGATTGAGTTATATATATCCATGGTGGACCCAGATAAACAGAAATAGTAAGCAGGAAACACAAAATGTAGATTATTTGAAACACCATATAACTGAAGTGTAACTCTCTGCTTGTTTGTAGTGGCCTTTGTGGCCTATGGGCGATCCTTTCTTCTTCATTCTTTTGGGTTGATCATGGTTCATCCTTATTGGATCAAGCGCGATCTAGCCTCTTATGTCGCCTTCGCTAATTTTTGTCATTGATGCGACTTTGCCTTTTGGTCTTTCTTTCGCAGCCTTTTATGCGACTTGTCATCATTGTAGTGACTTGATCGTTTTAGTGTTATTTGCATTGTCATCTTGCTACTTGTCACCATTGTTACTTCTTGCTATTGACATTCTTTTGTAGTCATCCTCATGACCCTTTTTCCGTGCCTTACTATGCCATGTGGTTTGGTCTATCTCTACATCATTTTGATTTGACAGGTTGTCCAGCTTTCTTTCTGTCGTTTTCATCAACTCCGAACCTAGACATGATGTGAAATTGAATCACCTTTGTGTATTTGTGAAGAGATGGCTGACATTGGTGTGGGGACACTGTTTGCTATCTCTCCAGATATATTTGGTCTAGTAGTAGCTTTTACATAATGGCTCGCCTATGTCAATTGTGTATCTTACGGGCTTTATGACATTTAGTGTCTTCCTTGACTTCTTCCTATATTTGCAACCTAAACTTGATGAAATAGGTAAATCACTTTCCACAAATACGATGTTGCACTCCTACCTTTATTGAAAAGTGGCATCCATGTCTAGTCATTGCCAAACAATCAGCTTCGAGATTGACTTTCCTGAATTTGCAGAAGGATAACTTTTGTGCAATGTGTTTTCCTTATCACTGCCCTTTCATGTGTCAAGATGAAATGGTGTTCATGCAGTCTACAGAAAAACATCATCCATTTGTTGGCACATAAGGGCATCCTCAGTGCTCCGATATGGAGAGCTCTTAGAGGTGGTTTCTTCTCCATGTTGGAGAGAATGTAGCAAGAGTTAAGAATCAATGATCAGCTAAGAACTGAAGAATCAATGCTCAGCTTAGAACTGATGCTTGCATGGGGGTCTTATGGGTTTGTAGGGTCATCGAAGTAAAACCCAATATACAAGTTTGGAGGCAGATTCGGGATAGATATCCGTCAAAATCAGAGCTGTCCGAGTTCTAGTCGAAACTATGCGGAGATACATACATCGGATATCTGATGCCACCCAGCCGAGAGATATATGAGCCTACAAGGAGTGAGGGGAGCAGAGGAAGATGCATGTGAATGGACTGGAGTACGAGTACCTTGATGCCCTCATTTGGGACAACATTATTGATGTTGGAGATGTAGAGCTTGGTGCTTGTCCTAATGCCCCCTCCTTCAGTGCTCGAATCCATACGCCATGGCCATTGCCTGGGCCAGATGGGACCTCCTTTCCCCCAAAATTGCACATATTCATCATAGATTGAAACATGATGACAAATTGGCACAACTGCTCCCATAGTGAATGGAATATTAGCACGAATTCATCACAGATGGGAACGAGATGGTGGGTTTACTTAGGAGACTAGAGTAGAGAAATTGCTTCCTTTTTCTAGTTTGGACATTTTTTACGGCTTCTATGGCATCACATGCATTGAAGCAAAAGAATGCAAAGCAACTTCCAACGCTTGGGCCATGTTGGGCTTTGCTTCGTGTGGCTTCAGATGGCATGATAAATAGGCCACCATTAGGAGCTCTATTCTTGTGCACTTCAACTAATAATTAAGAATTTAAGACCCTCTTTCCCTCAAAAAAACAACATTATCCACCAAAAGAGATTTAATATCTTCTCAAATGGGATGAATTAACTTGTTGAAATCCAACAATGTTGGTGCCTGTTGGACATATACGATTGGTTGATCAATGTTATGTGCACTATATATGATCTCTCTGTTCGTACGTAACATCCGACCTAATATTCATTACCATACTCGAATTCATTATGTATTTGGGACCGACATTATCCACATTCTCGTATCCTACACTATTCGTGTCCGATTCCGAATTCAAGAAAAGATGTGGTATAAGATATAGGATGAGTGATATTTGACTGTATCCGAACCGATTGCACCCCTAGTCACACCTATGTTGGGGGCTGTGATGGCAACGTTGGCCAAGATAAAGGAGCAGCAATAGGTGTCACATGATGTTGTTATGCCTGTGCCACCATTGGCCCTTGGCGGTGTCGTCTCCTCCACTGATCATGTCGCTTTTGGCTTCACCATTGGTGCCTTTGCCAGAGAAAAAGAAAACCGTTGTCGTCTCAAGTTTGTCTTCTCCACGTTGCAGGCTTGTGCTATGTTGTTAACACTACGAAGCACAATGGGTGCCATGTGTCGGATTGCTGCATTTTCATATGTTTCCCATCTGCATCACATTCTGTGGCTGGAAGGGCGTCATAGCTGCCTAGCTTCGGTTGCCCATACCACTAGGAATTTCCTCGACGTCAGGCCATGATAAGGGTCTCCTGGCATTGCCATCATTGATCGAAGCTTTGTTGATCATGTCGACATGGGGGCACCAAGGTCTTCAGCCATGGCTGCCACCCTACAGCTTGAGGGTTGAGCTGTGTGTCCCATAAGGGGTATGATGTTATGGCAACCAATCCCCGCGATCGAGGATTCTTGGTTAGTTTACTAATTATTGATATCCTTCATAGTTATCTACATCTCAGACGGAATTGTTAGAAGGCCTTCTCTATGTGAAGGGAAGAGCCTATGCCTGGCAAGATACAATGAAGTAGAATTATGCCCAAGTCTATAGTCTCTCCCTAGTCCTTCTCTACTTGTGTCCTCTCCCTTCAAGCCGCTGCCATCCGACCTTCGTATGGTGTTTATCCCCATAATGATTTATATGAACTAAGGTTTATAACATAGGGATTGAGTTATATATATCCATGGTGGACCCAGATAAACAGAAATAGTAAGCAGGAAACACAAAATGTAGATTATTTGAAACACCATATAACTGAAGTGTAACTCTCTGCTTGTTTGTAGTGGCCTTTGTGGCCCAAATGGAGTTGTGATGGTGGGTTTAGTCCCACATTGGTTGTCTACATGGTGTCCAAACACACAAAGATCCAGACTTTACCCTTTCGTTAGCTTTCTGATTAGTTCATACACATTTGTTACCCTTTCATTAGCTTTCTATCTTAACTAAGTTTCCTTTATTAAACTATTTGTATGTAATGTATAGCATATATGTGCTTTCTTGCAACATGTATTGCTTTCTTTTTCTGGAAGCTGGTTGCGCAGAGATGTTTGCCACTAGCATTGAATGATTTTCTGTCAACAAACTCAATATAGTTCATAGCTCTCCATGCTTCAATGAGTGTGCTTTTCTTGATGTGCATGTTCAATCAGTGATGGATTTGGATCTGACTTGAACACTCCAATTAGACTTTGCTCTAATGTTGCTATTTATTCGCTTTCTATTTTAGTTGTGTTATTCCATAAATATTTGCAAGGATGTTCTATCTATTACTTTTGGAGATTGGGCTGTGGTCATAGGTCTGTTTACTTAGAGAAAGTGTTCAACTAGCTGTCTGGACCTCGATATTGTTCAACAAGGTGTCCGCATGTCGAAATTGTTCAGCTAGGTGTATGTACGTTGAAATTGTTCATCTAGATGTCTATAAAAATTGTTCGGCCAGAGTTATAAAAAAAAAGTATGGCTAGACATACTTAATGGAATGGTGACATGGAATTTTTTAACATGTATATTTTATTTTAATGATGGCACATTTTTCTTGCATTCTTGTATGGAGTTAATGGACTGAGTCCATACTCCAGTATCTTCCCCTTTATATATAACCTATCATCCTAACAACCCATCTCCTTAATAAAAAAAATAGAATAGGAGGAAAAAAGAGTGAACCCCTAACTTGCCCTTACCATTCTTGTGGGAATCTGTGCTGAAATCTCACTTCAGCTGACGGGAGAGTAGGTGATCCGCAAACCTGTGTATCTTGAGGTATATGTCTAAGCCTAAATTTGTATTTTTGTTGTTTTTCTTTGTTTTTTTGGGGGGGGGGGGGGGGTTGTGATTTGATCTGCATTGTATGCCCTAGGGTTTCAAACTATTGAAAATTTGCAGTTCTGTGGAGTGTTGAGACTTGCATCAGATCATGCCTACTGGTGTTGCAAACAAACTTCCAAATTCAATTTGACGCAAAGTAGGGGAAAAATCAGATCGGATGAGTCAAATCTAGGAATTAGGGTTTTCAGAAGATGGCCTATTTGGGAATGGCCTATCTGTGATCCCATGGCTATAGTGAAATGGTTTACCTATTCCAGATAAGAAATCATGACACCTAGGTGTTAGCTGCTAACTTGCACCTAACTTCTGGAAGGACTTGGTGGAACACAAATAACATGGTATAGGAACGCAATGGAGATTTTCTTTAAGTACAGAGACCTGACTTGTGTTTTTCTTTTCCCAATATTTGCATACATATATATATTGTGCCCTTTCATATTGCACTCTAATTTTTGTGGTTACAGTGACTCGGAAAAAAACTATGAAGAAGGAATAATAGGAAATGAAAGTGACACATATGAACTATGGTACATGACATTAGTCTATACATTCCATATAATAGGGGCAACTAGTGTGGAAAGTGGCATTATGAAAAATTTCCGTTCCCCAGTAGCTGGCCAGCACCTTGCCACCTGCCCCTCCATTGAGCTCTGCCTCTTCTCCTTTGCCATGTGTTAGTTAGATCCGCCTTATATGATTTATTTTTACAATGAGTGGTTCCTGAGCAGAATATGTTCTCTAGTGCTATTGAACAAAAAACTTACTTTATTCTTGGCTGTAATTTTTGGTACATGCATGGAGTCTGTACATGTCCCCTATCTTGTTTTGGATACTTTGATGCCAAGATTGTACCACAATTTTTTATTTGGTGTGTTTTGCTCTTGATTTCATGGACAAAGTTGTCTCAGTGTTCCTTGCCTCGTTCTTCAGATTTTAAATCTTCTTAAAGAAATATGATTGTAGATCCCATTAGTAGCTCATCCACTGATGGTTGTGAAATCAGTGCAGCTGAGTATGTGATTGCTGGATTGCTTTGAAACCAAACACAATAACAAGCTAACTGCTCTTTATTTTTTAGGGCAACTACTCTCTGTATTTTTAGTTCACCATCATTTTGTGCACATTTAGTTATCTTGATAAATCTTTCTCTGTTCCCTTAATAATTATGGAGCCAAATTTGCTTTACCACATTTGCTTTTGTATATCAATGTATTAAGAAGCCTGTAACCTTGACAGTTTAATAGGCCCTGCTCCAATAATTCTCGGTAGTACTACAAACTACAAAGTGTAAACAATCCCACCAATATTGTTCTTTCATTGTTGTGTATTGCTTTTATGTTCTATACTGAAGAGAATAAGTTGTGAAAGCATGTTTGCATGTGCTATAGCTGGCTCATTGTGTTGCAAAGCAGTCCTTCGATCGTCATGCATGATGCTTGCTGTTTTTCTTGTCAAGTGGTTATTGTATTGATCATCATTTACTTGAAAAATCTGTTCGAACAAAAACACTTTTAATTTCTTGAAACTTTGGTTTGTTGCAACTTGCACAGCAAAATGCAACTACAAGTAACTTTTGGCAGCTATTTTAGCGATACCCTTTATAACCTGGAGTGTTTTTGGGTGCTCTAACAATAAGAATGCCTGTGAAGTTATTGGAAGTTTTCTAATGACCTTTGTTATACAGACACTATTATCATTAGGTAGTTAGGCCCTGTTTGGGAGAGCTCTAGATCCCAGCTCCAGTTCAGAGCTGAAATTTATAGACTAAAATAAAGTGAATTAAGTTTATAATTTTAGTCTAAAATGTAAACAAGATGATCTACCTAAACACTCTTAATGTACCCACAGCTCCAGCTCCACAAATTTCTGGAGCTAGAAATACCCTGCTCCACCAACTCCACAGATTTTGGTGGAGCTGAGCTGTCCCAAACACCCCTAATATGCTCTTTTTATTCCTGCAGGATAAATGTTGCTGATGGAGCTCATTTGACTGAATTTGCTACTCAGTTGCCACAATTCGAGGGTCTTCACTTGAAGAATACTTCTCTTTATGGTAAGGATAACAAAGCAATCATATCTACTGTAAGATAGGTGTCTAGGTGCTTTTGGTTGGAGATGTGCTATGCTTTTTAAGCCCTGTAACTTTTTAGATAGCAATTTGATGTGCTAACCATCAAAGTCAAATACTGTCAGGCACTATGCTCAGTGCATAGTCAGTCAGGAAATTTGCAATGTCATTGTGTGCCCACTTAGGCCATAGTATGTGCTTATCAGTGAAGTGTAATTTAGTTACTAGTTCCCAAAAGATTCTGTGTCTTACTAACATTTGAGGTCACCTGCATGGAGTTCGGAGCTTCATATTATATAAATGTGTGTTTTCAAAAGTGACTACTGACCATCATTGGTGCAGCTTAAATAATTCCACTTCTGGCTTCTTGCTGCAGATGGGAATCGGTTTATGCCAACATTTGGTCTTGCTCATTGTCTGAGCATGAGACAACAATTATTTACTTCCATGGACCGAGATACCATTGCTGATGGAAACATAGCACAAAGGTCGATTCATTTACGCAGAAGGAGAAGAGATCTTCCACAAACATCAACAATACCCAAGTTTGCTGAGAGCCAAGAGTTTGGAAGTGCCAACATTTTTATGGATCCATCTTTTTTTACGAATACAACGGAACCTAGTTCTACAGAAGACAGAACTTCATTAAAGCCTCCAAAATTTCTTGCAGAAAATAGTAACCGTCGGCCACATCGTCGTACTGTGCGTATCTTATTGTCCTTTTCAGATTCTGGTTCTTCATCATCCATTTTATATGTTACTGTTTTCCACCGGTACAAATTTCTAGTTTATTGATAGTGCATTTTGTTATTCTATTCGCTTTGATACTGATTTTGACAGTATTGCTTTGTTGTGGTGTAACTCTAGGTTGGCCTACCTGTTCAATATAGAGATTTCTTTATTACCAGCTTGGGAGAAATTGATAAACGGGCAAGCTACCATAATTGCAACCAGATATGGCCTGTGGGTTTTACGTCTTACTGGCACGATAGAGTTACTGGTTCACTGTTTGAGTGTGAGGTGTGTGATGGAGGGAATTTTGGGCCTTTGTTTAAGGTGAGAAGGTTGCCATGTTCAGTGTTCCCACTTCCAGATGCATCAACCATTCTCTCTCAAAATGGTGCAAGAAAGGCCGATACAATAGAAACGAAGGAAAGTAGCAGTTTGGTTGAAGATACTGCTAATGATACGGATGATAATATTTTAATGCTCCTATCAGATTCCTCTGAGACCAATCAAGATTTCTTATCATGTCTTAGTAGTGATATGGAGGGTAAAAGGACTTCTTTACGTTGCAATGATGTACAGAGTTCACATATGACAGTACCAACACCGCCATCACATTCTGGGACTGTTAGTTGGGTGCTGAGTGAAGAAGCTAATATTCATGACAGAATTGGTGAGTTTACATTTGAGGGAACATCGCCTTCCTCAGTATGGAGGATGATTTCTTGTGCTATGATGGAAGCTTGTGAAAAAATGTACAAGGAACATGGACATTTGGAGTTCTTCTGCATGCACAGTAGTGAAAAGCACTCATTTGACAATGGGAGTGAATTTCAGAACTTTGATGGTACTTGCACTCCCTTGACTAGATTTTGCTCATCCAATGGACCCACTATACCACGAATTATAGAAAAGGAGAATGATGTGGAATCGACTTATACATTACTTAAAGAATGGTTATATCAAGACAGAATTGGATTTGATTTGGAATTTGTTCAAGAAATTGTGGAATCTCTTCCTAGATCCCCGGTTTGTTCAAACTACCATTTTTTGTGTAATAGGGCTGATTTTGCCTCTTCTTTAACTGTTGCAAGTGGTTCACTTGTAGCCATGCATAAGAATGGCCAGAGTAATGGAGATGTCATGTCATATGGTAGACATGGATCAGTGTTAACTGGGCTACAGGATCATGCTCAGCCTAGTGGTTTTAGCATCCGTGAGCTTCCTCCGGGACATCCTATTAGCTGTAAGCTTCCACCAGAGTTGGCAGGAGATGTTTTCCAGGTAGCTCTATATATATTTCTGTCACTTGTTCTACTAGTTGGGGAAAAAAATTTATGTATTAGTTCATTTGTTGTTCTAATTCTTGCATCCATGTTCTCCTTGCAATGCTCTTGTAGATATGGGAGTTTTTGGGGCGCTTTGCTGAAATCGTTGGCCTGAAAGAAATTCCTTCATATGAGCAACTAGAAGATGAACTTATTGACCCATGGCCAATTTGTGCAAATCAGAAGGAAAAGTTATCACAGGATGTTCAACACTGTAGGGATCACAGTTCACCAATTAATTCCCCTGCTAATGTTTCTACGTCATATTCAAATGGTGAATCGGGTCTAACTACTAATGAAGAGATTGTGTCTGTGTTTATTCCTGTTGAAACTTCTGCCATGAAGGAAGCTGCTCAAGATAAATTGGCACTCCAGACACTTGGGAGATGTAGTGGTCTAGTATTGCCTGGGATCCACCTTACACTCTTTAGGGTTCTTTTTGGTGAGCTATTATCGAAGGTTGCAATTTTTGTAGATCCCAACATTGATCCTAAAGAATCAAAACCGAGACGCGGAAGAAAGAGGGACACTGAGAGTCTCATTTCAACAAAAGAATTAAAGTTTGATATGCTAACTGCTAACAAGTTGACTTGGCCGGAGTTGGCTAGAAGGTATATTTTAGCCATTTCTTCCATAAGTGGGTGCATGGATTTGTCTGATATTTCCAGTCGAGAAGGAGTGAAGTTATTTCGTTGTCTACAAGGCGATGGTGGTATCTTGTGTGGAGCACTACCTGGTGTTGCTGGCATGGAGAAGGATGCGTTGGTAAGGAGTTGCTTCTTAGTTTAGCTGAATTTCTGATTTATTTGGCAAAGGAAATACATAAGTTTCCCAATTGTGCCTGTCTTTTCCTTTTTCAATCAGACATAAAGTATTGTCAGTATCAGTTGACTAGCACTGTTATAGTTTTTAGCTTCGTTTGGTCATATTCATATACTATGCTTATTTTCTATCCTTTTTTGCATTTATCTTCAGCTTCTTATTTCCGTTTAACCATTATTAAGTTCAATTGCAACTCCTGTACAATTATTATGTCCACATCAGCTTTTTAAGATAATGTTTTGTTTCTATGTTGTTTCCTAGAGGGAAAAAAAAAACCAACAAAACGAAAAGAAAAGCTATCTGCGATTTTCTAGCCAAGCTAGCATAAAACATTGTTTTTCCTCACTGTTTATCATCAAGGAAAACTCACAAGAAAAAAATTTGATGCCAGAAGGATAGAGAAACAGGTTTGGTATCAAGCAATCTCTGTTATGAGCTTTCCAAATTGTCCCACACTGTTTATCATAAATATAATTCTACTTACATTGTATTGTGTTTTGATACACATATTGGGGAAAAAATCTTTCTTGAAAATTATGATTGGTTACAAGAAGCATCAGCAGTGTTCTCTTTTTTTATGGGAAAAAGTACAGGAGTGTAATGTCCCCTGGCCCAGATTGCGAATCCAGACGTGAGACTCCAAAGCAACGCAGCAAGAACAGGGGGAAATGCAGCAAGAACTTGGGGAGGAAGAAGAAGAAACTGGAAAAGTGGAAAACCTGGTTTAGTTCATTTTTCTTTCTGTCCTCTCTCGCTCCTGACGATGGCCTTTTTAATCCCCTTGTTCACCCACTGACATCTGGGTCCCTCCAGTCATGACATTACCGCCCCCTTGAAGCATTGCTTGTCCCCAAGCAATGTCATAGTATGGGATGTTGCCTTCATAAGAACAACTCCCTAATTCCGGGATCCCATTGCACATAAAACCAAATGTCAAATTTAGGACCATCCTCCAAAAGATTAGGATCAGTGACACTCAGATAGCGCAGCTTATCAAGCGCATCACTCCATTCTTCATTCGCAACCAATATGTTTGACAGCAAAATACCAGTTGATGTGTTACCTGAACCATTCACAAGAAGCCTCTTGGCAACATGCTTGGCCATGTCAAGGTTTGCATGCTTTCTGCAGCCACTAAGAAAGGTGTCTAGCATAATAGCATAATAGCATCATGCTCAATATGTTCTCTTCTGCTGTAATGTCTCTCTGCATATCCCATTGCGTCTGGGTAATCCTCTCTCTTTCAACCAAAATAGCCTGTTGTAATGTTTCTCTGCCTTTCTGCTTTGTAGCTTCCAACTCAACCTCCAAATCTTTAACCTTCGTGGTAAGATATTCTTTGACAGACGGTTCCTGAGGTAGGCGTGCTATGAGATCCTCCATATCAGTTTTTGATGTCCCTATTCTTTGTTGCATGGTGATCAAAAGTCTAGTCAATTTCTGTCTTTGATCAGTTGGAAGGATGACTTGTGTATCCACATCATACAGAAGCTGCAAAGCTAAACCACTAAGATGTTCTGTTTGAGTATGTCCATCCACACCACTTGGGAGATTCACAGGACCATCCCATAGGTAACTACTAACCCCTGGGGCTGATAATTCACTGCCTCTTAAAGAACTCAAATCACTCCCTATACTTTCAGCAGAGTCCTTCCAAGCATGGCCAGGATTAGAATCACAGTCCTCTTCAGAAACAACTCCCTTGTAAGTCTTTACCGAACCAGTCCTTCCATCATGTTCCAACAAGACAATACTCTCTTTCCTGTAATTCAACACACTACCAACATGCTCATTGGGTTGAAATAATATAGATTCTCCCAGCACACCATTACCAGTTGCTCCTGTCATACTGGTACCACAAGCAAGTGCTGCACTTATTTGATTGGACTCAGAGAGAGCACCTGAACCAGTTCCAACACAAGCATCCTCAACCACCTTGAAATCATAATCTGCATCCATGTCATTCAGTACGCTGAACTTGTTTGCCTTGTGCCCTTTTTTCTCTGCTTTTTTCTTGCGAGGATTAAGTATACCCTCGGCAATGTACAACTTGTCATGTTGTGTGCTAGCACTGTTGGTCTTACTTCCTTCACGTTCATTTAGATCAGACATTGACTTGTCACGATTATCCTGGAC
Source organism: Guadua angustifolia (assembly GCA_036346375.1). Classification (NCBI taxonomy): domain Eukaryota; kingdom Viridiplantae; phylum Streptophyta; class Magnoliopsida; order Poales; family Poaceae; genus Guadua; species Guadua angustifolia. Next base: position 30,037,264 of record CM070503.1, read on the forward strand.
TGATTCACTCTGCTTCCTGCCATCGTCTAGCATCTCTTCACCGATCTCCAGTGGGGCATTAGGTGAAACCTCAATATGATGGAGATCTTCCATGGATTTTAGACCACTAATATATGAAGACTCGGCTTTGTAAATTTCATCAATACTAAATTCTTTTCCAGTTTCTTCATTCCAGTCATGAAGCAGAATTCCTGGAGCAGCTTCAACAGCAATGTCCTGGTTGCATAACTCTTCTTTCAGTATGTCAATTGCTTGAAAACCAAATCTTGCTCTTCCAAACAATGTAATATCTGGTTCTTGAAGTGGAGGGAATGGCACAAATTTCTGTTCAAGCGTGCTGACATCCAAATCTGTACATTCTTCACCAGCAGAAGTTGAATAATCATCATCATGAATATATTCATTCTTCTGATGTTGACCCTCCCAATACCATTGGTCATCAAACAAACTTTCAGGAGAAACAATATCGGTTGATCTAATGTGGCGCTTGCCCACATTTTGTTCTTCAATTGAGTCAAATTTCCGAATCTCCTGTTTTTACCCTGCCAGAGTTTTGCTTCATCAAAAGGTAACGGGCATGCAGCTCTTAACCTGGGGTTGGAAAACAGTTGCTTCACTAAAGATTGTGTTTTCAGGTCCTCTTCAGGATTGCCAGTATTATACTCGGCTTGCTCAAGGTATTCTATTGCCTTGTTTTTATGCACAGAAACTTTAGCAAAATCATCACTAACACTGTCTGAATTGGCAAATGAATCATCAGTACTTTCATGTTGACTCTCTGTCAACAACCTCTTCTGATCAAATGCTCCAAACTTCTCTTTATAATCAGCAAGGGAACCAACTTGCTTCAAGTCGACTAATTCTTCCAATAATCGTCTATGATCAAATGCACCAAACTTGGCCTCCATCGCTGCGCAAATTGCTCCCGGTTCCCAACACATTCCTGGCTTTGTATACTTGTAACCACCGTGTCGCATTGCCCTCCATATGGAGTGTTGCGCAATAACCCATGTGGCTTCGTATATTGAAAAGAGTATAATAATCCATGCATCTTTCTATCCATAGTCTAGGATTCTCACCATTGAATTCAGGAAATGATAGCTTTGGCAGTGGAGTTCTTGTTGTCTCCTGGAAGTCTCGTGGTAAGCACTGGTTAAGGGTCGAAGCATCCGCCAGACCGCCCCCAAACTCCTGCGTGTGCCTAACTCGAGCATATGAAGATGGCTCTGCTTCACCTTTTCCCCATGGACGTAATGGTACCCGAGAACTTGACCTGAAACATCGGAATGCATACCGGAGACGGAGGAAATTCCTCGGTTGGTCGACCCCACTGATGTGGCGCGATCGGCGTGAGAATTGCTTTTCCTCGCAACCGGCAACCCCATCGCCTGACGATGCCCTTCCATCACACGCCCACTCGCGAATCCGAGCGATCGGCACGCGCCTCCAATTGTTTGGCGAAATTGCCGATCGCCATATTGTTCCATCGCTTAAAGACGAATCTGCGTTTGTCAGAGATGTTTTAATCGGTGCCGTGATGACCAAACCAAACCAACCATGCTGGGATTTTATAGGATCGTTCCGAATCGCAAGAAACAAGCGATTTCCCAAACCCTCGATTGGAATTTATAACAAGACACCGGATCGAACGCGCTCGATACCAATTGTAATGTCCTCGCCCAGATTATAATCCGACGTGAGACTCCAAAGCAACGCAGCAAGAACAGGGGGAAATGCAGCAAGAACTTGGGGAGGAAGAAGAAGAAACTGGAAAAGTGGAAAACCTGGTTTAGTTCATTTTTCTTTCTGTCCTCTCTCGCTCCTGACGATGGCCTTTTTAATCCCCTTGTTCACCCACTGACATCTAGGTCCCTCCAGTCATGACAAGGAGGACCTTATTGTGTATGTATATGTTTATTATATCAATAGTAATAGAAAGAGGTATGCACAAGCCTAAGGCCCCCTATGGCACAGATTCTACTTCAGCTTCTCTCCTCTAAAAGCCAGAGCTGTCCCAAAGACTAGGTTTCTCATCCGAATTTTTGTCCAAGCCCAAGCCCTTTTGTGTAGAGAAGCAGAAGCTGGTCGAGAGGCGTTTTTGGCTGGCTTTGGGGGAAATTAACCCATCATGCCACTGGTAAGTGGCATACCCCTTCGTTGGGCCAAGTAAATAAAAAATAATTGGCACCTCCTCGCTCATCGCATTGACATCGCCTTCACGCACGGACGCACACAGTGCCGCTTGAGCCTCCCCATCTTGAGTTCGGTGGAGGCGGCACGTAGCCCAGCCGGTGGCTCCCTACTGCCTAGGAGCTGCCTATTGCCCCGACTACCTCGACGCCACCTCCACGCAACACTTTTGGCGCCTCATACCCCTGAGCTTGCGTCGGTGGAGGTGACTGGTGGCTCCTAACTACTTCGACACCACCTACCCCAACGCCTCCCCCTATTGCCTCGACGTCGCCTCCGTGCAGCTCCACCCGCATGGCACTGCCTGCACATCCCCACCACTAATTTCCTCCAAATTCGATTGGTTTGTTCTCAATCTGATTGGCATTCTATCTAATTGGTATGTATATATCTCAAAGGCATCGAATTGGGAATGAAGGTGATAGATTTATGAATTGATCCCCAATTTCTTAAAAATGCGATTTCCTCAATTTTTTTTAATTTTTTTCGTCAGTCGTGTTGACATTATGTTCAATTGAATATGTCTAGATAGAAAGAGAATCGGATTGGTAATGAAATTGTGACTAGCTCAGCTGGAAAATGCAAAGTTATTGCTACTTGGCTTCTTGAGACAGCTGCTTTTGCAAAAGCTGTGATAAACGGCATGGACTTGGCTTCTTCGGGCAGCAGCTTTTTGGGGCAGCTAGTTAGAAGCTAGCTTTTGCCCAAGCACAAGGCATGCCAAAGGGGCCTAACAGGGTGGGGATAATCAGTTAAGTGAACCTACGTAGTTGTTTTCCTATGGTTTTATTTTATAAGGAACTTTTTGACCCTTTAGCAAAGATTTTGCTGTTAAATCTTGTGTATAGAGACATAATTCTTGACTTGCTTTTTTGCTTATTTGGTTAGATATTTTTTTTTAATGTTCAAAGTCTCAGCTGAAATTGAGAGAGATTTCAGCTACGACAGTTCCGTGTCCAGCCATATGATATTTCTCTTAATGTGAATATAGCTTTTAAGGATGCTGTGGTACTGTTTGTCCATAAATTATCTATATATCTTTGTTTCTAGGTCATCTCCATCTGCAGTTACGTAAAATAATTATGAATACAATCTCCATATTCAAAGTAATTTTGTGCCCACTAAGGAGATATTGTAAAATTGCTTGGGTTGTAATTTTAGACAATGTCAACAGTTATGCATATCTTGGTTGTTGTGCAATAACCTTCTTGTATTTTCAGCTGCTTTTGGAGGCAGAAAATTTGATATGCAATTCTTCAGCGAATGAAGGAAACAAGGTTTTTATGATGGATTACAAGGATACTGATATGGTAGACTCTCCTGAGGTGCCTGCTATTGATAATAAAACATTGCCAGATTGGGCAAAACCACTGGAGCCTGTGAGAAAATTGCCAACAAATGTAGGAACAAGAATTAGAAAGTGCGTTTATGAAGCTTTGGAGAGAAAACCTCCAGAATGGGCAAGGAAAATTATGGAGCATTCAATCAGTAAAGAGGTCTACAAGGGTAATGCATCTGGACCGACCAAGGTTAGTAACCTTCCTGCCGCTTTGGTTCAGTCATCCATTAGAAATAAATAATACAAGAACTTTGCCTATATGTGTGTTTTGTTACACCCCTCTGCATTATTCATCATTTTCTTTGGTAAAAAGTCAGGTTATCTGTTGATCGTGTAAGTTCCATAACATCGTCAACATCCTTACTCAAAATAGTGAAGCTCATTAGTATTCCATATTTGTTTCGGTCTAGATTAGGAGTTCTCATGTACTCAATATTTTTAGCCCTTGATCGGCGGCATCAATACATCAGTTGAGTTCCCTGTTTCCCTAACTGTATATGCATTCACTATGTTGTGATTTTAGGGAAACAGGGAAACAGTTCCCTGTTTCCCTAAAAAGGTGACATGAACTGTGTTGGCAGAACAAAGAGGGATGTCAGTTTTTAAGGTGTATGACAACAGCCTAGATATCAGTGTCACATTTGATTTTGGTAGGAGGATTGAAGGGCACAGCGAGCTTGTGATATTTATTTGTTTGGCTGGTCAGTTCAGATACTCTACTGACATGATTTCGCTTCCATAGCTTGCTTGAGCAGGAAACTTTTGTTAACATGAACTTACTGTTGACACACAATTTTACCAAAGTTTTAGTATATAGCTCCCAAAAGAGAAAAGTCACCTGCAAAGTCAGTTTTAAACTGTTTTTAAAAGAAATGGATTCGGCATCAAATTAGATTTGATCTTCACCTTGATGTTTGTTGTGTATCTTTTATTCTGAGTAAGTCCCTATGACTAGGAGCTAGGAGATTATTTGGAAAATATACTAAAAGATGTTTTTTTCTTGTGTGTGTTACAGAAAGCTGTTTTATCTGTGCTGACTGAGGCATGTCGTGTGAAAGTGCCACCAATTCCAGAAAAAGCAAGAAAAGAAAGAAACACTATTTCCATCTCAGAGGCTATCTTGAAGAAATGTCGTATTGCCCTGCGCTGTGCTATTTCCTCGGATGAATCAAAGCTTTTTGGAAATTTGCTTGGAACCACTCTAATGAATTCCAATGAAAATGAGGATGAGGGCATCCTTGGATTTCCTGGTATGGTGTCGCGCCCTTTGGACTTTCGCACAATTGATATAAGGTTGGCTATGGGAGCTTATTGTGGATCTTGGGAGGCTTTTCTTGAGGATGTACAAGAAGTATGTTTTTTCTTAAGCACCTTTTTTATATTGTTCAATGATAATGCACATGAGATATGCTCATATTTTTCATGGACGGATTCTTCATGTGCCCTCAAGGAATTCTCCTTGCACTCTTGTGTTAGCTTGAAATAATGCATTGCTTTGGTAATTTCTTCTTTGTACCTTTTCCATGAAAACTAGACAGTCATCCGATGGTACCTGTGGTAGTACTTCTAACGCTGTCAGATTGTTTTTTCTCGGTTTCAGCCAACACGAATCATGGTGTTGCTTCAGCATTGTCCTTACTCTTTTTTTTTTAAATGGGAAATGCTTCAGAGTTGTTGACTAAGCTACAATCCTTTTTTTGACACCACAGTCTTCTATATGTTTAAGTAGGATCTGATTATGTTGGGATGCCAGTTTACTGTTATTGCAGTATAGTATGCCTTATGTTACTGATCTTGAGTTGCAATTAGTACCCACTTATCATTCATTATGCTAGCTTAAGCCCATGTACTGCATGTATTACAAATTTACAATAAACAGAAGCCTAATTTGAACCTTACTTTAGTTATGACATCTATACATTCGTCAACCTTGTTATTCATTTTGACAATGCAGGGAGACCTGTTATCCATGAGCCATTCTTCTTTTGTTTTCTATTGACAGCTGCTGGCTTATTGTTGCCATTTCTTAGGACTCTTTCTTTCTTCTTTTCTAGACAGTCTTCTTTTTCGAGAATCTTTCAGCACTATGCTTGTGAAGTGACAAGTTTCATGATTCTTTATAAAAAAATAGCACATATCTCACATATCTGTGTTATTTCCTTCGCACACTTCAATAGTTTTGTAGACAGAACGAGCTTTTACTCTGATGAGATTCATTTGGCTTAGGATAGAGTCAACCTACAAAGGACTAGCTCAGGCATGAACTGATCCAGCGAGTTTAAGGACTAGCTTCTAAGTTCAGCGTAGGATTTCTGTTCATTCTAAGTGCTCAGCTTAAGACATGTAACAAATTTGATGTTATGTTTTGTGGACCTACTAGAGTTACATTAGCTAATTTACGTGGCTAATTGAGGAGTGGAAAAATACTGAAACACGTGTATTTTAATATTTGTGCTGTTTTCAGCAGATTTACCCCTGCACTTTCTTAGAATTAAGGCCTATGCAAGAAGTTCCCTGGTAAAATTATGATGCCATTATGTTTTTACCTGCAGGTAATCCGTAATCTGCACACCGCATTTGGTGATCGACCTGATGTGGTGGAAATGGTTGCTGCATTATCTGGGAGTTTTGAATCATTATATAAGACAGAGGTTTGTTATCCCTATCTCCGTAGCATTTTGCTTTCCTGTTCAGCCTTCAGTGATCCATAATTTTAGTTGCTACCATATTTGATGATAACCTTCTATTACACTATACTCTCACAAAATGGATCAGATTATGCTGGGGATAAAGATAATCTAATGGTTGCTTGTCACCATTCCTTCGATTTACTACTAGTTCACTTCTCTATGTGGTTTGGACTTCGGACCACCTACTTTCAACTGGTTAAAGATCGTGTTTAACCGTTTGTGATTCTAAAACTTGAATCCATGCTTCCTGTGTTGTTTGGACAATGCTTAAGTACCACCTTCCCACCAAGGAAAATGCAGAATTGTCCTAATATTTTGAAGTGGTATGCCATATTTTGTGACCCCCAGACCTTGTGCAACTCGGTTGCGGTAACTGCGTTAAAATAGTTATGAGTTCAAATGTCTGATGCTGCATATCTGCTCCCTCAAGGTAACCGTGGAAATTAAAAAAAAATAGAGGAGTGGGAACCAATAATTTGCTATTCATGGCTTACAGTAGAAGTTCAGCACAAGTAGTATGTGAAGTGTATGGATAAATGGACGATAATATACTCTGATGCAAACTGCATTTGTTAGGGCCATGCTGTAAGTGATCATCAATTTAGTTACCTGTCTATATGGTTTCATAATTTCATTTTACATGCATTAATGGTAAAAAAATGCTATTATTACTAGAAAATAAACGGAGCACTGGATTGGGCTTCTATCATCTTATAGGGATTATTGATGCTGGCTTAAGTACTGTTAACTTTCTGTTTATTACATGATATGTTCTGCATTTTATAGTAAACCTTTTTTCCTTTCCTTTTCTTTTTTACTTGGCTCGTGCAGGTGCTCGACCTTGTTCAGAAGTTTGATAGTTACCTCTCTAACGAGAATGCTGGTTCAGAAATCCACAAGGAGCTACATGATATTCTGGCTGCCGCAAACAACTTACCCAAAGCTCCATGGGAGGATGGTGTTTGCAAAGTATGTGGCATTGATAGAGACGATGATAGTGTTCTGCTATGCGATAAATGTGACTCAGAATACCATACTTACTGCTTGGATCCACCACTAGCTCGTATACCAGAAGGAAACTGGTACTGCCCATCATGTATGTTAGCTCAAAAGAAAGCACATCTTGATCAGGGTGTTCAAGATTTGAGGCAACAACAAAAGAGGCATGTCGGGGAGGAAGCTCATGCCTTTCACGAGGCACTTAATAAGTTAGCTGCTGCAATGGAAGAGAAGGAATACTGGGAGCTTAGTATACAAGAGGTTTGTCTTTTATCGTTACCTTAGAAGTAAAGTAAACTTTTCTGTTGTTTTGTCATTGAAAGTTTTAGTTCTCTTTTGTGTATTTTTTATTGTGTTCTTCCATCTTTGATAAAGAGTGACCACCAGACAAATCACAAATCTACCCTGTTAATAATGGTGCAGGGAATTGTGAAGTTCACTAACTTGTTTGAGAACCACCCCCCCCACCCCCCACCCAACACACGCACAAAAGATACAGATATTTTATATTTACCACTACTAGTTGTGGTTTTGTTGAATTTTGTACTTTATTGTAATTATATAGACTCAGGGAGCTTAGATATTAAAAAAAAAATCTAATATTACACACTCCCTCCCATCCGCAGTGGTCCCCCCACCTCTTCTCTATAATATCCATACGTAAAGGGCTCCTGCCCCATATGGTGCAGGCAGACAAAGTCTAACCTCTTCTCAATTGTCCTTCCCCCCACGCTATGGTAGCACTTCAAGTCCACAACTTGACCACCTCATTCTTGACAAAGTCTACGGGACCATGCTTTACAGCATTTTTCAACCGAAAAAATTGACCACCTCATTCTTGGATATCAAACTTTTTTGTTCATTGGAATGTACTTATGCTCTGCAAACAGAATAATTGGGGTGGCCCATTTATCTCAGTGGTATAGTACTTGTTTGTGGTGAAGAGGTCATGCTTTTATATTCCAGTGCTCTTTAAAACCAAAGATGTGCATCTCCTCCTGTGTATTCTTAAAAAAACATAAACAGAATGATTTCCTCTGATGCCTTCTATTGTCATGCGCTAGAGAAACTATATTGATGTTTTAATTGAAATCTGAATTTGTATGTTGAACTTTGTGCCAAATTTGTGTATGCTTTTGTTTAAGTCTGTATGGAAGAAGGTTATTGCCATTTAGTTAATTGTTTTACTGGGAAGTACAAATATCACCACTACATATAAGTTTGCCAGTTTAAGGGCCTATGTGGGAGGGCTTAAGCTGGAACTTGGAGCTGCTATAAACTTAGGCCTCCCAGTTTAAGGTCAGGACAATAATATGGCATGAGCTTGGGTCTGTTGTAAGTTTTCCATTGATATGGTGCCTCAATTATGTTGAGAAGGTTAAGCTCCTCACCCCGAGTTTTTCTAAGAAATTAACTCATAAGGTTTCTAAAAATAGCTAAGCTCCTCTAAAACGGTTCCTATATATGTCACCAAACTATGGCATAGTATTTCCTTTCTTTTATAGCTTTGGTCTTCGAAGCGTTTGCATTATGTAAGGAGTTGCTGTGTGTTGCATATTTTCCTAGTGGTTAAAAATATTGCTGCTGAACACATTTTCTTATTGACACTTTCAAGCATATCTCTTTATAATTATGAATGCTGTTCTCTATTATTGTACTGTATTATTACTTAAGATCTACTGGTATGCTGATTTCCAAAGTAGACAAAGTGACAACCTACATTTTTCTGATATTTCATTGTGATCTCCGGAATGCAGAGAATATATTTGCTGAAATTCCTATGTGATGAAATGCTCAACACAGCTCTAATCAGAGAACATCTCGATCAATCTTCAGATAAGTCAGGTGATCTCCAGCAGAAGTTTCGTGCTTTGAATTTTGAATTGAAAGATTTGAAATATAAGGAAGAAATAAGGACTTCGTGTGCTAGACAGAATAGATGGAGCAAAAATGAGCAGCATTTTAGCAATAGTTCTGGACCTGCAGAAAATCAACAGCATTGCACGCCCACAGCATCGGATCATCTTGAAGATGCTGAACGAGGTAATGTTGGAGTGAACCTCAACAACTCAGCTGAAGGGGCTCCTGCTGACCAATTGAATGTAGGCGGATCTTACAAAAGTGACAATGACATATCCAGTATATCCATGATTGAAGAACATAAATCTTTGGGACTTTCTGAACAACCATCAGGGATAGCTACTGACCAGATTGATGGGGACGCTATTGATGAAGGGTCCCAGAGTTGTGAGAACAAGTCATTAGGTGGTAAAAGTGGTACATGTGATAACTTGAATTTGAGAGAGACTCATTTTGCTGAAAGAACACCAGTAGCTACAGTTATCAGCACGCCTGGTGGAGAGTTGCCTGATGAAAATGCTAGCACATCATTCCAAGATAATCTTGAAGCATCAACAACTAGATTAATTGAGCATGATACTGATAATAATGAAATGGATACTTTGTCGGATGATATTTCAAAATTGCAGGATTCAATTAGCACAGTAGAATCACAGCTTAATATGGCATCCTTGAGAAGAGATTGTCTGGGAAAGGATTCCTTAGGTCGACTGTACTGGGTTATAGGAAGATCTTGTAAACGTCCTTGGTTGGTCGCTGATGGAAGCTTGTTGATACCCAAGGAGAGAGACATTAGTATGGTTAACAGCTATCCTCAGTCTACTTTTGATTGTAGAGGTTGGAATTCAGCATCTGTCGTTATTTATGAATCTGATGAAGAAATACAATGTCTTGTTGATTGGCTAAGGGAATATGATCCAAGGGAGAAGGAACTGAAAGACTCTATCTTGCAGTGGCAAAGACATCTATATCACCAAGGTAGTTTTCCTGTCAGTGATCCTCCGGTGTCCAATACGAAGAGTGAACAGCTTATGGACCTTCCAAATACCAAGGCTGCAGTAATTTTGGAGCAGAAGTATGGCCTGCAATTGGACCAGGACACAAGTGATCACTTGAAAAAGCGAGGAAGGAAGATAAAGTCAGGTTCTGAAGAAAGAACATACCGCTGCGACTGTTTAGAACCTATATGGCCTTCTCGACACCACTGTTTAATTTGTCATGAGACTTATCTCACATCAGCGGAGTATGAGGTGCATAATGGTGGAAAATGCAATAGAAGCAATCATTCTCCTGATGAAAGCAAAGAAAATGATGAGCCAAAAGTGAAGGGTTCCAAGTCTGATATCAAGGAAAAAGTTTCCATTGATCGTAGCTCTGGCATTGAGCCATCTAGCAATAGAAAATTGAAGCCATGCCCATACGACTTCGAAGAAATTTGCAGAAAATTCATCACAAATGATTCAAACAAGGAGATAGTGAAGGACATTGGGCTTATTGGATCAAATGGAGTTCCATCTTTTGTGCCTTCACCTGCATTTTTTCTTGAACCTGCAAGTGTATTAAGTCAAAATAAAAAAGATGATCTCCCAAATGACTGGACTTCCTCTTTAGAAGAATGCCAGGCAATATCCGCCCAAAAGGTAGGGCAAGAGGGGTCCAAGTCTGGTCAAAATTGTCCTGGCAATAAGGGTGATGAAAAGGTGCTAAAATCTAGGAAGACCACCCCTGATAGTACTTCTGGTGAGGAAGCATCTTCTACAACAGACAAGCCAACAAGATTGCTGGCTGTTAATGGAGGCTTGGTTCCGGAGTCATCATTGAGGCCTGTTATAGGAAGAAACTCTCATGTCCTAAAGCAACAGAAGATAAATTTGCTTGATATAGATGCAGCGTTGCCTGAGGAAGCGCTGAGAGCCTCAAAGTCTCAGCAAATCAGAAGGTGTTCATGGCGTGCTTTTGTCAAGGATGCAGAATCAATATCCCAGGTGCCTTATTCTATTTATTTACCTTTCTGTCACAGGAAAAATATATTCCCTGCTCCTTTTATATTTGATGTTTTATAATCCGTGTGGTCAAAACTTATTAGAATTTAGCCATTGATATGTATAAAACTCTCTAGATTGACAATATCAAAACTGTATCACTATATTTTTTGTTGAAAGTAATTTTGCAGTATTATAATCTTATTAATTAACACTAATATAAAGTTATAGAAAGTAATAAATAAAGTCACATCTCAGAGATCACAAAAAGTCAATGACATCATATAAAAAAGAACTGAAGGAGTATTGTTTATTTGTTTTTTCTCAGTTTAGATACCATTTTGAGTAGTCTCGGGGTACTGCAAGTTTTAGTCACAGTACAGTACACTAAGTTTTGAGTGAATAGTGCTGCCCAAAACTCAAAGGCATGTTTTTGTTCAATTGATGACTTTATGTTAGTTTACTCTTTGGCTTTATTTGTGGATGCCACTCCTTATTTGACTCAAAACCACATATACAGGGTCTTTTGTGACCAAATTGAGATTACAGGGGTGATAGCAATTTTTAGAGGTATAGGGACTTGAATGGTTGATTTGTAAGTCTGCGGGCATAAATGAATAGTCTCAGGAAGTGCGGGATCTGAGATGTAATTTAACCTTTTCCTTTCAAGTTAATTTTGTGAAAAATGCAGTGTAAGTTAGGTTTGAGATCGTTTTAATAAGCTATTGTACTGATTAATCATATCCATGGCTCTTTTAGATGGTATTGGCGACCAGCTTGTTGGAGAGCATGATAAAATCTGAGTTCTTGAAGAATGATTGGTGGTACTGGTCCTCCTTCACGGCAGCTATAAAGACATCAACTGTATCTTCGCTTGCCCTCAGGATCTACACTCTTGATGGCTGTATCATATACGCCAAGGATCCTGTTCCAAACATAGAGCCGCCTGACAATACCAGGGTTGTAAACAAGGGGAGGAGGAGGAAAGAGTCAGAACCATCAGCGTCATAATGTAGGACGCGCTCCATTGAAGACTCCAAATTTAGAAGTTGCTCAGGCAGCACAAGAATGTAACGCTGTTGTCAAGTAGATCGATGATAGATGATAGTCTTTGGATATGTGGCCCCTTAAGGTGGCATGGTAGCTTTGATTCCGGTGTCCCTGCCAGGGTGCAACCTTGACCGTCTCTTTTTTGTCATAATTACCAGCCTACCGTTGTGCGCCTTCTGTTGTTATTTAGGGCCAAGGAAACAAGAATGCTATTATCTGCCAACATTTTCCCCTGGCGCTGCTGTGTAAATTGATTGAAGGATGGTACCAGCAAGTGCTGGCGTTTAATCCTTTTCCACCAGGAGCAGCAGCGCAACTTGTCTATTGGGCTAATCTCTTCTGGGATATAGACGAGGCATGTTAGGTCTGACTTAGGGTTTGTGCCATTTCTACCCACCTATCTTGATATTATTAGCTGCGGTGGGTAGTGGTGTTGTTTCTCATGTTTTTTGGTATTGGGCATTGCATTGATGGGTGCCCTTGCAATATCTAATTGGAATCGGGTCTTGTAACAGATGTAACATCGGTTGTAAGTAAACTGAATAATTGAAACCCCAACAACACACACACACACAAAAAAAAACCGACTACCCACAGTATTTGTCCGTGGTCTTAAGAGCAGTTGGTTTATTGAGGAAGTCAATAGTGATTGTAATATGTCATTTAATAGGGTATGTATGGTTAACACTCATTTTTTTTTAAGATTTAGTGCTTAGGCTGTGTGCATTAGGGATGAAAATGATCGGATATGGACGGATAATAGTTTTATCATAATTGTTTTCATATTTTTTTCTCGGATACGAATACGAATAATATCGAATAAAGGTACGGAGTGAATACGAATTGAAACGAATATTGTCACGGATATTTATTGGAACATAAAAGTATTAATTGATAAAATACCTTCACTTACATGTGCCTTAGGCCACATATCAATGAGACAAACAGAGTATTTTATCAATTGCATCAAGTAAAATAGGGTATATGATCAATTCCCTAAGAACAAGTAATGATCAAGATTTGTATTCTTTACTGAATTATGTCTAAAATAAAAAATTATGTATTTATGAGTTTTTATACATTTTAGCTACTTATTTAAAATATTTTCCTTTTAAAGATAGTAGCGTTTGAATTTTTAGGAAAATTTAAAAGTTGATAAAATCTTGAAAATAATTTTTTTTAAAAAAATGTTAGATTGTGTTAGGAACTTTCCAAAAAAAATTCGTAATTTTTGGAGTTGGTTTGCTAATTTTAATAATTAAAATTTGATTTGTGGATTAATTAAATTAGAAAATGATTTTGAAATTTAAAAACCTTTGTGGGCCAAAAGAGTACGCTTTGGCCCAGGCCATCTACATATCCGGATATCCGGTCCTATAAATATCCGGATCATTCGGATCCGTATCCATATTTGACGGATAGTGAGCTACCAAATCCGTATCCAACAAAAAAAACATTTGTATTCGATCCGACACTATCCGATAAATATCTGATCCGATAGAATCCGTATATAAAATTTATCCAGGTCGGTTGGAAACTATTGTGAAACGGAAGTAGTATTTTACTTGGGAATAACTTCTAGCGTCCCAAAAAAATTAAGCGGCTTAAGCTCTTGATAGTCTTGTTTGGTGGAACCATTTTCATTATCATGTTTGGTTAGTTGTATTTCTCCGTGTTGCAAAAGTAGATTTGGAGTTGAAACCATGATTATATGAAATAACTACTAATACAAATCAAACGGCATCTTTTTTTTGTCAAAAAGAGCTATATACAAAATCTATATATTGTTTGACTAATTGTTGGTAAAAAGATACAAAGTTTGAATCTTGAAATTGGTGGCTGTCTTACAAAAGTCAACAGAGAGAGCAGTATGTCGTACTCAAAGATAACAGGTAATTGCTGCAACAATATTGTGAATTCGCTAAATGTGGATTTCTGGCGGGAGAATTGCTATGGTGGAGATGAGAAGATAATTATAGCATGTAGCAAATCCAAAAAGATTAGGATGAAACACACACCTCGACTAATCTTAACCAAAGCTTACATTTTCGTCGATTAATCTCTCCAGTTTGCGTGGTTATGCAGTTCTTTCGCAACACCAAATCATGGAAGGTATGCAAGGTCACTTCCATCATCGAATCGTGATTTGTCAAATAGATACAGGCCAGCAGCTTGCCTTCTAAGGGTCTATTTGGGAGAGTTATAGTTTTTTTAAAAAGATTTTTTTGACTGAAAAGGCTTTAATAATAATTTGTAAAAGCATGTTTAACTTAGTTTTTAGCTTATACTAAAAGTCGTTTAAAAGCTAAGATATTTAAGGGTTATTGACTTTTCGAAAGCTGAAACTGACTTAAAAACCTCAAATAGGACCTAAGGCCCCTTTTAGGATATATTATGGGAATGCATATTCTGAATTCTGGTAGAATGTTATTCCTATATTTCTACTATTTTTAATTATGATTTGGTGGTAGTGGTCCGTTCTCCCTCTCCGAGGATATCCACGAAACCGTCATTGTCCCGATCTTCTATACATTGGTGAATGGGGAAAGTTTTAATTCGGTTAGATATGCATGCATACGTGAGCTACGGCGTATTAGACTCTTATCTTAATCAGTCGATTTTATTTCCAAATCTTGCCTGATCGATTCTTTTTCATATCTTGCCGCATCTGATCTCTGAGTTACCATGTGTCTTTAAGTAGCCATATGCATTCTTTCTATTAAATATTTATTTGCATGTGTAGATAAGATCATTTTTTCTTTTTATCTAATCATGTATGAACTTGATTCCGACCGGCCAGCAGTATACGCACGGCTATGCATGACACGACTAAATAAGTTTGTTATCTCTATCTCTACTAATTCTAATAAGGAGTTGGTGGTGGTACATCCGTTTTCCACCCTTACCTCGGCACGTGTGCACACCCGCGAGGCTGAGTGGGAAGCGGGCAGTAGCTACCCCGATTAATTGGATTGGATCATCCTGTCGCGGGAAGTAAATGAATATGCATGACTTATTTATTGCTTTACTTTCTCCCATTGATCTGGCATTCGAATCGACGACGATCGCTCCCAATGCTTTTCGGATTGGATTGATTGATTTTCTTCCGAAGGAAGCAAAGCTCCAATTCATAGAGTTGGATTTTTTCTTGCCTCTTTCCCTTTTGTTGCTTTCCTTATTTGACAATTTCTTAATCTATATAACCCCACTGTTTCTTGCCTCTTCAGCTGATGTGTTGAACTTATCCGTTGAGCAGAGGTAATGGACAACTTTCTTGATTTCATCGATGTGGCGCAGAGGCAGATCATCGGTGGTGGGCGGTGAGATAGGCTGGCGGCGCTACTGGAGCTCGCTATGAAGGATGATGTCAATAGGTTGAGAGATGCGTTCGCGGGGGAGGCAAGGAGGCGGTGGAGTTGATTGATAGGATAGGGCTATGGTATAGTCGGAGCAAGGCATATGAGTCACGCACGCCGCTGATGGTGGCAATCACATACGGATAATACCTACCTCTTCAATGTCTTTGCGCCTATAGGGTAGCAGGTGAGTCTCTTTCGGTCGATTGATTGATCTCGAACTATGGCGTTACAAATTTACAATCCCAAGTGCTGTGATATTATTATTTAAGTTTATAAAATTAAAGCTAATTTTAAACTCGAGTTTGTAAACAGATACTTAGAATTTGTATGCTTCAATGAATTAATTGAAACATTTAACCATTGCACATTCAGAGTGAACATTATTATTAAATATGATTAGTGCTCTTTGCAAATAAATTTTTTATCATAAATTGAGTTTCCGTTACATCGCATGAGCACATAGCTAGTATCTCTTATTTGCATGTGAAAATTAATCCCTCGGCTCCTATTTTTCCTTTGTCTAACTAACTCTTGATTTCCCTAAAATAATCCCAATGACGGTGATGAATCAATTCACACTATTTTCATCTATTTATTTTGTATTCTTTGTGAACTCAAAAATAGTATTATCCTGATCTGGGTGTTACGTACTCAAGCTTTCATCCACCCATTCTAAAATCTAAAGATATGAATTTTGTTATGAAAAACATAAGACAGAAAAAGAACTAAAGTAAAGAGCTACACACCTATTTTATATTAACTTTAGTAAGGAACTCTGAAATCTCAGGTACGGCCCTGTTTGGATAAAAAAGCCAGGAGCCAATGACAACAGTGCGTTATGTATGACGCATATGACAAATAGTGTTCGCCGGATCCAAAGTACCATGAGGTCGCACCGCTATATCCTGCGATTACAAGCTTCGTTTGGTCAGTGTCAAGCTAGAACGGTTGTTATGCAGGCCAAAACCCGTATCATCCAGGACCAACTCCCCCCACACACACACACATATAATTATATAGTTTCTTTTCTACTTTCAGAAGTAGTTATTCCCTCGTCGTATCTTATAATGTAGAAAGTATCTCGTACAACAAAGAATACATACATGTAGTATACAAGACTAGTTAGGTGTTATTTATATTTTTTTAGAAGTGGTATGTATATTTTTTAGACATACTTCTTTTTATGTTCATATATAAAAGTATTTGCAAAATACGCTAAAAACTATGTACTCCTTTATAATTTTTTATGTGGTTTATCTTGTAATATTTTATATTTAATATATGAGTGTAGTTAAAGTGATAAAGGAGTATTTCAAGTTCATTTAGTGGTATTTCAAATATGAGATTAACTACACTTAGGAGTAAAAGATATTTTCATATATATATGTTATATTTGTATATATATACATATATATATATATATATATATGTATATATGTATATATATAGGAGCAACGTATTTGGTGCAAACCTTCTCTCTAATGCAAGCGTGAAAACTAACAACCTGGGCCTTTGAATCTTCCTTGAATGGTTCAAATGCACAAAGGTGCGATTCCACTCATCCACTTATACTAATATGCACTAAACCCCCCGTATAATCCCTCTCCCTATCACACTAATATGAAAACTCACGCGCAGACTCCATCTGACCCTTTCCCTATCGCGCTAATATGAAAACTCACGCGCATCTAAACCCGTCCCTCTGCCTCCTCCCCTCACGCTAGGGCTCCCTCACGCCGCCCTTGAGCGTTCAAGCCTTTGCGCTTCACGCCGCCCTCCCTCTGCCTCCTCCCTCGAAGCAACACGTCGATCACAAGACGCCCCAACGTCCGGTGGTAAGCGGTGGTAGTGTCTCTGCTTCCACGGTTGCACCGCCGTCTTCCCAGTCTTATGACCACCGAGCGACCCTCGAAGCAACACGTCGATCACCGGCTTGTACCCTGCACGACGTGTTTTTGTCCTTACGAATGATGACACCAGTCTCTCCCTCATGTATGCAAGAGTTCGCTACATGCAGCAATATATAGGAAAATGGTTCCATACTCCTGGGTGTACGTACTCCCACCTTCAATATACCGTTTAAATGATGTTGTTATATCTCTTTATCCTTTTGAGTATACTCTAATACTGACTATAAGATACTCCAAATTGGGTTTCACGAAAAATTTCATTAAAGTCCACCCTTTATAGCATAATTTGTTTATATATTCCTTTTTACATATAGAAAAGAGTATGTAGCAAAAAAATAAAGGGTTTCGATGAAATTTTTTAGTCATGTCGTATTGGAGTATCTTAGAATTATTATTGGAGTGTACCAAAAGTGATAAAAGAGTATAAAGTATTCATTTAAGTGGTATATGAGAGGTGAGAGTGTGTACTCGAGTATCTGAATATATATATATATATATATATATATATATATATATATATATATATATATATATATATATATATATATATTGCTGCACGTGTGGACTCTTGCACGCTTCTCTTGAGTTGATATTTCTCTAGTGTTGTCCTGTTTCTTTGTCTTCTCCGCCGAGTTGATTCTCATATCACTTGATCAACGTTGTCCAAAGGTAAATACCCGAAATTTGTATTCCAGTGTCTTATTTACATTTTAGCTAAAAATATAAACTTAATCGGCTTCGCTGGGATCTCTCTCAACGACCTAATGCAGTGTCGCCATCGGCTTCCATGCTTTCGCTCCATAGTTTGGCTTGTGTCAACAATACTTTGTTCTACTGGGGACATAAAGAGAAAACATTTTGCATCCACACGTGAACACACGTATACTCAGGGTTAACAGTATCGATTTGAAAAAATTCGTCCGAAATTCAAAAATTGAAAATCGGAAGTATCATGCTGAAAATTGGTCAAAAATTGTAGAGTTTCAAAATCAAAATTTTTGAAAAGGAAAATAAAAAATCGACTGATCTCCATGGAAAATCGACAGACTGGTTGAACTTTTTTGGCGGTCGATTTTTTGAGTGATTTTCTTTGATTTTTCAAAAATTGAGCGATTTTCATCAATTTATGTCGCATAAATTTTTCTGAATTTTTGATTTTTTTTTTCAATTGGATCGGTTTATCGAGTGGTTTTAGAAGCAAAGCCACACCGATAGGGGTGAAAATCGCAATTTTTCAACGATTTTCATCGATTTTGCGAACTCTGCATATACTAATCAGACTCAGCGTCTAAAGGTGGAGTGTCGTGTCGTGTCGGACTGGCCTGATTTGGACCCATTGTGCTTCGTATTTGAATTGTGCTAGGCCGCGACAGCCTGTCGTGCCAGCTCAGCTTATCTTCGGTGAGTCTAGTCACGGTCCATTTACGTTTCGTACCTGTTTCGTGTCGTGCCGGCCTAGACCTGGCCCATTTGTGCTATTGCGAGTTGTGACGAGAGGAAAAAAAACCGGAGACGCATGTAATTGAGATAGTGGACATAAATATTATGGGAAAGAACTAAATTTATTTATTCTTCAATAGTTACAGAAAGCGAGGGGAATGTGCTAAACACGGGTGAGAGATGGAGCAATGGGCGAGAAAGAGAGTGAGGGAGACATGCCAGAGAGATTGAGAGAGACGAGTGAGAGAAAGAGCTGAGAGATGTTGCACAATCTTTCTCCCCTCTTGCCCATCTCTCTCAGGTATCGACGGCGGGGTGGCGTCTATGCTACTGGGTGCATTCATAGCGCTCATGCTCTGGGTGATCGGGTTCAGTACGCCTCGTGCTACAGTGTTGTATCGCGCTGTGTCACCTATCGTGTTGGGTTCTTAGATCTGATACGGTCCGTACTACAATATCATACTGATATAGTATAACCCACCTCGTACCAAATAGGCAGACTTTAGACAGAATGGTGCCCACTACGTCTCGGACCGAAAAAAAGGGCCGATGGGTCACACGTTATGCCCCTACATAAGGCATTTTCTTTCCCCGTAGTGTGAACATCGTGAAGATTCCTCTAGTTTGGATACTAACCAATAATGGCATCCGAATCCTTCTCCAGTGCGTTAAATATTGATAAATTTTTACGGTGGATAACATAAATAGTAAGTAATGATAGTATAAATTAAATCTAATCATCTATTTCTCGAAGATATTTCACACTTTTCCTATCTATTTATCAGGGGTATTTTAGACTTTTTTAATTTGTTTACAGTTTTGGATTCATCGAATACCTAGTGATCTTCAGATGCTTCTTATCCATTCATCAAGATCATAAGATGTGTTTTACCGGAGAGGACAAATAGTATGATGGAATTTTTTTATCTTTTTATCTATCTCTGAATTTTATTACCAATAATACATGTGGTAGTATAACTAGATCTAAATTAATTTCAACCATTAGATTCAAAATAATGGACGTTTTATATTAATTTTAATCTACTGTAAAAGCGCTCTAAATGTTATGCTAATATGGCCGAATTCTATATTTAGAATTTTTTTAAAAATAAAGCTTGAGAAAAATCTACGCTATAATAATCTAAATCCACTAAAAATCAGTAGTGTAGACATATCTCTTTTTACTACTACGGTTAATAGAGTAATTTCTAATCCTTAGAGCGAATGAAGTTTTTTTTTTCGCTATAACGATTCAATAGATAGATAGGTAGGTTGATCGCATTAAAATTTAAATAGAAATAGCGTACGACACTTTTTAGATAAGTAATTGTAGCGAGAACGAGTGAATGACCCAAATCAATCGGGGATAATAAAAACTAGGAAATTTTCCGCGGCGTAACACGCCGCGCGTATTATTTTTTCGAAGGAAAAATATTTTTTTCGGCGGTGTTTAATTTTCTAAATCGTCGAAATGGGGAAAAAATAGAGAGATAGAGTTGTAGAAATATCTCTTCCGACGAATTATTTGGAAAATATTAGAGACCGAGGCTGGAAAACATGGCGGGGAAAAAAGTCTAGAGGAAAAGGGTGAAAAATTATTAGAGATAACAACCTTCTTTTGTCGAGTTTAATACTCT
The DNA here is from genome assembly GCA_036346375.1 of Guadua angustifolia. Taxonomy (NCBI): domain Eukaryota; kingdom Viridiplantae; phylum Streptophyta; class Magnoliopsida; order Poales; family Poaceae; genus Guadua; species Guadua angustifolia. The sequence goes on from CM070503.1 coordinate 30,057,720, forward strand.
ATCGTTAGTGGAGTAATAATACATGCCTTAAAAAATATTAGGGATCGACGCTTTCGCGGAGTAATAATACATGTTTTAAAAAATATCAGAGAACGAGATGGGAAATCGAGCTGGGAAAAAAGTCTAAAGATAGAGCTGCACAAATATTTCTGGCGACAAAATTTTTTTTTTTCGGGAAAACGGAGAAAGGACATGTTTCGAAAAATATTAGAGACTCGCGGCGTAATACACCGCGCGCGTCGTTTTTTCGTAGGGTTTTCTTTTTTTGGCGGTGTTTTATTTTTTAAATCGTCGAAATAATGAGCGAAACGGGGAAAAAAGTAGAGGGATGGAGCTGTAGAAATATCTCATTCGACGAATTATTTGGAAAATATTGGAGACCGAGCTAGAAAACCGAAGTGGGGAAAAAGTCTAGAGAGAAAAATGAAAAATTATTAGATATGACAACCTTCTTTTGTCGAGTTTAACACTCTCTGGCGTTCACGGAGTAATAATACATGTTTTAAAAAATATCGAGGTCGACGCGTCGTGGAGTAATACTACATGCTTTAAAAGATATTAGAGAGCAAGATGGGAAATCGAAGTGGGGAAAAAAGTCTAGAGATAGATTTGCACATATATTTCTAGTGACAAAAATATTTTTCAGAAAAAGCGGAAAAAGGACCTAGGCGTAAAGAGTAAGGATCTGAATGTTACATTTTGGACTGTCGCTATCCTTAAAAATTAGAAAAGGGCTTGTTCGCGATTTGAATTTAACGGAGAGTTTTTCCTTAAAGCGGCGCATGAGGGACCCGACAGCAATTTAGAAGGAAAATCTTCCTCTCTCAAAAAATCGCGAAGGACCTATTAAGTAATTTGAAAAAGGACCAAAAGCGTAAAATAATTTTGAGCCGAGCCGACCATTGGCCTTCGGCTCGGCTCAAACGACGCTAAGCGGAGCTTGAATATTCTGTAGTGGCGTGAGGCCGTGTCCTCCGTGAAGTTTTCCCATCTTAGTATAGGGTATGATTAGGGAAATACTAGCGCTTCGGACGTCCGATTACTATTCATTCTATCGGACAGCTCTTGCAATATTTTTTTTAACGTTTGCAACATTTTTTTAACGCTTGCAACATCTGTTGATTGTGTCGTATTTCTACTATTATTGAAGAAAAATATTACACGCGTTAAAAAAAATTACATCCATAAAAAAAATATTACTTATTGCGGTTATTGCCCCCACGAGGCTCCACGGGTTTCGGGATGGCGTGGAGACAAGGGTTAGGCTATTCCCAATGGACGGTGTCGTACTCCAAAATCCAATACAACTACGTAGGATATATGTATGATACTGTTTGGATGAAACATCCTCTTCAGTACATAGTATCATACTACAGTATCCAAGACAGCATGTGTCTATTAAATTCTTTGCACATGTTATGATCAAATGTATCATGTGAATCGCGCCAAAGTAAAAAAAGCAGCGTCTTCAGAAGACACCGTGAGCGACCCTAGTCTTGATGTCGTGCGAAAACCAAGGTGTTGGATCACGGAGCGGAGCAGTATCTCGAGGATGATACCGCCTTGCTCTCTCTCTTTAACTTCATATCTGCATCGTAATCATCTCATATAATAAACATTAAATAAGTATGATACCATGTATTAGGAATAGCCTTATTCGACACGCGCCGCGGTGGACCCCTCTCATCCCGCGCGCTCGCCAGACCAGCCACGTTTTGGCCACAGGGAGCGCTCAGATCGAGTTGTGGAACCGCGCATCGTGCTGCCCCTTCATGGACCGTGCTCGCGTGCACCGGGCCATCTCTCGCCGCTGGATCTCACGTGGATGGCTGTAGATCGAGAACATTTGTGGGCTGTGAGCACGAGAGGTAAAAAAAAACGCTGGTGGCCCGTGCCGTGACTGCTCACGATCTACCCGCCTACGAATGAGCCGTGGTTGATGGGTGGTGGTCCCCCTAGTGGTCGGTCCCGCATGTCGTCTTTGTGAGTGGATGATAATTGATGTGCGTCAAGGGCTACCTTGCCACCCTGAGCCCTGCGCCCCCAGTCTCACGTTCGGTCATCCCTCCCACAATCCTGTAACACCCTAGATTTTTGGTAATAACGTTTAATTATTTATTTATAATTTTCTGAGATTTTTCATAATTTTTTTGGGGATTTTAAAAAGGGTTTTCCTATTTCTAGATTTACAAAATGATTTACCGTAGGAAAATAAAACTAAAAAATTTAAATGTCTCAAAGTATTTTTAAGGTTTTTCCCCAAATTGTTTAACCTTATTTTCTATTGTTTCGGAACATTTTTTTTCATCGATTAAAAGGCCAGTTCCTAGTCTTCAACCTCCACGCTGCTGTCCAGAGAAGGCCTGTTCTCCCTCTTCAAATCCATAGATGATTTTTGGAAGCTCAAATCAACGCGTTTTCTTTTCCATTTCTTTAACAAATTCATGGTCAATCTTATCCTCATCTAATCGATCTATTTTTTTTGTTTGTCAAATCTCCTCTTTTTCGCGTGAAAAACACGCTCTTTCCGTTTGAATCATTTCGGTTACCGAGTTTGACTCTATCTCTAGGAGACCTTCCAAGCCTATTTAAGGTGTGCAACGGGACAGTCTCTACTTACTCAACCTGTTCCTACGCTCGTTCCTTGCTTTGGTGCCCTCATTCGATCGTAACACCGTGAAGTCCCGAAGACCACCGTCGACGTCGCCCGATGTGCCTTTGCAAGTTTCTCGGAGCTTCTCTATCCGAACCGTTTACGTCACATCGTGTTTCCAATAGTCGCAAAGGTAACCCTCAATCAATTTCAAATTTGGTGCATGGTTGTAGGGTCGAGGATGCGCCTAGAGGGGGTGAATAGGCGTTTTACAAAATTCGATCGCTCACTAAACAATTCGCTCTAATCAACCCCTATGTCAAAACCTAATCAAATATATATGCGGAAGCGATAAATAGGTTTTGACAATTAAAGCCTAAATCAACTAGGCTCACTAGTGCACTAACTAAATTATGTCTCTACACAAGAATTGCTAAATTGATCAACTAAGTAATACTAGCAATTATAATTCAAGCAATTGATAAATATTCAATAATGTAAAGTGCTGAATATAAATGAGACAAGAGACAACCGATATTTTTCAGTGGTGTTAGGAGACTTGCGGTCTCCCTAGTCCACGTTGAGGCAAGCCCAACCACTTGGACCGGCTCCGCTCGAGCACCGCCTCTTTCCACTAGTCGTGGTTTTCACGCTTTAGCGTAGGCTCAACCCGAACCTTCACAAACTTCAGGGGCTTCTCACAATCCTTGAGAGCTCCGCGCCGCACGCCTCTCTGCCGTCTAGAGTCGGCAACCTCCAAAAGTAACAAGCCGCTCCTCGCTTGAACTTCACCGGGCACAACAAATCGCGCCTCGGTGATCACCAAGTGCAACACATGCACAAGGACCTCACTCAAGTGCAACACATGCACAAGAGCCTCTCAAACCCACTTCTAATTGCAACACATGCAATTAGTTCACTCTTAGCTCAAAACCAAATGTGAGTGTGCAACACATGCAACACCTCACCCAAACTCTTAAACACAGCAACAACACACCCCAAGCCCCCAAGGGTATTTATAGCCCCACAAGAAAACTAGCCGTTTGGGGGCAAAGCAGGAAAAAATCGGTAAGCAGTCCATAGGACCTTCCCGATCAACAGCTCTCACAGAACAGCGGTCGAAAAAGCAGCGTTGCACGGCTTGATGGACCGCCCTACTACGGTCTTGTGCACGCCGGCGTGCTGCCGCCCTCGGCGATCCGACCGCCAAGCAAAACCAACAAAAGCCCAAAGCGCCACTTCTCTGGAATTAACCTGTTGCCGCGGGGCGGTTGCCTTGCCGGTAGTCCACGACGGTCGGACCGGCCGGTCCGGCCGGACCGGGCGTCGCCGCCCGCCCCGCAGATCTGACATCTGGAAATGTTGCACTGGGAGGCGGCGGTCGCCTATAGCCGGTCACACCGGAGGTGACCCGGTTGCACCGCCCTCATGACCTCAAAACCGGTTTTCGCGCAAACCCTTTTCCGAAAAATCAAATGCAATTCTTTGAGCTTCTACATGATCAACACATGATCAAAACACCCTTGCAAAACACATTTGCACCAATTCAAACCATGCTCAAAGAATTCAACCCAAATTGTGAAAACACATTTCGCAATCGACTCAAGAACTATTCGCAAATCGTATTAAGTAAATCAAACTCGAGTTTATGAGATTAATCCCCTAGCCATGTGAAGGTCAACACAAGACCGGTCAACTTGCCAACACCGTTGCAAGCCCCACTCACATGCTCTCGAATTCGGACTCATAAACCTCGGTTTATTTGCACTGTGAACTTGCAAATAACATAATAAACACATTTCATGCTTGAGCACTACTCTTTGCAACACATGCAAAAGTCTAGCTCCAAGCAACATCAAATCAAGATGCATGGACTCTCTAATTGCAACACATGCAATTTTCTAGTCCGATGCAACCACAAATCAAACTTCGACTAAAACCAAAACCATACGTATGAGCTCTTTACTCGCAACACATGCAAGCCTCTAGCTCCATACAAACACACAACATAAAATCATGCTTGAGCTCTCTCCTTTCACAACACATGCAAAACTTAGCTCCAAGCAACACCACGGTTTTATAAAGATGTTTTGCGAACCAAAACATGAAGCGTCAACTAATGCAACACATGCAAAAGTGAACTTCACACAAAAGTCAACGCACTAGCTTATCCTATTTGCAACACATGCAAATCAAAGCATTATGCGAAAACCAAATGCAACCAAGCATAAGTTTAACCCATTCGCAACACATGCCAAATGGTTAACCCTCATGCAAAAACCAAATCAACTGATTTGAGCTCGAGTGAACGTGGAATGAGATCATCAACACATGATGAAGCTCAAGCAAAGGGAACGACCCCTCTTAATAGCACGACGATAAAAACCTTAGACTCAAAGACTACAAAGTCCTTAGCTTATCTAATTATACCTTCGACGCCGCACGCAAGCAATCCCCTTTGGGGTCTTTATGATCATCACTTTGATACTCCCCCGGGATCTCTACTCGACTCCTCTTCGGGATCCATTCTTGACGCCCATCAACTCATGATGCCGTCCTTGTCCCGTTCTCATCATCTCATCCATCTTTGGACCTAACTCAATCACAACTCATACAAATAGTTAGTCCAAGATGCATGGTTGTCTCAATTATCTCTTGCACTCCATTAACACATAACGGATGCCTTTAGATCAATTGAGCACAACCTAAATCAATAGAAATGATTTAATTGTGTCTTAAGTACAATAATGCAACTCATGCTTTATTATACTTAAGAGCATTCATTGTCCTTAACTAATCACGGAATACCATCAACACATGATGAAATGTTCGTTAATGATTAATAAGACAAATGAACTCAATTTAAATTATCATTTAAATTGATATGAGTATATATTAACTACACAAGTTTTCATATACTCATGTTGATGAAAAGTAATGATCCATTATATGTAAATTGTATGGAAATGATCATTACTCTAAATCATCGACTATAGAATACACCCACATGTATATGTGCATAAATATGATTGACTTGGAGATAATATGCACATATTCAAATTGATCGTATTGGAGTATATCCTATATTACCATGAGTATACTTATAACTAGGCAATTCAAATATATACTCAAGGATTTAGTTTCTTTGTCTTGATCCTTATATGTGTTAATAAAGAATAGATCAATACAATGAAACTATCAAGTTAAACCACGAACTCCCCCTAAGTGTGTGTGCATCCATGTAATATATGGATTGGGAAACATGATGCACATTTTGTGGTTAATATAACGGGGACATTCATATTTTAACTTGACTCCAAAGTATGCAACTAATACTAGAATGAATATGCAAACATACCTTGGGTTATCCATTTTTCAATGCGATGAGACTAATCAAAGATATTCTAAATAAACAAGTTAGTCTCGATATAAGATTTGTCATTAATAACAAAATCACATTAATGGATAATCTCAATATTAGATTTGTCATTAACACCAAAACCATAACTAATGAAGGTTGAACTTACAATGGTGTGCGTCAACAAATTTTGTGTTTCTTTGATATGTGTTCGACGATATTCATCATTGTTCATCCTGGCTCCTCGTCGCTGCTGTCGGTAGTCCGGTGAGCCGCCGCCGTGGTCAAAGTTGGAGCTGCCCTAGCCTTGTCTTCTCGCGCTGATGCGCTATGCATGTTGTTGTGCTATTCTTGTGCTGTTGTATATTGGTTCGAATAAAGTAAAGAGCTTGCAAGAGGTAAAGAGGAAAAAAAGGAAAAAGAAATAATAAATAATAAAATAAATAAAATTCCAAAATTAAAAAATCGGATTGTTGATAATTCACAGTGATTCAAATTTTTATTGTTATATAAAAATAATTTCAAAATTTCGAAATCCTTTCTTTATCATTTTATGTGATTTAAAAATTTCAAAAGTCTATTCTCCCACATACGAACTATAATTAAGGATATTCAAATTTATAAATTTTTCTAAATTAAGATCTTTATTTTTTTAAATTTTATTTAATTTTTAGAATTTGTTTTTCCTCTATTTTGAATTTATTTCGAATCTTGGTATTTATTTTGCGTAGACGTTGAAGCACCGTAAGTGTACGAAGGTGAAGAGTTGACTCAAACTCAATATGTAGATTTAGATCAAAAGTTGTTCTAAGATAAGTTATTTTTTGATCATGTTGAACCTAATTTTACAAATGTTATATTGTTTTAATCTATTACATACCATTTTATATTAAATATGTTTTCAAATAATTTAGGATTTAGCTATTCAACCCAATTGAAGTATATCTGCCTTGTCATTTATATGCTATGATTATTTGTCACCCTAGGATGGATAATTACTAGTTGGTTACTAATAGATATCAAAATGAGTTGGTTAAAACGTGTGTAGTTTATTTAATCATGTCACATATAACTGATATAATTTAAAAGTACAAATTCAATTTGACTAATGGAATATGGAACATGTTTATAAAATGGTGTGTCATATGTTGTCACATAATTATGATGAGTTGTTGATGGCATGTGTTGCATGATATTCAACTGGGGTGATAAATGATTTAGATTAGGGCAAGTGGCAAGAGGTTGCAAGCTGTGGTGAGCCTGTGTGGCATTGGATTGGTATATTGATGTGTAAGTGAAAGTGAGATGGTGTAGCGACCCGCATAATTAGCTCAGGGTAACGACAGTAACACCGCCATTACTCTGAGATGATTACACCAATCTCGGCATATTAACTAATCAAAACTTCGAATGCTTCTAACATTTTTTTCAGTTAATACACTGTGTTCAGAGTGTTGCAGCAGAACAATAATTAGAGACTAAAATAGAAACTTATTACAATCTATTACCGCACAGGCTATAGATCTATTACCTTAATTATATATAAGATTCAAATACAACAAAAATATAATATAAAAATACTAATTACCCCAAAGACTGACGAAAGCTAATGCACTATCTAACCATCAACCTAGACCTCCTATTAGCCCACTTCCTCATACACTTCCTCATAGTCTGATCCTGCGGATGACCTTCACTCCGTGCCTCGTGGTTGAATCCATTGAGGTTCTTGTCCCAACCATATACTTGACCACATGAGCATTTCTCTAAGCAAAGGAGAGTACAAAAGTACTCAGTAAACATTAATAACAAAATACACCATATAAAATTTTACCAATATCCATCTCGTAGACATCCTTTTCTCAAATCTATTTTCAGGAAAATAGGGTTTTATTAGGAAAACGTGGGTTTCCAATTTTAATTATTGAAATTGCTAGTAGCACTCGTATTTGAGGCAGACCTAACTTCCTTAGCCTCAAATCTAGAAAACAAGTATGAATTCATGATTTTACCCTACGCAGATTTGTACTACTTTACCCATAATAAACCTAACCTCAATTGAGAACTTGGAACTTTTATCACTATTCAAATATTAGATCTCCAACCCTGGTAGCTAATGAGACGTGGTGTCCTGCACAATGTTGCCCACCCACTTACAGCCTACCAGTTGTATCATGTTACCATAGCAGCTCTGATACTTAACCTAGGTGCTTAAATATAACGCCAAACTAACCGCAGTTAATACAGTATCACCTCACTAGGCCTTCTAGCCTACCCGAATTTATCTACTCTTACCTAATGTAGAGATCATAACATCTTTATAAGACTACCTTACCTAATGTCGAGCTCCCCCTCGCCGGATTCCCAGGATGATGATGGAGGCGACGGAGGTGGAGGCGAGTCAGGCGATGGTATCTTACTAGATCTAAGCGCCGGCAGTGGGGGCAGACGAACGGAGCTCCTTTGTTGTCATCTCCTCTCCATGCGCTCATCTCCATCTGGCGCATGACTAGATGTTGCGGCAGTGACGCCTAGTCGCCCTGGGCGACACCTAACACGGTCAGGCGGATGACTCACCATCTCCAAGTTAGGCAAGTCTCCTGGTAGTCCTAACCTGGCGACTGGACGTGTAGGTGATGACTAGGTGTCGCCTAGACGACACCGTGATAACATGACACACAACAGAAGTTCAGCAATCCAATGCACAAAGGTCTAAAGCACCAGGTTCTAGAAAGTAGGATGAATGAATATACGCAATCTTAAAAACTTACATATGCAGATGTACGAGGCTGTTTTCGTGATGACAAGAAATAACTGTTTTGTTTTGGCAGTGGAGACAGCTCACCACTAAGACAAACGAACTTTCAACATTGTACGTAGCACATACAAGTATACAGACAATTATAAAATCATCTGAGAATAGAGAAAATAACATAGGCCCACAAAAATGTTTGCCTGAGACATATTTCTTGAGAGGTCAAGTCAGGGAAAGGCATGTCCTAGAGATAGTGTAGCATTGAAATAATGATTCTATGTCATCAGATAGTTTAGTTAGTCCCAAAAGGTAGCGCAGACTATGTTACTCCTCTTGGCATTTGCACCATACATAAACAACATTTTATTACACTGTGGCCATGGTTAGTGTGCTAATTTACCCTGATGTGTTTCTCTAGTTGTAGCCGCCAAGTAAGCTCCTCAACTTCCTTCTCTAGTTTACTCTTGGTAGCCTGTAGAGCGCCAGTTTCCTTTGCAGCCTGAAAGTAGTGAAGAAGTGGCCAAGCACCGAAGAAATGAAAATGGTTCTCGATATATTAATCAATTAGAATTATACTAAACCCAATGATATGCTATATTTGGTGATTAAAAAAACATAAATGTATGACCATGGTAGTAGGGCGGTGTCCTGATAAAAATAGTTTTAACAACACAATTTTGCAGTCGCAGTACTCTAATCAAATCCACGAGGGCAGCAAAGTTAAGAGCTATGTGATATTCATAGAGAAACTATGAAAGATGCAAACTAGGTTAAACAAGGTCACGTTTGCACCAAATTTGGCAGTATTGCTGAGTTTTCTAAAACAATGTCGAAGATATTTTCTTTCATTAGCATCTTCACATGCAGTCACCACATTGAGTGGTAACACTAAGACATACAGTGCATATGAATCCTTTGCTTTTTTTTTACCAAAGATGAAACTGCCACAATCTATACAAAGGAACAAAGTGACATCTGATTACTGATAAACTACAATTAAGATTTTGGATAATAAAAGAATATAACAATGTTGTAGCTTGATCCCAAGGGGAAAAGGGAGAAAGAAGTCAAGGCAAGCTTACAACCAGGGGCTCTTACAAAATATTTATAGGAGTATTAGTGATGTGTCAGGACCATCCACAAAAATATTTCAAAATTTTTCAACGTGTTTGCACCATTTTTCTCTCAGTCCAATTTTACAGAAATCTCGGCATTTCTCGGCGAAATCTCGTTGAAAAAAAAACGGATTTGAATTTTGATTTTTGTATTTCATCCGAAATTTGTTTGAAATTCCAAGATCTCGGTGAAATTTCGGATTTCGGCCACCTCCAAGATGTGAACCGAAAACGATATTTGAAACCTTGCTGTAGACTAAACACAGCATCCAGTTTGATATATATGCACACATACAAGATATAGAGATATTGCCATATTGGAGCCAAATATCAAATTAGCAGGAGAATGCCTTGAGGAGTTTGTTTATGCTACCTATCACTGCAGATGGTGCACCTAACAAAACACTGAATATCATCCGCAAAAAACAATTTCTATAGTACTCCAGAAAATGTTATATTAACTCAATAGTGTTACAGTAGCTATAAAAGATCTTAATAAAACTTAAGAATGAATGAGTTTGACAAGATAGCTAAAATGTAAAAAAAATTATGTAATAGTAGGTAAATGAATAGTATTATAGCTATTTTTAATAGGAAGAAAACAAAACAATAATTCACAACATTATATAACTCTCTTTGAAGCATACCGCCTAAAACCCAGGATACCACATCAGAGAAATATTGGAACTGTAATACAAATTATCATATTTTCATAATCATTGGATGCAAATAATTTGCGCAAACATTTCTGGTACAGTAATATTTATTTCTATCTTGGATTGCCAGTTCATTCCACTGTGGTACAAACATATCAGGTTTATTTTGTGAATAGAGAACGTGTCAGTCCATTCCACCTGTTAGATGAGGAACAAGACAGCGAAAAAAAATGGATAACTTCAACATATACGTTACACAAGCATTTGATATTAGCCTCTTGTTATCATGAACAGCACAAATATTTCTGATACTTATTGCTATCATGGATTGGCAGCTCATTCCACTATGGAGAAAACATATTAAGTTTATACAAATAGAGAGCATATCGAATTTTAGTGTTAGATGAACAAAAAGAAGAAAACAAATGACAGATACAATATATTTGTATCATAAACCTCTGATATTATGAACAACATTTGCCATGTAACACCATTATCTCCTAGTAAGTTTATAATTTGTACATCCCAGATTTGTAACTTTTGCATAAGCATTTTTTTCCAAATATTTGGTGGATGACTCAAAACCAACTTTGATGGAACTAAGAATGAAGCCTGGGCATCGGAGATGAAACATGGATGAAGAACATAGAAGAAGCTGCTACCTGGTACGATAAGTTTCTTGGCTTCCAGGTTATTGGAGGAGAAGGTACTAGATGATTTAATGCTATGCTTAAGGAAATTATGTTAATGCCATGTTTCCTGACAATTACCTTATTTTTCTCCAAGGTGTGAAGTTAGTCTTCAACAAAGTTGACTTGCTAAGTGCTGACAAGGAGTATTCATTTTCCATAAAGCTTGACAAAGATAGATATAACTGTGAGTTCAAGTTCCACGAGAAATTTTGGTCCAATGTCTGAAATGTATACCTCATACTTCATTTCACTTGTTTAGTTGTTCAATTTTTTTATATCCATAACAGTACTTCGATTTGATCCACACATGAAAGATTCTAAGGGACTGAGGAAGGACTTGAAACTCACTAACGATTTGTTCAAGTTTGTAAGGATCGTCAGACAGAGGCTCCAGGCTGCTACTATGAATGGTACCCAATATTGTATATTTTCAGTATGAACAAGTGTGAAGTTCATAAGCACCTTCTATCAGTACAATAGATAATCTGAACCTCCAGCCTTTATTTTCAAGTGCTAGTAAATGACAATAAGCTTAACCAGGCCTGTTTTCCCTAGTAACCCTGTGAATGTTGCTCAGCTACACTCTTTCCTGGAAATTCAAAGTGGAATTGGTGCTAAAAATATCAATTTAGATTGTTATCTGCCTCCAGCAGATGTACTAGCAAGTCGGGGGAGGCCATTTGAGTTGTACATAACTTTTTTTTGTGTGAAATGCTTTGTTGCACATTTGGTTCTGTGGCAGCAAACAATATATTTTTATAGTGGGCTAGATCAGTTTGTGTTTATAGGATATCACTAACAGACTACCTACTTCCTAGGCTCTTAAAAAATTATAAATTTGACAGTAACTAGTTTAGTAGTGTTTTCTTACTAAAGGTTATAGCACCCCAAAACTTGGTATGAATATGATCATTGAGGTATGCACTTTTTGGGTTTGGCAAGGATTTTCAGTTACCGCTGGGTTAGTATCCTGTCAGCAATAATTGCCATCTGTGGCAGTATCCTGTTCTGCATCACTGTTGGCTGTGGATCAGCCTTGTTTAATCTAGTGACTCAACTCAGGCAACCTATGTTGTTCGCGGTGTGCACATTTACTTCTCTGACATTAAAAAAAGCTGTGAAATACTGAGGTTCATGAGGCAAAAGCAGTGAGAAAATGAACTTTATTTATTGATTTCTGATCAAATGTGTGTGCTCGGGATTGATGGCATTGCTTGTTTTTTGAAATTCATGGTAGATGGAATGCAAGGAATGAACTCATATCATGGTTTATGTTTGACTCAGGAGTTGAGAACGGCATCTGTGCCCAAGTTTGCATTAATACACTTGTTCTCACTCTGTAACATTCCATGCATAATAACTGTATTTGGATTGTTTTTATACGAATTAGTATACTTGGATTATGTGCTGTACTTATGCAAAGCTCTTATGACATTCAATGCATGATAGATAAACAAAATCAACAGAGAAGCTAACCCTCAAGCTGATTTGATACAACCGCAGCGTATTGGTCTCTCTTGTCCCTCTGATCAGTAACCAACAAGTCCATGAGCTGCTCATTTATAGTAGACGTGCTTGAAATCGACTCCTTGGTAAGTTCACATTTTGACTCCTTTCCGACTTTAACTGGAGATTTCAGGCATACCATGACCCAATCATACAACAACCCAGCTTAATGATGGAACGGTTGGGCAGGTAGAAATAAATGGGCAAGAATTTAGAATGTGCACCTACCGGAGAGAGCTTGTGCGAGATGAGCGTCCAGCTCCCGGAACCGACCTTTGAGTCCAGTGAGTTCCTCTGCTCCATCAAAAACATTCACCATTCAGAAGGGGAAACTGGCTACTATAATCCTCAGTAATTGTCTAGAGTAACTTAGTGAAACATTAATCAAAGTCGCTGTTAATCCAAAATTTGACGAATCTTTCTAGAACACATGAAAAGCGCGCACCCACATTTCATTTCATAGCTTTGTGCGCAGCAGCCGCGCTGACCAGAAAAAAAAGGGGGGGATTTTTTAGAAATGAGAGGGAGGGAAGGAGGAGCGTGCCTTGATGGGAGAGGGTCTGGTGGGAGAGGGAGCGGGCGGAGAAAAGCGCGGCGCGGTAGGCGGCGGAGGCGGAGGTTGCGCGCTCTCGGGCTGCGGCGATCTGCCGCTCAAACGCCGAGCGCTGCGCCGCCATCTGCCGCCGCAGTTCCACCCCTCGTACTCCTCCTCCTGAGTCGTCGCCGGCGGCGGCTTCCATCTCCTCGGGGCGACGAGCGAGCCGTTGAGACGCCGACGGCCGGACGGGACGGGAGCGTGGTAGCGCTGGAAATTAAGCTCGCGGCTCGCAGCTCGGCTCGGCTGTTGCATCGAGCCGAGCTCAAGCCTACTACTTAGCTCGCTCAGCCAATGAGCCGAGCCTGCACTGACTCGCGAGCGGTTTGTTGGCTTGTTACCGACCAGCTGCTTTATGAAATAATGCCATCAATAGCCCATCAATAAGAATGCAAACATTAAACAAGATAATGCAGAAATAAATATATTCTCAGCACTTGATGATTTGCATTACAAACAACTAACTCGGCACATTAAACAAAAGTTCACTAGGTCGGACGGGAGGCGGCAAGTGGTGGTCGTGGTGGCGCAGAGACGAGGAGTTGGGCCGGAGGAGGCGGCGATGTGGAGAGGCCTTGGGTTGGGCCGTCGGGGCTCGGCAGGCTCGGGGAGGGGCGAGCCATGAGGAGCAAAGCTTGGGCGGGAGGGAGGCGATGGGGTGGAGCTGTGGAGGGAGGGGCGGAGGGCTCCGTCGGTTGGGGACCTCGAGCGAGTCATGAGTAGGGTCAATGGTCGCCGGTGGCCGGGCGAAGTCATGAGTCGGGAGGCGTCGGACCGCCGACGCCGAAGCCCCGAACCCTAGCTCTGCTCGTCGATGGATTTGGGCAGTCTGGTTTGGGGAAGCTTTGCAGAGTCGAGTGACTCGAGTCGGTCAGGCCAGGGAGTCAAGGTTTCAGTGGATTGGTGGTCGTCAGGCTTGGCTCACGAGCCTCAACGAGCCGGCTTGAGGCTCGACCGAGCCCGAGCCGAGCCTAATTTGTAGCTCAATTCATACTCCGAGCCGAGCCTAGCTTGGCTCAATTTTCGGCGAGCTCGAACGAGTTGAGCCGAGTCCGGCTCGACTCAATTCCACCCCTAAGCGTGCGTGGGCCTGGATTTCAAAGCGGAAGCTTTTGGAACTGTTTGGGAGAGGTAGGTTTTCTGTGTTTTCTGAAAAAGCTGTTTTTTTTAAAAGTGACGGTAGTTTTTCTTCAAAAAGCTGTTTTTTTTTAAAAGTGACGGTAGTTTTTCTTCAAAAAGCTGTTTTTTTTTAAAAGTGACGGTAGTTTTTCTATAAAAGATTATTTGATAAATAGATAATTTTCTTTAGCAATAAACTGTAAAAATAGATCCAACTTAGTTTTTAAATTTTATTAGTTATATATGGTTTCTAGCTTATGAAAAAAACAGCTTAAAAGCTTAGCTGTTTAGAGACTTTTTGGCTTTTTAAAAGTTAAAGCTGGCTTAAAGCCCCACAAATAGACCCTTTGTTATATGCAGTTGGCCTTTCCTTGTCGCTTGGATATTGCAGTGGGTTGGCCTCTGCTCGGCAATTGGATCATGACGATCCATGTCTAAGCTAAATTTCCTCCTGAATGGATCGTGTGTCGGCTGCAACTCCGTCCTTCCCTTCCTCCACCTCTCTGGCATTCTCGTCGACGTGAAGTGTGTGGATTGATTCCCAGAATAAATTTTATATTTCTTAGCTTCCTCCGTTTTTGTTTCTACGCCAATTTTTTGTTTTCTTTTTCCCTTCTTCTCCAAGGAGTTCTCTCTCGGGATTTTAAAATACATGATGGTTTTATCGACCATCTCATCGAGACAATGATGATAGCATATATGTCGCAGATTGACACCAAGTGAGTCAGGTGAAAATAAATCAGCTCTGATTTTGTTTTAACAAACAACACAGCTACTGATGCATAGATCCTACACAATAATTGTCGTGAGCGTGCTATCGTTGAAAGATAAAGAAGCAGAAAAGTTGTCTAAGGGGAAAGAGAGAGGACGGCGAGGCACACCTTGTGACGTGTTTGGCGAGGCAAATGGGGCTCTGAGGCATCATCAGCGAGGAGGGAGCATGGCGTTCTGACTTGGAGAAGACGATCGGGGCTTGCAGCATTCCAGGCAAATGAAGAAGAGAGAGAGAGCTTGGGAGTCGGCAAAATGGGTTGCGTGGAGGGAGGAGGCCTCGGTGCCTCCCTTTTATAAGGAAAAAGAGCTCGGATAGGGGTGAACTGGTGCGAGGATGATGTCACATGGAACTAACACAAATATGACAGGATTTGGCCGGTGAAGGGGATAACGGAGGCTAGGATAAGTCTTGGGTTCGGTTGCACACGATCGGAGAAGAGCTTGGGCATGAAAATCATGGAATTCAAAGCTTATTTGGGGCAACAATGGAGAAGAGAGAGAAAGGGACTTGGCTGGGTGTGGCGGCGCTTCAAGAAGCTCTAGGTCTAGTCCCACCTTTCAGTGAGAGAATTTCTTTTTCTTTTTTGAGATTAATGCAAAAGCTTTTTGAAAGGATACTAAATAAGGTTAAAAAATTCTAGAAAATTTTAAAAAATACTTTGTGACATTTTAAACTTATTAAGATTATTTTCATGTCGGACCCCAAAAAAATACTTTTGAAATCTTCTGTGTATCCTATACTAGTCTAGAAAAAGTTAGCACACACAGCAGAAATGTTATCATAACATATCCAACATATTTTATTAATAGTCAGATTTTACAATAATTATGGCACGTAGGCCAAATAAAAGATTACAGTAGAAGCAGAATAAAATCAGTAGTAGAACTCAATAGATTCGCCATAGGCAATCAACTGGGACAGCGGCCTAATTATCTTGGTCCTCACCATCGTAGATATACTCCTCTAAAAAGATAGAGTAAGCAAGGGTGAGTATAAAAGTACTCCGCAAGTCACATAATAAATGCAATATCAATGAAAGGTCACAAAGGAAGGCATAACATGGTTCATTTGAGCATAAAGCAATATTTCAAATACAATAATTTAATTTTTAATGCGTAATTGATATAGTAAAAACTGAGTTTTAATCTAATTTTCAGCACGGGCTCCAACCCGGAGTTTCATCTCAAGTTTTCCCATATGGATTCTCTCCACATATAAACCACTTTTCTGAAAAAACATTTTGAAATCCAAAGTCTAGTCCGTGAAAGGTTTGCTCGGCATACCCATGACTGCAGGCACGGCTAATCGATTAGTTTTACACTCTGTAGAGGTTGTACAACTTTACCCACAAGATATGATTATCTCCTTTTGCCCAAATACACACTTCCTTCGGTGTGTCGGCAGAGAAAATCACGACAAAGCCCCTATAAAGCTCCATCTACGTAGTCATACCCGCTAAGATTCCACTGCTGGTAGGGTTAAAACCGCCCAGTCCAGAAGCCCCTTCTTGCGTTGAGAGGCAGTCTTACACCCACGGCCACTTTCAACCTAATGGCACGACTGTCCATGGTATGTCACAATACGGATAGCCAGGTCTGTCCCATTTCAAATTTGTGGTAGTACGATAAGCAGGGTTCAACTTTTGCGGTAAACCGTGCGGTTATTGTGAAAACCGCGCGTACCGCGCCGGTTCAGTAATTGAAACTGCGCAATTTACCGCGTGAGTTCAAATTCAAATTCAAAATTTTCAAAAAATTTAGAAAAATTTAACCAAAAAATTCTAAAATTAGTATTAATTGTTCTATGACCTCTGGTATGAAAATTTTATGAAAAAACAAAGGTATACATTTTTTTTAATACATTCAAAATCTTAAATATAGAAAAAAGCAAAAAGAAAAAAGAAAATGCGGCCTGTGGGGCTTTCAGTGCCACCAGGGCCTGCGCCATTTGTGGGCCACAAGGAGGCCCAGCAGCACGGCCGGCTAGCCCACTCGAGAGGAAATAAGCCTCCCATGAATGATAGAGCAATCTTGTGATCTCTTGCGAACCAAAATCACCTTCCACTTTCCCCACCCCTCCCCGGTGCTGATAGAGATGCCGCCGGACAAATCCCGCCACCAAGCGCGGTCGAACCATCGTCGGAGCCTCGGTTTTCACGCGGTAAGACCCCAAAACCGCTTGGTTTTTGCGGTTTACCGAGCTCCAGTCGAAAATCGTGAAAAAGCTTCGGTTTTTAGTCAATTTTGCACGGATTTCGCTCGGTTTAGATGAATTTAGTTCAGGTGGTTGTACCTTCGTACATATATACGTAATATGGGCAATTATTCAAGTAGAAGTTGGGACTCTAGTATTTGATTCATGATTCATAGCCATAATGTGATGAATAGAATCTGATTGATCTATTCACTTTGTCGTTGCTCTAGCTAGTACTTACATGCAGTATTTGAATTTTGAAGTCTCATGTCTCTAAAGCTAAGTTATGTGTTGAATGTTGGTGATAAGTCATGAAGTCAGTTGATGTCCCTTTGTTCACATTTTGCTATGCAGTATGTGTTGTTGATGAGGATTGCATGAAGTCATTTGATGCCCCTTTGTTCACATTTTGCTATGCAAATAACACCCCTTGAATAGCCCTATGAAGCATGCTTCCCCGTGTATCTAAATCATTTTGCTTCATAATTTAATGTTATAGTAGACAACACTTTGGGAGATGAATCATTTTGCTTTGTAATGTAGTGTTATAGTAGTACCACTATCAACTTCGTGATGATACTCTCACTGTGTTTATGGTGAAAATGGTAACTGTTTATTTGTTTAATTATAATTAGTAGCAATGAATGACACCCGCAAATGGTATTAGTTGTGCAAGTATTGATACTTTCATTATGTTGTTTTAACAGATGGCAGATGTCGATGTGGTGTGGGAGCACGGCGAGAAGGTGGGTGCCGGATTTCGATGCAAGCACTGTCTCAAAGAGAAGAAAGGTGACGGTGCGACCCGATTCAAGTAGCACTTGGCAGGACGTGGTACGTGTGTCGTCCATTATAGTAAAGTTTCAGCGGACATTCGCGAGTACTTTCAGCGTGAGTTGAATAGGACAAAGGATAAGAGGAAGGAAAGGAGAGATGAGATGATGAGGAAAGAAGCAGTAGCAGCTGGAGATTTCCCACCGAGGCGAAGTGTATACTCAGAGTACACAGGTGATGCTGATGAGGGGACTCAACTGCAGCATGCCATGGCTGCCTCCAAGGCGGAGGCAGA
Source organism: Guadua angustifolia (assembly GCA_036346375.1). Lineage (NCBI taxonomy): Eukaryota > Viridiplantae > Streptophyta > Magnoliopsida > Poales > Poaceae > Guadua > Guadua angustifolia. Next base: position 30,076,146 of record CM070503.1, read on the forward strand.
ATTTAGAAGCCAGGCAGGTGGGAGGTACAAGCACAGTGGTGGCAGTGGCTCCTCTAGGGGAGCTGGAGATGATCGCGGTCTGTTGTCCAGGTTGTTTCGCAGTTTGTTACGTCGAGAAAGATCGCCAGTGGCAGGAGATTACAACATTAGTTTAGCCCGTGCCCCGGTTATGTAAATGTCTATTTTTTGCACTTGTGTGATTGTAGTATTGCAATGAAAGATTATTTATGGACATATTATTGTGAAATGCCTAATTTACAACTTCCAAATGTCTAAAATATAGCAAAGGTCATGTCGATTTTTTTTCAAATTTAGGAGAGATCATTCTGAGTTTTTTCATATCTTCACATACCTTATTTATATATTTATTACATTTTTACTTAAATTTATCCTTCCCAGTATTTTTTTTACAAATTTTACAAGATTTTTTTTTTGCATTTTCCCCTATTTTTTTGTGATTTTCTCAATTTTCCTGGTTTTGGCGGTTTTCTCCCTCGTTTTTCACAGTTTTTTGCCAAAACCATTCAGTTTTTCGCCCAAACCGAGTGGTTTCGGTTTTGGCGGTTTACCTAAAAAACCACTCGATTTTTCACAAAAACCGAGCGGTTTTTGAAAAACCGAGCGGTTTTTCGTCAAAAACCGTGGTTTTCTCGCACAAGTTTAACCAAGATTCAAAATGGTTTGAATTTGCAAACCGTTCGGTTTTTCGCGTTTTTTAGCGGTTTTTCGCGAAAATCGGTATCGCCGGGTGAGCGAAAAATGCATTCGAAACGGTTTTGTTAACCCTGACGGTAAGGCTTTACATTCAACGTAACATAGACCGGTCCTTAATTGACTAGGCGAGCTTTCACAACCCTTGTGCCTCACGCACTCACTAGTCAACCATTCTCGTCGTCTAAATCATATTTTCACTTTCTTTTGAATAACATCATCTTTCATAACATCCCATGGTGCTCCGACACCAAGGAATAACTTTATTTTCAACATAAATCTTGTTTTGGCATAAATTTCTAAAAAGTCATAAATTCGTGTCTAAGCATGTCTAAGCCATTTACTATATAGCACTAGTTAATGCTACAATAAAGTATCAACCAGTGATATTTTACTCTAAGGTGACAAGGAATGAATATTTCAAAGTCAATTGAGATCATAACAATTAGGAGTAGATAATAATTTAAAACTGGGATTTAAATTACATTGATAAAACTATGTATGCAATAATTTAAATCAAAATATAATTTTAAATTCTGGGATCAACATGTTGAAGGTGTGACTTGCCTTGGTCGCCTCCTGCTGATTCTACCTCTGCCTGTTGATTCGACTGAGTTTCGACTGTGTCTTCTACACACGAAATGAGAATAAATAAATAAATAAATTCAAACAAAATTCAAAAATAGAATATAATGGTACTAGAAGATAGATCATGAATTTAGATAAATTTAAAATTTGAATAACTGGAATCGGAGTTAGAACGAAGGAGAATGAACTCCTGAAAGATTTAAATCAAAGGAAAATGAGAAACAATACTTAGCTGAGTACTATAGTATCGTGCTACTGTTCACCCAAAGAACAGAGAGCAACACAGAACCATGTTGTGCATGAAGGAATGGCGTAAGGGAAAAAGGGTGGGGTGGCCGGTGGGCCAATGGTGTGGTGTGCGTTGAGGAGTCGATGGCTGTGGCGGCGGTGTTGGAGGAGGTCGGATGGTGGCGCATGGCCGAAAAAGAGCGGCGCGGCGGTGACTTCTTACCTCACGAAAAACGATGAAATGGGGACGAAATGGCTTGGGAGAAGTTGCAAAATGGATTGCTCACGACGAGAGGCACCCAGTGCTCCCTTTTACAGGGTGGGAGGAGGACCGAGGAGGGTGCAACTGCGGCGAGAACGGCGGCGGCCAAAAATAGAAGATTTTGTGAAATTGTGGGCAAAATGAGGGGGATTTGATGGGGAAAAATGCTATAGAAGGTTGAGGATGCAACAAGGATTGATTTGCCTAAATTTTTGAAAAGATTTGTTGTAGAAATCGCGAGTGTTTGGAGTTCAAAATTTTGGTTAATGAAGGAGAGAGAGACACAGTTTCTCTGGACTTCCTTTGTTGGAGGTGGAAGGACCTGACATCCCACCTGTCATTTTCGGATTTTTTTAAGTTGAGAGAAAAGCATGATAGTAAAAATAGATAAAAAGCTTTAAAAATTCTCAAAAATACTTTAGAATATTTGGGACTCGATAAAAATATTTTTATAAATTTTCAACTTTTCAATTTTGCGCAGAAATTCTTTTTAGTAAAACTGAAATTACAAAAAAAGAAGACTTTATAAAATCAGTAAGTTTCCAAATAAATTCTGGATTAAATAAATAGAGAAGCAAATTTTCAGATGTCACATTTCAGCATCATTTGGTATTTAAGTTTCTCAAATAAATTACTTCTTTAAATCTACAAATAGCAAAAAATCATTTAGAAAATCTTGAAAATTCAGGAAAAATATCATAAAATCAGAAATAAATGATTAATAAAAATTTGCAAATTTTAAGGTGTTATAGTTATATAGCCTCTTAGTTCTCTTCTAAAACAAGTAGAAATCCTAATCCTATTAGAATTTATCTACCACACATTTTCAAATCCTAAAATGTTGGAAATAAGGCACCATAATTAACATCAAATGTGGTGGCATGTGGAACTTTGCTCATTCAACACATGTGAAATGTAGTGGCATACATGAGAACTTGAGAAGGCTGAACATTTTAATGTTGTCCAACACGTCTGAACCTCTCTTTTTTCCGTATGTTATTACAGTGGAACTTGAAAAGCAGTCGTCCTGCTCCCCTTAATCATGGCACGTACTTACTACAAGCAAAAAACACCACAATTTTCCTGCCCAGATAAAACCAATGTCTAGGTTTTCCTGCAGTGACTTACACTGCATTTTTTTTTTTTACAATAGCACATACAAGAGAAGGCTGCATGATCTTTACTTCAAACTAGTTATGCACTACTATAATTGCTGAAGACATTGTGAACTGCAGGCAGATGATCTCAACTTCTGTAGTTCTGTTATGAATGAGGGACGATTGTGCCAACGTAGCCGATGCCGACAATGAAGAACGCCATTGACTGGAAGAAGAGGTAAATGAAGAAATGGTCCTTCCCAAACGCAAGATCATACCATCCACAGGAGAAGAGGAAGGCTCCCACACCGAGCTCCGTAACATTTAACCTGAGATTTGTTACTGTTAGTTAGTTACAAGAGTCGAGAAACAGTGTGGAGAAGAATTTTTTTCTGTTCAGTACCTCTCCCATATCCTCATGAATGATCTCTTGGCTGCTTTACCAGACGATTTCATCTTCAGAGCGTTGCCGAGCTTCTCTGTGACGACCCATTCGTTCGCCCTGCCGGCCTCTAACAAGCCAATCAACGTGGCCTTCGTTCTGTGCAGCGACATGACGTTCTCAAAGAGGATCCAAAAGAAAAGCAAGTGAAAAGACCTGCAAAAATTGATGCCTTATGGTTAAGTAAATATGCAGTTTGATCATGTACAATTGATCACCAGAGGAGCATTACTTGATGATCATATTTTTGTCGTTGGCATTGTTTAGTTTTTACTATATTTCACCTGGGAGTTCCGACAGAATTGAGAAGCGTGATGATTGTGGGAATGTAGACACAGCCCCACTTTGGTATCTTCACCTCAGGGACAAAGATAGTTGCTGGGATAATTAAGCAGTAGAACGTAAATGTCACAATGTGCGCGACAATCTTGCGCACTAAGAAGAAGTTGTAGATGACATGAATTTTCTTCCAGATTGTCACTTTCTGCACCAAGATCAATAGCATGCGAGTTAGCAACACTTGCTACTAAGCTTGTTTTTCTGAATGTGATCGACTGCACTGTGTTTGGAGGGACCTTATTTCTCACAATCTCCATCAACATTTTCCTGAAGAGGTTTGCCGGTCCACACGACCATCTGTGCTGCTGAAACCGAAATGCTTTGAAAGTACTCGGCAGTTCACTTTTAACCTGAAAACGACACACTTCTTTGTTAACTTCATTTTTATCTTGGGCAGTATGAATGTACTGTTGTCTCAAGAAAATAATGTATTGTAAGAGTAATACAAAAGATGCCTTGGATACTATCTGCAAAAGGATGCATTGGGTGCTATCTGAAATTGACGGTATGCGTGATTGATATGTACCTGAACATCACCGAGGTAGACAAACTTCCAACCCTTGAGGCTCGCCCGGATGGCCAGATCCATGTCTTCCACTGTGGTCCGGTCCTTCCAGCCTCCTGCCTCATTCACAGCAGAAATGCGCCACACACCGGCCGTTCCTGCTTGTACGATGAATCAGACGTTATGAATAAAATTCAAATGTCGAATGCGGTGCTATGCTAGAAGACGAAACAAGAAAACCTCAGTAAAGGACAGTGAAGAACTGGGGTGTAGCTCACCATTGAAGCCGAAGAAGGCACAAACGGAGGAACTCACTTCTTGCTCTACTGTGAAGTGGTAATCCAAGGACATCTCCTGCATCCTTGTCATCAAGCATTCATCCGCATTCACTGATCACCACAAATAACAACAGCAAACACATCATCATCATCATGATAGTTACCACGAAAACATGTAACGACTATACTGTATAATTAGAAATTTAGAACAAAGAGATCAGGAAAGAAAATTCACAGACTGCTCACATAGCTATGCTCAAATTTATGGGGAAAAAAGTTCGCTAAAAATCCGTAGAGGTGGTAAAAATTTCCTATGTAGTTCTTGCTATTTTGTTTTACTGTTTTTTAGAACACATTTTTAACAGGATTTGTCCTGTTACTTCTGCGGTAAGACATAACGGTAGCTTGGGCAGTGACCAATGGCGATTGGATCTAACAAGTACTTTGGGCATTGACCAACAGGCAATTGGACGTAACAATGTGGGCACACTGGCGCTTGAAAAGTAAATCTTGGAGTTGCATAGAATGCAGACAGAGAAAGGGATCGTGGCACAACACAATGAAGCAAGGCACCGGATGACAAGCTGATCCAGAACTGGATTCACTTTCTGCTAATTTGGTTCCGTTCCAGATTTCCAAATCAATATGCTTGGCATTTACACATTTGTCGGTTTACCCCAAAGTTTTGAGGTATTAGCGAAGGAGTAGACATCGGATTCAAATATCAACACTTCTCCAAGTACATAAATGTTTCATCGGGCCTATGATGTGGACTCCACGTGGACCGGAGCTTGCCCCACCCTTGGAACTATCATATCTTCAGTTCTTCGCCACCCATCGAACCCTCCCGCTACTTCCTTACAAATACGCCAAAGAGGTCACGGATGCATGGCAGCATGCAAACTCTCTGAATCTCAGATACAGCGATAATAAATGCGAGTCCACGGCTATAGCTTTTTAAAATTTTAAGTACCGTTTGTGAGGGCAAGCTTAGAAATGTAGCAACGTCAACTACAATTTCAGCGGTCGCAAGTCACTACCGTTTGATTATCAGAATGAATGAATCAGATCATGCTATAGTTTAAAAAACATTATTTGTTACATTGTAGAATTCGATATAACATACTGTAAACAGTGCATTTCGAAAATCTAGACCATTCCCTTTTTTTAAAAAAATCCAAGATCGGTAGTGCTGCAGTCACACTACTAACGCTGTAGATCTCGATTTGCCAAGCTCGAGCATTAGGGCACATCTAGGCAAGGCACGCCTGCATTTGCAGCAGTGACAGCAAGTCATGGACAGTGGATCCCACGCCTACGTATGGGGATCACCGACACTAGGCCCACACGTCATGTACCGCTGGACCACACCACATGGACGCGAAAATTTGTCTATCAGCTCCGGTGGCCCACATTACCGTGCTATAAGCTAGATGGGTTAGCCTACTACTATGACCGGGATCAGGGGAGAGATTATTTAGTTTAGGACAGAGAGATTCAGAAATGGATTTGTCACTGTTAGGGCTCAGAATAGAGCATCTTTATATATTCTTTAGTGAAGATATATCTAGGTGTTACCAGATGGTGTCCCTCACTTCACTCCTCTTTCTATTTCTCACCTCTTCCTTCTCCTCTAACATAAAAAATTTTGATTTGAAACTTTCAAAATGAATCAAAACTTTTAGTTTAAGAATTTTTTTATTCAAAAACTTTCCATTCAACCGAAAACTTTCTATTAAAAACTTTCAGTTGGAAAACTTCTAATTCAAACATTTTGTTTTGAAAAACTTCTTTGATTAAAAGGGTTAAAAATGCTTCCTTTTGAAAAAATTAGGGGGAAATTTTAAAACAATAAGTTTTTGAGTTTAAAGGGAAGGAATAGGGAAGGCAAGGAGGAAAGGGATGTCGCAAGTGTCACGCCCAGAGAGCGCTTGTGAAGAAATAGAAGCAGGAGAAGGAAGGAATTCCTATCATATGTCGCAACGGGAGGCCATCATCTTCAAAAAAATTAGTGAGGGCAACCTCAAGTTAGCAAAACCGTACAAAAATTCTGTATTTGTGTCTATGATTAGATTTGGACTAAATTTATCGATTTGGTTAAGTGAAGCTTTTGCCATGTTCCTCGTTACTACAAGGAAAACACTCTAGTGACGTTTTTCTGGAGAGGCACTTTCCACTTTAATTTGTCTCTAAAATCATAAGTTATACGGTCTAGAGGACTTTTTCGAGACACTTTTGGAAATCGCTTCAAAATGTTGTACTCTAGAGATGGTTTTGTTACGATTTTAAGACATTTTTGAGATATGCGTTGAATTTTATGTTGTAGAGAAGTTTTCGAGACGCTCTCTAATTCACGTAAAGTTTTTTATTATGTAAAGATATTTTTTTGAGGTACTTTCCAACCCTCTAGAGATATATGTTTTTAGGTGACTGATATGTGTTAAAAAAAGTTACATATAAAGGTTGTGGTTAGTGCGATTTGTTGTAAAAAATTATTCCTATGAGATCTAGAATTCGAGGATCAACCTTGGCAAGAGTCTACACATTTTTACAAAAATGTAGAGACATGAAGAAACACCTCTACATGGTGTTTCTGTTTTAGTGCGTGTTTAATATTCTAGAGATATTTCATATATAGTTTGACTAACCGATATTTTTCAATGCAAACACAACTTGTTAACAACTTGTCAATACGATTTTATAAGATATGGCCATATAAGTTGCACTGGCCAGCTGTCCCGCTCTAAACGAAAAGCCGCAGATAATTGGAAACCCAGTGAGCATAAGCCACACATAATTGCAAGAGAGATCACCGACGGCGTCCAGGCCAATCCAGCCGCGGTGTCGGTCACCGACGACTGGCGACGGCAGCCGTGGGATCGATCGGTGCCCGCCGACGACATACGAGTATTATACGACACGCGCGGATGGTGGTGGAGACATGCATGATCCGATCCAGCGCGGCGGCCGACGGCCGAGACGGCGCTGCAGCTGGCGTCCCCGCGCGCGCGCGCTTCCTTCCGGCCGTGGAGCGTCGACGTGTACCCATTCGATGAGCACCGGACATCGTGCATCCATACGCACTCGATCGATCGGCGGGAAACCGAAGTAAATTCGAGCCGACACTCGTCCGTCGGAAGATCTAGGTACTACCGCGCACGCAGATGCCCGTAGGATACAAAAGCCGCACACGCAGACAATCCCACCAGGGGCTTATATATTGCTGCGAGGTACTGTACTAGCATGTGTCCCGTCTGACTTTCAGGAGGACTTAATTCGTCCCGGCCATCGCACGCTACAATGCTACACGACTTGACACATCCCAACCGCTAGATCAGTTTTAAATGGCCTAGACCAAGATTGGGTAGTTCGTATCACAATGAGAGTATGTGAGACTCGGTACAAATGCCGATTTTCTCATTAATCCTATTTTAACATCAGTTCCCCTGTGATACGATTCCCCGCATCCCAAAGGCAAAATTTAAACTTGAGCTGTCCAATTCCCAGTGTAGTGTTTTGTTTGGGACAACAGATGGGTTAGATGGACGCATCCCAATTCCCAAGCTTGCTTCCAAACAAGGAAAATAGGATCCTGATTCTAGGCTAAAGTCCTCTCTCTCACACACACAGAAGAAAACAGAGAGGAATTTCTAGACGATACTAATTAGAAGATGCAGAAATATTAAAACATCAATTAGAGGTGAACGATGATTACTCATCTCTTTTCTTGTTTTAAGATTTGTGCAACATATATTAAAAGATGATGCATAGAAGCACTATTCAAACATAAATTGCAGAGAGGCTAAAAGAGGTAGGTAGAAGATATCTAGGCACTTACCGAACCTCCAGCGTGCTTGGACGAGGGCGATCTCCGGGTTGTGCATGAGGAACGGGATGGTACGGCGGAGGTAGTCGGGGTCGGGCTGGAAGTCAGCGTCGAAGATGGCCACGTACTCGCAGTCGCGCACGTAGCCGTGCTTCATGCCCTCCTTGAGTGCGCCGGCCTTGTACCCCTTACGGTTCTCCCGGATCTGGTACGTGATGTTCACGCCCTTGTGCGCCCACCGCTCGCACTCCATCCGGACTAGCTCCTGTGGACATGCAACCAGATTAACTGTTGTCCATAAGCAAGCCATCACATTTTGTTTGTACATTCAGAAATGGTTGGTTGGCTGTAAAATGCAGTTACTCTTTAGCTTTTCCAACTGGCAGCAAATAAACATTTCGTCGCGGTAAAAAGCAAGCGGCAAATCTTTCTTTTTAGGTAGTGCTGGAGTACATTGCTCATATTTCTTTAAATTTTTAGGTACTAGCATGGAGTAAATGTTATTGTGCATATTTGGAGGCGTCTGTTCGGGTCTCCAACTGCATGAAAAATTTATGGAGGAATCAGATGCCTGTGCTTTTAAGATGAAACTGTCCGATGGTTGTTGAGAATTTTATAATCAAGTGGCTTAACCAGAGGTCATGTTTTGTTTTGTACTTAGTCTATAGTACAGTATGATTAGTCGCTCGTTGATTACCGGATTCTAGCCCAAAAAAGAAATTGAACTAGACAAATGGCCTAACCCGGGCAGCCAAAATTAATGAAACCGAGTTCGATGTTGGTCTAGCCTAGCTAGCAGCTTGACACGACTTCAGTTAATGCCCCATTACTGGAATTAATCTTCTTCATTGCGAGGATCCCGTACAGAAGTCCATCTATTGGTAGTAGCAACGTAACTTAAATACTCGTAGGGACAGCGAGAGAATGGGGTCCGCCACCACCGATCCCGCTGCTAACTCTGATAATCGAACCGATAAGATTTCACTGTAACAGCCTCAGCTCTCCGATTCATCGCTTCTGCTACCTCGCTTTTTTTTAAAAAAAATCTAGTAACATATATTTGCAAATTTATCCCACCTCCCCAACGCAGAAGGCACCAGCCACCGCCACGGCGGGGTAAGCGAGCGCACGCTGGCACTGCTCTTCCCATGCTCTTCGAGCAAGGCAACATCTACTCCTGCATCTTCCGCAATGGAGGAGGGTCAAATCTACAAATACAGCATGAGGAGCTAGTTTTTTAAAAAAGTAAAATAGACTAGATAAATGATGATTTCTCAGCTCTCATTGGTGCCAGGGCTAACTCTAACGACCAGTAAGACACAAAGTAGAGAGCTGTATGGCCCAACAATGTTTTATGAGTAAATTTCATAAACCTATATGTTTCTTAAAAACTATTAGAAAATTATAGGTTTTAAACTATATTTCATAAAACTACAGATTTTAAGAAAACTTATATTATAAAACTATAGATTTTAGAATTAATTATTTATTATAACGTGTCTAATAATGTGGGTCTTCATGATAACTTCACACATCCCTATTTCCTGTTTCACTCGTGTATGAGGCTACCATATAAGCTCAGATCGTCAATCTCGATACAAGAAACAATCAATTCTAAAATCTGTAGTTTTGTAATATAAGTTTTCCCCACATGATAGCCTCACGCGTCTCTACTTCCCATTTTACTCGTGCATGAGGCTACCATATGAGTTTAAACGGTCAGTCCCGTTACAAGAAATAATCTATTTTAAAATCTGTAGTTTTATGATACAAACTCCCCTAAAATCCTAGTTTTATTAAATAGAAATTAAAATCTGTAATTTTCTAATAATTTGTTAAAAAATTACACTTTTGTGAAATTTACGCATGTTTTAAAGTTCATCTTTCAATCTCTTAACTACCTCTCGACTCTCGAATTTTAGGGAAAAATGGAAAATTATTACATTAAAAACGACAGCAATACCAGTTACCAATGTCCTAAACAAGGCTTAGATGGAGTAGAAGAATACGTGGTTATAACCATTAGTGGTTAGGGCGCCCGGGAGGAACCTACCCCTGTACGGCCGTACTAATTCCGCTTGCAAAGTTGCAACGTGCCTAAAAGACAAGCCTGGTCGGAGTCTGGCGCAGCAGAGTGCCCCGGTGTCACGGCTTTTTCTCTTTTTCGAAACCAAAAAAAAAAAGAGACAAAGGAGAAAGCTAGCCCGGTGTAGCTAAGCTAGCTACGGACTTGCTCCGTACGAAGTGCGCATTGATACACATTGTCACCGACAGTTGAACTCTTTTTTTTTTTTTTAAGAGAGAGACACACACCGACAGGTAAACATGACGCTATGTAATTAGTCACAGCGACCAAGAACAAGATCGATCTTACCTTAATGACGGGGTCAGTGGAGTCGTCCAACACCTGCACCACCAGCCTATCCGACGGCCACGACAGCCCGCACACCGCGCCGATTGACAGCTGATACACCTACACGTATACATGCCGCGCGCGCACAGAAAAAAAAATTGAATCCATTCTAATTAAACACTGCAAGAACCAAGAAGAGAGGGGTTGAGCTTGAGCTTGACAATGGAATTAATGGGATGTACCTCCCGCTCGTTGAACATCGGGATCTGCACTAGGACGACGGGGAATGCGGTGCTACCGAGCTCCGGGTCGTCGTCGCCCACGGGGTCGCACCTGTAGCGGCGCTCCGGCCGGCGGCCCAGCAGCCTCACCCCGGCGATGACCACCGCCATGTACAGCCGCTCCAGGAACAGCAGCACCGACATGCCGAGGCAAACCGCGACCGCCAACCGCAGAAGCGGCACGATCACCGGCGCTCGCACCTGTGACCACGCCTCCGGCAGCGCCGCCGCATCCATCGAATCGATTCCCGGGCGGATGAGGCAATGCTATAGCTACTGGTGTTAAGCAAGCTGGGAGCTAGCTAGCTTTGGGAGTGGAGTGGAGTGTGTGTGTGTGTGTGTGTGTTCGGGGGCTTATAAAAGGAGGCCAGGCACATGTAGGGTTTTGGATGCACTATGCAATTAATCTCCGGTTAAAAACGAACCTGTCCCGCGCCTATCAAAGTTGGATCAATCCCAATGACTGCGTAAAGTACAGTAAAAAAGGAAGGAATTATTGGTGTAGGATGCCATGGTAAGATATGTGGAGGGATTAACAGTGCAAAGTGTGGTATATGAGACCATCATTGTCGGGTGGGGCAAACGGGGCCGGCGAGAGGTGTCGGTGGTGCTGGAGATGTTAGAAACGGACTGTGGTCAGGGGTCACTTACGGTGGTTTTTTTTATAGAAAACTTATAGTGTATTATCCTAGTATTATAAGATGGGTAGTATAAATTAGATTTAATTGTTGATTTGTTAAGGATATTTTTATTACTTTACTACTGGACGAAATATAAATAAATACTAAGAGGTGTTTCTATGTTTTTTTACAGTTGCATAAATATTAAAACATGAATTAATGATAGAAGTGATTACTTATCCCTTTGATTTCTTTAAGATTTATGCAACTTGTATTAGAGAAAAAAAGTATAGAAGCAATACTCATAAATACTACCTAATCTGATCCACTGCATTGAAAAGAATAAATATTCAATATTAAATTTAATGTACCAGAATATAGCTCTCCGAGGTTAATTTGTTAATAGAGGTGGGTACTGGGTCGGGCCATTTTAGACCAGCACGAGCCATCAGGCACGTTTGGCCCAACCCGACTCACGGCCTAGTACGAAACTGTTCTAAACGGGTCGGACGGCACGACACGGTTGTCCGAACCATGTTGGGCCTGCCAATCAGGCACGATAGGCTGCTAGGCCTGGCACGGCAGTCTGGGCCGTGCTCGGGCTAGCACGGCCCGAAACAGCTTGTTTGTGCCTGTGTTGTATGTGTAGGTAAGCAAATCAAGGAGCAAAGGAAGAAAACTCTGGATGGACTAGAGAAAAGGAAAGGAATGCATGTATACGTTGTATGTGTAGGCGAGCAAATCAATGAGTAAATGCATGGCTACATGCATATGACTAGAAAGAGCAACCGAATCAAGGAATTCGAGAAGAATAAACACAATAGGATTTTGTTTCAACTGGAGAAAAAGGAAGTCCTAGACAGATAAAGAAAGAAATCAATTCGTGATCATTTTCTCTCGTAGCAATAGTATAAATGGGCCGGTACAGCACAAAGCGCAAATGAACCGTATCTGAACTCGTCGAAAGTGAGCCGGGCCAGCCCGGCCCAGTACGGCAAGCACGATGGGCCGTCGCGGTCTAGCACGGTTTAGATCCGAAACACGATAGATTCGTACCAGACCAGTCCGATCCGGTACGACGTACACCTCTATTTGTTACCAGTGAGTTGGGGAGCGGGGTGGTTGTCTTTGTTGTGTGGTCGGGGGATGACAGTTTTCTCGCGATTTTCTTTAGCCAAAAGAAGCACAAAAGCAAAGGGAAAAAGAAGTAAATAGACGAGTCAAAGTTCCTAGATACGTAGGACGTGCTTGTTTTATGTGTTGCCAACAGTGGAAGGGCCTAAATCATGACCTTTGTCCGCGCCCTGATGTGTGCATGGGGGAACTTTAAATTATAGGTCCCTAAACGTGTAAGGTAATACCACTTAGTCCTTCACATGCAAATTCAGTTCCTAGTCCTAAACACGTGTCCATTCATGTATTTTCTCATTTTTTTCCCCTGTGATTCTACTGGTGTGGCAGTATACAATCGCGCAGGAGGATGATGAAGTTGCAGCACAGGGGTGGTGAGTGGTGACATGGGCGAAAGGACGACACATGAGTAGGGTGCAAACGGATTGGATACGGATGGATTTCACTCATTTCGTATTTTATTCTAATTTTTTTCTCGGATATAGAATCGGATACGGACAGTGCCGGATTCGAATACGAATACAGATTACTTCGGTTGCAAATACGGAGCGAATACAGATCGTTCCAGATACGGTTAGTCTCAGTCACGAATAGTTAGTCGGATAATGCGTGAAAGCAGAAACCATATATGTCATGCATATTAGGATCGATCAACCATACACAAAACTTTACTAGAATCTTCAAGACATATAAGTGTTTCAAATTCAATAATAGGTGTCTTCCCTACATAAGAATAATATGCAGCCAAGTATAATTTCAATCAACATATGAACTTATATGATATATAATGTTTATGTTTATCGGATCTGTTATCGGATATCTATTTCACTAATTTACACTGATATTTTTTGGATATCTCGGATATGTCGGTACGAATCGGATACTTTTCTTCCCATATTTTAACCCATATTTTTTTCGGATAAGCGGATTCAAATCCGGATATAACCGGATATCATTTTTTCGGATTTGAATCGGATTTTAAATGAATTTGGGCCCGGATCGGTCGAAAATTATCTGCTCCGTTTACACCCCTACACATGAGCAGCTCTCGAGGTGTTGAACCGAGCGGATAACGGGCACAATAGGGGCTGCAAGCCTGCAACGATGCGCAGGAGAATGGCACCAATAGGGTAGGTATTCGGTTAATTCGGTTTATTTTTTTGGTTTTTAGAAATTTTAGTTTTTGGATTCTGCCAACCGAATCAAAACCGAACAATTCTAAAAATCGAACCGAATTAACCAAACCAAATCGGTCGGTTAATTCGGTTTTCGGGTTAACCGAATTAACCTGAAGCTGCATTCCGGGCTTCTAGCATGGGCATATGCATAGCCCTAGACTAGCTTATGCCATATTTGTTTTCGGAAGCATGGTTCAATTGGCGACAGTGAAATTGTGCTCAAAACCACAATTCACAAGCAGCGGTACAACTGACACAGCGTAACTTCTCTAACAACTTATGTAACTTTGATTTAGCTTTTAGTTTCCGGTTTAAACATGGTTAAAAGGAAAAAATATACTGAAAACTGTAATTGGGTTTTCTATGTATATACAGTTGTGTAGGCTTTGATGGATTGTTGAATCATGTTCCATTAAAAATTCATTATGAAGACATGGCCGAATGCAAGCTCATAAGTAATACACTAATACCTGGAACTGTTATTGTTTTAAGGTGAATTTGTGATGGAGTCCAGCTCGCGACCAAACCGGTAGCCTTGGCCTTGGGGTTGGGCACCGCCTGGAGGTCCTCGGAGCTGATGTACTCCATAGCCTGCTCCCTCTGCGCCACCTGGACTACAGTGGTCCATCTGCAACTTCATCCGTGGCGGCGACTCTATCACGCTGCTGCACGTCTAGCCGCCAGTGAGGTCATGGTGGAAGTGGCGCAAACTGATCCGGCTCCGAGGAGGCGTCTGTGCAATGGCCGCGACACTGAGGAAAGAGCCTAAGCGACGTCAAGGGCCTCGAGGTGGCGCCGAGGGTCGAGGGAGGAGCTAAGGAGGTGTCGGGGGCTCGGCACAGCGTCGCTGGAGGACTGATGAGGATTTGGGGATCGGAATTCGGAGGATTTGGCGATCTGATCGGGAATGGGGATTAGGTTTAGGTCTTCCAGTTCGGGCTTCGGGGGTTGGGGACCTCATCACCTCGCGTAGTCGCGTCATCACCGCCTGGGCTAATGGGTTGAAGCGCCGATTACCGAGTGGCCCGAACCGAAGGACTGCTAATCGAATGGGCAACAGGATTTTGGTATTTCAGTGGAATCGGTTTCCAGAATTCGAAAACCGAATCGACAACCGAAAACCGAACACAATTAAAATAAAAACTGAACCGAAAACCAAAAAAAACCGAAATATTCTATTAAATTGGTTTGGTTTTTCAGTTTCAATTTAAAAATGCCCACCCCTAGGTAGCAATTACGGGCTAACAAGTGCAAGTTTAGGAGCACGAGCAGAAGTAAGTGATTTAGCACTACATGTCTAGACAATTAGACTTGCAGAAATTAAATTTGCAGGTTGAGAGAATCAAATTGTACAACCAAAAAAGTTGACAGAATCTATATAAATCTATATTCTCGGAGAAGTGTGGCTGGCCTCACTGCCACACGCCACACACCCATTTTACTATAATATATAAATCTATATTCTCGGAGAGGTATAGTCGGCTTGACCGTCGCACGACACGCACCCTATTTTACTATAGTTTCTACAGTACATGCCTCCTAAGCTCATAAATTTATTCTAGATCATATTTCACAAACACTACTCAGCTCACGTGGCAGAGGTGGTGTTGTGCGAGCGTGAGGTCTCGGGTTCGAGTCCCATGACAATTGCTTTTTTGGATTTTTTGCATCAACTTTGCTCATTTGATTGGGCTATCAAACCATGTTGGAATTTTTTAAAATGTTTGAGAAGGGTCCTCAGAGCATGCCTAACCTACCATAAAAAATTTAAATCATGATTAAACTTGTACGATTTTTTAAAAAAAACTGACAATACCACTAATATATTTAAGGTAACTTTACTTATTCTCATTTACTTGGGCTATTAAATCATGTTGTAAATTCTTGAAACTTTTTGAAAAGGGTCCTTAGAGAGTGTCTAACCTACCATAAAAAATTTAGATCATGACAAACTTGTGTGGTTTTAACAAATTCTGACAATTATACTAATACATTTAAAACAACTTTACTAATTTAATTAAGCTAATAAATTTGAAAATTCTTGAAAATTTTTGAGAAGGGTCTTGAGAGCATATCTAAGCTATCGTAAAAAATTCAATTCATGATTAGACTTTGTGGTTTTTAAAAATATAACAATTTTGCTAATACATTTAAAGCAACTTTACTGATTCTCATTTAATTGGGATATTAAATCATGTTATAAATTTTTTAAACTTTTTGAGAAGGGTATAAAGAGTATGCCTAACCTACCAAAAAAAATTTAGATCATGATCAAACTTGTGCAATTTTTAAAAATTCTGACAATGCAACTAATAAATTTAAAACAAATTTACTAATTTAATTTAGCTCATAAATTTGAAAATTCTTGAAAATTTTGAAGAAGGATCCTGAGAGCATGCATATGCTACTGTAAAAAATTTAAAACAAGATCAAAAAATTATAGATTTTAGGAGAACTTGTATCACAAAACTACAGATTTTAGAATCAATCGTTTCTTATAATGGGTCTGACAGTGTAACCCACATAGTAGACCACGTACAAGTGAAACAGGAAATAAGGACGTATAAAGCTGCCATGCTATGTGGGTCCAAATTGTCACACCAGTTAAAAAAAGTAGTCAATTCTAATACCTATAGTTTTATGACACAAATTCTCCTAAAATATGCAGTTTTGTAAAATATGAGCTTAAAATTTGTAGTTTTATGATAATTTAGATAATAAATTTGTAGTTTTATGAAAATAACTCTTTCTATTAAAAAAAATACAAAGTGAATCACTTCATTGCTTTAAGGCCGCATCATCCACGAGACAGGGAGGGCATTAAGGACGGAGGTGTTCCCCTCCAGTCCGGCCACATGCTTCTCAATTTCGCCACTAGCGCCCCTTGCCGCGCCACAAGATGCGGCGCAACTTTGTCCGCTTCTAGTGAGCAGTATAATATTCAAAGGTGACTTCGCTAAAGTACAATGCTACTAGTATTCAACCAAGACTAACCGACGGCGACCACTAACCCCTCCCTCCATTCACGACGGCGCCGAGCCGCTAATTGAAGCGACTCTCTTTTTTGTACACACCTGGTAACCGGGCGTTTCTACGGTAAGCACGGCACGAGCCGCGGCCCAAGCTTACGAGGAGACGATAGCCGTGAGTGCGGCACGGCAAGGCTGCGAGCCACGTCGGCGCGGTGCATCTCACGGCCCCGCCGGTCGATCTACCTATGCGGCCCAGGCACTCGCTCGCCGGGGCCAGCACCACGGCCGGCCTACCGCTACCAGCGCCGCGCCGCACAAGCGCGTTCGGCGGAATGCCGCGCGCGCGCTGCTGCACGTACGCCGCGGAATTGGGATACGCGCATACGGCTTTGGCGCGGGAATTGCAGTCGGTGAGGTACGGATGGTGTGCATCAAATGCGAAGACTGCGGCGCCTGGGGCTGGATGGCGGCCGGCACGTACGACAGATCTCAAATTCTCATTGCAGACATGCGGTCCGATACTAGCAGTGCTATTCGATTCGAGGTCCGTCAGACTCGGCCGGTAAGCTATGGCATTGCTAGGAAGTTGGTGTTTCTGAGATACTGACTCGATTACCTCCATATTTTCGTTCCACTCGCGGACTCGCCCCTGTAGATTTCCAATGCACTGATCATGGTTACATGGACAGAACACGGCGAAAGAAAGCAAGAGGAGACACAGAGAGTTGCAGGACTTCTTTATACCATTTTGCTACATACGGTGGTTCTACTTCAGACAACGATACCTTTATCTGCTTCCTCTCTTTAAAAAAGAACGGTTTGCAACGAGAATGTTGCCAAGAATGAACAAACAAGGGCTTCTCTTTTCCTGTTTACGAAAATTTTTCAAAGAATTCGGTAGTTTTTTTTGAGAATTGCTAAGTGACACTCGAGTGTTTTTTTATCTGCGAGCACTCAATTGTTGCACGTGTTGAAAAAAAATGTTGCAACGCGTTGGAAAAAAATGTTACAAACGTTGAACAAAAATGTTGCAATAGGCTTCCAAATTTTAGATGTTGCAAGTGTTGAACAAAAATATTGCAAGAGACTTCCAAATTTTAGACGCGTTGCAACATTTTTTTCCTACGTATGTAACATTTTTTCTTACGTGTGTAACATTTTTTTTCAATGCGTGCAACATCCGAAAATTTAAGTGTTTTTAGCAAAAAAACACTCAAGTGCTCCTTAGACACCCCTTTTTTTTTTCTGCTATTACTGCTTTGCCGATGCAGAGGCTCCAAACTACTCGCTTGATCGTCACGAATTTCTTGCACAGCATACCACTTTCTAGCAGCCCAACACACGATGATACCCCTGCTCAGATGACTCACATGTCTTAACTTTTTTCTTGAGGTGATCTTATGCTGCACTTCTTCTGACAATAGTGCAAACAAGACGCGTGGCTGCTTGTTCTTAACTGAAAAATTGGTTATGCACACTGTTGAACTGGACTAAGCTGAAGACACTGCCAATCGAAGGAGGATGCTCTCGGCATGCTTCTGTTACGAGTGAGGGACGAATGTGCCAACATAACCGATGCCGATGATGAAGAAAACCATTGATTGGAGGAAGAGGTAAATGAAGTAATGGTTGTTACCAAATGCAGCGTCATAGCATCCACAGAAGAAGAGGAAAGCTCCGATGCCGAGCTCCAAAACATGTAACCTGGATTTTGTTCTTGAAGATTAGTTGCAAGGGTTGAGAAACGTACCAACCGAAAAGAAGTCAAAATTCCTATCATTTACCTCTCCCCCATCTTCATGCGCGCTTTCTTCACTGCTTTGCTAGCCACCTTCAGCTTCAGAGCGTCGCCGATGAATGTTGCCTTTGTTCTTTGCAGTGACATTTTTTTTTAGATAAAGGATTAAAATTCGGCCTCTGCAATTGCACATAGCCGAGTTCTTACAAATATCACATCCGCATAGCATTATTGAATAATAGAGACAAAGAGAGTGTAAAATTAAAAGCAAATTCTATAATTGTTTCTCCATCAATTCTTAGAAAAAATGTCCAACGCTATAACCTCCAATGCATTGGAAACCAGTCGAATGGTCTCCCTGTTGTTCTCAGACTGCAATAGAGTCCAAAACCGCATCCAGTATATTCCCCTGAACGTAGCCTTTATTACTACCAGCCTGGATCGCAGAGCACTCCCCTTTTTCATTGGATTGCTTAGCGATAACATCATCATGAACCTTATCCGCAGAAGCAGTCCGGAAG
Organism: Guadua angustifolia; assembly: GCA_036346375.1. Lineage (NCBI taxonomy): Eukaryota > Viridiplantae > Streptophyta > Magnoliopsida > Poales > Poaceae > Guadua > Guadua angustifolia. Next base: position 30,095,216 of record CM070503.1, read on the forward strand.
CCCCCAGGGTTTCCAACACTCTGGGCGCCACCAGCAAGAACACCGCGACTATTTGAATCAGTATGCCCCCAAAATCTTGAACGCGAGCACGGACTCCATACGAGTCCACGACCACGTCCTTGAAATTTTGGGGAACGAAGACCTCCACGAAAGCGGGATGAAGTTGACCACCATAGTTGCGACCATGAAATCGATCGCCACGGTGACCGCCGCAGCCCACCAAACCAACCGCCTAGCACCATTCAAATTTGAATGAATGACAAATGAACATTCCGGATCGACGAAACAACGAGAACCGAAAGCGAAGAACACGCTAACTTGATCTATCCATCAAACTTTGAATAGATTCTTAAAGCATCGTTGCCCAATATGCAAGACATCCGGTTGCACTTGCCGAGATTGGACTCGGGAACAAAGCGCAAGATTGCGCAAGAGGATCGAATTTGCCTCCAACAACAGGGCGAAAAATCTCAAAGCGAAAGCACGACCGCCATAGCGTCGCCTCATCATCCTTCTCTCTTCCCCCAATTGGAAGAAACTATCCGATTTTGCCCGATCCGCACGACCGCCCAACATGGAACCGGCCGCCGCCGGTAGCCTTTCTTTAGCGGTGGCCAGAACGAATACCGACAAACGCCGCGCCCTCACAGAGAGAGATAGATCCAGCCCGCCGCCAATCGGCAGATGCGATCGGCTGGCCAGATCCATGGGCGAGAAGATCATGCTTTGAGACTTCAAAGAGTTAGAGATAATACCTCGCATTCTTTGGCATTTTTTATCGTTACCCTCAGAGCCGAACCCCTCGTCCTTCGCGCCGCCGTTTCCCTCGGCGAGCTGCGCGAGGTTGCCCATACTGGCGCTCTTCCTGATGAGCTTGTCGCCGATGCGCATGCCGAAAAGCTTCACGGGGCGATGTGGCCGTTGTGCCCACACTGCGAGCACCGCCTCGGCCCCTGTTGCCGGACATGACGTTCTCGAAGAGGATCCAGAAGAGAGGCAAGTGAAGAGACCTGCATAAGGTGACACTTTGCGTTAATTTACTATGTAGCTTGATGTATCATCAACCAACCATCACTCATCAGGGAGTTCTTTTTTTTATATATATATCATAAGGAGTATCAGTTGATATTCATATTTCACGAGCATTGCAAAGTATCTGGATATATTTGCACCTCGGTGTTCCTACAGCATTCAGAAGGGTGATGATTGTGGGAATATACACACAGCCCCACTTTGGAATCTGGACCTCTGGGACCAAGACAGTTGCCGGGATGATCAGGCAGTAGAACACAAAGGTCACAATGTGCGTGACGACCTTGCGCAAAAAGAAGAAGTTGTAGATGACATGGATTTTCTTCCAAAGTGTCACTTTCTGCACCAAGATCAATAGCATGCAAGTAAGCATTAGCGACACTTGCAGTTTGCCTGAACTTCAGAAAATGACTGTCTGCTCTGTGTTTGCAGAGACCTTATTTCTCACGATCTCCAACAGCATTTTCCTGAACAGGTTCGCAGGGCCACACGACCATCTGTGTTGCTGATATCGGTAAGCTTTCAAAGTACTCGGTAGTTCATTTTTCACCTGAAAATTCACACGTCTTTGTTAGCCACAAGACATCATCTGCATATTCTTCTAGGGTGATACAGATGCAATACAAAATATATGCAACGCAGTTCATATATATGTACCTTAACGTCACCGAGGTAGACAAACTTCCATCCATTGAGGCTCGCCCGGACAGCCAAATCCATGTCTTCCACTGTGGTTCGGTCCTTCCAGCCTCCTGCCTCATTCAGAGCAGAAATGCGCCATACACCGGCAGTTCCTGGTTACAAAGGGAAATGCATGTTATGAATAAGATCTGAATGCCGAATGCCGGTGCTATACTAAAAATCTGAAACAAGAAAAACTCAGTAAAGAGCTTTATGTCACGTGAAAGAAAAGGGAGAGAGGAGCTGCGGTTGGAGCTCACCGTTAAAGCCGAAAAAGGCATAAGTGGAGGAGCCCACTTCTTGCTCCACTGTGAAGTGATAATCCAAAGATATCTCCTGCATTCTTGTCATCAAGCATTCATCTGCATTCACTGATTGCCAACAGCAATAACAAACACATCATCAATTCATCATACCAAGCATGATAGTAACTAGGAAAACAAGTGGCAACTAAAACAATCTATTACTATTGCAAAAAGTTCATGATGCATGGTCATCATCCGAAGAAACAAGAAAATAAAATCACATGTTAGGTTCTAAACTTCTAATTCAAGATATTCTATTAGTGTTACTAAAAATTCTTATATTGTCCAATTAATCAGACTAAGGCCTCGTTTGGAGTGCACGATTTCCATAGGAATTTCATAGATAATCACATACCCAACTAGAGTGGATGCTTTCTTTGGTACGAAATTTTCGAATTCCAAAACAAAAAACATGAAATATTTTTACTTGTACACCTGATCTACACTGTCGTAGAGTGAGTCTAAATGGTCCTCATCTGCATCTTTTGTTCTGTAACTTCTGTCGTAAGATATATAAGAGTAGCTTGGGCGGTGACCAGTTGGACCAAACAGTACTGTGGTCACACTAAGACTTGGAATTAACTCTTAAGTTTAAGAGAAGGCAGAAAGAGAAGGAATCATGTCATACGGAGGCACCGGTTCCGGATGCCAAATGCCAAGCGCAGAGCGAGGCAGTGTTGCATAGTTTGCACTGCATGCTAGTTTGGTCCCATCCCAGTTTTCCATCTCACTTCAGTACTTCACCTCTGCAAGATTGTCCAATGAGGAATGGAGTAAAACCGCTGTACTGAGATTGTGTAACCTGGCTAGTGAAGTAACACCTCTGTAATTAAGATTGTCCGATCTTGTTATACGAGAGGTTCATCCTGGTTTATTTTGCACTGGGGCAGTTCATGGTTTTAAAGCACGTCTTCCATCTGTGAGAAGCTATGGTCCATGTAAAAGCTCTTTATGCCTTATGCTTTAGGATCTTGTAAAACAAGACTATGGTAGCAGCCTAGCAGGGCCACACTTCATTGAGCTGATTGCGATGGACTAGCTTAGAAGGTTAACAAATGAGAATTTTTACTGTGCACTACCGTGGTAGTATATTGTGGTAGTAGAAAATAGATCAGACCCTTGATTTGTCAAGGGCATTATGGTCTTTTGGCTTTGAAAATATGAAAATTTGCAAGGAGTATAAACGGCTTTTCATCTACGAGATATAGGGTTGGGTGCCGGTTTAGAAAAAATTTTACCATTCTACCCCTCCACGGGTTATACTACCCATACTACACATAGTAGTATAATCACATATAAACTAATCTCAACCTTTGGATTTAAAGAAATGGACGGCCCATATTCATTCCAGTGTATTGTAAAAGAGCTCTAACAAATACTACTCTATTGGATTTGTCCTGTGGAGTCGGTGGGTTAGGCCTTTGCCATGTTACTTACATTAATCAGTTGTCTCTTAGAGCATGTACAATAACAAGACTCACCACTTACTCTATCTTTCATCCATGTCATCTAGAGTAAACATAAAACTAGTTTGTACAATAATCATCTCTGAAGATTGTCTCTAGAGAAACAATAAAGCATTTAATTTGGACATTTAAAACTAGAGAAATTTTACGGTGGATAACAGGCGTAGTAAACAGTGGTAGTAGGAATTAAATCTGACCGTCCGTTTATCGAGGGCATTATAGTCACTAGACAAAAGTATCTTTGCACTGTCAACCAATCTGTTCCGTTTGAGTTCTGTTCCTGAAATATTTGTGCTGTTCACCGTGTGTATGAAGAATCTCCATGGATGTCTGAAATGCCTTTCAACTGACGCATATGTAGATACTACTATTCGGTTGCTCTGCAGTTTGCACCATTAGAATTTTCTCATGCCATTTTGTAATCTCTAGCAGAAGTTTCATGGCAAGATTTGCATGTATAACAGATAAACAAAACTGTTCGGTGAACTTAATCGATCTAGTTGAAGAAACTTCCGACGCGAAATAGGCCGCGTGTAAGTGAAGAACTGTTGAAAACCTAGTGTGGTTTTTCGGTGTCTAAGAAAAACAGCGTTTGGAGAATACGACTCCACCGCGCTGCCGCCATGATCCATTTCTTCTGCTCATCGCTTCCTCGCTCCCGAACACATCGAAGGCCGGCGCGATCCTCACGCACCGGTGCAGCCATGCTCGAGTCCTAACCCTAATGCTTCCGTAATGGGCTGGGCCAGCGCTACCTCCTCACCCAACTCAAGTGCTTAGCTATTTAAATTACACTATTAACCCTTCTACCAATTCTACTACCAATACTACCATGGGTAGTATAAATGTATTCTAACTAATCTGATCCATTGGATCAAATTGAGTGGACGGCTAATATTCATTGTTGTCCACCGTAAAAGAGCTCTAAAACTAACTTCATCTTTATGGTTATTAACCAAACACTAACTTCAACACTAAGAGTTATTCGTGCTAGCTCCAACACTGGTTTTTAGTGGCGATAACACCTATATTAAGTATACTATGCTTGCCTAAATAAGAGCCGACTCTCTTCTCTCTCGTCTTTTCTCACTCTTCCACATAAAACAAAACTGATATGTACATGCCAAGAATAAGCTAAAGTGACTTTATTAGACATGTCCTTAAAAGCGTAAAATCAAATTCTTAAGTCTTAACGCCATGTCACAAACAAGTAAGACTGAGTGATTGATAGAAAGTCGAGGCAATGTTTATCAATCGAAAGAAACCCATCAATAACTAACTTCAGGGAGTGTTTGGATCACAGGATCGAATTTCTAGGAAACTGTTGGAACCGAAGGCAACTCTAGCACCAGAGAAAGATCGATCACAGCAAGCACAAAAAGTACATAAGAAACATGGGGAGGAATGAAGTAATGGCGCAGACACAAAATATAACTAGGTCTTAAGGCTTTGTTTAGAACACAGAAATTCCATATACAACCGTTCAATTCATGCAGGAATTTGCATAATTCCTTACGTAAAAAGGGCTAAATCATAATCAGCAGCATCTTGAATCATTGAGTAGTGCTACTACATATGACCCTTCCAATATAAAATTGTACAAATCTTGAAACAAATGAATAAGTAAGTAATCACTATCTATCATTTATTTATATTTTAATATTTGTCCAACTTTTAAATAGAAGTACCTCCCTCCATCGTCGGATCAACAGTGAACTACTACTAAGGCTCTGTTTGTCAGAGTTTCAGATCCCAACTTCACCTCAAATCTGGAATTTGTAGGCTAAAATAAAGTGAATTAAGTTATATTTTTAGTTTAAAATATAAACAAGATAATCTACTTAAACACTCTTAATGTATCCACAATTTTATAAATTTCTAGATCTAAGAATAACCAGTTTCATCAATTCTACGGATTTTGATGGAGTTAAGCCTGTGCCAAACACCCTAACTTGATCCACCTTGGCTACTGAAAACTAACGGAGATTCCATTCCACCAACGGATGTGTCTAAGGGCCTGTTTGTTTCAGCTAGGGATTATAGAAAGCAGATTTTAAAAGCTAGATTGTAAAAGTTGGATTGTTAAAAGCTGGATTGTTAAAAATTGATGATTGTTTGATAACTCAGATTATAGTGTATTTAGATTGTTGTTTCTGCGTGGCAAAAGTCTGTGGTACCCTCGGCCTGTTTTATTGCCTTATTTTGCTGGAAGGTGGAAGGGTATTATGGTCTTTTGTACAAAAAAAAAGCCGAGGAAAGCTCCTCCAAGGTGGATTGTGGGATTCTAACAATCTGGACTCCGGATTGTTACAATCCAAATTAAAAACTGTTAACCTTCCAGCTTTTAAAAACTGCTTTCTATAATCCCTAACTGAAACAAACAGGCTCTAAAAAGATGCAGGCATCATGCAGGTGCCTGCAGGCTACAACCAAACACCCCTAACCTGATCCAGCTACTGAAAACTAAGGGAGATTTCATTCCACCGACGGATGTGCTTAAAAGACGCAGGCATCGTGAAGATCTGTTGCGCACACGCAACTCCCACGAGCCGCAGCGCTGGCAGCGGCGCGCAGAGGCGCAAAAATATGTTGCCGTCAGATGCGCAGCATACTGCCACATGCACCGTCAGAACTCATTAGATCTCTTGGTCCCAGCCAAGGCACGCTGCAGGCACATGACTTTACCACATTCCCAAACCCAAGTTGGAGGCGCACAACGCTCCAATTCCCAGCTTTTGGTTTCAGGCAGACGTCACGCCTCCGAGCTAAACCTGAATCTAAGGGCCTGTTTTGGTAGATCTTCAGATTCCAATTTCATCTAAGATCTGAAACTTATAGGCTAAAATAAAGTGAATTAAGTTTCTCTATATTTTTAGTCTAAAATGTAAACAAGATGATCCATCTAAACACTTTTAATGTACTCACAGCTCCAACTTTATAAATCTGATGAAACTAAAATTTTCAGCTTCACCAGATTCTCAGAATCTGGAGAAACTGAATCCCTGCCAAACAGACCCTAAACTACATCCCCCACCCCCCAAACACAATGACGTGTTATTCAATTGTAATACGAGAAATGCAGACCATACGCACCGAACTTCCAGCGCGTATGAGGTCACTGCTCATGAGGTCATCCATAAAATCCATCGTAATAAAGAGAAGGGTTTTGTTCTTAAGCTAGATTATGAGAAAGCCTATGATATGGTTAATTGGAGCTTTTTGTTAGATATTTTGGATAGAAGGGGTTTTGGGGGCAAATGGAAGTCTTGGATCTATGCTATCTTGGAGAAGGGCTCTGTGGGTGTGAAAATTAACAACGTCGAGAGTAAGTTTTTCTCGACTGGTTAAGGTTTGCGGCAGGGTGATCCTCTTTCTCCAATTCTTTTCAATTTAGTTGCTGATGTTTTCGCGAGAATTTTATGTAAGGCTGCTAATAAGGGCTTAATTAAAGGTTTGTGTGATGATTTTTGCCCTGGAGGTATTCTTAGCTTACAATATGCGGATGATACTATTGTTTTCTTGCAAAATAATGATATGTTCGCATTACATCTTAAGTGGCTCCTTATCTGTTTTGAGCAGATGTCTGGCATGAGAAATAATTTTCACAAAAGTGAACTGATTTCTATTGGTTGTGATAATAGTGAGACTAATAGGTTTGCGGACTTACTGTGTTGTAAGATTGGTAACTTTCCCATTAAATATCTCGGTATCCCCCTTCATCATGACAGAATTAGGAGGGAAGATTTCCAACCTCTTATTGATAAAATCCTTAAAAGAATTGCTGGTTGGAGAGGGAAGTTGTTGTCTTATAGTGGGCGCCTCATTCTTATTAAATCTTGCTTAGCCAGCATTCCTCTTTATTTGCTATCGTTTTTCAAATTTCCTGATTGGGCGTTAAATCTTATAAATTCTCATATGGCTAAGTGTCTCTGGAATGACTTTGAAGGTCACAATAAATTGCATTTGGCCAACTGGCAGTTAGTTTGTATGGATAAGAAATTTGGTAGGCTCGAGGTGCCTAATATTCGTGATTTGAATTTGTGTCTCCTTGCTTCCTGGATTAAGAGGTTCTACTCAAATGACAACAAGTTGTGGAAGGACTTGATCAACTATAAATATAATGTGGAAAGCCCTAATATTTTTGCCTCGATAATGTTCATGCTTCTACTTTTTGGAAAGGTGTCATTTGGGCTATGCAAGCTACCAAATTCGGGTACAGATGGTATGTTGGGAATGGTTCTAAAATTAGGTTTTGGGAAGATATTTGGTTTGGTAACTCTTGTCTGGCTATTCAGTTTTGGGACCTTTATGTGTTAGTGAATGAGAAAGGCTGCACGATTGCTGAAATTTGGGATGGTTCTAATGTTAAATGTACGTTTAGGAGAGCGTTCTCTGATGACTTGATGATTAGATGGTTTGAATTAGTAGAAGTGGTTAACACTATAAGTCTTTCTGATTTTGACGACGCTTTAATTTGGCAGTATAATAGTAATGGTATCTATTCCGTCAAATCTCTTTATGTCATTATGAATTTTAGGGGGGTGTTACCGATTTATATCCCAGCTGTTTGGAGTTTGATTGTCCCACCTAGAATCCATTTCTTTCTCTGGCTTTTATCGCACAATAAGCTTATGACTAGAGATAACTTGTTAAAAAGGGGTATTGATAAAGGGATGAGGTGTTGTTGGTGTGAGGAGCCTGAAAATATTGTTCATATTTTTTTTGAGTGTATCGTTGCTAAAAATGTTTGGCTCCTGATTAGCGAGTTTTTTGTTTTGGACATTGGTTATAACTATGAATCTGTGGCGCGCTTTTGGCTCAGTAACAAGAAAAATGCGACGTTGAATACCATTTGTGCAGCTGCTCTTTGGTCTTTATGGAAAACTAGAAATGATATGCTTTTTCGTTTGCAGTGCTGGATAAGTGTAAAATCAATCTGGAGAAGAATGCTCATGTTCCTGAAAAACTGGCGGCCTTTGTTCAGAGAGGAAATGATGTACAGGATGGATCAGTTCTGCAGGAAGCTGGATCTCAATCTTCAGTCGCCTCTTCAACTGGATTGGACTTAAACTCTTCAGGCGGCTGGGTGATGATGGATGTTCATGATGTGATTAGTGTTCCGGCTTCAAAAGCTCGTTCCAGTTTCATTAACGGTCTGCTAGATGGCAAGTTTTGAATGTGGTGCTTGTGAGTTTTGCTTTGTGTGTGTTAAAGTCTGGTGTGCCGAGTCCTGTCATTTCGTGCGTCTCCTGATGCTGTGAAGATATGGAGGTCAAGTGCTGAGGTTAAAGTCTGGTTGTGGTGATGCTTTTTGGTTCTGGTAGTCTCCGGTTGTTCCTAGTTTTTGGTATCTGGGCTCCCAGTAAGTTGGATGGAGGCAGTTTTGTTTCAGTTTTCCTGAGTGGTTGTTGATGGATTGATGTGAACTTAACTGTTTCTTGGTTTCAGTAATGAAACTGGGGCATCTAGTTTAGATGTCCTATTGATCTAAAAACTTCCAGCGCGCCTGGACGAGCGCGATCTCCGCATTGTGGAGGAGGAAGGGGACGGTGCGACGGAGGAAGTCGGGCTCCGGCTGGAAGTCAGCGTCGAAGATGGCCACGAAGTCGCAGTCACGCACGTAGCCACGCTTCATGCCCTCCTTGAGCGCGCCGGCCTTGTACCCCTTGCGATTGTCCCGCACCTCGTACTCCATGTTCACACCCTTGCTCGCCCACTACTCGCACTCCAGTTGCACCAGGCCCTACACATGTTGTGCAAGTAACTACACAATTAGCTGCTGTCTTTTTGCAGCTCTGTACGTACTACAATTAGCCTAAACATTTGAGGGATTTGATAAACATCAACCGGATGTTTTTTGTTGAAATTACCCAAATCTAAAACCATTGGATCATTATTGAGATTCGGGAGTATCGATTACATCCGATCCTATGATTTGATCCAACGGCCCACATCCGATCCTATGATTTGATCTAACGGCCCGGTGAATTTGGATGTTAGATTCAACGGCCCGGTGAATTTGGATGTTAGTTAAGACAAAAACATCCGGATGATACCTATACACTCCCAACATTTGATACCCAAGCGATCGGTTCCAGCTGAATTCCTTAAGATCTTAAAATCAACATGAATTCCATATAGAAGCATTGTTAGGGTTTAGAGATGCAACAACGGGACAAAGATTTAATGTAGAGAATCTCTTGAAGGAAGAAAAAATTATAGAAGACAAATCCACTATCTTGTTCCCAATTTACATGTATATGGAGTGTTTTTATATAGTCAAATGAGTCCGAATCGTATAAGATTCACACTCTTATTTGGATATTTAGGGAATCTTTATCTCTAACAAACTATTTAGATGTTTGAGAAATTAATCCTCTCTAACAAGCATGGTAGTAGAACTGGTACAGTAGTAATACTCTCTCTCTCTCTAAACATAATCAGCGCAATATATACTAGAGGACGCGGATCCTCTGCAGTTAAATTTCTCTGCCGTTGGGTCATTGCAGGTGGGCCTTTTGCTGCGTGGGACCCACCTGTCAGTGACTAGCAGCAACTGCAGAGGATCCACGTCCTATACTAGAACTGTTGTACTCAAGAATAAACAGAGCTTATTACTGCTCAGCTTAGTACCTTGATGGCGGGGTCCGTGGAATCGTCCAGCACCTGCACCACGATGCGATCCGACGGCCACGACAGCCCGCACGCCGCTCTGATCGACAGCTGATACACCTACACGTATATACGTCGCACACAAAACCAGAAAACAAAATTAAAGTCCAAAGCCACTCGATCGAAACCCCTGCCAAGAACCAGCAAGAAAGCTTAAGCTTAACAATGGCGCGTATGTGCGACGACTAATTAACGCGCATGCGTATACCTCCCGCTCGTTGTACATTGGGATCTGCACGAGCACCATGGGGTAGGCGGCGTTGCCGAGCTCGGGGTCGTCGTCGCGCACGGGCTCCCACCGGTAACGCCGCTCCGGACGGCACCCGAGAAGCTTCACCGCCGCGATGACCACGGCCATGTACACCCTCTCCGCGAACAGCATGACGGACATTGCGAGGCACACGGCCACCGCCGCCCGCAGCAGCGGCACGACCACCGGCGCCTGCACCTGCTCCCACGCGTCGGGCAGCAGCACCGCCGCCATCTCGGAGTACGGCCGCGACGGTGGGGTTGGACACGTCGGAATTGGAACGGAGAGGAGAGTGGTGTGGGAGTGCGAGTGCGCGCGAGGGCTTATAAGGGCGACGGGTATTTGACCGGTAGGGGCGTGGCCCCATGTAACATCCAAAATTTATTTTTATAATTATTTGCTATTCATGTGTTTTGTGTTTTTTTTTTCTAGATTTATTGGATTTTTCTGGATTTTATTTGAATTTATTTTAAAATAAGTATATTGGTCTTTTGATGAAAACTAGATAAATATAGATAAAATTAATATAAAGTTTTGCTAAAAATATTTTATTTGGGTTCAAAATATCTCAAAGTATTTATAAGAATTTTCTTGCATTTTTATTGATATTTTTGCGTGAGCCCAAGCCGGATCTACCATTGCGCTGTCGTGGTCTTCTTCATCTCCGGTAAGCACCGCCGTGTTCACCACTTTTCCTCGACACTCGTATTGTCCGCCGTTCGATCTAGTGTAGACCGTCGGATGCAAGCCACATGTCAACATTTGAACCGCAGCATTGTCGAAGTTTAACCGTAGGATGGTGCGAATCTCGGCCATCTGATCCTAGCCAACGCCTAAGATTCAACCACGTGCACATGGTGTCACTTCGCCATGTGTCCTCGCCATTGTTGCCGCTTCGATGGATCTGAACTGTCCGATGTGGATCAGGCGGGCGAGATCGAGCCACGCATCGCCAATCAAGGCTTGAACCCACTTGTGTCAATGCTCACGTCATCGGATGATGTCAACGCCCACATCAGCATTTGCCACGTGTCAGCATGGTACTCGAAAGGTCATGAACCGAGTCCACGGTGGACCAGAGCCAAACCGTGGATTGGGTCCATAGACTGGGGTGACGTAGCTGCTCCTGATTGGTTCTGGTAGGGTTGCCGTCATGCTGACATCAGCGTGATGCATTAAATAGCCTTTTCAATAAAAAATAATTCGGTTATTATTTTTTTTAATTTTTAGATTTTTATGATTTTTGAATTTTTCGAGAGCCTGTTCTCTCTCATACGAGTTCGATTGAGGTGATTCAAATTTTTAAAAATTTATAAAATTGAGATCTATCTAATGGTGAATTTTATTTAATTTTTAGAGTTCATTTAGTCTCTATTTTGGTATTTACTTGGTTTTCTCTCTCGATTCGCGTAGACGTTGAATTGCGCGACGCATCCGAGGAAGATCCGTCAATTCAAGACCAAGGTCCAAAGCAAGAATAAGGGCTTTTCTAAGGTAAGTTATGCTTTGACCATGTTGAACCCATGTTTACAATATTGCTATATTGTTTTACTTATTGCATATTACTTCACATGTACAATTGTTTTCAATTAAATTAGGATTTAACTATTATACTAAATTGATCTATACCCTACCTTGTCATTTGTATACCACAATCTATTGTCATTCTAGATTGGTTCACTATAGTTGTTAATGCTAAAAATCAACATGGGACGGTTAGAACGAATTAGTGTGCTTAGCCATGCCACATCATCACATGTACTATAGTTCTCTCTCGATTCGCGTAGACGCTGAATTGCGCAACGCATCCGAGGAAGATCCGTCGATTCAAGACCAAGGTCCAAAGCAAGAATAAGGGCTTTTCTAAGGTAAGTTATGCTTTGACCATGTTGAACCCATGTTTACAATATTGCTATATTGTTTTACTTATTGCATATTACTTCACATGTACAATTGTTTTCAATTAAATTAGGATTTAACTATTATACTAAATTGATCTATACCCTACCTTGTCATTTGTATGCCACAATCTATTGTCATCCTAGATTGGTTCACTATAGTTGTTAATGCTAAAAATCAACATGGGACGGTTAGAACGAATTAGTGCGCTTAGACATGCCACATCATCACATGTACTTGAATCATTAATGTTTAATCTTGACTAATGGAATATGGAACAATGTTATGAACTTGTGTATTATATGTAGTCACACAATGAGATTGAGTTGCTGTGGCGATGGATGTCACGCAACAATATTGAATTGTTGATGGCATGTAGTGCTTGGTAATCAACTGAGGTGGTTTTGATTTTGATTAGAGCAAGTGGCAAGGGGCAGCATGCCAAGATGGGTTATATGGCAGAGGGTATGTGGAAGTCTTGCCTCGATTGTCCTAACGACTTAACCTTGCAAGTCTTTGACCTGAGTCAATTATATAACCACATGTCTGTTATGGGGCAGTCGAGCTGATTAATTTGCAATATTTACGCTTTAGTACTGCTTGTGGTGGTGTGGGTCCGAGTTTACGGATAAACTCACATGGCGCAAGAGGGGGGCCCTGTTGTAGTAGTTTATCCCTTCAGTGTTGAAAACTCAGTAGGTGGTACTGGGTTAAGGTAGAGCATTGTAAAAGCTTTGTCATATTTTCTCTGCCGCTACACCAAAGGAAATGTGTTAATAGCTTGACAATAAGAGATGATCATGTCGTGTGGGTAAAGTGCATAACCTCTTCAGAGTGTACAATCTATTCAAATAGCCGTGCTCGCGGTATTGAGCATAGATCGGGAATTACAGTCAAGAGTTAGACTTTTGCAAAATAAAACTTGGGTTGGATGGCAAGTTGCCATGGAAGACTTGAATTTGACTTAGGATGGGATATCTTTGTTCACTTGAGAAATGCTGAATCTACTTATTACTGTTATTTGTTTTACTGTCTTTTCAATCTATTTATTGTACGTGTTCATAAATGCTGCTTTATTGCAAAATAGCCACAATAACTATTCTTTTGGAATAAGCCATGCATATAGGCAAAATCTAGGCGACAGGCATGAATTCAAGATTTGATCTTATGTATATTTATACCACTTTACCCATAGTGATCCCACCTTGTGGGACCCTATAATGTTTATCACTAATCTAGTATTAGATTTCCAACCCTGACATGTCAACGAGCCATGGTGTTCTCCACCAAATGTTTCCTACCCACTCACAGCATACCCAGTTGTACTCTGCCTAACAACGAAGATACCCATCTCATGGCGTTTAAATATAGTTCTATGGAATCTTCAACCGCAGTTGAAGTTCATGTCCCTTACTAGGCCTTCCGGCATACCCAGCTTCACACTCTTACTTACTTACTCATACCCAATGTGGAGATCATAACATTTTCATATGACAATATTTTTTGACCAATTTCGTACACTATGGTTGATACTGTATATACAGCCCATTGTCCGAGTGTAGTTATTCATCCTTATATTTTAGCCTATATAGAGGGCCCACCAGCATACCACCTTCTCATCGGTGCCCTCTACCCACCATACATATATATACGTCACTAACTCCATTCGTTGGACTAGCCAGTTCAACATATCATTAATTTAATTACTACCTCAGCAGTTCATCATTAGTTCATTATATCAATACTAATTCCTATCACAACAGTTCACAAAATACCCATCTTTACAACCATGTACGATTTAGGGTTTTTCTTAAAAGATATTTTTCCAAGCATTGAAGATATCACATATATCTAAAAATATTTTAAAATTACTCAAGTATGATCAAGAGCTGGATTTTGGTAAAAATAGTCATCCTCACACGGTTGCTACTGAAGATCAACTGTTGGATTTGATTTAATTCCTAAAATTACAAAAATACCATATCTTAGGTAGCTAGTATATTTTTGTATGTTTTACAGCATCCAACCTTTTTCTTAAAATTTTATTATTCAATATATGTATGTTGCCTTTTAAAAAAATTGGATATTCTTAATTTAATGCCTTTTATTTAAAAGTTTGTTAGCTTTGATTGTTTAATTTATTGGATTTTAATTAGATATGATTAATTTGGATGATACATTGATGTAGATATTTTTTCTCTCCTTTTTAATTTTTTTTATATTTTTCTGTTCTTTTCCTTTCCTTTTTCTTTCTTTTCTTTTCCTTTCTTTCCCCCACCAGCCTTATTCTCTCATTTCCTCTTCTCTACTTCTCCCTCTTCCCCACCCAATCTACTCTTTCCCTTTTCTATACCTCCGCTGTCGGCCTCCTGGGTCCCCGCTGGCGCTACCTCGCCTCCCGGGTCGTCTCCACCGCCCCGTGCGCTGGGCAGCCTCCTCTTCCTCTGGCCGCCTCCACTCGGCTTGCTTTGGAGCTTCACTGTGTCGGCCTCCTTTGTCGTGGCCCTTGTTGCCTTCCTGCCTGAGTGCCTTTCCCCGAGGGCCTACACCCTTGGGCCTCTGCGCCTGCGTCTGGGCTGGCTCTTCCTCTAGCCATCGCCGTCCCTCCCTCTACCAGGCTACCTCGGTTCCCCTATGGCGCTGCCGACCTCCTGGGCACCCTCTGCTCCATGTCTCATAGCTGCCCGTTGGCCTAGCACCGCACCAACCACCCCTCTACTCGAACCCCATGCTGGTCGTCTCCATTGACTCATCCCTATGATAGTTTACTGCTTTGTATTTTCTTTTACATCAGTATTTTCATGGATTAGCATTTCTAATGGTTAATGATGACAACAGTCCGTTGCTATGGAACAGCGGTGTCATGACTACACACTCGAGGGTTCCCTAGATGCCAGGGAGTGTGCGGAAATTGTTAGAATAATTGGGCTAGGGTCCATTTATAATTAAAATCAATAAATCCCAAGGCCCATGTGCAATACTAGGAGTTACGAGGACTTTAATCCCACATGGGTAATTGAGAGGTGGTTGACCAAACTTAAATAGACAGGTCATGTGTCCATATGTTGTGAGGTTGGAAAAGGGTTTGATGTGCCACATGAGCCTTGCCGAGCCGCGTCGTCTTGGTGTCGTCTTGCATCGCGGCAAGACAGTCAGGTCGCATCAGTATGACGTGATGTGTTGGGCAAGTTTTTTTGTTAAAGAGTAATTAAATCAGGCGTTTATGACCAATAACTCTCGACCGCTACTAGTATGTAACGTGGTTGATGGTCGGCTCAGAATCGACGCCGCCATTTGTAATCGATGTGGTTAATGGCCCTTTGATGGCAAGTAATCGACTTGGTTAATGGTCTCTTGATGGCACCCATTACACCACCAAACATCCAGTGCATCCTCCCCGGCGCCTATATAAGGAGGCGCCCACCTTGTGTCATCACACCACCACGATACATTTCATCTCCTCATAGCTCTCATCTTGTTGCTTCCGGTGTTCCGTCTCTATTCACTACGCAAGCGCAAAGCGTGAGAGAGAGCGAGCCTCCAAACCTTGCCCGCCGCGAGTTCCCCGCCGAAATAGCCGCAATCGTTTTGGGGAGCGACCGCACGATCGCTCCGATTCGATCGACTACATCTTCTACTTCCGAAGTCCGTTCGGGAACCTGCTGCGAACCTCTGTTGCAGATCAACTAAGATCGACTACATCGATTAGCTGCGATCGAATGTCGATCGGTCATGAGAGCAGCGCCACCATTGCCTCCATTAATGGTCCCGCCATCGGGTACTTTCTTAAACTCTTCTTTTGTATGTTCTATTTTCTACAAATCATGAGCTAGGCATGATAGTCTGCTCAAACTTTGATATGTCTAGCAAAACAATTAACACTATATTATTGTTCATCTTGATCACATATGTCATGGTTTATTATACAACTTTATGGATTAAAAAATGCGGAAAAACCTACTAATTCCAACAATCCAAAAACCTGAACGTAGGTCTTTTTCGGCTACTGGCTTTGCTTGCGCTAAAACCCAATGTGTTTGAGGGCACAAATTATAAAAGATGGTGTGCAAAAATGATCCTGTGGTTGACAGCCATGAACGTGTATCATGTTGCAAGCGGAAAGCCTAAGCCTGGAGAAACGCAACTCACTCCCGAAAAGGAGCAAGCGTTTGAGGCTGCGGATAACTTGTTTCATGGTGCAATCATTAGCGTTTTGGTGAGAATATTGTGGATGCATATATGCACTTATCCACCGCAAGGAAATGTGGGATGCGCTTGAGGCCAAGTTTGGGGTCTCGATGCAGCGATGAACTATACGTCATGGAGCGTTTCATGACTACGTAATGATTGATAACCGCATCTTTGTAGTAGAACAGGCTCATGAGATTCAGTCGCTTGCAAAAGAACTCGAAAACTTCCCATGTGTGTTACCTGACAAGTTTGTGGCAGGTTGCATAATTGCTAAGCTGCCGCATTCTTGGAAGGATTTTGCTACTTCTCTAAAGCACAAGAGACAAGAATTCAGCGTTGCTGATCTGATTGGTTCTCTTGATGTTGAGGAGAAGGCGAGAGCAAAAGACACGCGTGTGAAGGGACATGAGGGAAATTCTAGTGCCAATGTGGTGCAGAGAAAGAATTTCCAATCCCAAAAGAAAGGCAAAAACAAGCCTGAGAACAAAAACAATGCCATTCAGACTACCAGTTTTAAGAAGAAGAAGAACAACAAGAAAGGAGGCTGCTTTGTGTGCGGAAGTTCTGACCATTGGGCCAAGGACTGTCCAGAACGCAAGGATAAGCAGAAAAAATCAGCAAATGTTGTTGTTGCCAATACTGATGTTGGAACGTCCGGGTATGGTAATTTACCCTTAGTTCTTTCAGTATGTCATTTACCTGATTGGTGGATTGACACCGGGGCAAATATTAATGTGTGTGCTGATATTTCCTTGTTTTCTTCTTATCAGGTCGCAAGGACTTCCTCCATCGTGATGGGGAACGGATCACATGCTTATGTTCGTGGTGTTGGCACGGTCGATCTGAAGTTTACTTGGAAAGATCGTCGGTACCGAGGAACGTGCAAAGATGTCCCATCTATCAAGAAGAACTTGGTCACGACTCTCTCCGTGTAAAGAGGGCTATAAGCGGTGTTTGAATCCAATAAATGTGTTGTCTCTAAGTTTGGAACATTTGTTGGAAAAGGCTATGAGAGCGGAGGCTTGTTCCGCTTATCTTTGTCGAATTTGTGTAATAACGTTGTTAACCATGTGTGTGATGATGAGGCCAATGTTTGGCATTCCCGCTTTGTCATATTAATCTTGGTTGCGTGAAGCGCTTAGCCAAGATGAGTTTAATTCCAAAGTTAACGTTTGTCAAAAGTTCTAAGTGCCAAACGTGTGTGCAATCTAAGCAAACTCGCAAGCCTCACAAGGCAAACAGAGGCGAGAAGCTTGGCATCAGTTAGAACTAATTCACTCGGATTTGTGCGAAATGAATGGTGTGTTGACCAAATGCGAAAGAAATATTTCATAACGTTGATAGATGATTCTACTAGATTTTGCTACGTGTATTTATTGAAGTCAAAAGATGAGGCGTTTCACTATTTTAAAATCTATAAAGTCAAGCGTAAAATCAACTTGAGAGAAAGATTAAGCGGGTTAGGTCTGATCGTGGTGGAGAATATTTTTCAAATGAGTTCAATTTATTCTGCGAGGAACATGGCATAATCCATGAGAGGACGCCCCTATTCACCGCAATCAAACGGGGTTATGGAGAGGAAGAACCGCACTCTAACTCGAGATGGTTAACGCCATGTTAGATACATCGGGACTTTCTAAGGAATGGTGGGGTGAGGCTATATTGACGGCATGTCACGTCCTAAACAGAGTTCCTACAAAGAATAAAGAGATAACCCGCTTGAGGAATGGGAAAAGAAAAGATTGAATCTCTCCTACTTACTTAACTTGGGGTTGTCTGCTAAGGTCAATGTGCCAATCTCAAAGAAGCGTAAGCTTGGACCACAAACCGTGGATTGTGTTTTTCTTGGTTATGCTTTTCACGGTGTTGGGTATAGATTTTAATAGTAAAATCTGGTATTCATGATATGCATGAAGGCACCATAATGGAATCCAGAGACGCCACATTTTTGAGAATGTATTTCCAATGAAAAAACACCTAGCATTTCAAGCGAAGAACCTATCATTTCTCCCGAGCCTACTATTCTGTAATGCACAATGAACCCTCACTTGTGGAAAATCCTATAGATGAAGGCAATGAAGTAACTCGCAAGAGTAAAAGACAAAGGACCGCAAAGTCTTTTGGTGATGACTTTATTGTATATCTAGTGGATGACACTCCAAAAACCATTCCGAGGCTTATTCATCTCGGGATGCCGACTATTGGAAGGAAGCGGTTGGAGTGAGATGGATTCTATCATGACTAATGGAACTTGGGAGATCGTGGATCGTCCTTACGGGTGTATACCTGTAGGATGTAAGTGGGTATTTAAAAAGAAGCTTAAGCCTGATGGTACGATTGATAAGTACAAAGCGAGGCTTGTTGCAAAGGGTTATACCCAGAAAGAAGGCGAAGACTTCTTCGATACTTATTCACCAGTTGCCAGACTGACTACTATTCGAGTACTACTATCACTGGCTGCCTCTCACGGTCTGATTGTCCATCAAATGGACGTTAAGACGGCTTTCCTTAATGGAGAGTTGGAGGAGGAAATTTACATGGAACAGCCAGATGGATTTGTAGTAAAGGGTCATGAAGGGAAGGTGTGTAAATTGTTGAAGTCCTTATACGGCCTTAAGCAGGCACCTAAACAGTGGCATGAGAAGTTCGACAGAACTTTGACATCTGCACGCTTTATTGTGAATGAAGCTGATGATGCGTGTATTACCGCTATGGTGGGGGAGAGGGAGTGATCTTGTGTTTGTATGTCAATGACATCTCGATATTTGGGACGAACCTTAATTTAATTAAGGAGGTCAAGGACTTTTGTCCAAAGCTTTGAAATGAAGGATTTGGGAGAAGCGGACGCCATCTTAAACATTAAGTTGTTAAGAGAAGATGATGGTGGGGTCACACTTGTGCAATCTCATTATGTAGAAAAGGTCTTGAGTCGCTTTGGTTTTAGTGACTGCAAGCCTGCTCCAACGCCGTATGATCCTAGTGTGCTATTATGGAAAAATCAGAGTATAGCAATGGATCAATTGAGATATTCCTGATCATTGGCTCACCGATGTATCTAGCTAGTGCTACGAGGCAGATATCTCGCTTGTCGTGAGCAAACTCACGGTTTGTTTCAAACCGGAGGTGATCACCGGGCGTGTTTCTAGAAAGAGTATTGCGCTACCTAAAAGGGACAACAAGCTATGGAATTCACTACACGGGTATCCAAGGGTACCGGAGGGTTACTGATGATTCTAACCGGATATCGATGTCGATGAGATAAAAGCCACAAGTGGATATGTGTTCACTTTGGGAGGTGGCGCTGCTTCATGGAAGTCTTGCAAGCGCACCATCTTAACGAGGTCAACAATGGAAGCAGAACTCACAAAGATTAGACACCGCCATCGTTGAAGCCGATCGCTGCGTGAGCTTGTGATGGACTTGCCGTGGTTGAAAAACCAGTACTGCTATTCTTTTGAACTGTGACAATCGACCGTGATTGTCAAGGTCAACAGATTCTAAGGATAACATGAAGTCATCAAGACACGCCAAGAGGCGTTGAAGTCTGTCAGAAAATGAAAAACTCCGAGTGATAGCATTGGACTATGTCCGACGGCTAAAAACTCGCAGATCCTTTACTAAGGACTATCACTAATGTGATAGATGAAGCATCGAGGGAGATGGGCTTGAGACCCACATGAGTCACGCCTTAGTAGTAACTCATCCTATGTGATCGGAGATCCCGTGAAGTAGGGTGATGAAACAAGCTATTGGCTGGCTGGGAGGAGAGTATTCTTGTACATATCCCACTCCGTTGGAGATGCATTACTCTCCTATTCTGTATGGCAGGTTGGTTATACCTTAATGTGTTCCGAGTGGCTTACAAAGCAGAGATGTTGTCCTATAGAACATCTTACAAGGAATACACCTATATGAGCCCGACTGCTAGTCACAGTCTATGAGACTGGGTGATCTCTAGAAGCTCATGAAAGGCCAAGGAGTATGACTTATACGCTCCAAACCGAGGGGATGCTTATGGTAGCCTAGTACCAGTAAAGGACTTTGGTGAAACTTATTCGCACAAAACTGTCAATTCAAGGCATAGTCCATTGTTCAGTTGTGGATGAGTGTAGCCTTTGTCCTAGGTGGATGTTCAACTTAACAGTCTCCATCAAACACCGGTATATCAAACAACAATTGGAACTAAGAATATTTCACATATGCCTTGGAATTTGGTGGGGATTGTTAGAATAATTGGGCTAGGGTCCATTTATAATTAAAATCAATAAATCCCAAGGCCCATGTGCAATACTAGGAGTTACGAGGACTTTAATCCCACATGGGTAATTGAGAGGTGGTTGACCAAACTTAAATAGACAGTCATGTGTCCATATGTTGTGAGGTTGGAAAAGGGTTTGATGTGCCACATGAGCGCGCCGAGTCATGCTGTTGTGCCGTCTTGCGCAATCGGTGCACAAAGTCTGCAGTCGCACAGTATGACGTGATGTGTTGGGCAAGTTTTTGCTTTGTTAAAGAGTAATTAAATCGGCGTTTTATGACCAATAACTCATCGACCGCTACTAGTAACGGACGTGGTTGATGGTCGCTCAGAATCGACGCCGCCATTTGTAATCGATGTGGTTAATGGCCCTTTGATGGCAAGTAATCGACTTGGTTAATGGTCTCTTGATGGCACCCATTACACCACCAAACATCCAGTGCATCCTCCCGGCGCCTATATAAGGAGGCGCCCACCTTGTGTCATCACACCACCACGATACATTTCATCTCCTCATAGCTCTCATTCTGTCTTTGCTTCCGGTGTTCCCGCCTCTATTCACTACGCGCCAAGACAAGCGAAAGCAGAGAGAGCCTCCAAACCTTGCCCGCCGCGAGTTCTCGCCGGAAATAGCCTTAATCGTGTTTTTGGGGAGCGCCCGCACGATCGCTCCGATTCGATCGACTACATCTTCTACTTCGAAGTCCGTTCGGGGACGCAGACCGCGAACCTCTACGCCAGATCAACTAAGATCGACTACATCGATTAGTCATGATCGAATGTCGACCGTTCATAGATCAGCGCCACCATTGCCTCCGTAATGGTCCCGCCATCGGGTACTTTCTTAAACTCTTCTTTTGTATGTTCTATTTTCTACAAATCATGAGCTAGGCATGATAGTCTGCTCAAACTTTGATATGTCTAGCAAAACAATTAACACTATATTATTGTTCATCTTGATCACATATGTCATGGTTTATTATACAACTTTATGGATTAAAAAATGCCGGAAAAACCTACTAATTCCAACAGAAATCATCAAACATGTGTGATGCTGCCTCTAGGGTGATCCCCACTGCGACCACTAACATGTCTACCCATCTATATATTGCTTAGTCGCTCTGCTGCATTACAGCTCTTGGTCTCTAAGGTTAGCAAAAGAATTGATCTATACTTGTATACCTGGTGGTGTTGAGGGGTTTGGGATGGAGATGGCTGGTGGTGTGATGTTAGGGATGTGCTGGCTGCTTGAGGTTGAGGTTTAGGTGGCCGGTTTCTTGCCCTTCTTCCCCTGGTCGGTTCCCTCCTCCTGGTCTCTTTCTTCTGGTGGCCTTCGGCTTGGGATGGCTTTGGGTGGTTCTGGCCTTGGTGCTTGGCTTGTTCCTTTGCCCTTAGCTTCCTAGCCATGCTTGCTTGGTGTGGTGTGTGTGTGGTGTTGGAGTGAGGATAGCTTCCTGGCTATGCTTGCTTGGTGTGGTGTGTGTGTGGTGTTGGAACGAGGACATGTGTTCTATGGTTGCCTTGGTTGCTCCGAGGTTATACAGCTTGGGAGGCTTGGCTTTGGGGAGAGGATGCCTTGGGAGAGGCTTTACCTTCCCCACTTAACTATTGGTGTCCTACCCTTTTTACCATACGAGATTCACTTTTTATTGTGTGATGTTTTTTTTATCACATTTTGGGCATGGCTATGGTCATATGGTAAATACATGTTTGTTTTATGCCGAATGATGATACTCTACATTAGCGAGAGGTGCTGATTGCCTCTGGACGATCTGGTAACTCGATGAGCAATACGATCACATGACGCGGGTCTGACGACACACCTAAACTGTTTAATTTTTGACTTATTTGCCTTTTTGTTACATATGTGAATAACTAACCATTTTCAGGGATGTGAAGCTTATGGTCATTGGAAGCTTATATTGTTAGGGCCTTCAGACATAATTGTAATGCTTCCTTTTTGATGTAATTTAATAGACATGCACATTGTAATTGATTCCTTTGTATGACATTTAGTTAATAAATAAAGTCGATGATCAGTCTTTATTATTAATTTAATTATGCGCGTTATTAATTTGTATTGATGATCTGCTTTGTATGGATAATAATCTATGTTGTTTCACTGAAGAACCAAATCCAGGCCGCCCATGAACACCAAATGAAAAAGTGTCCATGCAAGCGTCTGGCGTATTCTTCAGTCTTTAGAGCAAAATGGTAGACTGGTGATAGTTTACTAGGATTACCAGTACCATTTCTGCTGGTCAGGCTCGGTACTCATACTAATCTTCCATTGTTGACCTCCACGTCGAACAGACAGAACGAATAAGATGAAAAAAAAAGAATAAAAGAAATGGGAAGTTGGACATCTACGACGGTGTGTCAACTGTTAAACGTCGGTGATAAAAGAGTAGAATCGCCTGTCAAGACTCAAGAGCATGATTCGTAACAACGTCGCAAGTCGTTAAACTCCACTAACTAATGGGCCGTAGTTGAGTATTTGGGCCTCGATTCCTAACGAGTAACAGTAAGCCTTACCGACACGGCCCACAGTATGTTGGGGCAATTTGGCATCTACATGTTGCGACTTGCGACATTGATACATCAAAGATTTTTTCTTCTTGAATAGAATTCTTCGACAAACGATTCTTGAAAAGAAATTCGATACATCATTCATCCGTGCTGACCAGGCAGCCTACAATCACAATGCGATGCGGTTTTGTATATAAGGCCTGGCAAAATATTCAGCAAATCTTCCGGCCTTTGCAATGTCGTATATGCAATTCGTATTTTTAACAAAAAAAATGGAAATGCCATGAAAATCTCAAGTCATTTCATCGAACAGGCATGCAAATTTTCAGCAAGAATTCTTCTCCGCAATGACGACAATACACTCGCATCGAAATCGAAGGAGGCGCACGAGCTAAACCCGTTCCTGCGATTATTATTTACTACTAGGCAAACACTTAGGAGCAGCAGGAACGATGGGAAGAAGAGCTGAAGCAAGAAGAGCAGCCTCGCAGGTTTACAGCGCCTTGAGCATCTCCTCGGCGCTGCTGGTGGTGAAGGCGCCGCCGTCCTCGAGGTTGAGCACCTTGACGACGCCGTCCTCGGCCAGCAGCGCGTACCGGCGTGACCGCACGCCGAGCCCTATGGGCTTGTCGGAGAGGTCCATCTCCACGCCGAGCGCGCGGGTGAGCTCCAGGTTGCCGTCCGACAGCAGCAGCACGTCGTCGCCGAGGCCCAGGCTCTCCTTCCACGCGCGCATCACGAATGCGTCGTTCACCGACACGCACGCGATGGTGTCCACCCCCTTGGCGCGGAGCTCGCCCGCGTTGGCGACGAACCCCGGCAGGTGCTTCTGCGAGCACGTAGGCGTGAAGGCGCCCGGGACCGCGAAGAGGACGGCTTTCTTGCCCGCCGTGAGCTCCGCGACGGTCACCGTATTCAGCTCCCCGTCGGTCGGGTCGAGGTAGGAGAGCGTGGCGTCCGGGAGCTTGTCCCCGACCGCGACGGCGGCCACGATTGGCGACGCGGACGCGGCTCTTCTTGTTCTTGAGGCGGAGAAGAGAAGGCGGGCGGGGGTGGCGAGGCGGCGGGAGGAGAAGGATAGGGAGGAGGAAGAGAATACGAAGCGTCTGCCGGTGTCGGCGGCAGCGGAGGAGGAGAGGGTGGAGAGAGCTGCGGTGGCCATGGAGACGAGACGTTCGAGGAAATGCTATCTGTTGCTGGATTTGAGAAGTGGATTTGAGGGCGGGCTGCGTGGGACGCGATAGGAAGCGGTGGGATTTGGTTGGTTGGTTGGGTTCGGTTCGGTTCGTTCGATGCGGAAGCGGAACGAGTGGACACCGTGTTGCTGCGCTGGATTTCGCAAGCAGCCCAACAGTGGGGGAGGTTGGGCCATTTGGGCCTCGCCTAGTTTTGGTTTTCTTCTAATTTCTGTTCCTTCCAGTCCAGGTTTACGTCACCGTGCCCACCCAGACTCCCAGACGCGAGCTTCGTAGTTTGTAGAACAACAATTTTTTTTAATTTAATATTTGTTTTATTTTTTTTCAAAAATAATCGACAGAAAAAATAAAAAATGGCCTCCCGTCGCCTCAGTATGGGGCAATCGCCCCATATTAGAGCGATAGGAGGCTAGCCCGACGGCGTGTAACGATAAAATTTGAAAAATTGACAGCAACATTTGAAAATTTTAAAATGGGTCACTGGTTGCGCGATCGTCCTTTACTGGGGCGATAGGAGGGCCCAATATTTTTTTATTTAATATTTGTTTTAAATCTTATTTTGATATAATCAACGGAAAAAATAACTTGCTATAAAACTGTCAGGAGACACACTGCCCGAGGTAAATATCGCCCTAATATGGGGCGATAGCCCTAGCCCCATATCCAGGCGATGTCTACCCTTTATAAATTTCGTTCTCGCTCGCGGTCTCGCAAAGCCAACAGTGAAAAAGGAAGAAAGAAAAGAAGAGAGAAGGGAAGGAGAAGGAGAAAAAAAATAAGAAAGAGTAGAGGATCAATCCAAAATACCGAGACGTGCAAGTGGAAAGGGAAAGAGGAAAGCAAAGGAAGAGGGAGGCGCTCGGACTGGCCGCGCAACATCGCGTACCAGGACTTCTTCCTACCTTGCGGGGTTGTCCCACCGATGTGCCTATACGGAGATCCTTGCAGGCTTGTCCACTCTTGGGAAATTCCAACTTGAAAGAGGAGGTATTGAAAGTGTCGCAACTACGCCTTCGACCCACCGGAGAAGAGTCTAAGAATCACCAGATGGTAACAATCATACGTGTTTCGTAATATTTCTATATGAAACTTTGCTAATTTATGTTTCATGCAGTCGCCTCCGCCACTGTGTGAATTTGAGTAGTGGTTTGATATGGAGATCAACCCCAAAGACCAAAAATTCCTTGATCAAGCCAACCGGGATGAGGAGTTCAGACGGCAGCTTCAAGAGCAGCGTGACGCCGCACGCGAGGAGGCACGTCAAAAGGAAACGAAGGAGGAGACCGAGAGAGAGAGAGGAAATGAGAAAGGGCACGTCGAAAGCCCCACCGGAGGCATGAGCAAAAGGGAAGTGGCATCGATCCACTCAGTAGACGTGAAGTTGTAGCCATTATTTTCCTTGTTCGTGATGCGCATTCCAGTTTTATGTCGTAATAAAGAGTGTAGCCTACTTTATTTTCCGCAGTAACTTCTGATTTGAGAAATCGTAGCCACTTAGGGGTTTTTGTAGCCTCACGGGGCCCACCGGGTACGGCCTAGAAAATACAGGAAAAATCACGAGCGACCTACGCAACACGGGCTACCACTTATCTATGGGTAAGCTGGCTGGGCGTTACCCCAGTACGAAGTTGTGAAAATTGAAAAAGGCACACGTGGCCATGAAACCCCGAAAATCGTGGTCACTTAGGGGTTTTCGTAGCCTCGAGGAGCCCACCGGATACGGCCCAGAAAATACGGGAAAAATCACGAGCGACCTATACAACACGGGCCACTCATCTATGGGCGAGTTGGCCGGGTGTTGCCCCGGCACGAAGTTGCGAAAATAGAAAAAGGCACACGCGGCCACGAAACCCCAAAAATCGTGTTCACTTAGGGGTTTTCGTAGCCTCGTGGGGCCCACCGGATACTGCCCAGAAAATACGGGAAAAATCACGAGCGACCTACGCAACGCGAGCTACCACTTATCTATATGCGAGTTGGCCGGGTGTTGCCCGGTACGAAGTTGCGACAATTGAAAAAGGCACACGCGGCCATGAAACCCCGAAAATCGTGGCCACTTAGGGGTTTTCGTAGCCTCGCGGAGCCCACCGGATACCGGGGTGCGGTGAGTACTTCTCCACGCATAGGTCAAAGATGAGGACCTTACGGGTGAGCCAGAACTGCTCGTCCCGCTAGCAAAGTTCGGAGAGCCCGTAAGGTGCTTTGACCGACGTCAGTCGCGCAGTGCGGCATCCACCGTGACGCCCTCGCCCCGAGCTTGTCGAACTCCCGAACAAACTCGGGGTAGGACCTCCTGACCTGTCGGTTGGCGTACAACCGCTGCGTGGACATAAAAAGTAGTACATGTTACGAAAGTGTGAATGTAGGGAATAAGATACAAGGGGGCATACCTGTCGCCGAACCCAGTAGAGGCCCATGGTGGGCCAGTCCGTCGGGTCCTAGTCTTATAGGCCCTGTGAGTACGGCGCGGCGTTAACCAGAGGCCTACCGACGAAGAAGCGCTTCCAGGACCACAGCTACAGCAGTAGGATGCAACCCGTTATCGTCGCGCTTTGCTCTGCCCGAGAGACAGCGTCGCACAGACCTCTGTACGTCGCCGTGAGCACGGCAGAGCCCCACGACCATGGTGCATATGTTTACAACGAGAAAGTTAGACATGTCCTGTTATAAGAGATTTTAACGGAATGTATTACCTGATCCGCCAGGGTTCAGCGATCGACTGGGCGTACTTGATCAAGTGCCGGTCCACCATGTTCCCGTGTGAGGATGGGAACATCACCCAACTGAACGACAACAGCAGGTACGCCTCCAGGTGGCGTGCCACATCCTCCTCCTCGGCGTGCGGGTGGATAGGCTCAGCCTGTAGCATTTGGTACAATATTCTCAGTAGCTTAGCACATCTCTGTTAAATTGCAATGAAAGAGGCACTAACCGTGAACTGAAGCAGCCACGCCTTCAACGGTCCGTGCCGCTCACCCAGCCTAAGGGGCACGTACGGGGCAGCCTGGGGGTGTCGCTGCACCTCAGCGAACCGCGTCTGAAACTCCGCATGTCACGTGACAAAGACGTCGTGCGGCACAACTGCAGACCCGCACAGGGGAGTCCTAGAAGGTAAGACACGTCCTGCAGCGTCAGAGCCATCTCTCCACAGGGCAAGTGGAACGTGTGCGTCTCCGGTCTCCACCGGTTGACGAGTGCGGTCAGCAGGGACCGGTTGTACCTGAACAGTGGGACATGCGTGCCCTCCACCGGGGCAGTGGTCTGCTCCACCATCCTACAGAGCGGAAGTAAGCCAGCCGCTCGTAACCTATACGTAGTGTGTAGCGTCGTTAAAATTCCATTCACAGGTAAGTATATGTACATAAAAGAATAGAAAAAGTTGGCATCTTACTGTGTAACCCAGCGTGGGTCAATGTGAAGCAACTCGTTCAGCACCCGAGGCCGCAGTGTCCCCAACTCTTGGCCCTGAACTGCGGACAACCTAGACTGGTGGGTCGAATCCATAGTCTGGTCTAGCAGCTCAGGGCAAGCGTCAGCAGCACGCCCAACTCCCGCCATCGGCACCTGTGCATGCGTGGTTACAAAGCAAATACATGGTTAGAAAGCAAATAAAACAAACTGGACATTAAGTAAATGTAGAAAGGAAATGAAACAAACTAGACAATAAGTAAATGTAGAAGGCAAATAAAACAAACTGGATAATAAGTAAATGTTACACATTACAACTACCAAAAATTAAATGAAAAGTAATGAAATGTTACATATTTAAATATATGTTCGATCGCGCACATAGAATCAAAAATTACATGACGGGAACAACAAATAACTGATACATATTGAAGTACGCGAAGTAAAGAAATACATTTACAAATACACAAAATAAAATTATATTATCCACAATTACGATGCGCTTCGGACTCATCCATATCATTCCTAATACGCCGTGTCCGTCGACGCTCGACCTTCTACTTCAACATTTGGATGTCTGGTACCCATCAGTGCCCTGGAGGGGGGGCTGCTATGAACGATCCATCAACTCGGTACCCGTACACCTCGTTGTGCCACGTGTTGAGAACACTTTGCTTGTATTAGTAGTGGGAGATATACGGACGACATGATTGGTGTGTCTCGGCGGCTGTGGCAATCACGTGCGAGCACGGCAAGTGCAGCAGGCATGGCTTCTAGCAGGAGCACTCACAGTCGGCAGCTCGGAATATGCACAGATGGGAAGTCCTCTCACGGTAGGCACCTCTGCGACCTCGGTCACCACAGTGCACGTGGTACCTCCGTTCCACGCCACTCTCCAGTGTCAAGCGATGTGTCTGAGCCTTTCGTGTCTTGTTGGCTATGTAGGTAGATACAACCATTGAGTACACTAAGCGATTGTCCGACATACATGCAACGGAGTTCGTATATCTCTTAATGAAATATCTTTGGGTGCCTAGTAACACACCTTTAACAATGCCCACCAATGGAAGGCATCTCAAGCCTTTCATTACCCAGTTGTAAATCTCTGCCAAGTTTGTTGTCATTATTCCATAACGGGAACTGCCTTCGTCATGCAGAAGGGACTATTTCTCCAACGGCTCGTGTCGTATCCAGTCCGTGATACTCTTTATGCTTGTCCTGACCTACGCTGAATGTTTGGTGCTTCGGTCGGGAGCACACACAAGGCTGTAGGGTCATCTCCTTACTCGTAGTAGACCATAGGGTTCCTTGATGAACTAGTGGCATCCCTTGGATTCAGTGATTGCTTCTTGGTTAGTTCATCCAACATCCTCCACAGTGAGTCAAACTTCCTCCACTGGTTCTGTTTGCACAGCTGCTTGAACATATTCATAAGCTCCTTGTTCCTGAACTGACGAAAAAAATTAGCACCCATGTGTCTCATGCACCACCTACTCTTCAAGTCTGGCCACTTTGCTGCTCCCACGATGTCGGACCCTTGTTGCATATCCATGATCGCCCTTAGCAACCCTGCATGTCGGTCATGGATGACACATACATCAGGGCGATCCTAAACAACTGCCAGTTTGACTCTTTCAAGAAACAAGTGCCAGCTCTCCATGTTTTCCCCCTCCACGAAGGCCAATGCGACCGGTAGAACTTGGTTGTTGGCATCCACCGCAATTATAGTTAGAATCAGGCCCTTGTATTTCCTTGTGAGGAATGTGCCGTCCATGCAAATGACCATGCGACAGTGTAAGAACGCATTTATGGATGCGCTGAGGGAGAAGAAGGCCTGTCGCAAGACCCACTTACCCGCGCACACACCATCCACGGGAAACTCTGCAAGGTCGATGAATGTACTAGGATTCCTACGTGATATTGCCTTGAGCAAGTGTGGAATATTCTCGAGGAAGCCTCATACATCCCAACCGTATTTGCAAAGCTATCCTTTTTGCTCTCCATGCCTTTCCGTAACTAATCTTGTACAGAAATCTCTCCTCCACGGCTCTGATAATAGATCGAGGTTGCACGTGCGGATTGTCCACGATCTGACCATAAAACACATTTGCCACCCAAGTGGACGACAGATTGCGGTGTTCCTGGTCTGCTTCCTCTAGTTCGCAGTTATGCTCCATCTCTATGGAACATTTCCAGTAGTCCTTCCATTTCCCCTTGTATTAATGCACCCGTCATGGGTACGAATCAACTACGCACTTCACGTCGTACTCTTTTTTGCTAGACTTCACTACCCTAAATTGCCGCTGAAGTGACATTGACCAGTACTTCACTGCATCCATCACAACCTCCTTGTCTTTATATATGGCTCCCTGTGTGATCTCATTCTCATGATACTCCCATGCATCACTGTTCCCTTCATTCATTGTTAGGTCTTCAAAATTATAATTAGTCCACGCACCAGGGACAGGCACCTTAGGAGTATTGTCCTCCTCGTCCGAGTGTTCGCCATCAAGGACTTCCTCATCTGCACGGTCCTTCTCCTCCATCAAGTCAACTATGTCCTCCACCTCCTCCCCCCTCGTCGGCCACCCCCCGCGCCTCCACGACTGTCTCCTCGCCCCCCCCCCCGATCCCCTCGCCATAGCCAATCTCGTGTCCCCCATCTCCGGGCTCCTCGTCACCTTCATCATCGCATTCTTGCATACTTGTCTTCCCCTCCTTCGTAATATCTACCCCGACATCACGAATCTCCGACATCGATGGAGGTACATGGTACCACTGTACCAACAACATGAGCGGCCAGCCCCGCTCTACGGCAAACCCAAGATAGCTCCTTCATAATGATGTCACGTTAATAGGAATCAACTCTCCATAAAAACAGTGTTGCGCACAGCTTACTACTGCTCTAACTCGCAGACGAACAGTCTAGGCATCCAAATTAAACATCCGAAACATCCACTCCAACAAAGCTCTGTATGTCCTATCTCTCGGCCTAGATATGCCCCGTACGACTCTTGAAAATGCAGATAAATCCACTCCATCCGGCCCCTGTGCTATCTCCCTATTTCCATAAAATATTTGAAAATACAATTTTTTCGACATGCTGCCTACAATGTCCGACCGAAAAAATCATCAATTGTCCATCTTACCACATCATGCATTACCATATAAATGTTACATTACATTTTCAATTTTTTTCTCTACTAATTTCTAACGGTGCCTAACATTTTTAAATTTTTTTTACTCTACTAATTTCTAACGTAGCATAGTGCCTGACAACGTATGATATGCTAGCCTACCATGTTTTTTAATATTACTCTAAAATACAATATATAAAACGTATGGTGATCATACTAACAAATTCGACTATAAATAAGTAATTCGACTACTCATTTTTTTCATTACGTAATTACTACTATATATTATTAATTTGTCTTAATCTTAAAAACTACATATGTACATGATATATCATACTTCCTTTAATTTCTACGTCACAATTTTCGGAACATTACCCGCGCAACATATGGCTAGCCTACCATGTTTCATCATAATATTAAATTTCTACCACATTACATTTCTAAATATTGCCCAATACATTATTTGCATAACAAAATTTCTATTACACAATTCTACTACATTAAATTTCTAAATATTGGCTAATATTTCTACTACATTGAATCTCAACATTTCGAATACTACACAATCCTAATATTTCTAAATACTAAATACTACATTAAATTTATAAATATTACCTAATATTTTAGTACATTAAATTTCTATATTTTTAAATACTAAATACTACACAATCCTAATATTTGTAAATACTAGACAATCCTACTACAATAAATCTCACGTTATATTTCTAAATATTGCCTAATACATTATTTGCATATAAAATCTCAAACTTACCTCATAAAAACGATGATTTCTTTTCTAATTTTTCTCTCTTTTTTCCTCTACTCTCTTTTCTTTTCTTTCCTCTCCTCTCCTCTCTCTTCTCTTCTCTTCTCTTCTCGTTGCGCTTTGGTTGCTCTCCTCCTTTGCCCGGGCGAAATGAGCACATTATCGACGACGCGGGCTTTAAATGGCACTGTCGCCCCATCCTCAGCGATCACCCCCTTATTGGGCGATCGGCGCCACGTCGCCACAATCGCCGTTTGAAACCGTTGGATTAGCTGTTACTCAGCCTCCTATCACCCCAGTATGGGGCGACGGGAGGCCATTTTTGTTATTTTTTTCTTTGATTATTTTTAAAAAAGATTTAAAATATATATTAAATAAAAAATTCTAGAACAACACCAGTAGCAAGTAGTAACGGCGGAGCATGACAAACCACACCCTTTTTATTAACATTGATATGCCTTTCTTGTTAGCTATCCACATGCCGACTGGCTAGCGCTTCTCGCAACACTTGGCTCTGTAAATCAAGGTTTCAAATTTCGTTTTCAGTTCACATCTCATCACCTTTAGATTTCAGTGAAATCTCGCTATTTCGGACGAAATACAAACAAAATCCAAAAAGTAAAATTCAAATCCTTTTTTTACCGAGATCTCAGTGATTTTTAACCGAATGAAAATTGGTACAAAATGCATCAAAAAATTTTAGATCATGATCAAGCTTGAAGGATTTTTAAAAATTCTAACAATGCTACTGTCCTAAAAAAAGGCTCACAACAAATTTCAACCTAATGAAAAATGGTGCAAATCACGTTAGAAACTTTTGAATTTTTGTGGATGATCATAACACATCCATAATATTCCCATAAAATTTTTAGATGATGATCAATTTTAAGGAATTTTCAAAAATTTGGGCTAGTGCTACTGAAGGCTAACGAACAAAATTCAACCGAATGAAAAATAGTTCAAACCATGTTATAAAATTTTAAAAATTTTGTGGATGGTCCTAATGCTCCCATAAAATTTTTAGATGATGATAAATCTTGAGGAATTTTCAAAAATTGTGATAGTGCTAAGTCCTGATAAAAGCCTTACAGTCTTGATAAAATTTTTGAAACTTTTATATAAGGGTTATAAGGCTCTGACTAAGCTTTCCCAAAAATTTTGGATCATGGTCACACTCAAATTTTTTTTAAAATTCTAACAATATTAATGTCTCAATTATATTCATTATGATTTCAATTTTTTTTAAAGATAACAAATGAAGTTAAAATATTTTGAAAATTTTTTGTATGATTCTAGACTTCCCAAGATAGTACCATCAATTTTTCATGGCATAACAAAGCTTCTACAATTTTATAGAAATCTAATATTTTTTTACAATTTTAAAAAACATCTTAAAATATAGTTTTTCAACAAATTTTCATGGAAGATGACATTATTAAGGGGTTATTAACCCAAATAGGGCCTTCAAATTTGAAAATCTGGGACAAAACATGAAATTTTGATAAAAATAGCAAAACCTCGTCAAAATTAAAGAGTTACTATAGCACTTAAATTTTTTTGAATTTTTTTTACTCCTGTCAACATTTTGGAAACCTTTCATCTCTGAATTCCGAGATCTCAGTGAGATCTAGCAAGATTTTAGTTAGATTTTGTTCCTTGCTGTAAACTGCTCTTGAAACTTAAGTGTCTACTTAGGATGTAAGAATTTCACAGAGAATTCATAGGATTTTCACGGGAATAGTTATTTAGTTCTTGTAAAATTAAGAGAAAATCCTTGCATTGTGAACAGTCTTAAAAGGTGAAATTGGCATAGTGACAGTTGCAACGAAGTTGCTGTTAGGTGGGCATTATTTCACTGAAATCGAAAAACTGAACCGAATTAACCGAAAAAATCAATTTTTTGGTTTTAAGTTATTTTATCAGGTCAGTTTTTATTTGTCGCTATTAGGTTAACAATTTTTGGTTCGGTTTGTCAAGCTAGGGAACCAAATAAGATGAACACCGATTAGCACTTACATAGGTTAACACATTCTCCAAGTGACTCATAGGTGGCAACCCTAGATTGAGCATTCAGCCTTCTCCTTTCATGTTGCCCTCCTGATTCCGGCAAGTGAGGGCCTGAGGCTCCTTCCTCAGTGCCGCCTGCCCTCTAGCCCCTCCTCCCTTGAGCTCCCCGATGGTCGATGCCTCCTCCCAGCTCCCTTAGTGTCGTGGCTCCTCCTGCCCTTCTCCCTGGCTTCCTCGAGATCTCCCAAGTCCCGACGCCTCCTCCTGGATCCCTCGGCGCCTCCTTCCCTGGCTACCCAGCCTCCTCCCTTGGTGCATCATCCCCCAACGTGGCAACGCCTCTTCCCTCGGTGCCTCCTCCCCATGTGGCGATGCCTCCTCCGGCTGGCAACTGGCGAGGTACTTCTTCACCCTACTATGCTAGGATTTGTGCTCGTTTGTAGATGGACAACAGGAAGATGGACTAGGATTAGTGGGTATTACAAATTATTCCATTTTAAATCTAGGAAACAAAAAGATAGATAAGGATATGTAGAAATATTTGTGATCATTTCAATATACCTCCATGAATTTGTGTTTCATTTGTACCTTGAACAATGATGTGGAAGCAGGATAAATTTTGAGATGGCAGATACCAAATTATTTGAACTGCCACCAGCCCAACAGTTGTAAGAAAAATAGAACAATAGTAAATTTGTTCATTGATCAAATAACAAAAGTAAGATCTAAGATGTACATGTATAGTTTGATTATGGATCTAAGATGATGTACCAATGATTTTTCTGATTCTAATATGTACATGTATAGTTTGAATATGGATCTAAGATGTTGTAGCAATGAATTTTCTGATTCTAAGATGTACATATAATGAGTTGGATCTAATTCCATACCAATGCTTTCAGGTAACCACTTCTTGTTTGAAATAGGAATAACGACCGCATTTACCGAACTATCCTGCAATGTATTTTTCGATTCATTGCTTGTTTGCTTGGTCAATTACTTTTTTTATTTTCAATTACTAACCATTGTGTTGAACTATTGTTCGATTTGTAGATGGCAGAGCCCGACGAAAACCCTGAAAATCGTGATAGCCAAATGGGGCAAGACAGAGACTGCACAGACAGAGAATGAACAGCAGCAGCCACAGTAGCAGGAGGTTAAGAAAAGAAAAATAATGTCACAAAGATCAGATGTGTGGAAAAGTTTTAGAAAGATCAAAGTCGGAGATATCCTCAAGGCCAAGTGCAAACATTGCGGTTGGGAGCTTTGTTGTGATCCAAAAACTAATGGTACATCCTCCTCAAACTTTCACTTGAGAATTTACAAGCATAATCTTATTAAGAACACAAACACTAAGCAAGGTACTATGCAAGTAGAAGCAAATTAGGGAAGAGTAGTCACTGTGTCATTTCCACATGGAAGTTTAATCTTGAAGCATTTAGGGAGTCTTTTATTGAAATAATCATTACAGATGAGCTTCCTTTTGCATTCTTTGAATGTAAAGGCTTTAAAAAGTTCATGTCTAAAGATTGTCAACATTTCTCTGTGCCTTCTAGAAGAACAAGTATTAGAGACTGTGTTCACACTTATAATAATAAGAAAGCAAAGCTAAAACAATTTTTAAAGGATTCTTGTAAAAGAATTTCCCTCACAACTGATACATAGACTTCGAACACACAACAGAACTACATGTGTGTGACAACACATTTCATTGATAGCGATTGGAAGCTACATAATAAGATCATTGGTTTTTTCTTGGTTAAGAGCCATAAGAGGGAGGATATTGGAAAATCCTCAAAGAGATGTTTGATGAAATTATATGAGAAAAGTACTGAATAATTCTAATAGTAGCATTGCCAAAGGAAAGTATCTTCACATGAGATGTGCTACACATATTATTAACTTGATAGTTTCTGATGGCCTAAAAAATGTAAGGTTTAATTCAGCGTGCTCGTGCTGTAGTTAAATTTATTAAGAATTCAATATCTAGATTAGCAAAATTTAAGAGATGTATTGAATTAGCAAAGGTGGATAGTAAATCATTTTTATCACTAGATGTTTGTACTATATGGAACTCGACATACTTTATACTAAGTGCTTCAGTAATTTATGAGGATGCATTTGAGAGGTATAGCGATGAAGACCTGTACTATGCAATAGATTTATGTGGTGAGAAAGATCTTGGAGTTCTTTAAAGAGAAAATTGGGGGAATGCAAAGAAGATGGTCAAGTTTCTTGGCCACTTCTATAAACTCACTCTCCGTGTTTTTGCCACACAACATGTAACATTCAACATTTTTGTTTCATGAGGTTGCTGATGTTTTGTTTTTGTTGCAACAATATTATCATAGTTATGATGCTATGCGCAAAGAA
Source organism: Guadua angustifolia (assembly GCA_036346375.1). Lineage (NCBI taxonomy): Eukaryota > Viridiplantae > Streptophyta > Magnoliopsida > Poales > Poaceae > Guadua > Guadua angustifolia. Next base: position 30,131,386 of record CM070503.1, read on the forward strand.
ATAGGCCAAAGAATGCTAGAGAAGTACTACAAATATTAGGGAGATAAGGAGAAGTTGAACATGGTCATTTTTTGTTGTAGCACTTGATCCAAGATACAAGCTATGTAATTACACAAATATAGCTACTTTGGAGATGTTTGGGGAGCAAGAAGGAAGGGCACAAGCTATCTAGTTACACAAATATAGCTACTTTGGAGATGTTTGGTGAGCAAGAAGGAAAGGAGGTTTGGAATAATGTGAATGATTTTTTCATTCTTTGTTCAATGAGTATAGAAAACTATATACTCCAAATGATAAGGCACTACAATCTAATGATTCACAAGAACCTCTAGAAAGAAGCACTAGGCTGATGAAGTTTCTAATTGTTGAAAAGATGAGGATGAGCAATAGTGGAATTAGCGCCATCAAGTTTAAACTTGAAAAATACCTTAGTGAAGAGAGTGAATAAGATAACGATGATTTTGATATTCTTGAGTGGTGAAAGTGCAATTCTCCTAGATTCACAGTATTGTCTCGCTTAGCTTATGATGTGTTAGCAGTTCCTATGTCAACAGATGCATCTGAGTCGGCTTTCAGCACAGGGCATGTCCTTAATGACTTCAGGAGCTCACTCATGCCTTTTATGGTCCAATTCCTGATTTGCACATAGGATTGGTTACGGCAATCCCTTCCTGTGAATATTGAAGAAGATCATATGGATTTGCCCAAAATTGAGGAAGGTAAGTAGACAAATTACTTTAGTATTGACTCCTTTAATTATATCTTTCATGTTCATTATGAAAATTGACTGTTGATTGATTTTATTCCATTTCAGCTATAATTGCAGAAGATGTTGCCAATTCGTCCTAGGCAAAGTCCAATTCTGAGTCCATCACCAAACCTAGTGAGACTACTTCCTAAATCTAGGTGAGATTCGAGACAATGTATACTTCATAAAACCATAGTGTAACACCCCGACGCTCAACGCACCGCTAATGTTACCCAAAACTCTAAACACTCAACGACAACTCAACAGAATTGACTAAAACAACCACGACTCTAAAACCAAATTGAAAACCAAGTCAAGAAAAAAGTTCAAAATTTCGGCATGACCTTCCTATAAAGGAGGACATCCACCAAAGCAGACGTAAAGCAATAACAAGATAAGTCAATTATTCACTCCGGCGACATTCTAGCAGGTCCTTAGATATCAATCACACATTCGCTAATAAAAGATAAACTACGCGACGACAATTAACATATTACAACCCCACTAATACAATCAGCGTAATACATTAATTAAATGAGATGGCGACAAGTCGTCGCACGTGCTTCTACTCCCAACCCGACGAGCCAACTTCAAGTACCTAAAACAAGAAATGCAGCAAGTGTGAGTCCAAGACTCAAAGAAAGTGCGATCAAACATAAAAGTAATGAATCCGATTAGAATACAACGACTTCAAGACATACAAGAATAGTTCCTTTACTTAACATCCTTACATAAAGGAGCAATTTGAATTCATATAACTTCAAAACGTAAGAACACGATTACTTCACCATTTGCTATAACCATTACTTAATTGAAATTATCCAGCTTAAAGAAGCGTAATCTCACCCTACTTACCACATCCAACTCGTAAACATAAATAACCTTACTCATGCCTCAACAATCATTTCGAGGATGAGTCCATGACTCAATACTCAACTGCCTTTTCCATTCTCATCAATTAGCATTTACCAATTGCCACACACAATGCAATGCTTTTATGCTCTCACCCTCTTTCTCATGAATCATAAAATGAATGCACCATGCATGCTCATAATGCACATTGTCATAGCGTATATCAGATAATGAGTGCACACCCGCTTGTGCACCCTCAATCCCACCCATCCGTGGCGGGGCCTACTCTTCTCGACCGCTCCCATTCACCTCGATGAATGGGACTACGAAGTAGGACTTTTGTGCTCACGACGGTGAGCACCGAGGTCTGATCAACATGGGACGCCTCGTCCATCATGAATGCAATTATGCAATTTGACGTGAATGCATTTCATCCTCATTCATTTTCACCACACATAGCCATAACCAATATGGAAGTACCAATTAACTTGCTATTTCCCCAATGTGATTCATTCGAGAGTAAATAAAGTCATGAATAAAATTAGGAAAAGCATCACATAATTTCTATGAAGTAAATTAAATTTCTGAGATATGAACTAGGTGATTATAGTGCAAGCTTGTCCCTACACTTGCATCAACTTAACCATACTCGTCAGACAATTTCGTAATGCAATGCAATAAATGGGAATTGAAATAACTTACCAATTTGCTAACATTCATCCATTCTCATCACCATACTAACAACTTCTAGACATGCTAATAAACATAATCACTTCATTAGAATTTTTCATAATCTTATCGCAAACAAAGCATTTAACATCCTAACAACGCCTAGAAGTTGCACTTGCCTTTAACCTCGGCGAGAAACCGATGGCCCATTTCAAGCTTAGAAATCACCAACCCTAGAGAACAAAGAACCCAAGATAGGGCAAGGCACGATTGTCACAATCACAAACTTAACGGAAATTAAAGAAGCAGTTAAATAAGAGTATAATAGCACACTACTTGATAAGGGACTTTATACAATTCAAGATCATCAACCAAATTCTACATCTCAATAAAATGAACCATCATCTGCCACACATATTTCACCTATGTTCTAATTAATTGACTCGATCAAATCAACGCAAAGCATACATGAATCTAGGATCCAGGATCCACTCAACTAATTGCAGGTGGACACTCAAGGTTGCGGACGTAGACCTGAGTAAGACATGGACCAATAAGACAATAACAATGTCGATCATTTTCGTATGCTTCCCAAATTTAGCTCATTCTTTTAGTCATCGTGTGCGCTTTATACCAAACATCTACAATACTAAGTTCCTACCAGAATCGACTTAGAAGACACTCATAAGCTTAAAAAGTTATGACCAGGCATTAAGCAATGCACATAGAACATTTGTTTTGTGGTTGAACATTTTCTTCAGTCTGGCAAAACAATTAGTGCTTAGCTTTCAAAAATTCCGAGCTTGCAAAAAGAAGACAAACTTAGCACATGACAGAATCCTTCCATCCAAACAACAAGGTGCTAAGCAATTAAGTCCAGAAACCACCTATTAACTCGTTACATCAACATTGGCACATTTCCTGTAATTCAACACAGTTCATCCATACATGCAGCAATTCCATATTAAAAGACACCCACAACCATACTCACTAGCAAAACAAATTAGGAGAAAAGAGACCACCACATAAATCTCATGAAACCTAGCTAAGCATTTCATCGAACACTTGGCAGGCATACTAGAGACCAACATCTAAATGAAATCTAGACTTGAGCTCTCACCACAGGAAGGGGCACTACGGCCGGAGGGAGGGAAGGTTGGGAGGGAGGTTGTGGCAGCCGAACCCGGCCGGACGGGAGGCACCACTTGCTCTGTCATCCGCTGGCCGTCTTGCCGAACGCCATTGCTGCTCCGGCTGCTTCGGCTGAACGCCAGGAGGGCAGGCTGCTACTGCCGAGAGAAATGCCAGGTGGAGTGGCTTCACTGGCTTCTTGAACGCCAGGAGTGGCTCGGCTCGCCGGACGCCAGGAGTGGCTTGGCTGGCTGCCGCCGAGAGAGATGCAGGAGTGGCTCAGGCGAGTGGCGCCAAGGGAGATCGCTAGGAGAGGGAGCGGCTCCAGGGGCGAGTAGCGCCAGGGGAGATTGCCAGGAGAGGGAGCGGCTCCAGGGGAGAGTGGCTGCGCCAGGGGAGAGTGGCGCCAGGAGGAGGGAGCAGCACCAGGGAGATGAGGACACAGGGGAAATCGCCAGGGAAGTGAACGCCAGCCAGGGAAAAATCTGACTCCAAGAAATTTCAACCACACAAAGGAGAGAGAGATTAGGAGAGGGAGGGAAAAAAAATAGCCAGGGGAGGAAAATGCAAGGCTCGGCCAGGGGGAAAAACCAGCATTTCCAAGGGCAAGAAGGTAATTAATAAAAACCTCACAAGACTCCAACTGAAGCTCTCCTAATTTTTTTTAACAAAACAAAAATGAAAACATTTTTGACATAGACCCTGGCAAAAAGATATGGGGTATTACACATAGCTTGCTCTAAAATTTGATAAAGATTAGATGGAAGTGTTAATGAAAACCATAGCTTGCTGTTTTTAGTGTCTAACAACTTCAGTAATATTTTGTTCTATTGTTTGTAACTCTGTATTTTCATAATCAGCAATTGACCTATTGACAAAAAAGATTAATTATAGTATTAAGGTTAGCATGTCAATCGTATGGGCTCCACAATGCATTTGGGTATAATTACAGTCTTGTATATGCTCATAGGAAAATAAGTTTCTAAGTGATATTGTCGACGATCGGGATATCCTGACCGTAAATGAGTGAAGAGGTTAGAGTGAACGAGGGACCCAAAACGAGCTCCACTCATCGAAGGAATACATTCGCTACTTCGTTGGTCGAGGGAAGAGAAAAACGAGCTGGACACAGAGAGTTATATTGGTTCGAGCTCCTGAGGAAGGTAAAAGCTCTACTCCAGCCTTGCCCTGAGGCATGGATTTTCACTATGCTTGGGTACAAATGTTTGCTCTACAGCTCGAGCTCTGGTGAATTCTACGCTCGTGGTGTCTATTGTATTGCTGCTTCGAATGCCCTTGCCCCCTGCCGATCTGCTTTGGGGGGTTTTATACCCCTCCTGGCCGTTACCAGAAACGGTCGGGAGAGATTCTCGGAGTAGTGGTATGGTGCGCACTGAAGGTGGGTTGTAACCGTCCTGGATCTGACGCCCACGTCCGCCTTAACTCCGATATTCAAGGTCTTGGTAACTATCGAGTAAACGCACATCTTGGAACCTGGGACAAACTCCCCGAGCGGGAGATGAATCCTTGGTCGAGGTCGTGCGGGAATTGAAGCCTGCCCCCCAAGCTCGAGGTCGTGCGGGAGTTGAAGCCTAGGTCGTGGTCGGAGACTTTGCGGCTCAACCCCGAGCTAGGGGCCCCGTTGACTATGTGTTGACCTGTCAGAGATTTCTCAGTCCCCAACAGCTAGCCCTTGAGGCTCTAGGTTGTGTCAGGCGCTTGGGATGACCTCGGGCCTCACTATATGGACAAAGGGGACGGTCTTCTGGTCGCCCCGAGCTCAAGGTCATGATTGGGCGGAGACCAACGAAAGGGCTCCAGCATCGCTACACCTGGCACCCCTTGGACTTTAAAATCTTAGAACAGACATGATCGAGCAACAGAACTGCCTATAACGCCTCGATCCTGCCGCTCAATCCTTAATTACGCTTGTCGAATCGCCACCGGCATGCCTTTTGAGATGCCTTAACCCCCCAGCCAGCAACGAACAGGGCTTATAAAACCCGAGCCAATAGTGACCCGAAAAACTCCCGGCTTCCCTCAACTTTTGTCTTCCATCCTTCTGCCCGAGCCTCCCTCCTTCGTTCGCCCAGACATCAAATGACTGCCATGGCCAAGCTCAGAAAAAGCTCTCTGTCGATGGCGAGGATGAAGGAGCTTGAAGGTCTCGGGTTGCTAGACCCGGTGACATGGCGGCTGTCGAGCGGAGAGACCGAACCGCGGCCACGAGATGACGAGCTCGTCAGCACCGAGCACTACATGCTCTTCGGCCTACGGACGCTGGAGAGTGACTTCGTGGCAGCAGTTCTCGCCCAATGCGAGATTGAACTCATCAACCTGGTGCCAAACTCTATCCTCCTCCTTTCCATCTTCTCTCATTTGTGCGAGGGGTTCCTTGGGATCCTTCCACCCCTCTCTTTTCTTTCGCTTCTTTTCCTTGTTCCGCACCGGGAAGGACCCCGTGGTTGGATGCTTCTACTTCCGGCTGCGGGCAGGGCTTCATTGGTCCTTCCCCAAAATCTGCTCTCGAAACTCCCTCGGCCCGTAGACCAAGCGGTGGTTCTACCTGAAGAGGGGTGAAGACGGCGCGCTGGCGTACGACGGAACCCCCATCACCGACAAGAGGCAGACCTCGGAGGCGGATGACCTGGAGGTCGACCAAGAGGCCATCACCGCCATCCACATCTGTGCTACGCGCGGCCTCACCGGGCAGGCCATCGCCAATGTCTTCCTGCGGGGCCGGGTGTTCCCTCTGCGAAAGAGGGAGCACCTGTTCTACAAGATCAAAGGCCACGACGACCTTACCCATGAAGGAACATCTGGTAATTCTTCTCGTTCCGTAGCTTGCTCGAATTCGATCTTTGGACTTTTCTTACGAATTTGTCTTTCCAACAGCGCCGAAGGAATCCTGGATTGCGGCCAGGATGACCGAAATGTTTGGGAAGGCGGCGCACGACTATACAATCGACGACCCTGTCCCGAAGAACGTGCGGCGCCGGAGTGCCAAGGTAAGTCACCTTGATTGAAGTCTTAGCTCATGAATTCTTAGGGTTTTTTCTGATCTTTTGAATGAGCTCACAGGACCACGAAGAACTGTTTCGGACGGCGAAGAGGATGCTACCGTTGCCCAGAGCGAACAAGGGCAAAAAGGCGGGCAAGAGGTTACCCCCGGACGGAGGAGGTGGCAGGGGTCCGAAGAAACAACACCTCGAATGGGGCGACCATGCAACAGTAAGTTTTCTCATGGTCGAGCCCCCAGGTTCTTGCTCGTGCCTCTTCATTCTCTGACACATCTTTCTTCTTACAGCAGTAAAGAGCTGCGGCCGTCGCCAGGACTTCGAGTCCTCAGACGACCCAAGGGTCCCGACCTCAGAGCCCTAGGTCTTCTGCGATGGGCGACCCAGAGCCACCGCGGGCTCCAAGGTCTCCAGCTCGTGGCACCCGGAGAGGAACGCCCACTCACCCTTGGGACACCGAGGCCCTCGTCAGCCCCCTGCGAAGCGGAGACTGCTGACCCAGGTACACCATCATCCCTTTAACCACTTAGTCTCCTTTTATCTTTAGCTTAGTGATCGCTTCTTGTCGCAGACTTTCAGCGCCCGAGCTCAAAACCTACCCATCTTGACAATGGCTATTGTCCAGGGCGAGTCCGAGTCCAAGGAGGAGGAAGAAGCCTCCAACGAGCTAGTGCCCCGCCGGCATGCAGGCTAGAGCCGTGCCCCCACAGGCCCACAGAGTTGGGTCATGGCCGGCGAGTCCGAGCAAGGGCTCGATGACCCGGCCGAGGATGAGGTTTCGCCCACGGCCAACGAGGATGAGGCTGACGACACCGTGGCCACCGAAGCTGATGCCAGCCCGGCCATGGCTGCTGCGGAGGATGATGCTCAGGACGCCTCAGCCACAGAGGCCAGGGCCACCCAAGCTGTGCCTGCCACGGTCGTCTCGACCATCGCGGTCGAGGAGGACCCGGCCGTCAAGGTCGACCGCGCTTTGGTTGGGGCCAGCGTGGAAGGTCGTGTCGAAGACCGGGCCAAGACACCTGTGGGAGAGGGAGCGAGAGACGCTCCGACCACGGAGGTCGAGGCCAATCCGGTTGTCGGAATTGAGCTTGGGGGCAGGTCGAGCCCCCCGGGGAAAGAAGCCCAAGATGCGGTCACCACCGGTGGAGTGTCTGAAGATCTTCACCCAGGCAACCCAGCAGCGGCTGAGGGTAGCACCGCGCCCAAGGCGTCGGGCAACAGGCCTGTTGAACCTCACCGCACGCACTTCGAGGGCTGACTTAGCCAGTTACGAAGCTTGCTCCTACTCTGGTTGAATCTTAGTTCGAGTCTTTTTTGGCAAAGACTGTGTTTTTTCCGAATTCCACAGGCCATCGAGCTCGTCGTCCAAGGGCTGCAAGGTCTTCAGACGCATTCTGATGCACTGAAGATCTTTCTCAACTTGGTGGAGGAGCACGAGGAGCAACGATTCAGGCTCATAGAGACCTTGGCGGTCGAGCAAGAGGAGGCCGGGCGCAAGGCGGCGGCCCACTCTACTGAGCTTGCTGCCCTTCGCCAGACGATAAAGGCGCTCAAGGCCACCCACGCATCCGAACTCGACCAGGCTGTCAACACCGAACGCGACCATGCATACAAGGCCATGAAGGAGGAGCGCGTGCGGTTGGCTAGAGCGCTCGAAGCCGAATGAGCCAAGGTGAAGGAGATGATGCAGGCGGCTGCAGACCAAGCGGCCGTCCCAACAAAGGCCTCCACCGAGCTCGAGGCTAAAGTCACCGAGCTTGAGGAGAAGTTGGGGCGGGCGACCAGGACAGCGAAGAGTGCCCTGGCCCAACTCCAGATCTAACGCCGCAAGACACGACGCCGCACCAAGATCTTCATCTCCAAGGCGAAGCTGTCATATAAGGGCTAAGGTCGCCGAGCTTGAGCAAGAAAAACTTGCCCGCGACATAGCCGACCTGTAGGTAGGATTAGACCTGACATCTTGTAAATTGTAAGGTAAAAGGTTAATGAAACAAAGTTATTCTATCGAAACGAGCTTGCGTCTCTGTTTGTTTCCTTTTAAAAAAAATTTAGCGTGTACTTAGCCTTTTTCTGAGGTAGTGTACCCTCGTCCAGCCCCTGTTGGGACCAAGGTCGAGTGACGCCGGCCTTGGGCGCAAGTGTAGAAACATGCAAAAGCTACGACCTGCAAGGTCGAGAAAAAATTCCACAGGGGGTATTGCTAAGCAGAATACAAGCATATGAGAAGAGATTTAGCCTCGAAATTGTTAAGGTTATTTTTAGATTAGATTCTCGAATCACGACCTCAATTCGTGCTTGTTCGATAGTTCCAAATGTGGAGTTAGTTCGAACCCTGGCGCAGGGGGAGCTGGGATGCGAAGAGATTCGGCTTACAGGTAGCTCGACCCCTGGGGGTGAATTTTGAAGCTCGCAACACTTGAGACAAGATCTAAAGCACTTATACGTAGGTCGGATTCAGAAAGAATCTCATATTTGAATTCAGTACGAAACATGGAAGAAAAAAAGAAAACAGGGACCAACATAGCCAATGAACAATAAACTTTATTGAAGCTTGAGACAAAGGCGTTACACATAAAATTTACGAAGTTGATCAATGTTCCACGAGCTCGAGAGCTCTCTGCCATCAGGCATCGCTAGCCGGTAAGCCCCCGTGCGATTTGTTGAAACAACTCTATAGGGGCCCTCCCATCGTGGGGATAACTTGTTGGTGCTGGACGAGCCCTGAATTCGTTTTAGGGCTAAGTCCCCAACAAGGAGCTCCCTAGGTCGTATCGACTGAGATGCATGTCTACGAAGAGCTTGTAGGTAATGCGCTGATCGTAGCAGTGCACGACATCTTACTTCTTCTGCCAGGGTAAGGTCAAGGGACCATTCTTGCTCGAAGTCAACCAAGCTGACCCTAGCAGAGCCCAGCGTGACCTCTAGAGGCAGGATGGTTTCGGTACTGAATACAAGCCGGAATGGTGTGGACCCTGTTGTTCGGCTGACCGTGGTACAAATAGACCATAAGACGGCGGTAAGTTCATCCACCCAGGTCTTGCCGTGTCGTTCGAGCTCATCTGATACTCGTTTCTTGACGTCTTGAACGATCTGTCCGTTGGCGCGTTCTACTGCTCCATTACTTTGCGGATGGCTTACCGAAGCATAACACACTTTGGTGCCAATGTCCTCGCAATATTCCTGGAACAGTTCACTGGTAAACTGTGTTCCATTGTCAGAAATAATTCTGTATGGAACTCCATACCTGGTGACCACGAACAAGCGGAAAAACTTGAAAGCCGCATGAGCCGTGATGGTCGAAATGGGTTCGGCCTTGATCCACTTGGTGAAGGTATCAATGGCAACGGACAAGAACTTCTTCCCGCTGACCGCCTAAGGGAAGGGGCCGAGGATATCCAGCCCCCAGGTCGAGAAGGGCCAAGCGAGCGGGATGGTCTGAAGTGCATAGGCAGGTTGGTGCGACTTTTGAGCATGAAATTGGCAGGCTCGGTAGGCGTGGACAATGTCACGAGCATCCTGAAGCGCCGTTGGCCAGTAGAACCCCATACGGAAGACCTTTCCGACCATTATCCTGAAAGAAGAATGCGCTCCATAGAGACCTGAGTGGATGTCGTTTAACAGGTACTTACCCTCCTCCGTGGTGATGCATTTTGTCAGGACTCCAGAAACATTCCAATGATAAAGTTTACCATCAACGAGCTTAGGCGAACTCGCCGACGCTTGATCCTCGCTCCTCGCAATGGGTTTCAAGGATGTTCTCCCCGAGCTAGAAAATTATGGATTGGTTCAGTCCATGAGGGAATACCTTCAATGAGGGCGACCAAGACCTCCTGGTCGGAAATTGAAGGTGCCGCCAAGGTCTCCAAGATGACGTCCGGAGGAATTTCATCGTCAGACGACCCGAGCTTGGAGAGGAAATCGGCGTTGAGTTGTCCTTCCTAGGCACATGCTTGATTTCCAGGTTTTGGAATCACTTCTCTATCTTGCGCACTTCAGCGAGGTATTTGGCCATAGAATCCTCCGAGCATTGATAGCCTTTGTTGAATTGGTTGATGACGAGCTGGGAGTCACCCTTGACGATCAACCGGTGCACACCCAGTGCCTTGCAAGCTCGAAGTCCCACCAAAAGAGCTTCGTATTCCGCTGCATTGTTGGTTGCCGGAAATCTGAAATGAACCACATACCTCAGTTTGTCACCTCGCGGGGTGAGGATAAGGATTTCAACCCCGAGCGCTTGAAGGATCTAGAGCCATCAAAGTACATGACCCAGGGTTTCTCCTCCTCCACCTCAAGCTTGGGAGCCGACTGTGATGTTTGCTCGACCACGAAGTCGGCAAGCACCTGTGACTTGATGGCCGTGCGCACCACAAACTGGACGTTGAACACAGCCAGCTTCATGGCCCACTTGGCGATGCGACCTCCAGCCTCTGGATTCTTTAGGATCTCCGCCAGCAGGAAATTGCTCGGGACGACCACGGAGTGAGCCTGGAAATAATGCCTGAGCTTGCGTGAAGCCATGAGGAGGGCATACAAAGAACCTCGACCCGAAGCGAAGCGCCTTTCTGACCATGAAGAATTTCACGACGTAGTAGATCGGTCTCGCTGTGCATCCCGCCACCATCAAGACGTCTTGGCGACACTTAGGCGGTGGCCGCGAGGTAGAGCAACAGTTTTTCGCCTGGCTGTGGAGTCGTGAGCAAAGGTGGACTTGAAAGGTATATCTTTAGCCCGCCAAAGGACTGCTGTGCTTCGGGCGTCCAGACAAAATTCCCTTGTTTACACAAGGCCTTGAAGAACGGCAACCCACGCTCGTCGAGTCTTGAGATGACCGGCTGAGGGCGGCCATGCGGCCGGTTAGGCACTGCGCCTGCCTTACTGAACTCAGAGGAGCCATCTTCTCGATCGCCTCGATCTTCTCCGGGTTTGGACCGACCCCCGAGCCCCCGATCATGTAGCCGAGCACCTTTTCTGAAGCAGCGCCAAATATACATTTCTCAGGATTAAGCTTGATCCTATACTTGTTCAGGTTGGCAAAGATCTCTCCAAGGTCTTGAACGTGATTGTCTTTGGAGGAGCTCTTGACAATGATGTCGTCCACATAGACCTCGAGGTTGCGGCCGATCTGAGGGCCGAACGTCTTGGTCATCAGGCGCTGGAATGTCGCGCCGGTGTTTTGGAGACCAAACGACATAGTCGTGTAGCAGTATGTGCCGAATGGTGTGATGAAGATGTCTTGCTCTCGTCGTCGACCGCCAGCTTGATTTGATGATACCCGAAGTAGGCGTCCAGGAAGCTCAACATCTTGGCGTTCACAGTGGAGTCGACGATCAGGTCAATGCACGGAAGGGGAAAATTATCTTTCGGGCACGCTGAATTTAAGCCCGTGTGGTCGACGCACATCCACTTCCCGCCTTTCTTCTGCATGATGAATGGGTTGGCCAACCATTCGGAGTAATCTAACTCACAAATGAAGCTGACCTTCAGAAGTTTGTCGAGATTCTCCCTGATTATAGCAACTTTCTCAAGAGAGAAACGACGCAGCTTCTAGCATACGGGCCGACAGTCGGGCCGCACTTGTAATCTGTGCTCGACCACCTCCCTTGGGACACCCAGCATGTCTGCCGGTTCCCAAGCGAATATGTTCTTGTTGGCGCGGAGGAAGGTGATGAGCTCAAGTTCCTATTTGGAACTCAGCTCGGCTGAGATGTGAATACACCTGGTCGAGTCGCCATCTTCGAGCGGCACAGCCGACCCACTAGGCTAGATCACCGCCTTCTGGCGGGCGCTTCGCAGTTACCTCAGGACCTCGCTGGGGCAACATACCGGTGAGGGCCAAGGCCTTAGTTTCACACCCGTGTGTCACCTTGAGATCGCCCCACACCGTGATGACGCCATTAGGGCTTGGGAGCTTCATGCATCGGTGGCCGTAGTGGTTGGCCGCTATGAACTTGATCAACGCTGGTTACCTGAGGATGGCGTTATACGGGAGATCCCCTTCAACCACCTCGAAGGTGATCAGCTCGGTGCGAAAGTTGTCCGAGTCGCCGAAGGTGATGGGCAAGACCACTTGTCCAAGAGGGGTGGTCGAACTCCCAGGAACGATCCCGAAGAATGGAACCGCTATATTCTTGACCTTCGATCGGGGAATCTGCATCCGGTCGAGTGCACTTGCTTGGAGTAGATTGAGGGAGCTTCCCCCATCGATCATGACGCGCCCGACCATGGTGTTGCTGATGGTCGGGGTCACGACCAAGGCGGTTTTTAGGTCCTTAGCCATATCTTAGGGGGCATCTTCCCCTGAAAAAGTGATCATAGCCCCAGCCCACCTACAAGGCTGATCGATGGGCCTCCCGGCGGTAGCTTAGTAGACGGTGCGCGCAGCAGCCTTGAGCTCACGTCGGGATTGCTATGTTGATGAGCCGCCGAAGATGACATCAATCCGACGGTTGCCCTACTAAAACTCCAGGTCGAGGTCTTCGAGGTCTGTCCCGGCATTAACCCTGTTGGGTTGCTCGCCCTCCTTCGGGAGTGTGGGCATCTCACCACGCCCATCATAAAAGGCATCCAGCTTGCTCTGCCAAGCCCTACAGCCATGCAGGTCATGGCCTGGAGCCCTATGGAACAAGCAGAACTTTGCTTTATCAAACCTGGGACGTCCTCCAGCATCCTGCGATCGGGCGTCGGCTCGTTGGGGCCCAAGTCGGCGGTTTCCCTGTTAGGGTCGATGCGGTGCCTGCTGAAGTCATGGCCGGCCCCGGCGAGGTCGGGGCTCCTCCTGGTCTGGTTCCCGCACCTCCATCACTTCATGCTGCCCATTCGCCGCGACGGTCACACGTGGCTGGCCGCCGCCATTCTTGCGATCCCTCTTTCACTTCTTGGCGGTCGGGCCCGGGTCGGCATTTCTCGAGCTAGTCGGATCAGCTTCTCCCGAGTTTAGGCCAAGCTTACCTTGGTCATAGTCGCGTTTCCAGCGGACCGCGTCGTCTGTGTCTGCGTACCACTCCGCCATGCGGAATAGCTTGTTGACGCTAAGCCTCGTCACGGACACCAAACTTGAAGGCCTTAATCACCGCTTCGTCAAAGACGTTCGGTATCAAGTTCCTCATGCGGATGAATCATCGCACGAAGTCGCGAGTGGCTCGTTCTTGCCCTGGATAACACGATCCAGGTCCTTCTCCCTTCCTGGCCACTCGTAACAACTTTGTAAGTTGGAGCGGAGGGCACTCTGAATCTAGCGCCACGATCGGAAGGAACCGGGCTTCTGGTTGAAGAGCCAGGTACGGGCGGCACCATCCAGAACAATCGGAAGGTAGTTGGCCATTATGGCCTCGTCTCCTCCGGCCGCCAATATGGCGGTCGAATAAATCGACAGAAACTTCGTCGGGGTTCTTCGTCCCGTCGAACCGTTCTATCAATGCAGGCTTGAACCGGGCTGGCCAGCACACTCGACGAAGGTTGTCAGAGTAGGCCAAACACCATAAGTTTAACAGGCACGCCGAGGAGATGGTCGCGATTCTTGGCGGACTCGGCGTGGTTACCTCAACGTCGACGTGAGGAGTTATCATCACTTCTCAGGTACCGGGGCACTATAGTGTTCGAGCACTATGATCCAAAATAGGTATTTTTCCTATGTATTTTCATGTGATATTTTTTGAATTTTTTTAGGATGCTGAGTTCAACCAATTTGCTAACTAGCTCAAACAAGTTTGAACTAAAATTCAAATTAGTGTTTCCCTTTTTGATGATAGTTTGCTTGTATGTGTTGATTTTTTATATAAATTATCATAGCATGTGATCTAAACTCATTCAAAATCTTGAAATTCGAGTATATTTTTTCAAAGGTAGGTGTTTCATTTGAATTGTTATAGATAGGTATATGCCCTAAAACTGAAATTTTTAAAAAATACACTCCAATATGGCTTGAATTTGCGCATTTGAAATCTCTCTTTGCAATATATATATATATATATAGGAAGCCTTTTCCGTACTCCTGGGAGTACATACTCCCTATCCAATATACCACTTAAATGAACGCTTTATACTTCTTTATCACTTTTGGTATACTCCAATAATAATTCTAAGATACTCCAATACAACATGATTGAAAAAATTTCAGCAGAACCCTTTATTTTTTTACTACATACCCTTTTTCATTTGTAAAAGGAATATATAAACAAATATTGCTATAAAGGGTGGACTTTAATGAATTTTTTTGTGGAGCTCACTTTAGAGTATCTTATAATTAGTATTAGAGGATATTCAAAAGGATAAAGAGGTATAACAACATCATTTAAATGGTATACTAAAGGTGGGAGTACGTACACCCAGGAGTATGGAATCATTTTATATATATATACACATATACATACATACATATATACATATACATATACATATACATATATATATATACATATATATACATATATATATTGTCGACGATTTGGGACAGGGTCCCCCGCCGAGCTTACTTGTTGAATGAGGGATCAACTTGGGGCCCCTTTTTCGCATGGGTTATACGTCTGAGAGTATGCCGAGCAATGGAACGAAGGTATACCGGACAATCGTAAGGCACAGGGGGTCATTTTTTATCTGGTTCGGGCCTCTCACGGGGGAGATAATAACCCTACGTCCAGTGATTGCGCTATTATGTGAAAGTGGGTTACAATGCGCTTGCTCGGGAGGCCCTGAACGATCCTAAGGACTCCCGTAAGCAAGCGATGTGTGTAAGTGTGTGTAGTACAGAAGGTCCAACCCTCAATCCATCGTGGGAGGGGGTACTTATAGGGAATTACAGGAGACAAATCATTTATTACGGCGCTCTTTCAGAGGACGTCTGTGAGTAGTGCGCGCCACCCGCCGGTACCGCGACGTGGGCACAGTGGGCGCGGACCAAGTTAGCGCGGACCGTGGCGGCGCGGATCCCGGGTGCGCGATCCATGAGCCGCCATGCATTTAATGCCACGTCGTATAGTCGAGGAACCCCGAGCTGGCTTGCTCGGGCCGGGTGCACGGGTCGGTCCTCGCATCGTTGTCCGCAAGGGCATGGTCGGTTGGCGCCGGGCTTCGATGGTCGTCTTGGTACAGTATATCCGATCCCCGACAGCTAGCCCCCGAGGTTAAAGGGGGAAAAGGCCTTGCTGAGGCCTCCGCCTTAAGCCTCTAGACTTCTTAAAGAGGGATTGGGACTTTGCAGTGAAAAACTAATGCAGCATCCGAGCAACATTGGCTCGGGGAAGAGGATCTCGCAGCGAAGAGATACTGCAGCATCCGAGCAACACGGCTCGGGGATCTCACAGCGAAGAGCTACTGCGGCATCCGAGCGACACGGCTCGGGGACGAGGATCTCGCAGCGAAGAGCTACTGCGGCATCCGAGCGACACGGCTCGGGGACGAGGATCCCGCAGCGAAGAGCTGCTGCGGCATCCGAGCAACACGGCTCGGGGACGAGGATCTCGCAGCGAAGGGCTCCTGCGGCATCCGAGCAACACGGCTCGGGGATCTCGCAGCGAAGAGCTACTGCGGCACCCCAAACATGAGTCAAATGCTTGAGGGGCTGACAGACGAGACATACTCGAACTGCCGCATCCTGGACATGGACTAGACGCCCAGGGGAACTAACTAGCAGGTCATGAGAGGACTCATGCCGCTGCATCCCAAGAATGAGTCAAATGCTTGAGGGGCTGACAGACAAGACATACTCGAACTGCCGCATCCTGGACATGGACTAGACGCCCAGGGGAACTAACTAGCAGGTCATGAGAGGACTCATGCCGCTGCATCCCAAGCATGAGTCAAATGCTTGAGGGGCTGATAGACGAGACATACTCGAATCGCCAGATCACGGACATGGACTAGACGCCCGGGAACTAACTAGCAGTCATGAGAGGACTCATGCGCCGCATCGCAAGCATGAGTCAAATGCTTGAGGCCCGACAGATGAGACATACTCGAATCGCCGCATCTCGGACATGGACTAGACGCCAGTGAACTAAGCTGGCGCGGAAGAGACTCGCGCCGAAGCGAAGGGCGCGTTTTGCGGAACATGGACAGCCCCGAGCGTAAGCGTGCTCGGGGAAGAGACTTCGCGCCGAGCGAAGGGCGTGTCGGTGTGGAATATGGACGCCCCGAGCTAAACGCGTGCTCGGGAAGAGACTTCGCGCCGGCGGCGCGGCGGTTTCGGCGCGAACATGGACAGCCCCGAAACGCGTGCTCGGGGAAGAGACTTCGCCTTCAGCGAAAAGCGTGCTCGGCGCGAACATGGACAGCCCAGCGTAAACGCGTGCTCGGGAAGAGACTCGCGCCGAGCGGCGGCGTGTTTCGGCGCGAACATGGACAGCCCGAGCGTAAACGTGCTCGGGAAGAGACTTCGCGCGCCGGCGGGCGTGTTTCGGCGCGAACATGGACAGCTCGAGCAGCAACGTGCTCGGGGAAGAGACTTCGCGCCGAAGCGCGTGCGTTTCGGCGCGAACATGGACAGCCCAGCGTAAGCGTGTTTCGGGGAAGAGACTCGCCCGGCGGCGTGCTGGCGCGATATAGACAGCCCCGAGCGAAACGCGCGTTCTGGGAAGAGACTCGCTACCGGCGAAGGGCGTGCTTTGGCGCGGTACATGGACAGCCCCGAGCGAAACGTGTTGCTCGGGGAAGAGACTCGCGTCCAGCGGCGTGCGGTTTCGGCGCAGAACATGGATAGCTCCCGGCGAAACGCGTGCTCGGGAAGAGACTCGCGCCAGCGAAGCGGCTTTCAGCGCGAACATGGACAACCCCGAGCGTAAACGCTGCTCGGGAAGACTCGCGCCGAGCGGCGGGCGGTTTCGGCATGAACATGGACGGCCCCGAGCTAAACGCGTGCTTTCGGGAAGAGACTTCGCGCCGGCGGGGCGTGCTTGACGCGGAACATGGACTCGGTGTGGCCTTCCGAATCAGTCACACCGGCCACGCCTTCGTCGGCGTAGCACACGACGTCGAAGACGCAGAGGTCTTGATTGACTTGAGAATTCGGCATCCTCAGGGATTCCTCGCGAAAGGACTCAGTCGGTCCCCACGGACGGCGCCAATGTCGACGATTCGGGACAGGTCCCCGCCGAGCTTACTTGTTGAATGAGGGATCAACTTGGGGCCCTTTTTCCGCAAGGGTTATCGCCCGAGAGTATGCCGAGCAATGGAACGAAGGTATACGGACAATCGTAAGGCACAAGGGGTCATTTTTATCCGTTCGGGCCTCTCACGGGAGATAATAACCCTACGCCCGATGATTGTGCTATTATGTGAAAGTGGGTTACAATGCGCTTGCTCGGGGAGGCCCTGAGCGATCCTAAGGACTCCGTAAGCAAGCGATGTGTGTAAGTGTGTGTAGTCTGAAGGTCCAACCTCAATCCATCGTGGGAGGGGTACTTATAGGGAATTACAGAGACAAATCATTTATTACAGGTGGCCACAGAGGAGGACGACGTCTAGAGTAGTGCCGCGCCACCGCCTGGTACCACGCGACGTGGGCACGATGGTAGCGGACCAAGTCAGTATGGACCATGGCGGCGATCCTTGAGCCGCCATGCATTTAATGCCACGTCGCTTAGTCGAGGACCCCGAGCCGCTTGCTCGGGCCGGGTGCACGAAGGTCGACCCCTGCATGCGTTGTCCGCAAGGGCATGGTCGGTTGGCGTAGGGCCGATGGTCATCTTGGTACAAGATATCCGATCCCCGACATATATATATACATATATATATATACATATATATATATACATATACATATATATATATACATATATATACATATATAAAGCCTCATTTCTACTCTCGTGAGTAGTTACTTCCTATGCTGTATCTTGCAATTTAGGGAGTTTCTCGCAATAACGGAGGGTATGTACGTGTAGTATACGAGTATATAAGACTAGTTAGGTAGTATTTATATTTTTTCAGAGCTGGTATGTAAATTTTTTAGGCGTACCCCTTTTTATGTTCACATATAAAGGTATTTGCAAAATATGTTAAAAACTACGTACTCCTTTACAATTTTTTCATGTGGTTCAATTTGGAATATCTTATATTTAGTATATGAGTGTAGCCAAAGTGATGAAGGAGTATTTCAAGTTTGTTTAGGTGGTATTTTAAAGGTGGGAATAACTACACTTGAGAGTAAAAGATATATATATATATATATATATATATATATATATATATATGCAACGATCCTGCAATTGCACAGCGCTTCCCGATGTACACTGTGCACACCAACTAACAAAAGTCACGAAAAATTCTGAAAAATTGTAGATGTACCTCATAGATTACTCTACCTGTGTATAAAATTGTAGGTTCAAATTCATTATACATCAAGAGTTACAAAAAAGAGAAAATTCTGAGAAGTTTAAATAGTTTAAACTTGTCAGAATTTTCTCTTTTTTCTAACTCTCAATATATAATGAATTTGATCTTGAAACTTCATACATAGGTGAGTAATCTATGAAATATATCTACAATTTTTTTCAGAATTTTTCATGACTTTTGTTAGTTGGTGTATACGATGTGTGCACAGGATACGTTGCCATATATATATATACACACACACACATATACATATATGTATTTGAATTCCTCCATTTAAAGCTTCCTCTACTTAACAATTCAAAGCCAAGTGTTAGAAGCTTACATTTCTTCATTCCTGCATACCATCTGCCTGCTCGAGTGTTAGAAGCTTGCATTTGCAATTGAATTGCTCAAGTGCTATTAGATGCATGTGTACTGTTTTCCCCGATTCAAAGCTTCCTCTACTTAATAATTCTCTAAAGTGTTAAAAGCTTACATTTCTTCATTCCTGCGTACCATCTTTATCTTTATGCTGATCTACCGACTACCATCTTTTCTAGCAACATGGTATATCACAGGTATGACCTTCTGCATAACTCACATCTCAACCTTAATGGTTTGAGTGATCTCATCAAAGTTTCACAGGTAAACTAAAATATGTTTCTTATCTTCTTAATGTCCTTCAGCTGTCACATAAGTTCTTTGTTTGTATTTGTATTTTAGTTCATGTCGAGCAGATGAGGACCAAGATGTCGAGGAAACTACACCAACTTTAAATTCCTTTAGTCATGCAACTTGTTTTGTATTAGCTGGACCTAGATGTCTGAAATTCTGAAATCACTGGAGTTTAGTTTGTTTAGAACAAAGCTTATAGAATAGGGTTGAAATCACTGAAGTTTAGTTTGTTTAGAACAAAGCAACTTTGGCGTGCTTTTTTCGTATGCTATTTATTGATTTGATCACTGTTTGTTTGCGCCTAAATCACTGAAGGTTATTGATTTGAAATCTGAATGCAAGTTTTTTTTTTCGGTTAATTAAAAAACTGAACTGAATTTTTTGATTAGTTTGGTTTAATTTTCGACTTTAAAGTGACAATTTCAGTTTTTAGGTTCAAAAAACCATTTTTTTAAAAAAAAACTCAAATCAATTAAAAAAAAACGAGTGTCCATCCCAGGTTGCCGTAGTGGCGAGCAACGGCAGCTGATTTTTGTTGGACGATATAGCGCTGCTAGAGTGCTAGTGCTACGTACGAAACTACGAACGCGGTCAAATTGCGCGGACAGAGGAGGAGGGCATTGACTGCGACAGCAGCTGACCATGTTCCACGAAACCTACGAGGGAAGCGATGGGGACACGAGTACACGACGGGCCCAGTTGCACGTCTGCCTGCCAGAACAACCGAACGGGCTAACTGGGTCAAATCGGTTTATGATATTCGGTGGGTTACGACAGAAATACAATTTTTAGGATACGGGTTTTCCAGTAAAAATCATAGGTAAATCGAAATAAACAGATAACAAAATAAAAAATATATGAATAATTAGATAGAGTAAAGATTACATATGTATAAAGCACCGTTTTACATAGAAATAATATCACTATATTTATCAAAGCAATAGCCAAATGTGTGTACTAATTTTTACTACATATAATTAGATAAAGTAATAGTATCAATATTCAAACAATAAGTAAAAAGACAAATCATGTTAGTTTGGTAAATATAGTATTTATCAATAATAAATCAAAATATTATGGTTTTTACTTAATACCGCATCAATATCTATTTAATATATTTTATATCTTATTTCAATAACCATATTTACTAAATATTACGTATTCACAGGCCTGCTCTGTTTTACATTGTTCAACCGCGTTAACGGGCCGACGCCATCACCTCGCCTTTGACCGTTCTTTCTCCATACGTGCACGCCTTCCTCTGCTAACCTTGGTCTATGTCTTTATCTGCAGGGTCCGTTTTAATATTAAACGTGACAAATACAAGCAAGTTACGCGCACACTGTTAGTCTGTTCTTGGTCCTTACGCCGCAAATGAGACTATTCAACAGAGGGGATGGATAGCGGTAGGATTTTTTTTAAATAATATTATTTTATTTACAAATTACGATATATTAATCGTATAAAAATTACGAAATAATATACAGTTGCAAAGCGTTTGCGAAAATCGATGATCGCCAAACCATTAATGAAAATAGTATCGCCAAACCGTTTATGACAATAGTCTAATCTCGCGTTAATACTCATTTGAACCGCTAACACTAAGATTAGGCATGCCGCCACACCGTTTAGCGACTACTCGCTACTATAGAGTGGTAGCCAAACCAGTATGGCGATAATAGCTTGATCTTAGTGTTAACGGTTCAAAACGAGTATTAACGCGATTAGACTATTGTCGCCAAACGGTTTGGCGACCTTATTTTCGTCGAATGGTTTGGCGACCATCAGATTTTCGCCAAACGTTTTGTTGACTGTATATTATTTCTGTAATTTTTTTAATACGTGTATTAATATCGCAATTTGTAAATAAAATAATATTATTTTAAAAAAATTTCATAGCGGCATGACGCTATGGTATTTTTGTATCATCGTAGATAAAATTAATATATAAGTTTTCTTTTAGTTGTTTATGTAGATACTCCACAATTTGTGGTCACAGAACGTGTGAAATATACACGGCATGTATATAACAGTAAAAAAGCTATTATTAAGCCTTTTTATAGATAGTTTGTTGTACACCTCTTCCGTTCAGAAATATAAAATGTATTTGAACTTTACACAAGAATTAAAGTTGATATAATATTGAGAAAGGTATGAATAAAAATGACCGGATTGTTTCTTTCTCTTCTCTTATTTATTTCCAACTACATCATAGAAAATTTACACAGTAATGATTACATAAGGCTGATGATGCCTACTTTATTACCTGCGTGATGAGCACCATTTTCACTAGTGGAAATGGGCAAATGCTACCCTGGGTCCCACCAACAGCAGTAGGAGATTTTGAGAAGTACCATCCCCAACTAATTTTAGTCCCACATTTATAAAAAAAAAAATAAGAGTAAGTATAGTAACAAATCTTACTACTTCTCTATCTTTCATTTATATCATCTAGAGTAAGTAATAAAATCAGCTTATACAATAACTATCTTTAAAGATTTAGAGATTGCCTCTAGAGAAACATTAAAGCATTTAATTTAGATATTCAACACATACTTTATATTTGTGGCTATTGCCAAAGCACAAACTTCAACACTACCAGTCGCTCGTGCCGGCTCAAACACCGGCTTTTAGCCCTTCATAGCATCTATTTTCCCAACGATGCTTGGGTACTAAATAAGAGTCAATTCTCTTCTTTCTCCTCCTTTTTCATTCTTCCATATAGGACAAAACTGATGTGTATATATTGATAATAAGCTTAAGTAGTTTTATTGTACATGCCCAAATGCAATCACTTGTAAAGAGTGAAATGTTTGCCCAGTGATTTAAATAACCCGTTATAGCTTTGTGATAGCTGCGTTATAGTTTTTTCAAACGTAAAATTATTATGCGATTAAATAAAATTTCGCAAACATCGCTACAACTACTATAGGTGCTATATCGACAGCTATTTTCGCTATTTTTTAGCCACGATAGCTTCGCTATGCTGCATATGTCAATTCTTTTTATATTTCTAAAAATAATTGTGTTTGGTATATAATCTTCTTCTTTTATCATATTTGTCATACTTAAATTTAATTAATTTAGCTCCTAGAAATAATAAATATTAGTTAAAATTCAAATACATCTCTTAAATTTACATAATTATATAGACTATTTTCTATTACAAATGGTACTAATAATATAAGATCAAAATGTGTACTAAATTTAAATATAGTTCGTATACCGTATACTTAAAATGGTAAAATATACATGCGATTCTTTTACGTCTCTTAGCACGCCAACCGTGAAACCCTGATCTAAATGCTTGACTTGACTCACTGTGCCCAGTGACCGGCTGGTTCAAGCTGCAGCCACTACGGGAAATGTAACGTTGACTCCGTCCCTCACATACCCGAACACCCCCATCCAAAACCGCGTCCGTTCCGGCGAAAACCAAAGCAAATGGCTGCTCCGCCACTCCAAGGCGGACTCGCCGCGGCGGTGGCGCTCGCTCTCCTCCTATTCGCCGTCGCGGCGTCGCAATGCCGCGTCGCGCGGGCACAACAGCAGTATGAAGCCAACAAGCAGAACAACTGCTACAGCACCAACGGCAGCTCCGTTCTTGGCTACACCTGCAACGCCACCGCCGCCGCGCCCTGCGACGCCTACCTCGTCTTCCGCTCGTCCCCGCCGCTCTACGCCTCGGCCGTCACCATCTCCTACCTCCTCAACTCCACCCCGGCCGCCATCGCGGACGCCAACGCCGTGACCACCGTCTCCCCCGTCGACGCCTCCCGCCTCGTCCTCACGCCCGTCCCCTGCGCCTGCGCGCCGGGCGGCTACTACCAGCACAACGCCTCCTACACCATCCAGGTCCTCGGCGAGACCTACTTCATCATCGCCAACCTCACCTACCAGGGCCTCTCCACCTGCCAGGCACTCATCGCCCAGAACCCCGCCCTCGACAGCCGCCATCTCGTCGCCGGCGACAACCTCACCGTGCCGCTCCGCTGCGCCTGCCCCTCGCCGGCGCAGGCCGCTGTGGGGGTCAGGCACCTGCTCACATACCTCGTCATGTGGGGTGATGACGTCTCCGCCATCGCCGCGCGGTTCCGCGTCGACGCGCAGGCGGTGCTCGACGCCAACAGCCTCAGCAAGGACGACAGCATATACCCCTTCACCACACTGCTCATCCCGCTCAAGACCGCGCCCAGCCCGGACATGCTCGCGTCGCCGGCGCCGCCCCCCGCGCCGACGCCGCCGCAGCAGGCTCCGCCGGCGACGTCGGGAGGGTCGAGCAGCGGGGTCGCAATTGGGGTTGGTGTCGGTTGCGGCGTTCTTGCGTTGGCGGGCGTTCTTGGCCTGATGTTCTTGTGGGTCCGGCGGCGTCGGCGGCGCGGCGTTGGGGAAAGCAGCCGTCCAGGGAAGGTGGTTCTCGACGTCTCCTCCTCGGCGGAGTACGGCGCTCTGGCGTCGGGCAAGCAGACGACGAGTACGACGACCTCGTCGTCGTCGGCCACGAGGCCGCTGGTGGCCAGCGACGTGCGTGTGGCGGTGGAGTCGCTGACGGTGTACAAGTACTCGGAGCTGGAGAAGGCGACGGCGGGCTTCTCGGAGGAGCGGAGGGTGGTGGGCACGTCGGTCTACCGCGCGGTGATCAACGGCGACGCTGCGGCCGTGAAGAGGGTGGCCGGCGACGTGAGCGGGGAGGTCGGCATCCTGAAGCGCGTGAACCACTCAAGCCTCGTCCGCCTCTCCGGCCTCTGCGTCCACCGCGGCGAAACCTACCTCGTCTTCGAATACGCCGAGAACGGCGCGCTCAGCGACTGGCTCCATGGCGGAGGCGGCGCCGCCGGCCTCGGGTGGAAGCAACGCGTGCAGGTGGCGTTCGACGTCGCGGACGGGCTCAACTACCTCCACCACTACACCAACCCGCCGTGCGTGCACAAGAACCTCAAAAGCAGCAACGTCCTCCTCGACGCGGACTTCCGCGCTAAGGTGTCAAGCTTCGGGCTGGCGCGTGCCGTCACCGCGGCCGACGACAGCGGCGGCGCGCAGCTCACGCGCCACGTCGTGGGCACGCAGGGGTACCTTGCGCCCGAGTTCCTCGAGCACGGCCTCATCACGCCCAAGCTCGACGTGTTCGCTTTCGGCGTCATCCTGCTCGAGCTGTTGTCCGGGAAGGAGGCGGCGTTCCACGGCGACGACGGCGAGAAGGGGGAGACGCTGCTGTGGGAGTCAGCGGAGGGACTGGTCGACGGCGAGGACGTGCGGGGCAAGGTGCGCGCGTTCATGGACCCGCGGCTGCACGGCGGGTACCCGTTCGACCTCGCCTTCGACGTGGCGTCGCTGGCGCTGCGGTGCGTGGCAAGGGAGCCCCGGGCGCGGCCGGCCATGGACGAGGTGTTCGTCTCGCTCTCGGCAGTGTACGACTCGATGCTGGATTGGGATCCATCGGATTTCGGCAACTCCGGCTCTTCGATTCTTCGGAGGTAGTCGCGATTAGGCCGAAAAGATCGCATTTTCGGAGACGAACAGAATGCGGTGAATTTGGGGTCGAATTTTGTCATAGTTTTGAGAATAATCACTTGGTGAAGATGCCAATAAGTAGTTGGTAATCCTAGTTTCAATGGACGATGTAAACTACATGTTTCGAGCTGCACTAGCGTGTTGCCATACTGGTGTAAGAAGTATGTCATTCGTTTGTATTACATTCCCTCGAAGAAGAACAAATCGGCACAAGGTCGCTAAGATTGTGGAGCAACTATTACTCCTAATCATCCACAGAATTGCCACAGCCCACTCCAAATACTTGCATCCTCTTTCTGTCGCCGATCAAAACCTTTATTCATTGGTATTATGAAGATAAAAGGAAAAAAATCCATATAACATCCTAAACTTTATTTAACAGTTCGTTCAACATTCCAAAAATGTAAAAGTAGCATCTCAACCACTTAACTTTGTAAGGTTAAAATAACACATTGACTATGTTTTACATGATGGTATTGCTCGCTTTGCGTGATGAGTGAATGGATTTGCCATGTAGGATGATAGATTTGACTTACACGGCTACACCATGCCCTCTGCCCCATTGCGACACCCGGTCGAGCTTTGCTACGGCCTGCGCCGCACCTTCATCTACTCGGCCTGTAAATCCGATGTTTATACCAAATAATATTAGTCTTCCAGAGACAAAAGGATGGTATATTATCATAGTTTTATAGGTTTCTATGCATAGAAAATGTACTATTAATCCAGATACGCAATAGGCTGGAAACGAGCTGTTGAGGAAACTAGTCAGAAATCAAGCTTGGCTCTACATGAAAACTGGCCCAGGCTGGCTCGTCGTGGCTCAAAAGCCAAGCTACCAAAGCCTATAGGTTTCTCCCCAATACTAACATCTATTCGCTCATTTGCTCATTCCGGCATCTTGAGATAGCTCTAGGCAAGTGAGAATACGCAAGATGATGTGAATTAAAGCCAACAGAACTTCACCTTGCAGATAGCATCAATTTCATCAAAAATGATAACGTGGAGGTCACTCTGATCACCTGTGTTGAAAAGGTAGTACAAAAATAAGCGTTCAAAAGGGTTCACTCCACACATAAATGTCGGAAGGATTTTGCTGATTAGGGACAAAGCATGCAAGTTCATTCATCTGCCGTAGACATAAGCTGAACAAATCAGAATTTTAGAAAGAGATCTAGCTATTGAGAACAGCCCTACTGACTATAGTTAACTGCAGGGCACTCTTTACCTTCTCAGACATTGAATTCCCATTCTTACAGACGTAGTAGAAATTAGAAAGGGGTAGTTTTCCTGGTTTGGCTTAACAGAACTTTCATCGATGTCTCCTACATTTGTCTAACATAAAAAAATAATTAGTTAAACACACAAAAATGATATACAGAGTTTGAACAAAACAAATGCAGCAAAGAACTGATAACAAGTAGCTTGAATCCTGGATGATGGTAGTGTACTAGTGTTGAACCTGTAATGTTTCACACTTTTCAGTTTTGTTATCCTGTACCCAGACCTTGAGCAAGTATTCTAGAAATTGCGACGTGAACGAGAGTGAGTTTAATAGAGAAACAACTCAACAGTGATCAAGTAAGAAAATGCAAACTTGCTTAGATTTAGGAAAAATGGAATGGTTGATTAGCACAGCAGAGCTTCATAATTTTCAGAAAAAGAATAGCATGATGACAAGTCATTAAGATAATACTTGTACCTATCTCCTATTGCACCAAATGTAATTGTTGAGTGCAGTCTTGCGGTTCCCGAATGAGGATTTATGTTAATAGGAAGTGAGCCATCACTGGGAAATATCTTCTGAAATTGCCTAAAGAATTCACTGAAGTGTTCATTGAGACAAATCAAAATGATGGTAAATATACATAGTTAGGTGTAACGTTTCCTATGTAATTAGAATCAATACCTTCAGAACCAACTGAAAACGGTTTAACGATAATTGGCAGTGCTAAAGGAATAGAAATGGTTATAGATACAAGCTACAGTCCATGATGCTGTCAAAAACCAAAACAGCATAAACCACTTGAGCATGCATTGTCTTTTGCACAAGAAATACCTTATTCAGAAACGATCCGAAACAGACAGTCAGTCAGATACCAAATGAAAGTGTTAAATTGACTAGAACTAAAGAATCCAGCCACCAAAAATATCATTTATTTCCTTCATAATAGGCATCTACTACTCTAACAGCAACCAGTAAGAACAAAATGAGAAAACTGTTAGAAGCATTTTTTATGCTTTGTCTGCAATATCTACATGGGAGGGCAGTGTAAAAACCTTTTCCTGATACTTCGGATCTCTAGCCCTCTGTGTCAGCTGACAAATCATATGCACGTACTGATATCTAATTCCAGTAGCAGCCTGACCCACCAGATACCAATCCAAGACACAAAGATAAAAAATATCCCATGGAGAACACTTCCATATAAATTAATACCAATGCAATACTAATCATAGCAGAACAATCTCCCGTAATAAAATAATCTCTTAATGCCAATTCAATACTACTCATGGCAGAACAATCTCCCGTAATAAAATAATCTCTCTTACATAAGTAGCTTTGGATCAAATTTACTAGTTGAACTCATAAAACTAACCAGGAAGGCACACCTTACATCTCAAAGAGATTGCTTAGTTCATACTTCAGATGTGCCACAGCTAGCTAGATAGATTCCGAAGAACACCAGTAGACAGTAGTTGATTCTTAGCAATTTTGACTCTTGCGCTAGCTCTTGGCGTCTAATTAATTGAACTAAGTTTCTAGCAGATCACAATACAATGCAAATCTGTAAATTACACAATTTCTACTGGTTTCTCCTTGGAAGGATTTGGCACACCATTCGTATAAAATAAAATAAAATAAAATAAAATAAAATAATGCATCTAGGCCAATCATTCTGGTCAATACAATAACCATGTTTCTGAAGTTTATACTGAAGATCATCACCATCGGCCAATAACAAAGAACGCAAACTCACCAGGGTTGTCCTTGGTTGGCCGAGGTCAGGATGCGGCTGAGAGTTCACGAGATGTTGCCCAGTTGCACGGCTCCCCACTAGTGCCGAGTCGAACGCGTAGGCCCCAACGTCACCAGTAACCTTCTTCCCTTGGAGTGCACGAGACTCCATGCTTTGTTGGCGCTCTATACGGCAAATGGCCAATGGTGCCTACTGGCAGCGTAGCTGATGCCAGATGGATGGCCCTGCGAATGCAGGACAGACGGGTGGTTCGGCGGATGGAGGATGTAGGGGGCACGGTGGAGGGAGGAAGGATGGGTGGCACGGCACGATGGATTGCGACCATGGAGGCGGATGGACGGTAGACGGGGCGGTGAACGGACGGCGCGACCGATGGTGCGGTGGAGAATTTTTTTTATTTAATATTTACTTTAAATCTTTTTTTTAAAACTAATCGGCTGGGCAAAAAAATTGCAAAACTACCCCGTCGCCTGAAGACGGGCGATTGCCCTGCATCGGGCGATCGTGGCCGGCAAGCGGCGAAATTCAAAATGTAACGGGCGGCCGTTAGCCGAGCGCATCCGAACGCCACGTGCCGGCCGTCGCCCGGTCGTCGCCCATGGCTGGGGCGATCGCCCGTGGCTGGGGCGATCGGCGGCACTTAAAAACCGAAACGCGCGCACTGTGCTCATTCGGAACCGAAGAGAGCAGCCGAGCCGAGCGCAGCGACGGGAGAAGGGAAGAAAAGAGAAGAGAGGAGAAGGGAAGAAAGAAAAGAAAGGAGAGGAAAAAAGAGAAAGGAAAAAAAAGAGGGAAAAAAAGTTGATTCTTCGGTTTTGCGGTAAGTTCGAAAATTTTATATGTAATATTTAGAAATTTAATATAGTATTTAGTATTGTTTAGTATTTAGAAATTGTAGTATTTAGTTTATATTTTGTGTGGTGATTTTTGTAGGTAATATTTAGAATTTAATGTAGTATGTAGTGTTTAGAAATATTAGGATTGTGTAGTATTTAGAAATATTGAGATTCCATGTAATAGAAATATTAGTCAATATTTAGAAATGTAATGTGGTAGAAATTTAATATTATTAATTTAACACTAGAGGTTAGCCATATGTTACGCGGGCAATGTTTCAAAATTGCGACGAGAAATTATAGGAAGTACGATATATCATATATATATACAGCTTTTTAAGATTAGGACAAATGAATAATATATAGTAGCAATTCCGTAATGAAAAATGGGTAGTCGAATTACTTATTTATAGTCGAATTTCTTAGTATGATCACCATTCGCTTTATACATAGTATTTTAGAGTATATTTAAAAACATGGTAGGCTAGGAACATATCGTCAGCAAGTGTATACGCTAGAAATTAGTAGAGTAAAAAAATTTGGAAATGTCTGGGACCGTTAGAAATCAGTAGAGTAAAAAAATTTGACAATATAATGTAACATTTATATAGTAATGCATGACGCGGTTAGATGGAGAAATGATGATTTTTTCGGTTCGACGTTGTAGGCAGCATGTCGGAGAAATTGTATTTTCAAATATTCTATGGAGTTGGGGAGATAGCATAGGGGCCGGATGGAGTCGATTTGTCGGCATTTTCAACAGTCATACGGGGCATATCTAGGCCGAGAGATAGGACATACAGGGGTTTGTTGGAGTGGATGTTTCGGATGTTCAGTTTGGATACCCAGAGTGTTCGGCTGCGGGTTAGAGCAGTAGTAAGCCGTGAGCAAAACTTTTTTTATGGAGAGCTGGTTCCTATTAATGCGACATCGACATGGTGGAGCTATGTTGGGTACGCTGTAGAGCAGGGCTAGCCGCTCATGTTGCTGGTAGATTGGTACTAGGTACCTCTATTGGTGTCGAAGGTTCGTGATGTCGGGGTAGATATTACGGAGAAGGGGAGGACAGATATGCAACAATGCGATGATGAAGGTGGCGAGGACTCTGGAGACGGGTGACATGAGGTTGGCGGTGGCGACGGGATCGGGGGGGCGAGGAGGCAGCCGTGGAGGCGCGGGGGGTGGCCGACGAGGGGGAGGAGGTGGAGCACATAGTTGACTTGATGAAGGAGGAGGACCGTGCGGATGAGGAAGTCCCTGATGGCGAACACTCGGACGAGGAGGACAATAATCCTGAGGTGCTTGTCCCCGGTGCGTGGACTAATTATAATTTCGAAGACCTAACAATGAATGAAGGGAATAGAGATGCATGGGAGTATCATGAGAACGAGGTCGCGCAGGGGGCCATATATAAAGACAAGGAGGCTGTGATGGATGCGGTGAAGTACTGGTCAATGTCTCTTCGGCGGCAATTGAGGGTAGTGAAGTCTAGCAAAAAAGACTACGACGTGAAGTACGTAGTTGACTCGTGCCCATGGCGGGTGCATGCATACAAGGGGAAGTGGAGGGACTACTGGAAATATTCCATAGTGACGGAGCATAACTGTTAACTGGAGGAAGCGGAGCAGGAACACCGCAATCTGTCATCCACTTGGGTGGCAAATGTGTTTTATGGTCAGATCGAGAACAATCCGCACCTGCAGCCTCGATCCATTATCAGAGCCGTGGAGGAGAGGTTTCAGTATAAGATTAGCTACGGAAAGGCATGGAGAGCAAAAAGAACAGCTTTGCAAATACGGTTCGGGACATACGAGGCTTCTTACGAGAATATTCCACACTTGCTTAGGGCAATATCAAGTAGGAATCCCGGATGGTCATCGA
The DNA here is from genome assembly GCA_036346375.1 of Guadua angustifolia. Taxonomy (NCBI): domain Eukaryota; kingdom Viridiplantae; phylum Streptophyta; class Magnoliopsida; order Poales; family Poaceae; genus Guadua; species Guadua angustifolia. Next base: position 30,161,996 of record CM070503.1, read on the forward strand.
CCTTGCGGAGTTTCCTCATGGATGGTGCGTCTTGGCGGCAAGTGGGTCTTGCAATGGGCCTTCTTCGCCTTCTCGGCGATGCATAAATGCCTTCCGACACTGCCGCCTTGGTCATTTGCATGGACGGCACATTCTCACAGGAAATACAAGGGCCGATTCTAATCGCATCGCGGTGGACGCCAACAACGTGTTCTACCTGGCCGATTGGCCTTCGTGGAGGGGAAAACACGAGAGTCGGTATCGGTTTCTTGAAAGAGTCAAGATGGCGCTTGTCCAGACCGCCGATGTATGTGTCATCCATGACCGACATGCAAGTTTGCCGAGGGCGATCGTGGATATGCAACAAGGGTCCGATGTCGTGGGCAAACAAAGTGGCGGAACATGAAGAGCGGTGGTGCATGAGGCACATGGGTGCCAATTTTTTCGTCGGATTCAGAACAAGGAGCTTATGAACATGTTCAGCGGCCAGGCAAACAGAACCGGCGGAGGAAGTTCGACTCATGTGGAGGACGTTGGATGAACTAACCAAGAAGCAATCACTGAATCCAAGGGACGGCGCTAGTTCATCGAGGAACCCTATGGTGTACCACGAGCAAGGAGATGACCCCACAGCCTTATGCGCGCTCCTGACCGACGCACCAAACATTCGGCGTAGGCCGGGGACAAGCATAAAGAGTTTCACGGACTAGATACGACACGAGCCGTTGGAGAAATGGTCCCTTCTGCATGACGAGGGCAGTTCCCGTTATGGAATAATGACAACCAACCTGGTGGAGATTTACAACTGGGTAATGAAAGGCACGAGATGCCTTCCGTTGGTGGGCATTGTTGAGGGTGTCTTACTAGGCACCCAAAGATATTTCGTTGAGCGGTACAAGGCCTCCGCTGCATGTATGTCGGACAATCGCTGTCCTACTCGACGATTGTCTCTACGCATATGGCCAACAAGACACCGGAAGGCATGGACACATCGCTGACATCGAGAGTGGCGTGGAACGGAGGTACCACGTGCACCGCGGTGACCAGGTCGAAGAGGTGCCCACCGGAGAGGACTTCCCATCATGCATACTCGAGCTGCCGACCGCGAAAGTGCTCCCCGCCAAGCCACGCCGCTTTGACTTGCCGTGCTTTCGCGCGTGATTGCCGTGAGGCGAGACACACCGACCATGTCGCTCGACATCTCCCACTACTACTACAAGCAAAGTGTTTTCAACACGTGGCATAACGAGGTGTACGTACCGAGTCGATGGATCGTTCTGGCCCCCCCTCCGAGGGCATCGATGGGTCTTGGACATCCGAATGTTGAAGCGTAAAGTCCAAGGCGTCGCAGACACGGTGTATTAGGAATGAAATGGACGAGTCCGAAGCTCGTTGTAATTGTGGATAATGTAATTCTATGTACCATTTATTTGTTGCCCCCGTCATGTAATTTTTGATTCTATGTACCAGTTATTTGTTGTCCCCGTCAATGTAATTTTTTTATTCCATGTACATGTTATTTGTTGTATGTACGGGCCTACGAAAACCCTTAAGTGGCCACGATTTCTGTGGTTTCATGGCCGCGAGTGTCTTTTCCGATTTTCGCAACTTCCTACTGGGGCAACGTCTGGCTATCTCGCCCATACGTAAGTGGTAGCCCGCGTTGTGTAGGTCACTCTTGATTTTTCTCGTATTTTTTGGACTGCATCCGGCCTGTCCCGCGGGGCTACGAAAACCCTTAAGTGGCCACGATTTCCACGGTTTCGTAGCCGCGAGTGCCTTTTTCGGTTTTCGCAACTTCGGACCGGGGCAACGTTCGGCTATCTCGCCCGTACATAAGTGGTAACCCACGTTGCGTACGCCGCCCGTGTTTTTTCTCGTATTTTTTCGGCCATATTCGGCAGACCCTACGAGCCTATGAAATTCCCTAAGTGGGATGCGTATCACTAACAAAGCAAAATAATTTTTCCGGTTCAATACAACAAGAAGTTTTTTTTGGTAATTCTTCCCGGTTCAATACAACAATTATTGTATAAACAATTTACAACAAAAATTGCAAAAAAAATATGCTACAGTACCCTATCGCCCCAGTCTCCTCGTACTGGGGCGACGGGAGGGTACTTTTGCAATTTTTTTTGCCCGGGCGATTAGTTTTGAAAAAAAGATTTAAAATAAGTATTAAATAAAAAAATTCGTGCGGTGGATGGCCATGCCATGGGCTCATCTCATGTACAGCATCGCCACCCCTTAAGTGAACGATGCAGTGGATGGTGACGCGCCAACGCCCTCTGTACTCTGGCGATGCTGGCACCCTCACGGAGCAAGCGAGACTTAGGGTTATGCGGCTTGGGCCTGCTGTGCCTATGGGCTCTGGACCTCAGGCCTCATTTTTTACTAGGCTAGCCGACTAGGCCTACCGGGCTCACGAGCTGGCTCGAGCTTGGCTCAAAAATTTAGCAAGCTAGGAAAGGGGGCTTGGTTCGGCGTGTGTACTTCATGAGCTCAAGCTAAGCCGGCTCGAGCTGGATTTGAGCCGAGTCAGCTCGTGAGCCTCAAGCTTTTTTCCACTCCTAGCAATACTTTTTAAAGAAAATCTACAATATAACACTGAATAACTACATGATCTATAATATGACACTCATTGTGAGAATAACATGTGGGGCTCAGACTCACATGTCAATGAGACATCAGTGGCATATTTTAGACATAATAAGTTATTCACTGGTATATAATTGATTGCAAAATTGTTAGATTATTTTCCCATCCCAATAAAGTCATGTATATGCTCGGGTCCAAAACAATCATGTACATGCCATATCTTTAATTGCTTACAAAACTATATTAGTGAAAGACCATGTAGAGGTCTACTCATATGTGTGTTGAGTAATTGACTCTGTTTGAGCCTGTGTTGCTTAGGTTTGAGTTTGTTTTTGAATTTATTTTGAATTTGAAGCAATTTTAGGTGTTTGTTAGTGTGAGTGGCAATACCACCGAGGGTGGCACCGCCAGCCCTGTGGTGCTACTGGGTCTAGGAGAGTGGTAGTTATTTTTTAGGAGGGTGTTTTTTTGGGTCTTGGGAATATCAGCACTACCGGCCTTGGATGGCGGTAGTATCGGCCGAGCGGTACTACCGGCCATTACATGGCAGTAGTACCAACCGGCAATAAGGCAGCTATCGAGCTTAATGAGATATTTTCAAGTTTCTTTTGAAATTAACATAGTTCAATGTAAATGATTTTATGTCTCATTTAAGTGGTTATTTCAAATTCGAGCTAATGAGCCACTATCAAGCTGAGCCTTGTTAATTTTGTTTGCTTGAAATGGACTAATTTCAATTTTGAACCTATTAACTATTGTAATTGGAGAAATTTTATTTCTAACCTTGACGAGCTTTTTTGCCAGCCCTAGCCGATAGTACTACTGGCCTTAAGGAGTGGTAGTACTAGCTGGATGATACAACCTGCCCCTAGTTGGAGGTAGTTATTTTCCAAAGAGAGATTCCGTGAACTGAAAATTGTGATTATGTAATGTTTATTGCATATTGTTGTGAACAGTGAGTGCTATGTCACGTGTTTGCTTGTCTGTGTGATTGCAGGACTATGGAGTTAGATCATGGTGAGGTGAAGGAGACCAAGATTAGGCTAGGAGAGCTGAGGTCTAGAATGGTCAAAAGACGCTGGAAGATGACTAAGGTCGAGAAGTGGCTACGAGCCAAGAAGACATGAAGCCGAAGCATGAAGCATTGTTGATGGATATGGTGGGCAAAGGTATGGGCCGGGACTAGGCTCAGGGAGGAGTTGAGGACCAGAACGGTTAAGAAAGTCGACGCCATCATGGTAAAGCGGACAAGGGCATATGGCCTATTAGGTGATTGGGTCCATTTGCATGCGAGGACGGTTCAGGGGAGTACACGTGAGGCTTGGCGGGAAGTCATTGGGGTCACATGGTAGATGTCAAAGCATACGCAATGCTTTGAGTGGAAAAAAAGATTGGTCGTGGGGAAAATTAGTAATTTGTTTATTACCGAGGATTTAGACTGTTTGGAAAACCGCGGCGATAGCCTAAATGGTTTAGGTCAAATCAAAGTGGACATGGACATAAATTCAAGCTCGTGGAGCGAATTGTACATCATGAAGAAGGCTGCTTTGAGAAGCGTGCTTGTGTGAGTGTAAAACCTATTACGTGTATTGGGATATCGGGTTAGCCCATATAAAAGTGAATAGTATCCACTTATCTGTCTAGGTTTTAGGGTTAGAGTTACCTCTATATAAGAAGATGTAGAGGGAGGTGAAGACGTAAACCTTGAAGCCTTAAAACTCTAGGTTTAGGGTTTTCACAAGATTTTGCTTTTCTTGTGTGTGTGCTTCTTAAGTGTTTTGCTCTCAAGTGACAAAGCTTTGTAATGATCCATCTTTCTCTAAAATAAAATCAAAATTCGTGCTTAAACTTTGCCTCTTGTTTTGATCTTCCATCATCTTGAGCTTGTGATCTTTCTTGGTGATTTCTTCTTCTCTTAATCTTGTATTGCTAAAGATGAATGACTAATGGATGAACCCTCCTTGGTCATATCCCAATTATCTAGGTAAGCTCTCACATGATCATCACGAGATTTATCAAGAAACTAGTTTTTAACTTGAGAAGAAAAGATTTAAGGTAAATCTTAATCTTGCAAATTTGAGGGTAATTTCTTTAGAGTTCTAGCTTGCTATGTCATATGGGAGATCATCTTGTCCATCAAATCCCCACAATCAAGCTTAGGATGAGGTTTTGTATTTAGCCCGATTTTGGTGCAACCTTCGATTAATTTGAAAAAGGTTGGAGTTTTGACGTTAATCCATAGGACTAAAGGTTGGAATTGGTTCTTACATCCTTAGAAAGGTGCTTACAAATTTTCACAAGTTTTGAACATTTAATCAAAAGTTACACCGATTATTAGTTTTAAACTCGTGCTGATTTTACTATTCACCTTAAAATTACTGCTCATCTAGTACTAGCGCCCTCTACACGGCGGTAGTGCCGGTCCGGGTGAAATTATTAGAAAATTTATATTTCTACTATTTTGTGATCTTGTGAGGTTTCGGTTTGTTTCATTGGGGGAAATAGTTGTTGTTGATAATTCACTTCCATTTGATCACCGTTCGGCCATTCAATTAGAGCTTTAATTTTAATTATCTAACTAACATGTGATGACGGTGGCGTGGAACAAATCAGCGATACCTCGTAACACAAGGTAGGCATAGCTCTTGGCTCGTATTGCGTTGGCCCATTCACTCCCGTACGTAGTTCCTCTTCTTTCAGCAATGGCGGCGCCTCCACTGCTTCCTCTTTGTTGCAACTGGTGCATAGTGCACTGCTTCCTCTCTGTTGCGACTGGTGCATAGTGAGAACGGCTTTGCAGAGAAGGGCACGTACGGTGGCGAGGAGGATGCATGATTGGAGAGGATTCCGCGTGCAGCAGAATGTTCCAAGCGAATGAAGAACCGCGCATCCTCCCTGGACCAGCTGGTGTAGAAGTACCATAACATTTAGGAATCAAAAGTAGCACAATTGCATGCATGCTAATGCTACTAGAAAGGAAAGAGAATGCATTTGCTTCGAGAGCTTATTGATGTATTCTACATACCTGTAAGATTCGCTGAACTACGCTGTCTATGCATGCCTCCAAAAGGATATGCATGGTTGGTGAGTTCATGACCAGTTTCAGTCTACGGAATTTTCGGAAGAGCATGCTTGCAGCTAGTACCATACGTACGCACTTCGTTTAATTAATTAATTGATTAATGCCTTGTCTAATCAATCATGGATGCAGTTTTACTAATCAATCATACGTGGTATTCTAGTTTTAAAATTTTGTTTTTAAATACATGTTTTCCTATAATTTCGAGACAACTTTTAACTGATTTTTTCTTTACATACCTATACCATTAGTTATTCATGGTATTATTTATTAGTATGGAATAGAGTAACACCACCCTCTAAAAGTAATAAGTGAGCTAATAAAAAAGAATGATTTAATGGTTAGAGTGGAAAAGCCTAAAACACTGTCTATTATGTACGGATCCAGTACCTAGCTAGATCAGTACATATATTCGTCTGCCTGATGAGCTGGAACACAAGCGCGTACGCTTTTCAGCCTTGAGCACACACTACCTACCAACAACGACCAATCGATCGGCTGCTTAATTTGCTTCACACTCATCTGAATTTAATTAAAAGAAAATTATGACGAGAAATCAGTGGCACTTCCAACCTCCATTTTTTAATCTCATCCGCGTCGAGCTTGACGCAGATTTCCATGGATTTGCTCTTTTATCTATTTCCATTAACCCATGTATACTGTAGAGTCAATTTAGACTTTAGAGATTGCTTAGCGGTGACGAGCTAAGGTAGGTAGGTAGGTAACCAACCAACCACACGGGTGTAGGACAAGATGAAGTTTCAGTGAAGTACCCAGTAGAGAAGATGAGATACAGTGGGCCATTGTGCGGCGCCGTAATTGAACCGTCCGTCCGTCGTATGTATACGCTGGGAGCTGGCCTATCTGGGGAAGTGACTAACCGCTGATGTGTGAAGACTAATGACTGACTAGACTCGAGTGAATGAGCTAGCACTACTACTACGGAACGTTACAACTCTATTATTTCATCTGAATCAATTCTTAACTTTTCATAAAAATCCAATTCTGATAGATAATTTGGCCGCGATGGTTTAATAATTAGTGAGGAATCATCGCAATCGGTTCTCAGGTTAAAATCGATTGTGATATAGTATTAAGCACATCACAATCGGTTCTAACATGAGAACTGATTGTGGTATACATGTCTACATCCCAATCGGTTCTAACCTAAGAACCAATGGTGATGTGCCATCGTATATCACGATCAGTTCTAAGCAACAAGATTGTGATGTCCTATGGGAATAGATTAAAAATGATATATGCATATCTGAATGATTGTATATTGTACCACAATGCACATAAGGAATTGCACGTTTATCTAGTTTGTTGTGTACCTTGGTACAAATAAAAGGAGAAGTGCAATAACAAGAAGCGTAAGAGCCGAACCGACAACAATGAAGAGGTGAACAAAGGGACACCATATAAGGTATTGTGGTTTTGCCTATTATTCCCTGTTTCGAGCGATTGTTTGCAAATCTCAAATAGGCAAAATTATTGTGTTGGCATTATAAATCTTGAAAGGAAGATGGCAAATTAAGTCACCCTATTGATTCAGCTCAATAGAGAAACATTAATTGAAAAAATGAGGAGTTTGGTATTGAAATGAGGAACATAAGAGTTAGATTGAGTACGATGGAATGAATATATGAGCAGTCGTCACAACACTTGGTCAGTTCTATTGTGTATCTACAATCTCCCTTTTTAGTTGTACATAAAGTGGAAGTATATCATAATGTCGTTACTAATCTCGGAATCCAAACAGCTAAAAAATGATATTGATGTGTACCTAGTACCACTGATTAAGGATTTGGTAAAATTATGGAACGAGGGGGTTGCGGTGTGGGATGTATACAAAAAAGAGAACTTTATCATATGGGTTATGATATTTTGCATCATAAATAACTTTTCGGCCCTTGGTAATTTAGCGGGCTACAGTACGAATGGAACCAACGTGTGTTCTATTTGTGAAGAGGAGACTAAGTATTTGTGGATGCCGAATTCTAAGAAAACTATGTATATGGGTCACCGTAGGTTTCTAATTCGAAGTCATCGATACCGTAAGATGGATGATAAATTTGATATGAAGAGAGAAATTCGCTCTGCCCCATGTACAGCCTATAAGTGGAAGATAAGCATATTCATGCGTAAAAGATATTGAAGTTCAATATAGAAAAAGCCGTAAATTTGTTCGCTTTATGATCATTTAGAAGAAAAGGTCGATATTTTGGGACTTACCATACTAGAAGGAGCTAGATGTCTGGCATTATATTGATGTCAAGCACGTTGAAAAGAATGTTTACGATAATTTGATTGACTTCCTATTGAACATACCTAAAAAGACCAAGGATGATATGAATGCTAATCGTGACATAGCCTACATAGAAATCAGGCCCAAGCTTGCAGTGATAAAGGAGAATGGAAAATGTCCCTATATTCCCGTTGTATGCTACACCTTGTCCAACAAGTAGAAAGAAGGTATCTGCAAGTGTCTCTAAGGTATTAAAGTTTTATCAGGCATTTCACAAATATTAAGAAGTTTGTGTTCATAGATAATTTGAAGTTGGTTGGTATGAAGTTCCATGATTATCATGTCTTGATGACTCAAATACTCACTGTTGTAATCAGAAATATCCTTCTAAAGGATGTCAGGCTGTCAATTACAAAGCTATGTTATTTTTTTAATGCGATTTCTTGCAAGACTATTAATCCCAATGTACTAGACAACTTACAAAGTGAGGTAGTGCAGACTCTTTGCCAGTTTGAGATGCATTTCCCCCGTCATTCGTCGATGTCATGGTCCACCTTGTTGTTCACCTTATTAGAGAGATTAATATATGTGGATCCGCATTTCTACGTTCATGTATCCATTCGAGAGGTACATAGATATATTAAAGTCATACGTGAGGAATATGTCAAAGCCTAAGGATAGTATTATTGAAGATTATGGGACTGAAAAGGTTATTAAGTTCTGCATGAGTTATATAGGTAAAAAACAAGCAATTAGTGTTCCTATATCTCGCCATGAGGGCAGACTTGGTGGCAAAGAAATCATTGGGTCTAAATTGACGAGTCCACAGTTTGATGTGTATTATAAAGCGCATTTGATAGTCTTACAATACAACGTAGAAATTCATTCATGTATCCAGTAGGATAAGTTGATATTACGGGAAGAGAATCCACATATGAATGAGCTTTCCATCATACGAGAATACAAAGATCGATTCCTCACATGGTTCAAAAAAGGCAAAGATATCCGTCGGTGAGGATGTCAAATAGTTGGATGACTGACCAAAATTTAATGTACAACTATAGTAGGGGTACGATATTAATGGCTATACCTTTTATATTGAATGTTAAGATACAAAGAATACAGTTCAAAACAGCAGTATGAGCATAGATGCTTTGTCCGATGATCACTTAAAAAGAGGATCCTCATCCACAATGAACTCCTACTATAGATTGATCAAAGACATATGGGAGCTTGATTATGGAATATACCAAGTTCCATTGTTCCGATATAAGTAGGTGAGGCTTCCATATGGAGTGAATGTCTATAAGAGAGGTTTTACTCTTGTGGATATCAATAGACTCGCCTATAAAGATGATCCTTCCGTCCTAGCAAAGCAAATAACTTAAGTTTTCTACGTGCGTGATCATGCCAATCCAATGTTGCATATCGTCCTTCATGGTAAGAGGTGGATCATTAGAGTTGAAAATATCGTAGACAAAGAAAAGTACAACCAATTCAATGATATACTTGTGTTTGTAGATGGGACATGTCTTAGCAGTGACGACGACACACATGGAACAAACTATATGCGTGTAGATCATCAAGAAGGGTTGTATTATAAATAAAGTGACCACGTTAATGTAAATAATGCTATGTATTTCAAGTGTTTGTATTGTAAATAAAGATACTACATCAATGTAAATAATATTGTAGATTTTCCATATCTCTACTACTTTTAATTTTGAGTTGGTGGCGGTCCGTTCTACAATTTCTAATCCTCAAACTACCCCGCGACACTGCAGCTCACCTCCAACCCCACGCCACGGACGACTACCACGTCTCCTTTCCGCCCCTAAGCGTCCCGTGTCTCTTTCACTTGCATGCCGTCTGCACCGCGTCCCCTCGGCCGCCCTCACCGCCATCGCGATCCCCTCCTCCCTGCCCGTGCGTCCCCTTCGCCCGCGCCGCCCTCGCCACCTCCTCCGCCACCGTCGCTCTCCCTCACCCCCACGCTCCGCGCAGCCGTGATTTCCGGTTAGATCAGCGTCGGGGATGCAACCCACCCTCGTCGCCGTCCTCTCCAACCTCCGGTCTCCACCCCAAATTCGTAGCCCTGCCACCTCCACGGCTGCCCCTCCCGCCATGGCCACCAACGGCTGCTCCCTGGTACGCCCACCAGCCTCACCCAGTCCAGATGCCCCCACCGTCCATTCCCCTTCTCGTCGGTCGGCCACGGGAGGCTAGATTCGGCGACAACACGGCGGCTCTCCGCGCGCCGGGGCCTCGCCCGCTGCCTCTCCCTCCGCACCTTCTTCTTTTACACCGTGGGGACGCCCAGCTCCATGGTTGGCTCACCCCTACCCCCAAACCCACATGGATTAGACGGAGACGGAAGCCCAACCCCCTTCTTCATCGCACCCAGCCATCTGCACCATGCCGCCCTACCATGACGCCCATTGCACTCCTCGCTCGCCGCCGAGCCGAAGCGCCTGCCGCCACGCCGTCGGGGGACTCCAAGGCCCACTCTACCACGCCACTTCCCTCCAAGGCCCACTCTACCACGCCTCTTCTTCCCGTAGCTTCGTCCTACCGCACCGAGGAGACGAGGCCTCGCCGAAGCTCGCCATGATCTCCCGTAATTGCGCCACCGCCCCTCCACTGCTCCCTTCCCAGACCGGCGGACCTTTGTGGCGCTTTTGTGTGGTAATTCGCCTGAATCTATCTATGCGCGCTCGCAGAGAGGAGCGGCCGCAAAGCTCATGTCGATGGCGGCGGCCGGGCGCCGTTCTGCCGATCTGTCATGGATCCCGCCAAGATGGGCACCGGCGCCCGTGCCTACATCTCCTATCGCGTCATCACCAAGGTCATCTCGATTCGCTCACCGTTCCCAAACCCCAAACCTTCCGAGTTCATCGCCGAGTCGATTGTTTGCTTATGTCCATATGGCGATGCCAAATTTTAGAGCAATTTTTGCACGCACGAGATGCCGATGGGAGAGCCGAACAAGGAACTAAATTTTTGGACTAGAATTTGCCGATATAGATCCAAAACGAAAATTATTAACAATTAGTAATAAATGAACTTGGTGATTTGCAAACCCTTATTATGGCCTTCTAGATTCCAAGAGGAAGCTTTTAATTGATGTTCCATAATTAGTACAGCTAAGTATGTGTTGGGGAAAGGAAATGGCACAAAATTGAATAGTTCTCGATTTTCGAATGTTGGCGTGAAGGAGCTATAGAGTATAGAGAGCAGCTATGGAGCATCAAGACAATATGTCAAGATGAAGAGGGTAGCCTAATGGATTGTAAAAAATAGGTTGAGTTTCAGATTTGGGGAAAAATTATATTCACTTATATATAAGGAACCTAATATTTGAAAGTTTTGATTCAAGAAACCAAGCAAGATGATTGCGGGAATGACATGGCAATCATGTTACCCGCCAAATGAGTACGCAATTTTTTGTTCTCGTTCTATTGCTACTTCATACTTTTGTGTAGATTGAGTTGACTGCAACATTTGCTTTACATTTCATTCCCTCTATATTTTTTTGGGGCTTGAATTCTATTTAGGAGTCAGATCATATTGATCGCTTTGAGCAGATATTTTGTTTTTGGCCATATCATGATTTTGCTAATTTGGTAGCATTTGTCTCTGAGACTAACCTACTGAATTCGAGGACGAGAGAAAATTGTTATCCGCGCTATAGCGATTTTAAGTGGTTGCATGATCACTTATGAGAAGTACAAAGGCATTTTTATACCTCCCCTTCCAGAGAAGAATGCTGTTGGTAATATGGCAAATTATATTTTTGTTAACAACCTATTTCTTATATCCTCTCTAGAACAGAACAATCTCTGGACTACTGAACTGTGGTGTCAGTATTGTGTTCTCTTGCTTACTGGGGTGTTGTTGTTATTATTCTTTACCCTCAGAGAAATTCCGGTTTAGCAAAGAGTTCATTGAATTGCGGCGTCAAGCTCTTGACCTATTCATCAACAGAATAGCTTCACACCCTGAACTTAAGCAAAGCGAAGATTTGAGAGTATTTTTGCAGGCAGATGAAGAGGTAAAGTATTTGCACGAGCCAAGTGCTAAATTTTCCTTGTTGACTTTGGGTCCACATAATTATATGTTTTTTGACTAAGTTTTCTTGCATAAATTCTTGACTCTTCTGGATCTATGTTACATAAACTTTGTGACATATGAATGATAAGTTTGTATGGAAAGTTCTATCATATCTGCCCTTAAGTAGCTGTTAATAGTCAAGTAACTGTTGGGCAACTGACATATGCATGTTTTATACTGCATCTTTGGTTTGCAATGTGATCATTTTATTTGATTTTACGCTGAAATCTCCACCAGAGGTCCGTAACAAAATAAAGCAATTTCATCAAGATAACTAAAAAGATCACACCAGATACCTCCATCGTGAATGTGCGATCATTTGAATCAATATGCGATTTCAAGTGCGGTCGTGCAATAGTCGTTTGCAATCTTGTGCATCATAAGGCCCATCCATTGTTTGTTGTTTTCTTGGAACTTTCTATGTCCATGTTTCCATGCCTTATATATCTTGGCTAATTTTACTAAAGAATTCCTTGTTAGTTACTTTTGATAGTTCCTTGACTTATATTATTGTTTTATTTTGCTTGAGTATGAAGCGAGAAAATGGATAGAGCAAGGTCTTATGAGATCGGTATATTCAAGAAACCTCGCAGATTTCATACAGATGTTTAAGGTATCTCACCAATGTTCAAGAAGACATTCTTGATATTACTGAATACGCTTTTGACAATAAGATTATAAAAGAATGTCATGGTGTCAACTCTCCTTTTCATCTCAATATTGAAATTTCACTTAGTCATTAACAATCGGTGACCATTTTTTAGGATGTACAGTCAAAAGTCGTTGATGTTGTTCTCGGGAAAAGAAAAGCTGTGGAGGAATCTACTCCTGAATATGAGAAGCTTAAACATTACATTTTTGAGCTAGAAAATCATTTAGCAGAGGCCCAGAAACAAGCATTCCGCCTTGTGAAAAGACACAGAGGTACAAAAATCCCTTTTTGATTTTATCCATATTTTGAGATTCTTTGCAAGTTTGATGGTACATTCTCATGGTAAGACTTTTTAGTGAGCCAGTCCCAATATGCAATGGCAAGAAACATTTTATGCTTGCTCAAAATTTAGTCTTTCAAAATAAAGAAATAATTGACATGGTGCATGGTATCATAATGAACCCAAGCCTGCTGCTCAGGGGCCATCAACAATATCTCAACTTCCTCTCTTGGTTATGTAATTTTGTAACTGGATTGTAGGATCAATTACACAACTCGATTTTCATTTGTTAGAACTTGGGCAATCTTTGGCGGACTTTGGGAAGGCGATTAAGCTTTTAGGTGCTTGTGAAGGGATTTCATGGAAAAGGTGTTTTCGAAGTTGGTTCAAGTCGAGATGTTGTCTCAAAGCTTCAAAGAGAGGTAATCAATAAAATCCTAAAAATTCCACTTGGTATTAATTACCATATAACCATCCCTTTCGTGGTTTCTATAACCTAATGATGTCAACGTTACATTATATAGGCGCACAATCTTCTCTTTAAATTCAAGAACCTTTGAAAGATTATGTGCGTCTTTGTGCGATCAATAAAAGTTAGTATTTCTTTCCATCGCCATGTATTAACTGTAAATAGAGAATCTCTACTACTTCTAATTTTGAGTTGGTGGCGGTCCGTTCTACAATTTCTAATCCCCACTACCTCACAAGACACCGCATTTCACCCTCAACCCCACGCTACGGACGACTACCGCGTCTCCTTTCCGCCAATTTCTAGCGTCTTCTTTTCCCAATGGTTCAAAGATAGACGTATATCGTGCTTTACAGAGGAGCAAACCTTCTTGCTAAGATAAAAGGGTGAGATTTGTATGCTTTCTCTTGTCTTTGCTCTCGTTAGTTTGATATTTGTGTCAAAAGCTACTACTAGAGTTTGGTTATCCATAAAGATTTGATTGTTGTTTCACATTTTCATTTGTTTGTTTGGTTCGTGTAGGCAGCTAGATGGAGGTTCACTGTCAGATGAATTGCCACTCTCCCACCTCCATAGGTATGACAGACTGCTACATATTTATCACCGCTTTCGTGTATTCAAGGAATTATGGATCAAGAAAATGAAAAGAAATGATCCATTGGTTCTGATCTTTATAGAAATTAGGTCAAGCAGGTTTTCATCTGGTCTACCATTCTTTCTTTGTACGGTTGCTTTAGATTGGTGTTTTCTCTCTTGCGTGAGAAAATCTGACCGGTATAGGACATATGTATTGTATCCATGAGCAAAAAGTGAATGAGTGATATTAATTTGCATAACCATTGATAATGTCATGTAAGATTATTCTATGGAGTAGCGAAATTTGTTTGGAATGTGATGGAGTGGGCCATTTTGGCCATATTTTTATTTGACATGGTTGGTTATGAAAGGAAGAACTTATCTGTAATATAGCAACATAGTGAAAAAAACTAATTTGCCTGCCTAACCATGTGGAATAGCTGGAATCCAAGATCAAACTGAAGAAACTTGTGCTGAAGAAACTTACATCTGTGTTTGTTGGATTGGATCCTTTGTCTTTGTTGGTAGTATCTCGCCACCACATCTCCAGGGCCTTGAGCTGTAGATAGAACTAGATACTGTAGATTAAGAGATTGGACTACAACAATAAGGTCCAAACAATTAGACAATACTATGTTCAGTAGAAGTCCACAACAAGTAAAGAGCCGCTGCCATCTTCTTCGTTTTCTGTTCGTCTCTATGTCAACGCTGTCCTCGCCGTCGCTAATCTCCTCCTTCGTCAACAAGTAAAGAGTTCCATTTTTCCTATGAATCAAAGAGGTCCATAGCAGTTTACTTCACTCCTCTCTTAATATAAGTCATCATTGTGTGCTCAACTCGAATTCACGCTGATTCATGATCCGACAAACGCTGAAACCATGTTGTCAGCGAGAACCGCTTCACAACATCCTCAAGAAACCATCCGAGAGGCGCCAAAGTTATTCTTGGTATCTGCATATTTACATAGATTTTTCTGAATGTTACAAAATTGCACCGCACCATTTTAAATATCTAACTAGATAAATGCCCAAATTATAAGGGAGATAGAGATATCTCACTGGGGGAACATACAGATTACGGAACATTACAACGTTGCTCATGGTGGTGCCAGACTTAAGGGTGAATTTTCTAGGTTTGTCTCCTTTATAACTTGTTATAAGTAGCTCAACTTGTAACTAGAGAGACGAGAGAGAAATTATGTCCAGAAATAACAGAATCTATGTTATTATTTACAGGATTGATTATCAGTCTAGACCTTACATAAGAGGGGTCTCATCTTTTAGGCATCTTATTGCTAGATTGCCTCCAAGGGCTCACTCTATTTATTACAGAGATGAAATCGGTAACATTTCAACATCACATTTATGGAGTGATTATAAGAAGGTACTGTTTCTATTTATCTCAACTATCAAGTCTTAATATTCTGACAAAAGTGCAAAGTCGAGTATACATCTTTGAATAGCTTTACATGTCGAACTATCTTATTGCAGACCCAACAGAAAGGAGGCAAGCTGAATTTGCTAGGATTAGTGACAAGTACCTTGATAGAATTCCTGTAATAGTCTCTGTCTTTTTTTTGTCCTTATGCATATGTCTGAATTTAGGTAGAGAAAAAGGAAAACATACTTCCTCATAGACCCAAACCAAGTCACGCAGAAACCTGTTGTGCTCTTCAGGTACAGCCTTTTTTTTATACTGAATGACTTTTTTTGTAGTGACTGATAAACAAATTGAAGACGTTAAGATCTGACAAGTGTTTGGGTGAGAGTGAAGGTAAGAAGAATATATTGCGAGATTGTAAATTTTGATATACACTCATACATTCGACTTCTACCACAATTCTCCGGAAAAATTTTTGTAATTAGGAAAGATAAATGTTTGATCTTGTAAAATAATTTTCTTTTATTGCTTACCTTTATGTTTCGTTACCAATTTTATTTTTCGTAGCAACGCACGGGCATTGAACTAGTTTGGTTGAAATATGAGTGTATTTTGAACATTAGAACTTTTTATCGAGTGAAACTGTTTGATCACTCAATTGATATGACTTTTCTATATCTGGGTATATCTAGTGATATGCTATATTTCAAAGATTGGAAGTTTCTTAATTTTTAATTAAATAATTACAAAAACCCTCATTTTTAATGAATCTTGTTATTGGTTGTTGAATCTAGCTATTTTGTTGAAATCCTCATTTTACAACCAATAGAAATGATCAGACCAAAGGTTTAAAGGAACAACTTTAAAAAATGATTTTATGATGTTGAACTGCAAATGAAGTATAATTATTTACATATTGCCCAAATAGAAAGTGTAATTAAAATGTTATGCAACTTTCTTAAAAGAATGATAATAAGACAGAGCCAGACACTTGCACAGACAAAGTATTAAACTTGCACATTGTATGAAATTAAAAGTTCCATTGAAATAGTATGTAACTTTATAAATGAAAATAGAAAGTGTAATTAAAATTGGAATGGCCATTATATCCATGTCAGTTCCGACCAAAAATCGATTGCAGTAATAATCATATTTGTGTCGATTCTGACCGAATAACGGACTGCAATGTATTCTATATCTGTGTCAGTTCTGACTGAAAAACTAACTGCAATACATGTTTTATCAGTGTCGATTTCTATTGAGAACCTATTGGAATAGCATGTATAACTGTGTCGATTCCGACCGAGAACCGACTACAATGAACTTTGTAGCAGTGTCGGTTCCTATTGAGAACCCATTGCAATAGCACGGTTTTGTAAGCATAAGTGCGAAAGCTATATGATTATTTAGAACATTTTGATTCAACCACATAAGTAACCATTTAGAACATTTTGATTCAACCACATAAGCAATCTTTATATGCGTAAAAGCACAAATCATCCTTTTATATGTGCAAAAGTACAAACCCACCTTGGGATGTGTTAGCAACACCTTGCATATCGAGTTTTTCTCTCCTCTCTTCCCTCTACTAATATAGTTCTTTTGATGATTAAAGAACCAAGATTTCTTTTACATGTGCACTATTTTTTTTGTTCCTTCACACACACTTGATGTACAGGAGGAGTCTCCTTTTATAGCCAATGAGAGGTTCCTCTGTAACATTCCTCCTAAAGAAGTTTCAGATGCATGTATTAATAAAAGAGTTACCAATTAAAAACAAGGACTTTTAACATTTAAAACAAGCAGTTTCAGCACTTAAAATTTGACTGTAACTCAGCATTTTAATACATGTTGCCAGCAATTCATCACTTATTCTAATTGCAGCAATACATGTATGGAAACTGATGTTTAGAAGTAATTCCTCCTGTAACATTATGCTTAATAACACTAAATAGTACACAACTAAATGTTTGGAAGGGAGAGGAGAGGTATTTTAAATCTCATGATTCTTAATATTTTAGTCTAGCAACCATCACACTTAAACCTTTTTATTATAAGAACCATTCTGTAATTTACATGGGCCATATTATGTTAAAATAATTTAACAGGTTTCTCTTCTTCTTAAAGCCATAGTATTCACGCCATGTTAAAATAATTTAACAGGTTTCTCTTCTTCCTAAAGCCATAGTATTCACGCCTGCAGCCACACACTCAAGTCCTCTTCCACAGCTAGCCGCCTCACTCCCACAACACTGCCCTCATGCCGTTGGCCCCCTCTACCCCCTGTGCGGTGCCCCCTCCACCCTGCCACCCCGGCCATGCACCGAACCAGGGAGGAACACCACTTCGACGTCTCCGTCCCCAACTCGAGTCGCTTCAACTGCCGCCAAGCCCGTGACGAGCACTGCCGAGGTATGGAGATCCTTATTTTGCAAATCAACAAATAGTCCATATTTGAGCGGACTGTGTAAGCTACAATCATAGAATGAGGTCCCAGAGATGAGCTAGATTGTCTGAGCTAATGATCATATCCATCAATTATCTCAGTGAACTTTGCCTGTTGCACCACCTTATTGAGCAACAGGGATTATAACAACCACAACAATTAAGTTTTAGTTGGAAACAATGGTTCTTGACACAAGTTTTATATTGAGAATTTCATAGCACATTCTAGACACCATATTCTCTCTAGAAGGAAACAACATATGCTATCATTTTCTTCCATATAATCATGTGTAATAGCATGGGGAAAAAAGAAAGAATCATATAGGTGGACTGCAGGACCAAGAAGAACCATACCACGTTAAAAATTAGTAAGGACTGTTCTAGTTTTTCTATTGCCTGATATTAGACAGCATGTGCATAGAAGAAAACATACATATATAGTTACCGTTAACCTCCTTATCACGAATAGAACCCTGATATATTTTGTTGAAGTTAAAAAAGTAATACATATTTTGTCTTAACAACCGGACTAATCATTTTCTTGACATGTTTGCTAATATCATTAGATCAGCTCATTAAGGTAATGCATAACCTTGAGAACCAATTTAAATAAATCATATAGTTTGCAAAAGAGGATAAGTGTCTTCAGAGTTCATATAGTTTCTGAATGAACTTCAGTACTGGTGGTTATTACGTGGGAATGAGAAACCAGCAACTGCAGTTCCATTCAACGCACGTAAATATTGCTATAAGTAGAGTAACCATCTCTTGTACAAAACAATTAATATTTCTATAAGCAAAGTAAAAGTAAAAGATGAAAAGCAGGGCCTACGTGGAGGACTTTTCAAGTTGATTGCAGCTGCTATCATTTTGGTCTTTGACGTTATCATTAGAAAATTTTTATATCATTAGAAAATTAAGTACTTATTTAGAATATTATGATATAATGATTAGTTATGGCTTTTGACATGCATTAGCATGTTTGTTAATTCTGAACTTGAATCATATTGTCTTTATTGTTATTATAATATGATCAATATCCTTACAATGATTTTTACTTTACATGTCTTTGTTGTTACTGTAATATGATCAATCTTAGATTTTAGGTTGCGTAACCTACATCTCTCGCTCGAGGGTACTTGTTTATAATGGCATATTTATAAACAAGTAGTATCGAATTGTCCAAGTTTTTTGGACAATTTGAGTATATGTGATTCAAGCAGGTTTCTAAGCTGCTATACAACTCTTGAGAAAGTTTCGGTAGCATCTCTTTGGTGTTCTCCAAATACACACGCTCTTGACTTGTTGAAATGTGTATTTAGAGAACAACGAGGAGATGCTGTCAAAATTTTCTCTTTTTAGCAAGCTACAGATGCCATGATTAATCGATTGTGCGGAGCCTGTGATATGATATATATAGAGGGGTTCAAGCAAGTTGTGTATACAACTAGATGCGTACGCACAGTGTGACGCCGCGCATAGGTGATTTTTCAGAACCACGGATTTTTTTGCAAAAGGGCATGATCCAGGGTTGGACGTAATTTTCTTAAACCGCGAGGGGTTTTATACTTGAGCTTGTGAAAGCACGTTTTTTTGAAAAACAAGCGGTGGAAGGACCAAAATGTATTTTCGGAATTTTCGAACGTATCTTTTGCAGAATAGCTGATGGAGTCTTGAATGGATTTTTGGAGAGACCTAAACAAAATTTCAGAATTTTTAAAGGGCCTTTTTGCAAAAAAAATAGCAGGAGGACCCGAATATAATTTTGCAATCTCCAGAGGGCCTTTCCACAAAACGATGAGGTGGTGTTGGGGAGCCGAAACTCCCCCATCTTTAATATAGGGTATATACTAGTTCAATGTCTGTGCGTTACTACGAAAAATAAAATTGGTAACGAAACATAAAGGTCAAGCAATAAAAGAAAATTGTGCTACAAGATCAAACATTTATTTCTCCCGATTACAAAAGTTTTTATGGTTTCTTCTCCGGTATGAATTAAAATCAAATATATTATACGTAGCAATATATATTACCAATCTCAAAAATCAATCAATTATTTTTATCCATTTTTGCAATTTATATTACCAGCTCGCATTCCTCTTTCTCTCGCCATGCCCGCAGTGTACGCTGTGGAATCCGCCTTCCTCGCCGCTCACTTCGTCATGCATGCCATGGCCACGTGGTCAGTCGCTTCGAAGAAAGGGGACACTGCCGCCATCCAGCCTTTACATCTTCTCGTCTTCTGGATCGCCATCGCCCTCGACGCCACACTCTTCTCCTCTTCGACGGTGGTCCGCTGCGCAGACGGTTCACTGCTCTTCCCAGATGACCCTCTCGCCTTTACCGGACTACTCGTCTCCATGCCTCTGGCGTACCTAACCATCACTGGCTTCACCAGCCATGATGCCGGAGCCCATGAAGGTGAACCAGAAAACACGGCGCTAAGACGCCGCCACGCCGGCGCCGCCAAGATCGTTCTGTCTCTTGCGACGTTCAGCTAGATCAACCTTTTATCTTCAAGGGGTATGCCAATGACTCTCTCACCGTCGACGACGTCCCACCAGTGTCGCCGGGCAACCACGTCGAAACGTCGTATGCTTTGTTCATGTCCAACTGGTTTGGCTGGGTCACGGCACCGGTATGCGTCGCTCGTCGTTCTTCTAGCCGATTAGCATTACTAACCGCGCACCGGTCTCTTACACCTAACGGCCATGTATGTCGGTCCGTCACTTATTGATCAGTTCATCGAGTTCATTACGCCATGACACGACATGGGAGATCTTGAATGAATTCTTTTGATTGATTATGTGAAAACTGACAAAGATATATAGAGTACAAAAGGAATGATTAGCCGACTATTAATTACCAAAGAATAATCGAGATTTTGCTATAATAATCACCATATTTAGAGAGATATGATTGGTCAGAATCAGGAAAGAATAATTAGCTATAATGACCGCAATTATTAGAGATATGGCGGCGGGGCTAGGAAGAACAGACGGATCACGCCACCAATTGCAAATTTATATTAGTAGATACGAGTGCATTGCTCGCATGATTCTTCAGAGGAGTAAAAAAATAAAATTAGAAAAATTTAACTTTGAAAATTTTAAATTAGATGTTTCAACTCAAAAAATATCAAATAATTTTTTTTAAATTTGAAAGTTTTAACTTAAAAAAATTCAAAATAGAAAAGTTTCAACTCAAAAAATTTAAATCGAAAAATTTCAAATGAGAAAGTTTCAACTAAAAATGTAATAAAAATTTCTCAAATTAGAAAGTTTCAAATTGGAAAAATTCAAATAAAAAAATTCTCGTCTCTGAAAACTTCCAATTCAAAATTTTGGTTTGAATACTTTCGGTTCATAAAACTTTTGGCTCGAAATGTTTCAATTCAAAAAACATTCGATTCAAAAGTTTTGATTCAAAAACTTTCAAAAGCGGTTAGAATATACTTCTTATTTAAAAACCTGGGGGGTGTTTAAACTATTTTGTGCTTGAGGGGAAAGAAATGGGGAGGAAAGATTGATAAAGGGGATAGCCCCAAGTGTTAGGATGAAGAGTCTCTGAGAGCAGGGGCGGATCCAAGCCTGGGGCAAGTAGGGCCCGAGCTTGGCCCAAAGAACAGTGCAAAATATCATTAATTTGTATTTGGCCCGAGGCGCAGCTGGTCTAGTTTTGCTAACGCTTAGGGCATTCTTGTGAGCACAGGAAGGTTAGACAAAGGCCACGCCCTGCTCTCTGCTTGGTGTAGTGCTCCTCAGACCCGATCCGCGATCCGCCCGCCCCGCCACCGATCGCCACTTGGCCGCTCCCGACACACACCCCGCCTGCTGTTTCGGTTGCTCACTGGCTCTGCTCATGAGCTCTCGCCGTCACCCCCCTCTGCCGGCCATCGCTGCTCGCTGCTCCGCACTCGACCGCTTTCATTTGTTGCTTGCGGCTCGCCCGGCGCCCGCGTTCCGCAGATCCAGCCGAGTAGCCGATCGGCCGACAGGTGGCACGGTCGCCGCCGTTCGGCCCACTCCCGCCCCAGCACTACCCGCAGGCCATCGCCCCAGCCCCCCACGCCCGCGGCTCTGCTGTCTCCGCGTGGTCTCAAGCGATCGGCGACTTCGGCGCCAGGTTGCTCACGTAGCACGATCGGCTGCCGTCGCCCACTGACCCCTCCCGCCCGCCCGGCAAAGCGGCAATGCCCGTCCACCGCCCGCCTCCTGCGCCAGCGCTCACTGTCTCCCGTCTGGTATTGTTTTGTATTGCCACACCCTTTACATTCTCATAGCGGTCCCAAACCCATGCGATATTCAATAATTTGTTTTGGCTTCTCGGATCAGCAAACCCATGCGTAAATAATCGCCCACTATGCAAAGCACTTGATTAAATCTGAATTGGTTCAATTTTCATTGGCCACTTGAATAGTAAGTACTTCATTCTAAATCTTTTATGGTATTGAGATTTTAGTTCATTGTTCTACATATTTATGTTACTTGTTCAGGTATATATACAGATGGAATTCAAATTTATTTTTAATTGTGTATTTGTGCTGTACTTTTGTCGTACCTAAATTTCTGTAGTCTTTAACAATAGTAATAGTCACCTATTTTCGGCCTTAGGCGTATAAAAATCCTGGCTCCGCCACTGTCTGAGAGGGAAAGGAAGTAAGGAAATAAGGAGGTACTGCCACAAAGGGAGGCACCTCAAATGAAATTATCAACTCCATTTGTTGAAACCTAGTTGCTTCTTGTATTCTCGTGAAATGTTAACTCGGATGTGGCATTTGTGGTGTCGTATTAGATCTTTGCCAATACGACCAAATGTTATTCTCGGATATATAAGAAGTTACCGTAGGTTCCCGTCCAAGATTGTCATAAAGGAGCACCTGGACACCTCTTTCATGTTCTTGATTACAATGCGCTCTGTTGCAGTCTTTTGATGCGTAGTTTACCCCTGAATTGAAAAGCATGCACTACTTTTTTCCCTGTAAATGGAGGCACTAGGTCCGTCTCTGATCAGCCAGTTCCGGCAGCGCGTTGCTAGACGAGCGTACGAGATCAAGGCTGTCGCGGACGGAGAGTTCCTGCAGGAGAGGGCACCGCACCGACGAGACGGTGTCGCCGAGGTCGCTCGGGGCATGGAACCGGACGCGCTACAGGTGCAGCGCTGTGAGCTGGGCGAATGAGCCCGAAAGCGGCGGCGTGAGGGCAAGAAACCCCAGGCGCAGCTAGATCATGGTAGCCTTCTGGAAGCATGGCAGCGCAAAGGCGGTGTCTCTTCCCCCGGCCCTCTCCACGTACTTTGTCGTCACCCACCGTGCGCGCACCCCCAGGGCAGCGATCTGGAAGAAGAGCTCCCTCGAGAGGCACGGCGCGGCTCGACGGAGCCACGGAGGTAGGAGTAGGGGTGAAAACGGGTCGGGTAATTCCCGATCCGTATCCGTATTTGCAGGAAAAACTATCCGAAACAGACAGGTAGTACCCGTATCGAAAATAAACGGGTAGTATCCGTACCCGTATCCGATCAGATGCATGCGGGTACGGGTATGATACGGGAAGAGCAATATCCAGTACTACCCGAGATAAAACGGGTCAAGTACAGGTACCCGATCTTTTTTACATTTTCGGGTACCCGATTATCAATAACAGAACTCAGAAAGAGGCCCAGCAAGAGGGCAACCGCCAACCGGGACATTCATGATACTTGATATCTTGATGCATGCATGGTGATCCTTGTTTTGTGTGTTCATTTATGTTAAGTAAACTCTATTTGTCACTATGTGTTGAACTATATGTGTAATTTTTAATCTATGTGCTGAATTATGTTGGACTCTATGCGTCTTTGTTGGACTCTGTTATTGTTGGGTTATGTATCTATGCGTCTCGTTGAACTCTATGTTGGATTATGTTTTACTTGGACTACTATATGTTAAACAACATGATTATTGAACTATATGTTTCATCACATGTTCTCATTCTACCTATTTCGCGTACTATCCGACAAAATATCCGATACTCGTTTTTTACCCGCTCGTTAATACCCGGTACCCGTTGTTTACCCGTTCCGTAAATATCCGTATCCGTACCCGTATCTGTCCTGTATTTTCATTACCCGTACCCGTCCCGTATCCGAGAAAAAAATATTAGGGTAGGATATGGGATAACCTACTACCCGCCTGTATCCGACCCGTTTTCACCCCTAGGTAGGAGGCCTTGGCGTGGGTGAGAGGTTGGTGGTGTCGACATGGAGCCGGTCGAGGGCGGAGATGGGGTTGCTAGGTAAAGGAAAAGTCGATACCACTTTCACTTCATCCTCGTTCTCGTACGAGAATATCATAGATAATGTATTTTCATTTTAATCTTATATAGGAATAGAATCACTCTTGTTATAGATTAGTATTTTCATTCGAGAATGATGATGATGAGGAAGATAAATTAGAGCTTGATAACTTTCAAGATGAATTGTGGATATAATTAGATTTTGCCTTGGAATCTATCAATATTAGAATAAGAAAGGGGATAAAAATGCTACAAATATTTATATTTTAAGACCATTCTTATCATACAAGCTATTGTCTGATGCATCTAGGATATTTTGATATTCGATTACAAAATTTATAACTGGTTGTGTCTTATAAATGTCGTGATAGAAATTAATATCTAAGAATAATAAAATTTTGAACAACAATACTAATCATGAAGGTTCTGCCAAGAAGATTAGAGAAAAAACATATCACAAATGGTTCTATTTAAAAACTGCCTACGGTGGTTTTGCGTTTTTATAGTCGGTAAGAAAGCCATCTGTGATATGTATTGTAATATCACGAACATATGCTTACAGACAATTCAAAAAACCATCTATGATGACATTTTTAAACCGTCTGTAATAACCTTTTCTGTAGTAGTAAATCTTGTCATCTTAGTTCTCAAAACACACACACACACTATAGCCTTCTACAATTTTTCTACTTTTCTACTTATTATATGGTGCATTTTTTCATATCGTATCCGATATTTGTTATATGCTACAATGGCATTATAACTCCACGACGTTACAATAGATTTGATGCTGATCATATAGATGTATGAATCTTGCACAATGCACATGAAAGCAAGTATCTAGGTATACCGTTACAACAAATTTATCTCGTTGACAAATACAATTTATAAATTATGATATAAAAAATAAGTGAACAATAGATCATACTAGTATTTATATACAGAAGTGACTAGGCGATGGTATACCGTTGCAACAGTATAATGGCAAGTTTCATACAGTTTTAGTAAGTTTTAAGAGAACATTTGAAAAGTTTCATGTTTCAGTGAGTTTTGCTTGTTTCTAGAAGATTCTAAACCAAAGTTTCAATGAGTTTCAAATTTTGGAACTCAAGTTCCAACCGATTAGTTTCAAAAAGTTTGAACCAAAAGTTTCAGTAGGTATCAAACAAGTTTTATGAATTTTCGATTAGTTTTGGTGAGCTCGCCCGGCTATGATGGTACTATCACATCACTGAGAGCCACCTAACATCATTTGCTGTGACGAAAACAATTGTTGGAGCTGCCACATGCATCACTGGACTTGAATGTAGGTCCTCGTAGCTAATCACCGCCGCTTGATGCAAGCTCGTAGGAGTCATGGCCACCTGATGCAAGCTCGTCAGAATCGCAGCCTCCGAATGCGAGCTAGCTGGAGTCACGCCCAATGGAGACAAGTCATCGTACTCTTCACTACTGAAAGTGTGAAGGAGAGAGGAGAGGAGATATAATCCACACGATAGAATGAGAGAGGAGAAACATGGATGTGTTTGGCCATATGTTCTTGCTCGTTGCTGGGCAAAGCTCACCACCGCACCACTTGGATAGTTGCCTACTCTAGCGTCACCGTGTCTTCCCACACCGAATCGGTCGCCCTTGCCACTATGTTGGATTGGCCTGGGTAGGGGGGGAGAGAGAAAGAGTGAGAGATGAGTATGGTTGGGAGGAGAGGTGCTGGGTTGAATTGGATTGGAGGGATAGAGGTGAGGATAGGTAGGGAGGGGAGGTACATGTGGAGGAGTTGGTTACATAACATATCTGGGCTATTGGATTCTATCGGATTGGACAGCAAAGTCCTATCCCATTGCATCGACTGAAAACGATATACCATTCTCTAAATTTTCTGTTTATATATTGTCTAGTTTATTATTGTGTATTTCCAAATAACTCAATATTTATCATACATCTAGTTGCTACGAGGAAGTTTTTGGAGTGAAAAGTAGACCAGAAACCAACATAAATGAAACAGAACAACCTACATAGTACTAGTTTGGCGTGTGCGCTGACGTGGGAAATCACCACAAAGCACGGAACATTTAGGTTGTGGCACATCACTAAGGGCATGTACAATAAAACCACTTAGTTTACTTTTAGTATATTCATGTCAGTTTTGTCCTAGGTGGAAGAGTGAGAAAAGAAGAGAGAGAAGAAAGCTAGTTCTTATTTAGTAGTAAGTATTGCATGGGAGTATTAGTAGATTAGTTATGTATAAGAGAAAAGAGATAGTTAATGCACAACATCTAAAGTAACTTTTAGAGATAGCTATTGTATAAGTTGGTTTTAGTGCTTACTCTAGATGATATGGATATGAGATGGAGTAAACAGCTGCTTTTGTTATTTTACTTGCCCTAAGCCCCTAACCACATAGATCGATCAATAAAAGCATTGTTCGACGGGGTCCACTTGGCAGTCACTATCATGAAACTAAGGAAACATGTGTAATATATAGCAGCGCGTCTCCAAGGCCAAACTATGGGAACTAATTAAGCCTTATGGTCTCCTTTTCGGCTTTGTGATTACACCGTGCATCAGCTCACCACAAAGTAATGCTCGGTTTTTGAATGTATGTCATTTTAGTTTTCAAATCTTGTATTTAAATACATATTATTCTACAGTTTTGAGATAATTTTAAACTATTTTCTTCCTTTATATATCTATACCATTCATTATTTTCAACGTTATTTATTACTGTGGAAATAGACTTACACGCACTATCTAAGAGCAATAAGTGAGTTAATAAAGGAAGATAATTTGGTTATTTCTTCACTTACCTTAGGACCTGTTTGTTTCAGCTGGAGATTGTGGAAAGCAGCTTTTAAAAGCTGAAAGGGCAACAAACAGCAAACTTTTAATCTAGATTGTAACAATCTGAAGGTCAGATTGTAGCAATCCTACAATCCACTCTTCCCTAACTTTTCCCAACTTTTTTTTGCAAAAGACCACAATACCCATCCAACTTCAACCAAAATTACCCACCATTGCCCCCAGCTTTCCCCAGCTCCCTCCCTGGCGATGTGTAGGAAAATATTTTGTATGGACAAGAGTTCGAGTTTGTATGAATGATATATTTTTTGCTATTAAATTATGCATTTCCGTATTTTATAAATAAGCTACAAGTGCGAAAAAAATGAAAATAAGGCAACAAAACAGGTCAAGGGTACTATAGACTTTTGTCAAGCAGAAACAGCAATCCAATCACACTATAATCTGGTTTACCAAACAGCCATGAGCTTTTCAAGCTCTAGCTTTTTAACAATCCAGCTTTTATAATCTAGTTTTTAAAAACTGCTTTCCACAATCCCAGCTGAAACAAACAGGGCTTTAGTTGAAACATAAAATCTTAAAAGTCATCTATTAAGAAACAGAGGTAGTACTTTTTTTTTCCGGTTTCCTTTGTGCTCTGCAATAATCATCTGGTGTGGCTTCCAGCCTGCTTCCGCGCGCAGCAGTGTACAAGCGATTGAACGGCGCTTTACCGGCCTCGATCGTGGTTGACTCGTTGTCAGTGTAGAACCAGTACCTTTCAAAGGTAGCTCATTGCGTGCTACTAGAACGAGAAAAAAAGTGCGTTTTCTCATGGGTCAAGAGTTGACCCGGCCGATAGTGTTCTAAGTACACATGTGTGTGTATATAGACCTAAATCAATGTTTTAGGGGAGAAAAAAATGCGGCTGATTTGGCGATCGACACTACCAACCCAATGGCCAATCAGGCGCTCCCTTCAGACTCATCCGCTACCTTAAGCATCGCCCTTAAGATGAGAAGAGGATATTGTAACGAGAATTTCAGCAGTACAATTCGACTGTCAACTCTATAGCGTCGATCCGCATCGAGCTTGATGCACATTTCAAAGATAAATACTCTTAATCTATTTAGACTTCAGAGATTGCTTAACGACGACGACGACGACGATGGAGACGACGTAGATAACTACATGGTGTCGGGCCAGAAGAAGCCTTCATCAGTAGCAATTAATATAGCATGCAGAAGTTGCCACAAGATGGGCCATCGTGCGCCGCTCTAATTGAACAACTAACAATCCATCGATCTCACCTCGATCTCGTAGTGTCAAACAAGCATTACAAAGAGAGACGATCCGGGGAAGTAGTTAACTGCCAACGAGTCAATGGCTGACAAGGGAATCAGCGGCACTCGTTATCGCTTACCGCTGTCCCTTGACCGTAACAGCTTCCTCTCTACTTCTTACGTTGACGTTTCTGTCATGCATCCTCATTGCCCAATGGTCCGTGTTTCTTGGGCAGAACTCAAGCGCATGTCGTGTAGGAAATTAAGTGACTTCACCTTCTGGTTGATTGAGACCATGCATGTTGCACTAAGGATTCGCTGGGATTGCGGAAGTTTCGTTGCCTTCCTTCCGGTGCCATCGACGAACTTGGAGCATGACCCGATCGAGGGTCTGGAAATTGCTGTGAAACTTCAACTGTGGAGTGATCTATCGACTTGGCAAGCTATGTACGATCAAGGCTAGCTGTTAGGATCATGTGATCAGTATCGTTAAGATCCGGATCCTACGTGGGATCGTCGTATGGTGGCACCATCACAAATTGTGAACTAGCTTAGAGTATGCACAATAATATATAATAGAGACCAGTGGCGTATCCAGGATTTTGGGTATGGGTGGTCCAACTTAGTATAAATTTTTTAAATACCGTAAATCTAGCATGCCAATATACAATACAAATATAGAATTTACCAAAAGTGCATCATGATATATTAATAAGGTGTCTTACAAACATCTTAAAATCAACAACTAAGTATGAAATTTGACTTAAAGAAACTTACACGACTACAATAATTTGAAGAAGATTACAGACTACTTCTTGTTGGGTCTCACGCTTTCTAATGGCCATGAAAGTGTCCATTATATCTTCTTCATTCACTTTAAAGAAAATATCCGCTCAATGAATATGACTAGACAATCGTCCAAAAGACTATCACCCATCCTCTTCATGTTTCAACAATTTTGCAATACAATATGTAGGATCGATATATATTAAACTAGCAATCAAAGGGGTAAATGATTGCACGGAAGCTAAAATCAAATTTTTGATTATTTTGAAACACCCCAATTAACTGATTCGGATTCGACAAAAATAGATTAACCTACATTCACTAAAACAGTAATTTCTGATGATCCCACCGTTAGATCGATGTGAAATTTTAACTACTGAAACTAGACTCAATTTTCAAACTAACACAACAAAAATCAGCTCGATCGGATCTACGGATCTAAAGTTATTTTCTTCGTAATTTTACTGAATCAAACGCCAGACCAAATAAAAACAGATTGACTCACGTTCACCAAAATAATAATTCCCAAAGATCCTACCGTTGGATTGTTTTGAAATTTTAACTGTAGAAACTAGATGCAATGTAGAAATTAACACAACAAGAATCAATCCGATCGGATCAACGGATCTAAAGATATTACCTTCGCAATATGACTATCTCAGTAATAACGGGAATTAAACTTACAGCTTTGGAATTTTTGGGTGGGCCGGGCCCACCCTCTGGATCCGCCAGTGATAGAGACAACTGTTGTCTATATATACTTCTCTACAGTGGCGGATCTAGGATTTTAAGTTAGGGTATGCCGACTTGCCGAGCTAATACTATAATATACAATTCGGTAAAATCCAATGAACAATTTGGTAAACAACTACAAATGTTGTCAAGAAATTCCGTATACGAGTATAAAATAACTAGAAACATGATAATACAAGTATAAATTACAATATAAATAGTTCAAATATTTTAAGTATGAAATATGCATAAAAAAAGCTTACGCACCTACAATAGTTTAAAGAATACAATATTACTTCTTGTTTGGCCTTCGCCTTCTAATAGCCATGAAACTCTTGATTATATCATTTTCATCAATTTGAAAGAAAATATCTCGCTCAATAAACGTTTCTGAAAAAGAGATGCAAATGTTTCTAGAAAAGAGATGAAGCAAAGAAGAGCCTTCTTTCTTTGCATGTTTCCGAAAAAGAGATGCAATGTTTCCGTTCCTCTTCATAATTCAACAACTCCACAAACAAAAAAAAAGCAATGCATCAACAAGCAACTCTCTAGTCTATAGCAAAGTAGCAATTATATTTGTTTCTACTCTATAAATCAACTAGCAGTCTTGCACTCAAATCATATGTAGGATCGATATACACTAATATAGCAATCAGAGGGGTGTGAATGATTGCACGGAAGCTAAAATAAATTTTTATTGATTCTCAAATCACCCCTAAATAAATTATAAAAAACTGCTTCGGTTTCAAAAAAACAGACTGACACATGTTAACTAAAACAGTAATTTATAACGATCCAACCGTTGGATTTTAACTGTAGAAACTAGATTCAATTTCGAAACTAATGCAATAAGAATCAACGCAATCGGATATACTGGATATAAAGTTATGACCTTCACAAGCTTACTATATAAAATAATGACGGTATTATGGATCAGTATTGAGCCGAATCTATAGGGTATGCCGTGGCCTACCTGGCATACCCTGTAGATCCGCCCCTGCTTCTCTATATCATCTAAAAATAAAACTAAAGACAACTTTTACTATAGATGACATCTTAAAGTTGTCACTATAAGATACTATAATTTTTTTACAATATAAAAAGTGTTTATTATAAACAATGACTTAAATAATAGTGCTTTATGCTATCTATATGGTCTTCTAGTATGTACTCTCTCTTCTTTTTCTCCCCTCTATATCTGCAAAAATCTTACATGATAAAGCATATAAACAACTGACATCACATCATTGTAGGTGCCCTTATAAATTTAAAAATCGTAAATTTCGAGGTATGAATCTAATGTTCGATATCATGATCTCTATCCTACCAACACAAAAGCAATCTATCTAGGATCACGATCCTAATGATCTTTTGTATGATTTATCGGTGGATTCTACCTGATAGAGGGATCCTAACAACACAAAAAAAAAATCACATCCATGATTGTGATCCTGACAATCTTGTGCACGATTGATTGATGAATTCTACTTGACACGGGTTCAATTGAGCTACCTTGCAGTACGAGTACTTTCCCTAGCTAGCTACCTTTTCCAAATGGCATAGGCTATTTTTACTTGAGGTTAAGAAGTAGGTTAGAGGATTATAATATGCGAGCGAAACACTGGTAGGTTAGGCAGTTTGTCAAAGCCTTTTCCATTGGAGAGAGTGTTTGCTTTCTTCTATTAAGCTAAGTTGTGCTTACTAAAGTTGGCTAAAACTTAGTTGTATCATTTGGTATCTACGGTTCGTACCTGTCGTTGGTTGACAAATATACTTATCCCTTACTGCTACTTAATTACTGAAATGTTGTCGGATTAATACAAGGTGCGAATGTGATTGTGACGAACGAGACATTTGGAACTAGCTGATTTGGTTCTTAATTCACTCAGTTAGCCAGTTCTTGGCTAGATAACGCTAAAATCTTAAAAAAATTCAGACCGCGAAGATCACTACTACAACAGCATACAAAATCGGAGACAGGAAAATATACATCAGGAACAACAAATCAAAGAATCAGATTTTTTTTACGTTCTTGTAGTTTTGCAACTACCGACTCATATACAGAGGGAGACCGTATTACACATCTTCTTTCCCAGAATCCCATTTTTCCACTAAATCTACTAGAACATTTGTAAGCTTTAGGCTTAATCAAGCCTCACAAAAAATGGTCCCAACAAGGGGGTAATCAAGAAACCTATCTTTCTATTGGAGAAATGCTTCAGTCAGCATCCTCTTGAATGATGCTCAGAGCCCGCTTCAGCCGCGACCGCGCTGTCGCCGCAGCGGGCTTCTGATCACTCTTCGGCTGACTCAGCGACACTGCGAACTCCCCGAGCGTCCGCTCGTTAAGCTTCTCGTTCAACAAAACGTCCTCGCCGCCTTCCAGCTCCTCGTGCAGCGGCATGACGCGCACCTTCTTGCTGCCACCGCCGCGGCGAACACGCCGCCGGTGAGGCTTCTTGGACGAGAGCGCCGCGCTCGCCCGCACGGCCATTTTGGCCATCTCGGCGCTCGAGAGCGGCCGCCCGAGCATCGCCGCGGGGAGCACGAAGTATATCTGGCCCGGCAGGAGCAGCTCGCCGGGGGGCAGCGCCGGCGGGTCCTCGTCGAAGTAGAGAGCGTCAGAGTTGCACACGAAGAAGGAAGCCGATTCGACGCCAAGCACGTCGGAGACCGCGACTGGGGGACTGCCGGGGAGCTCCTTCAGCGAGCCATCGGCCACGATGATCCTGGCCGGCGCCGGCGATGTCGGCTGGTGCACCTGCTGCGCGAGGCCGCCTCGGCAGTGGCAAGAAAGCTTCGATCCCATGGAATCTTGCGTTTTGTGCGTGGAAGTGGTGAGATATTTTTTAGTTCATCGGAATTTGGATGCGGAGATCAAAGGATCGATGGTTGATGTATATATAGAGTGGCCAACATGGGTAGGGCTCAGGGAGGGAGCGTGGGAAACATGACTTTTCAATTAAAGCCCTAGCTTCTTGTCCAATTGTGGAAATGCACATGCAGTACTTGATTAGCTTGGATGGAGGTGTACTCCCGGATGCGCACGTGGTTATAAAACACTGCATTTTGTGGCTTCAAAGCTGAAACAAATTATGCCAGATTTCATTATCATTCACCTGGAAATGAAGGGCCGTGGTGTATATATATATTGATGGTAAATTTTGCGAACAGAAGTGCATGCCGTGATATCTTATCAACAAGACAAATTAACTCTAATTAACAATTTACGAATGAGAGAAAATAAAAGAAGACACGTAATTAAATATCACAATGTTCTAACGTAGATCCTACTTCAGAATACAACATGGGTAGATCCTACTTCAGAATACTTCAGAATACAACACCAACTCACGCCACAGCTAATAACGAAATATGTTCGTCTGTGAATCATTATCCAATCTGTGCCTCTGCAGCCTCACAGGGAGGACGCTATCGTTTAGAAACCAACCTCTAATGGCCTATACTCAGCTAGGTTCGCGTACTACTGCCAATTCTTTGGAAGCACATCCAGGCCTTTCCGCTCCACAGTTTGGACAGCTTGGGCGCCGTTAAGAATAAAGATCTTCTTCTGGCTTGCTCAACTAAATCGGCTATGGACAACTCAGCGTCTACAATTAAGAGGATGGCCGAATCAATATTTCTGCCTTATGTGCTGCAGAAGCCTGGAA
This sequence comes from Guadua angustifolia, assembly GCA_036346375.1. Taxonomy (NCBI): domain Eukaryota; kingdom Viridiplantae; phylum Streptophyta; class Magnoliopsida; order Poales; family Poaceae; genus Guadua; species Guadua angustifolia. Next base: position 30,195,334 of record CM070503.1, read on the forward strand.
ACGGTTTCCCACTTATTTCTCTAATGCCCCGAGGCCCGTCACATGTGGGCCTCTGTTGCGCAGTGGATCCGCGTGCCGTCACTTGATCCAGCTTCATGGGGTAGCTCCGCTAACCTTGAGACCTGGAGCCTGCGACGCATTAATCACTACGCTGGTTCAAAAAAGGGTCTCAAAACCGTTATCATCCTTGTATACTGGCAATGGTGGAAGGAGCGAAACAACAGAACTTTCCGACAGTCCTGGGCGAACCACGATCAGATCCTTCAATCCATCAAGGACGAGGCTACTTTATGGGCGGCGGCAGGGGCGACACATCTCCAGATCATCCTACACGGCCTGACGTGATGACATAACTATCGTCTCTCTTCTTTTTTCTTTTTTCTTTTTCTTTTCTTTCCTTCCTTGTATCAGCTGATTCACCCTTTCGGTGCGGCCTTCGCACCGTGTATTTAAACTCTTCATCCCCTAATATATCTCACGGCTTTTGCCGTCTTCAAAAAAGAAAAGAATACAACACCACATTTTCATGTAAGAAAACTACAAATCGCTGCACCACAACAATGATTATTGGAGTTAGACAATAACATCGGCATCCCGACCACTAACAAGTGGACCTATACCTCACTTGTCATTCTCATATAGAATATTATTTACCGGTCTGCTGCATATCTTTTACAAGGTTCGTTGAGCTAATATATTTCCATGCTAAAACTATGGGCAGCTTTCCTTGATTTTCTTCGTTTCGCCTCGTTTTGCAAATTGCTACTACGAAATGGCTCGGAATAGAAATTAGAGAAGAAGCCAAGAACGGGGTAGTGTTGAGTTGTGGCGTGGGGTGGGCGCCAAGGCAGGACGACAGTGTCGCTACTACTCGACAAGAAACACCTCCGAATATTGGGATTTGATAAACATCAACCGGATGTTTTTTTTTTGAAATCACTCAAATCTAGAACCATTGGATCATTGTTGAGATTCGGGAGTATCGATTACATCCGATCCTATGATTTGATCCAACGGCCCGGTGAATTTGGATGTTAGATCCAACGGTCCGATAAATTTGGATGTTAGTTAAGACAAAAACATCCGGATGATACACTCCCCCGAATATTTGCCGTCTTCCCCGGCCGGCAAGCCGAGTCAGTCAACCATACGGAATACCCCATGCGGCGCCCACCTGTCAACCACCCGCCAGGGCACTTCGCCCGCTCCCTCTGGTGCTCTCCCCATCCAGCCAGCGTGTGATGCGACGCGTTGGTCGCACGGACTTTTCCCGGCGTCAAGCGTCTCCTCGATCCCCCGCCGCTTCGCGCGTGCTTCGGCGACGGCGTAACAGAAGAATGCTCGTTCCAATGGATCGCCAGGGATGGGTATACTACCGTATATAAGTGTCGGAGATTTTCCAGGCTCTCGGCGTGCCACGTCATGATTTTGGCGGCGTGGATATGAGGCCGAGCGACGCGTCGCGAGCGTCAACGGAAAATCCGGACGTCATTCGTACGGCGCGAAGATAGTTGAGCTACGTCGCCTACTTTATTCACGCGGTTGTTAGGGTTAAGTAATTTCTCGCGGTGATTAGTCATAAACGGCGCCATAGCGCAGCGGTCGCGCGCGGCGTGGCGAGCGAGAGCTCGCGTGTTCGATCCCCCCGTGCACGCTTGCGTCGGATTTTTCTCGTCCAACACGTGGCGCTGGCATTCGGGCCCGCATGCCATGCGCTCGACGCCAGGTTTTTTTTTGCGAAGAGACCCTAGCAAATTTTCGGAATTACATAAAAGTCCTTTTTTAAAAAAAGGCCCCGGAATTTGCGAAAAGACCCTCTTTTCCTGCAAGGAAGACCTTGAAACTTCTGAATTAAGTCGGAACAGTGCTCGAATTTTTAGGAAATTACGTCTTCGTCTATTTTTTTAGTAGATTAGTACTTCTTTTCCATATGCGCAAGGACATGTTTGCCTTTTGTTAAAATCACATCCAAAGAAAATTATTCCGAAATTTCGAAAGCATTTTAGGATGATTAGTACTTTTTCCCGTGTGCGCAAGGACATGCTGGTCTTTCATTTGCAGGGAACCTCCGGAACTTCCATTCTTTGTTTTTAGTATATTTTCCCATGTGGAAATTCACGCGAGCCTTTCTAAAATTGCATGTTAGCCATTTTTTTGCCTCAAAGATTTTTGCGGATTACTTCTAGGTCCCTTTCTTCTCGACAAGGCCCTGTTTTTCCAGAAATCACGTCCAAAAAATAGTACTTTTTTCCTTGTGCGCAAGTGTAACGACCCCCATTTTTAGCACAGAATGTCAAAAATGGAAATCTAATGTGCACACAGTACTTGTCCTTGGATCAGTAGCTAGTACGCACATTTACAACAATTGGAATCACAATCATACATTTTATTAATTAAGCGGAAACGATTATACAAAGAAATCTTACAACTCAGAGTATATAGCAGCAAAAGAAGCAAAGCCTTGTAGTGTACCCATCCAACCCGTAGGCAACTAACGAGGTATAAATCCCTAGAAAAGATCGCTTCAAACAAGAATCCGCAACCTGCGATGAACAAACTTCGAAGCTTCGCTAGCTTACACCTAAAAACAACGAATAAGCAAGGGTGAGTACTTTCGTACTCCGCAAGGCTTAAGGTGGTATTTGCAAATGCATAAATGCAGGCTAAGACAAAGGAGGCTACTACAGTTAATTTGCATAAAGCGAAATTGAATTTGTAAATCAAGTTATTTGCAAACGGAATTTGTAAGAGCAAGATTGATTGATAACAAATAAGTAAAGCATAAATAACACTCACAGTCCTCCATGACGTGAGCGATGAATCATCCAATTCCTGAAATCCATCAATGTCAGCCCTTCGACATAAAGCACAGTTGCAAAACAAATGGAACCAACCCTTTTGAAAATAATAAAACATCTAACATTGGAATGACTTCACCAAGTGCCCATGACCGTGGGCGCGGCTAATCGATTAGATTTATACTCTGTAGAGGTGTACAACTTTACCTACAAGTCATGATTTTTCGACCATACATAGCCGTTACATTACCTAGACATGACTTCTATCCAGCCCCGAACGTTAACCCCCGCCGTAGAAACAGAAACACACACCCAAGCCGTGGATCCACTTTCACACACCCAACACAACGTTTCACGAATACAGTAGGCGTACACCGCTGCATTAGCAAGTAGAAACCCGTCGTGCGGACTCGACCGAATACCAAAGGCAAGCTCCCGCCTACTAAAGAGCAAAGCCATGTCTAAATAACTTAATAAGCTAAGGCTACCCCATAAATAGCCCTCGTGGTTGCACGGAAAATTTGGATCAATAGCGTCCCATTGCTAGGTCCTTAATCCGACACAGGCGATACTCCACCCTACACTACGTGCAATTCCTTTCGCACATCCGGCTATTGTCAATAATCGCCCGCATCAAAACATAGTTTTATTTTGGGTTTTTAATCAAAATACCAGCAACCAACAGTGCCATTTCCAAGGTTTTCGGGAAACAATTTTCATCTGATCATGCACATTGCTGATTCTAAAGCATGGCTAAGCATGAATAATATGAACGCATATACCCATGATGACATTAAGTAGTGCCTATCCTTAATCTATGGTTATCAAGGTTCACATGTCCATAATTATCAAAGAAGGTTAATGAGACAACAAGTATAACTACCAGTACCACAAAATAGCAAGTTTACAGAAAGTAAACGCATGCATAAAATAGTTTAGTAAAACAAAGAAAATTAAATACTGGGATTAATATGATCAAAGTGGTGCTTGCCTTGCTTATTTGTCATTTACGACGAAGACGAGGATTGCGGCTGACGATGGCGATGACGAAGTCAGAGACGTCGGGTTCTACACATCAATCAACGAAAATAAAGCAAAATACTAGCTTCAATAAGGGCAAAAGGAAATAGATAGCAAGAACAAATAAAACTCTTTACAAGAAACAGGGATTGCTCTTTTATGAATTTATTAATTTTATTTTACGAATTCAAGATGCAAAAATTGGTTAAGGTTAAATAGAATTAATCATTAGTTGCAAGGTTTCATTGATTTATTATTCATAATATGAGTTTCTGCCAATCCTTATTACTTAAAGGTTTTACTCTATTAGGATTCAGAGTCAAAGCAAGATGAAATAAGAATATTTTCTTAGATTGCTTCAGATCATATCTTAGAGATCAATTCTAGGCTATTCTTTACTAAATTCAGATTTAGATGAGCTGCTTTGCGAGTTAATGAAAAGGCTTAAATGATCACATAGTTTATGTGTGAATAGCGCCCATTCTTTAATTGATTTCATACAAAATTAGCTTTACGCAAGTTAGATCGACTGATTTAGGCTACTGGCCTAATTTATATGATATTTGAGAAGGTTCTGGTGATACAAATATCTTAACTACAGGTTTCCTCGTTATTACCGAGAGCGCTTACTCAAATTATAAAGTTCAGAAATCATAATACTTTAGGTTATTCTGTTAACATGATTTATATTTAACGCATGACGAAATAAGATTATTTCTTTAGAATAGGATAGTTTATACTTTGGAGAGCACTACTGAGCTAATTTCATAAGTTCTAGGATTTGGATGTAACATTATATTCATCGATGAAAAAGGCTTATGTGGCATTATAAAGTTTACGATATACGAAATCGGCGATAAGGTTAATATGCAAACCTTAATGAAATAAGATTCTTTTTACAGAATATGGTAGAATGAACTTTGTAGAGTATTTCTAAACTGGTTTTACTGATTTTAGTATTTAGACTAGTTATTTTATCTGTTGTTGAATTAGTCTAAATGATCACAATGCAAACGCTAAATCGGATCAAGATTCATTTTGAGTTTGCAACTATACTATACATGATTCTTTACTCATTTTTCAGGCATTAACAGAATGAAATCCTAGAAGTGTTTTAAAGCTGGTTTGGCATTATGTTAGCTTTATGGCATTATTTTAGCTTTAATTGCAATAGATTATCTATTTACTTATTGTTATAATTAACATTTCCTTTCATTAAGAGAATGCAAATTAAATCTTATTTTAAATATTTTTACATACATGGGTCCTTAATTTTTTCAAGAACTTAATATCAATTATTTCATCATTTTATAAGTTATTATATTGTTATTTTTATTAATGGCCACAATAGGGTTTAATGATCATAAATCAAGTAATTTAAACATAGTTCACAATTTAAATATTTTTGCATATTTGAGTTTATTATGATTCCAAAGACAACCAAGAATTTATTTTGTATTTTTAAAAGTTATATATTTTCATATGTTCAATAATGCCCATAATAGAGGGTATATCTCATTTTAAATTTTAATAATTGCTCTATGACTCAAAAATTAAATATTTTTGTAGATCTAAATTAATCCTGGTCTTACCATCATATGAATATTTATTTCATTGTTTTATGTCTTACTGTGCACAGATTTGAATTAAAGACCATAATGGGATATTAATCAAAGTTTAATTTGAATAATAATTCTATAGTTTAAAAATTAAATACTTTTGCATATTTGGATTCTTATGGATTTTAAAAGAATATAGAAATTTGTTCCACTGAATTTGGATTAAAAATTCACAAGATATTCAAGATTGAAATTAACTCGATTTGGAAAATGCTTGAAAAAGGAAAATGCGCTTTCAGTGATTGAATACGACTCTACTGAATCAGCATCTTGCATAGTGCAATGACAGGAGGACCAGATGGCGAACACACAAAACAGAGGCGATCCAAGGCACGGCGACGACGGCGCTACGGCGGTTCTCCGGCGACGGCGACGGCATGGGGAGAGAGAGCTCGGTGAGGCGCACAGGATGGCGCTATCGATTCAGCCGGAGGTGCAGTAGAGAGGTGCGCCACCGACTCGAGCGGCGGTGGTCATGGCGAACCGGTGAAGGCAAGAATGGAGATGAGTGAGCTGGAATGGGTAAAAGATTAAGCATCACTGAGTTACTAGGAGTTGATTTTACCTACTAGCCGACGTGGAGATGGACGGAGGAGCTCTGCCACCATGCGCCGGTTTTGGAGAAGAAGGGGCAGCGGCGGCAGCGGCTTGATTTTGCATAAGGGAGCTCAAATATTTTTGAGGGGTTTTACTCAGTAGTGTATGAGGATGCTTCGGTTCAGAGGAATTTGGAATTGGTGCTCTGGTTCAGCTGATTTGGTTTCAGGTCTTGAGCTCTAAGGTGCTTGGCAATGGCGGAAAGAAGCAGAGCTTCGGCGCTGGCTTGAGGAGAAAGGGGAAGAGGTGAGGGAGAAGTTGAGCGCTGCCTCTGGTGATCACTGAGGTGCAATGTATGGCTGAGAGACTAAGCGAATGAGATGGCCTTGGTTGGGCTTGGTCTCGGTTGTGAGCTTCACCGAATGCGACAAGGGAAAAGGCGAGCTGGCTGGCGCTTAATTGCAGCAGTATGGCGCGAGACAGAGCGAGGACGAACGTGGCAATGATCGAGCTCATTGACGCAAGTGATGAGACGACTCAGCGGGAGAATTCAACGGATGACCTCGACTGACTCTGACGTCGGGAGGCTTCGGTTCGGTCAGAAGAACAGAAGGAAGAAGGAGCTGACGAGTGGGGCCTGGGTCCACCAGTCAGTGAGGTGAGGTGCCAAAAAGATAGCTCCGGCTCGGATGGTTCTAGCACCAGATTTTATTGAGTTACAGATCATGGTAGAAATTTATCAAACTTTTTGACCAAGGTCTATGGACAGGTTTTGATTTCTGGTAAACGTTTGAGGTTAAAATGAGTTACCAAAAAATTATTGATATTCCTTCAACAATGACTGCTCTAATTTCTTGTTTCGGATTTTGATTTTTATTTGAGAGAAATTGAAGACTATTATTTTTGAAATTTTTTTTTTCAGATATATTTGATCTAAAAATGCTTATTTAAAATTTTCAGGTCAAAATATTACTCCATTATTTTATATAAATTCTGACATGGCAATTTCCCTATTTTCAGAGTCTCTGTTTTTAAATTTGGAAAAGTCTTAAATGACATTATTAATTTATGATATTTTTACCAGAGGTAGATATTGCATTGAGGTTATTATGATAATTTTTACAGATCCATATGAGTTTCATAAATATTTTATAAATTCTGACAATGCATTATTTAGAGTTAAAAGTTGTCTCTTTATTTTATTTCTTCATTATTCTATGTATAAAATATTCAATTGATGACTAAAATGGTTCAGTTGCATGATCAGGGTTCCCATGGCAATTTCATAAATTTTTACTTTTTATCTTTTTGCCTTTTTATCATTATCCACTCTTTAATTCCATTTGTTGGATTTTTCATACAAAGTGTAAATCCAAAGAAATCCAAATAAAACCAATAACATCAAGAAAATTCATAAAACATTCATATCCAAGTTTAAATATTATATTTTACTATTCTCAAATTTTTGGGCTGTTACAGATCTACCCCCTTTACAAAAATCTCGACCCCGAGATTTGGCGGGTCTAAAGAAAATTATTTCTAAAAGAAGTCAGGAAACTCCTCCTTGAGTCGGTCTTCTCGTTCCCAAGTTGCTTCTTCTTTAAAATGATTGCTCCGTTGAACCTTGATCATCTTGTGGGATTTATTGCAAGTGTGGCGTTCAGCTTCTTTTAAGATTCTAGTCGGATGCTTCCGATAAGTTAAATCAGATTATAGATCGATTTCATCTAGCTGGGTGAGCTTAGAAGGAAGACGAAGGCATTTCGTTAATTGCGATACATGGGAGACATTATGAACATTGGATAGTTGAGATGGCAACTCTAATTTATATGCTTTTTCTCTTATCTTCTTAATGATACGAAATGGCCTAATATATTGTGGCACCAGGTTACTTCGGATTTGGAAACGGTGAATACCACGAACCTTGCAATTCTCGAGGATGAGATAGATTTGGGAATTCTTTCTCGATTAAGACAGATGACATTATCCGTTTTATTCGAAACATTTGAAAGGTTGTTTACTGATGTTATAAATAGATGATCAGGAAGTGACTACGATCAAAAAGTTGACCATGGAGTTAAACTTGAATCATGGTTGGGTTCAAATATATAAGTATCAGACCTAGTACTACGCCTGGTAGGTCATAAGCTTCTTCCGCAGGTAGATGCCATGAATGACTGAGATAGATATTTTGGGTTGGATTGGAGGCATGACTTAGGAATTGTTGGTCTTTAGATTCTTGAGGTCGCCCTAGAGAATGTTGCATGGCTTCATTAGATTGAGGATGAGGTGGAGTTTTATTCTTCTTGAGGCAATTGTTGGTATAATGCCCACGCTTACCACAGCAAAATCAAATAATATTAGCTTTTCGATTTTGAGTACCAGACAATTATTCATTAGTGTTGTTGAAAAGATGAACAGATGATGATTGAAATTAAGAATGAAGTGAGCAAAATTCTTCCTAGGGTATGTATTATTGTTTAAGTGTCTCTGATTCTTTAACAAATTTTTCGAGCGAACTGCTTCAGATTTTTATTCCTCCTACTCTCAGAGCTATAATCTAGTCTGATGCGACTTCTGGTATGTCTATGATGCTAGGAGATATTTATTCAACTTGTGGACATTGTTTAGTAACACAGTTTCCTTTTGTGACAGTTAAAGTATTCACGCTTTTCTCACAGTGTCTTGTTCGGTTAATTGTGTGCTTAATATTATTTCGTGAATTTCAATTTGTTGCTTCTTAGAAAATTCTTTAGCCTAATGACTTTCTTTATCAGACAAGAAACATGCCATTGGCGATTACCATTTACTATTTCCTTAGTGAAGGTAGTTAGGGTCAAGTGTTGTTTCTTTAATTCCTTAAGCAATATTTCCTATACAACTGATTTTTTTTCTAATAATCAAATCTTGAGCAACCAAGGAACGGAATTTCTATTGCTGATGCTGAATTGCAGAGGCAACTATCGCCCCAAACAAATGGCACACCCTTCTTGGTGAGCTCGTTCAGAGGTGCAGCAATGGTGCCGAAATCCTTCACGAAGCGACGGTAGAATCCAGCAAGTCCTAGAAAACTTCGTAGTTGTGTGACCGTGTTAGGAGTCAGCCAACTCTGTATTGCCTCAACCTTAGCCTGATCAATTTCAATGCCATATCCTTTATCAAGCAATTCTTGAACTTGGCGTTGTATCTCCTTAGTTTCTTAGGATTGGTTTCAGATATGCCAGCGATTAGGCAAAGATGCCCCGAGAATGAGGTCGATTTGGTGCTCAATGCCTCGAATTGGGGGCAGCCCTGGTGGCACATCCTTTGGAAAAACAGCAGTGTACTCCTGCAAAAGGTTAGTGATAGCAGGAGGCAAAGAAGAAGACACATCCTCAAATGAAAACAAAACTTCTTTGCAAACGAAAGCATAACAAAAAGAATTTAGATCATTTAGCTCTTTCAAATCAGATTTGGTAGCAAGAAAACAAGCACCCTTCAACTTAATCTCATTTCTTTTGTCATGAACAGGCTTAGATTCTTTCTTATTGGGTTGCTCAAGCTCCTTTGCTACAATCTGATTTTCACTCTTAGCATGCTCCTGATTTTTCTCTCTATGAGCTCTAGCAATCTCATCTTTTAAAATAGCATCAAGAGACATTGGATGTAAAATAATTTTCTTCTCTTTATGCACAAAAGAGTATTCATTTGTTCTACCATGATGTAAACAATCTTTATCATATTGCCACGATCTACCTAACAATATAGAACATGCTTGCATAGGTACGACATCGCAATCAACATAATCATGATAAAAACCTAAAGCAAAATTTACTCTTACCATACGAGTTACCTTGAGCTTGCCACTGTTGTTGAACCATTGAATGTAGTAGGGCTGAGGATGCGACCTAGTGGAGAGTGCAAGCTTCTCCACCATATCCATGCTGGCTAGATTATTGCAACTCTCAACATCAATGATTATTCGTATTGCTCGCTCCTTGACGACGCCTTTAATGTGAAACAAGTTGTGGCGCTGATTTTGCTCGGCACTCGCAATCTGGGCACTAAGCACACATTGCGCAACAATACTCAAATATTGGTCAGCATCACCAATGCTCACGTGCTCTTCTTGAGGCTCAAAAATTGGTTCGCCGTCTTCATTTTCAGCAAGCAAAACATATGTTTCTTCATCAATATCGTTACAGTTGGTATCAGAGCCCATACTGACTGCAGGATAAACCCTAGAATGGTTATTAGCATTAGAATAAACTAATTCAAAATACTATTTTCAGAAGCTACTATATTTGCAAAATGCAGTCATTGCTATTCTTTCCTCATTCCTAAGATTCTTATTCTTACCCCTACTTTCATTTTGGTTTGTAAAACAAATTCTTCTTTCCTTAAAGCAATTCTCGTCTATAGTTTATCTTTGTGGTTGCTTCTGAAGACGTCTAGGAGATATCGCCATCATTCTTCATGCCAATCAAGGAAGACTACAACGTCTACGCCGACAAACTCAAGAAGACGAACATTACTCTTGCCACCCCCGACAAGGCGAAAGTTAAGCCTAAAGATTCTACTTCATGAAGAGCTGGTATTATCCAACAGTAAAATACGGAAGATTAAGAGTATATTAGGTTCTTCGTTTGAAAAGGAACCCCTATGCATAGTCTTATTAATTCGCTTTAGCTGTATAAATCACTCTTATGTAGTGTTTATTTCCTGCTATTTGTAATTGGTTTTTAATTTCTTGTTCGGGCTGATTTACGTGTGAACTTAACCTTTAGGTTAAAGTTTCACGATGAGTTGCCCTTATGTATGAATCAGGAAACCTCAACCCGTAGGCTAAAAATAAAAATTTATAAAATTGCTTCTCTTCTTTCTATATAATTTCTCACAGGCTTATCTCTTTCTTTCTACCTCTCACCTGTATATTCTTCTAGTCAATAATTGTTTTTTAAAATTCAGTCCCATCAGAGTTAATATAATAGCATAGCCTTTGTCACCCCTAGATGTACATAAATCTATAACTACCATAAATGAATTAGGGCCAAGATTTTGCCATACTAATAATCGCCAAATATACTTAAGCCATGTTAAACCAAGCCCCTATTCAAATCTTTCCCCCAAAGATCACCTAACCATGCTATTGAACCAGAAGATACCATCTCGTCACTTCGCTTGGAGTGTATATGAAGACTACAAGTCGAGGCCAAGGTGGATTTATGTTTCCAAGACTGAAAAGAAGACCTAAAAGATCCCGACAATGCCAAGTCGCTCCATAAAGAAGGAAGAATCAGTATCATTAAGCGGAAAAATGGCACTAGAATAGGTTAGCTGATAAAGAAAAATTTTACACCTCTCTATTTGCATTGTGTGAAATCTTTTGCATTGTTCGACTTTTGTTTTATTTCTTCTCGGGTTACTCTCGTGAATAGTTAACCCTCAAGTTGAAATTCACGATGTGACAACCCTTAATTAATAATAAAATCTAAATAAGAAAATTTTAAAGAACGAAACGTTGCCTTATAACCAAACCAATTCTCTTCTTATCTCCTTATACCCTATCTATCCACCCAATAATTCTAAAGTCATTCTCCTTGATCTCAGCCACTTCTTGATCATTCATTTTGCAACATCAGTAAGCCACCCTTCTGTTGTTCCAAACAAGACAGACTACGTCACCTGCATCAACCATGAAGAATTTGGACACTTCATCAACATCTGCGCAAGAAGAATTCTACTCCACCTCGTCATCATCAAGGAAGTCAGCAGCAATTTCCAAGCCGTCTTGAAAAATTAGAAGACAACATGTTTCCAGAACAATACCTACCTTGACATCAAGCTTTGAACATAAACATCCTTGTTATGAATTTACATCTGACACCCTTATCATGGTATTAAATACGTTCCTTGTGTATTCAATTGTTGCGATCAATCCTTTTGATTTTTGAGTACTTCATTCCTTCATAGTTGCTAAATCCGAATCAAAACCCTTTGTCTACCAAGATGATTGAAAATAATCCAATCATCAGAACCGCTCTATAATCCCCTTTCACTCCCTTGACCTAGCGAATCTCGGGGACGAGATTCCTGTTAAGGGGGGTAGTCTGTAACATCCGGAAAAATCAAAAATAGGAAAAATAAAAGTTTTTGAATTTAAAAATAAAATTGAATAAAAATTTCAATGTAAATAAAAAATTTAATTTAAAACAATGTCCTTTCCTCATTTTCTTGCATTCTAAACTTAAGAAAAGGATAAATAGCAATATTAAAAAACTATTTCTTCCAAAGCAAACAAACCATAAGAATAAATTTGAAATGTGATTTTAATTTTAAATGTTTGTTTCCTGATTTTTCTTGAATTATTGGTTTTTCTTGAGTTTTTACTTTAAAAAGAAAATCAATAAAGTGAATGGTAAAATGATAAAAGTAAAAAGGTAAAAAATAAAATAAAAAAATGATAATAAAATATCAGAGCACTCCAGAATACCCTAGGATCCTTACCCTTGACGTTTTATATGATCTGAACTAATAAAATATATTAAAAAGATATTATAATCATGAGATAATACATCAATCTTGATAATATCAGATTTGTGTAGAAATTCCTAGAACTAATGTGGAGCTGATATTTTTACCATGTTGACCTCAACTTTATATCTATCTCTGGTAAAAATATTAAAAATTTAAACTTACATTTGTAACCTTTAAAAATTCAAAACAGAAAGTAAATAAATCTGGAAAGTTCAATGTCAGAATTTTTAGAAATTAAATATCTAATATAAAAATATTAAAATTTTACAGAAGATGAAAAATATGATTATACACTCCCATAAAAAGTTTAATATAATTTAGACCTTACTTTGATCTTAAATAAAATAAAAATCAGAAACTGGAAAATCTGGCAGCACCCATTGTCAGAATTATTTAAAATTTTATGTCAATAATTTTAATTTCAAATTTTAACTGGATAATTATAATTGTCTTGGCGACATGTAATAAAAGTTTCATAAATATCTAAGTCCTTTTGATAGCTCTAGACAGTGGATCAATCCTGGACTGTCCAGAAGCTTGTAAAGTTAATCTTTTATTACACCTACACGTGGACCCCACCTGGCAGTCAGCTGCTCTTCTTCTTCCTCGCGAAGACAGCAAGCAGCACACTCAGCCTTGAGCTCTCTCTCTGTGTTCCTGTCAAAAATAAATGCCAAATCAAAAACAATTTCATAACCGACCTCAAGCCACGCCGTATACGGCCAATAAGTCACCATCACTGTGATCATTTCGCTGCCATTTTCACTGTACGTAGCCGCAACCTGTACCTCGATTCACACACTGTTACCACCGCCATTACCACCTATATGAGCGACCCAGAGCTTCAATTGAGCACTAAAACCCTTCCCCAATCTCTTCTCCCCAACTAGCAATGCTTAATTTGGAACTCCCATTACTCCTTGCTCAACTTCGCCACCGCCACCGCGCCAACAAATCTCAGCCAAACTCCAAGCTCAAAGCATCATATCCAAATTAAATTGGCATGAAGCATCTTCATCCTTCATCGAACAAAAGCCTCATTTCGCTTGAATGAATCCGTCACCGTGGAATTCCACCACCGCGCCCTTGCTTGCCAAGATCTCACCGTCGCCGCCTCTATGGAGTGCCATGGCTCGGCCGTCGCTTCCTATAGCATCGATGAGGTCTTCTTCTTCCATTTTGACCCTTTCCAAGCTCCTCCACATGTTCCACCTCCGCGAAGATTACAGGAGCTCCCATGGCGATCTCTTCAGAGCACTGCCTGTTGTAGTTCGCGTAGCTCTATTTCCTCTGTTGTCTTCACCGATTGATGGCCTTTGTGCTCGGTGCCTCAATTCCACGACATGTGGAGCCAACCTCATGGGCATGAGCATCTGCCAGAAGTAAGTTCGACTTAGTTCCATCTCTGAAAATCAAACTTTCAATTCAAGGAAAGATCAAGACACGATTACTCAACTAGAGCTAAGTAAACTTTGATGAACACAAAAGTTCGAGTAAAGATCCTTTTGGTTTAAGCTTTTGATTCAAGGAATAATTGGAATCAAGTTCCAATAGTTTAATTCCCAAAATCAAACATCAAAATCATAGGATAAGCAATACTCGAATTTATAAAATAATATATGAAACAAGTATACCATTGCTTAACCAAAACTTTAAGTCATATATATAAGGGAATAAGTAGATAACCAACTGAAGTAAAATAACGTATAAAATCATATACAACCTAACCCTAAAGCTATACCTGTTTTATGTAATCGTTTTATTTGGTATTTCTGTCTGTATTCTTTTTGCCTTTATTGAAAGTTTGTTATTTACTATATTTCCGTTGAACGACGTGTAGACCCGACGTAACTACTTCCATCGTCGACTGCGATTTCAACTTCGTTGAAGACATCAATAAGCAAGGCAAGCACCCCCTTTGACCATGTTGATCCCAGTTTTATAAATGTTTTTATTGCATGCATATTTTCATTAAATGCTGCTACTTTGTGGGTATTGGTAGATATACCTGCTATCTTATGAAATTCTCTTAGTGTTGACATGTGAACCTTGACAACCCTAGAATTATGGTTAGACAATATCTGATGTCAATTTGGGTATATGCGATGGTTAATAATCATGCTTAGCCATGCTTTAGACTTGGGATAAATCAATTGGAATCATTGATCAGATGAAACTTGAAAATATTGAGACATGATGATGGCCATTGGTATTTTGGTTAAAAATGAAAATAAAACTATTATTTTGATGCGGGCAATTATTGGCAATAGCCTGAGGTGCATGGACTTGCACATAGTGTAGGGGGAGATTATTGCCCGTATCAGATTAAGGACCGAACTATGGGTTGTTTTCAGGCCAAGATAATCGTACAACCACAAGTGCTGGAATGGGACAGCCTTAACTCATTAAACTACTTAAAACTAGCTTTGCACTTTGGTAGGCTGTAGTAGTACGGGCTGTTCCTTAATGGATTACTCGAAGGGACGTCCACACCGAGGTGATCATGGAACCAACGTTTTCCGATACAACGGTGCAAGCCGTACTTCTGGAGAAGTTCCATCATTTCTATGCTCTGAGTTCTTCTTCCAGGGTATGGGTTTTCGCCCCGTGCTGGTGCAAAGTTAGGGTTAAGTAATTGAACAGTTATGTTATGATCGCCTTGCCGACTCACCAAAGGAAGTGTGTTGAATGGCCTAGCAAAAGGGGTTGATTATTTCTTGTGGGTAAAGCTGTACATCTCTGCAGAGTGTAAAACTAATCGATTAGCCGCGCCCGCGGTCATGAGCACTTGGTAAAGTCATCACATAGTTAGCAGTTTTGATATTTTCAAAATGGATTGGATACATTTGTTGGAAAGTATTTGTCTCAGATTTGGACCACGTGTTGGCAATGGACATATCGATGCTCACGTCGTGGAGGACTGTGAGTTGTTACTTATACTTTACTTGTTATTTTCATATCTATCAATCTTGCTTTTATAAATTCCGTTTTATAATTACTACTTGTTTTACAATTTAAATTGGCTTTATGCAATTTAACCGTAGAAGCCTTTCCTTTGAAATGGCCTGCATATATTATAGGTTTTGCAAAAGTCTTGCTGAGTATGCAAGTACTCACCCTTGCTTATTCGTTGTTTTTAGGTGAAGAATCAGATTAGCTCGACGACTCTTATTTGACGCAGGATTCGGGAATGTTAACGAGTTTTTCTAGGGATTATAACTTGTCAGTTGCTTGAGGGATTGGATGGGCATACTACAAGACTTTTGATTCTTTCCGCTGCATTACTCTGAATTGTAAGACTTTATTGTGTATATTACCTTTATTATTTGCAATAAAGAGTATGGATGTGATATCAATTGTTGTAAATGTGCGTACTAGCTACTGATCCAGGGACTAGTACTGTGTGCACATGAGATTTCCATTTTTGCATTTATGTAAAAATGGGGGTCGCTACATAATTCCCAACTGAGGTAACCATCAGGATCATATTTACCTTCGAAAGGTGGCATATTGAATTTTACTTTAGAAAAAACGTCATCATGATCACGTACCTCACGTCGCGGGAGAACATGTCGCATACCTTGCTGATTAAAACGTAGTCGACGATGATCACGGTCGTGGTCAAAATTGACGGTATTGTCATCCCCCAAATCAGTGGCGTAGTGATCGTAGTTCTCATCATCTTGTTCTTCCACCTCCGCTCCCGAAGCTAGGGCCGAAGTGTTGGCGATGTGTGTCCGGACAACCGAGGCAGCGGGGCCATGTTGGGAAGGCGGGGCAGCAATGGGAACCCATTGTGCGCGTGGGACACCATTGTTGTTGCTCAGGAGACGAGGCGGAGGACTGGAAGTTCCAAGGGTAGCAGCTGCAAGCATATCAAGTCTAGACAAAATAGTGGCAAGGGTAGTGTTAGCAACTCCCTGAGCGGTCTCAATGGAACGGAGACGGTCTTCTTGCAGTGACATTCGCTCATTAGTAAGTCGTACATCCTCACTAAGCGCCTCGGTGGTGACCCTCGTCATCCTCTCAAAGTGAGCAACAATACCCTTCGTGCGTGGCAAGTGATGCAGCGAACCCTCATCACCTGACATGGTTAGTAGAAGATAAGAAACAAAATCACAAGTATAAGGTTCCTATCACTACGTAGGATGCGGTGAGAAAAAAAATCACTCAACTCTCAAGCTGATACCAAAGCACTTACAAGTTCTTACCGTGCAACAGGGGTTGTCGGCCGTTGGCGGTGTCAAAAGTTCTCCCAAGCTTGGATAAAGCGATTGCCAAGGGACCGAACAAACGTACGAGGTAGAATATATAGAGCTTGGTAGGCTAAGTTAATTTCCTATGCAATCTGATAATTCTAGTTATTGTAATGATAAGTAGTGATCCAAACTAGAATTCACAAGCCTTAGTTGCCAATCTCAAAGATATAAGTGAATTTCAATGCAACACACACGCAAAGATAATGAAACTTAATGCAACCAATGGAATGAGCTAAATAAGAATAATTTCAGCACCGAAACTCGTGTTGCATAAGTTATGGAGAGACGCTAGCTAATTGCTTCAGAAAAGGTAAAAGGGCACAAGATTGCTCACTGCTTAATACAATTGCACAATCTGAAAATAACAAACACAAATTAGGGTTTTGATCAATTTAGTGTTGCCGGTCACTATTCTCTTTTCTTTTCTATCTTTTTTTTCTTTTTTCTTTTGGCCTTTTGGGTCTTTCTTTCTCTTTTTTTTCTTTTCGGTGACTTTCGGCTAACACTAGTATGAGAAAAGTTTTGGAATCCCTAACTTGATATCACAAGAGATATGATAGTGCAACGTATCAAAAGGAGCAGCCCCAAGCAATTTCAAATCGCTAGTCTCAATTGGTATCAAAGTATTCGCAAAGGATGAATTGGTTCCCAAAGGTATGTGCACTGATATTTTAGAATTTTATGGTTGTAGATGCTACTAGACTCAACCAACTCAAAGGAAGAAAGCTAGAACACAAATTGAAGAAAGAAACCCAAATTCGGCCAGAACTATGCAGTAAGGTTGTCGCTGCAATTAAGGCATGAAAATGACCGAATCAAGCTTGCTCACAATGTAACAAATTTATGGTACCGTTCTAGGCTTTAGAACAAGTATTCAAACACACAATTTGAAGCTCGTATGTAGAAGTTATGGCCAAAACACTAAGGTGCACAGATTTAACAAAATTCAGCTGATCTGACCAAATCCGAATCCGAGTCAAATTCGGTTTGAAGGAGTCCGAATCACAAAAGACACCCAAAAACGTTTTTGTAGAGGACTCTTCAAGGATTTAGAAAAGTATAAAAACTTCTCAATCGGAGTTCGGATGTGAGAGTTATGATCAAAATATCGAACCGACCTGGATTGCAATTGCAACTTGCTTCCCAAATTTGATGTCTAGATTAAACAACCTTTCCGATGGAATTAGATTTCGTGCCCAACTAGGTTTTTGTGGAGCTTATCCCAAGGTTTTAGGAAAGTGCAAAAATACTTGAATCGGAGCTCGTATGCGAAAGTTATGAACAAAACAAAGAACTGGACAGATTGAAATAAAAGTTACGCGAAGGAAAAAACGATCAGCAACTAAAACAAGGACTCTAATGGATCAAAACGTAACAAAACACACTAAAATACCAGATTGAATCTAAAGGTTGAATTTTTGTGGAGAATTTTCAATTTTGGACAGAAAACAAAAACTAATCTAGGGTACTAAATCTCTTACCGAGCAACATGGCGCTTTAATACCACCTGATGTGACTTTGGGTCCCGATCTTTCGATGAGAGTGATAACTTTGATTTGGAGGAATTGATTTTGATGATCCGACTACAACGTACGACGACGATGCGCTTTAGCAATCGCTAAACCAACTCCAGAGGGTTATTGATCTTGCCGTTGGCACGATCAACCTGAACATGAGGTTCAATTCCTGCATGCAACCGAAGAACAAGCAAGAACAATGGTAAAGCAATCTGAAATTACGAATATGAATGAAGGCAAAAATAAGGGTGGGGTTCTATTGAAGATCTTGACAAGGTGGTCATTCAAAGACAACTTGAAGACTTAAAGTTTGCACTTGGCTAAACTAATCAAACAAAACCCAAAAAACTAAAGTACGGAGGTAGCAAACAATATATAGAGGTAAGTGGCGGCTAGGGGCGTGCAGCAGCCAGGGGGGCGGCCAAGGGGGTGCCCTAGGGTTACATGGGCTTTGGGTCCAAAAGAAAAGGTGACGCAGCACCCGGAGTTTTTGGCCCGCGACACTCTTCTGCGATTTGCTGTTGCTTCAAGATGAATTTGGCATTAGGGCTGGATCCATTGGAAAGAGGACGACGAAATATTTTAGGGAAGTCCTCATGGACCCCGAACAACCTTCTGGATCAAAAGTTATGGTCATTTGAAGTTGATGCTGTCGCGGAGGTCGAACCCATGAATTTGTTGATTCCAAGTCCAACTTGCGCATATGATGATCGTGCTTTATGCTTGGCATTTGGAGGTTCTTCTCCTTGGTTCCTAAGGATAATAAGATCATCACAAGAATTAAATAGCATTCCATTCTGTGAATCATTTGTATAAAAACTTAGGAACGAATTCACCTGATAATTGAGTAGGCGTGTTTCGTTACACCAGTAGTAGGTCCTTGTAAAACTTGTTGTGTATGAGAAGAATCACTCGGCGTGGTTGTGTCAATAGGGAAGATGTCCTCATCATCTAGCGTGTGCGCTGACGTGGGAAATCACCACAAAGCACGGAACATTTAGGTTGTGGCACATCACTAAGGGCATATACAATAAAACCACTTAGCTTACTTTTAGCATATCCACGTCAGTTTTGTTCTATGTGGAAGAGTGAAAAAGAGGAGAGAGAAGAGGGCTGGCTCTTATTTAGTAGTAAGCATTGCACAGAGTATAGGTAGATTAGTTATGTATAAGAGAGAAGAGATAGTTAATGCACAGCATCTAAAGTCAACTTTTAGAGATAGCTATTGTATAAGTTGGTTTTAGTGCTTACTCTAGATGATATGGATAGGAGATGGAGTAAACAACTGGTTTTATTATTGTACTTGCCCTAACCACATGGATCAATCACTTAAAGCATTGTTCGACGGGGTCCACTTGTCAGTCACTATCATGAAACTAAGGAAACATGTGTAATATATAGAAGCGTGTCTCCGAGGCAAAACTATAGGAACTAATTAAGCCTTACAGTCTCCTTTTTGGCTTTGTGATTACGTTGTACATATCTCACCACATAGTAATACTCGATTTCTGAATGTACGTCATTCTAGTTTTTAAATTTTGTATTTAAATACATGTTATTCTACAGTTTTAAGATAATTTTAAACTATTTTTTCCTTTATATATTTATATCATTCATTATTCCCAACATTATTTATTACTGTGGAAATAGACTTACACGCACTCTCTAAAAGCAATAAGTGATTTAATAAAGAAAGACAATTTGATTATTTCTACACGTGTCTTAGTTAAAACGTAAAATCTTAAAAATCAACTATTCAGAAAGAGAGATAATATTTCTTTTTTTCCTGTTTCCTTTCTGCTCTGCAATCTGGTGTGAGCCTGCTTCCGCGCGCAGCAGAATGTTCCAAGCGAATGAACGGCGCTTCACCGGCCTCGATCGTAGTTGACTCGTTGTCAGCGTATACCTTTCAAAAGTAGCTCATTGCGTGCTACTAGAACGAGAAAAAAAGTGCGTTTTCTCATGGGTCAAGAGTTGGCCTGGCCGATAGTGTTCTAAGTACACATGTGTGTGTATATAGACCTAAATCAATATACGTGTGTACATACCCCATCATATAAAACCTATTATCGTTGAGAATGTCCGACGCGTCTTCCGGCTTCCGACGTATGTCCAGATTCTACAGTAACTTCTATATCACCTCATATATTTTTTGCCCCTCAATTTTCACAACAACCTTCGGTGCTTAGCGGCTAAAGCGCTAGCAGCAAGATAAATACTCTTAATCTATTTAGACTTAAGAGATTGCTTAACGACGACGACGATGATGGAGACGACGTAGATAACCACATGGTGTCGGGCCAGAAGAAGCCTTCATCAGTAGCAATTAATATATAGCAGAAGTTGCCACAAGATGGGCCGTCGTGCGCCGCTCTAATTGAACAAGTAACAATCCATCGATCTCAGCTCGATCTCGTAGTGTCAAACAAGCATTACAAAGAGAGACGATCCGGGGACGTAGTTAACTGCCAACGAGTCAATGGCTGACAAGGGAATCAGCGGCACTCGTTATCGCTTACCGCTGTCCCTTGACCGTAACAGCTTCCTCTCTACTTCTTACGTTGACGTTTCTGTCATGCATCCTCATTGCCCAATGGTCCGTGTTTCTTGGGCAGAACTCAAGCGCATGTCGTGTAGGAAATTAAGTGACTTCACCTTCTGGTTGATTGAGACCACGCATGTTGCACTAAGGATTCGCTGGGATTGCGGAAGTTTCGTTGCCTTCCTTCCGGTGCAATCGACGAACTTGGAGCATGACCCGATCGAGGGTCTGGAAATTGCTGTGAAACTTCAACTGTGGAGTGATCTATCGACTTGGCAAGCTATGTACGATCAAGGCTAGCTGTTAGGATCATGTGATCAGTGTCGTTAAGATCCGGATCCTACGTGGGATCGTTGTAAGGTGGCACACCATCACAAATTGTGAACTAGCTTAGACTATGTACAAGTAATATATAACAGAGACAACTGTTGTCTATATATATACTTTTCTATGTCATCTAAAGATAAAACTAAAGACAAATTTTACTATAGATGACATCTTAAAGTTGTCACTATAAGATACTATAATTTTTTAATTACAACATAAAAAGTGTTTATTATAAACAATAACTCATGTAATAGTGCTTTATGCTATCTATATGTTCTAGTCTAGTATGTACTCTTTCTCTTCTTTTTTCTCTCCTCCATGTCTGCAAAAATCTTATATGATAAAGCATATAAACAACTGACATCACATCATTGTACATGCCCTTGTAAATTTTAAATTTGTAATTTTCGAGGTATGAATCTAATGTTCGATATCATGATCTCTATCCTACAACACAAAAGCAATCCTATCTAGGATCACGATCCTAACGATCTTTTGTATGATTTATCGATGGATTCTACCTGATAGAGGGATCCTAACAACACAAAAAATCACATCCATGATTGTGATCCTGACAATCTTGTGAACGATTGATTGATGAATTCTACGTGACACGGGTTCAATTGAGCTACCTTGCAGTACGAGTACTTTCCCTAGCTACCTTTTCCAAATGGCATAGGCTATTTTTACTTGAGGTTAAGAAGTAGGTTAGAGGATTAATATGCGAGCGAAACACTGGTAGGTTAGGCAGTTTGTCAAAGCCTTTTCCATTGGAGAGAGTGTTTGCTTTCTTCTATTAAGCTAAGTTGTGCTTACTAAAGTTGGCTAAAACTTAGTTGTATCATTGGGTATCTACGGTTCGTACTGTCGTTGCACTCACAGAATCAATTTATTTTCGCCGCCAATAACCGATTTAAATTAGGGGTTTCGACGAAATTGATCATTTTCGCTTCGGCATACCTGGCTAAAATAGATGCACGAAAAAAAACCCGGCGAAAAAACCCAACTTTTTCGCTTCACGACGAAACAGGATATTTTAAATCGGTTTATGAGCACCGACGAAAAAATCTGTTTATCGGCCAGCCTCGCCGACGAAAATAAGCGTGTTTTTCATCGGCCACTCGCCGACGAAAAAATATAGGTTAGCTTTTTCGTCGCCCGACCACCGCCGATTTAAAATATGGGGTTAGGTGCTTTTTATTGCCCACCGCCGACGAAAAATGGGGTTAGGTTCGCTTTTCGTCGGCCCACCTTTGGCCGACGAAAATATCTTGGGGTTCTCGCTAAAAAATAGTAATCTTGATTTTCGATTCAAGACAAAACATTTTACCTCGCCGATAATATTAGCCATTTGTTGCTACCATTAGAATCACAGTTAGGTGGGTTATAACTAAAGACCTGTACTTAACAGGAAGAAAAGTTACACGCCTTTAATAACTAAGAAAACAATACTATCCTCACTAGTACTTCAAGATCAATCAAATATTACAACAAATAACAACTAAATTACGCTTATACAAATCTCAACTATAGTTTTGCACCACACAGTTGACTGGCTTCGCTCAAGATTGCAGGGAAAGAATAGATGGATATGACTCTGCTTAGGTTGATTTTAAACATGGATGGAAAGAATGGTTACCATCTTAGCAATGACGGCATCCTCGTCACTTTGAAGTGTGGTTGCTGCCTCCTCCAAGATAGGTGCCACTTCTTGCTTGTGGTGCAAATGGTCGATGGTGAAGTCACCAATAAGGAACTTGATTTCCTTGTCCTTCAATTAAATGCTGCGGTATACCATAATAAGCAGACTTGAAGGACTCAAATGGTCGATGGTGAAGTTTAAAAATAGCATAGCCTCGCACATCATATGGTTTCACAGAAGAGAAGTGAACATAATCAAGAATCAACAACTAAAATTCACCAATCTTGCAATATCTAAGAGCTTTCTACACATAAAAAAATCTAAGAGCTTTTCTTGAGTCACAATGGTTTAATGGTCACAATAAGAATTTTTTAAAAAAAGAAGGAAAAAGGGCCTAAATCATCGCAAAGATAAAGAATTTTAACATTCTAACATATATTCCAACTCTTTTGATGTTCAAGAGCAATGCAAACTTTGAACATGCTAGGATGCATTGCAAGAGAGCTATTTTCAAAGACACTTTTGGCTCCCAAGTATCTCTCCCATGTACAAAATCATGGGTGACTCTAAATGAATCGTAAATTTTGTCGACTATTAAACTAAATCTGAGAATAGAATCATCTCTTCGCAATGTTTTAAGTAATTGTACATGAAGATTGAACATTAAAACACATGACGGACTAAAAGCTAGTTGGTCAGAGATTTGTAGACTCAGTGAAAATAGACTAGACATACGAACAATCTATCAAAGTTCCATACAATCATAAAATTTAACCATCAATGGTTTATAGAAATAGTAATCGAGTTTTTAGAAAGCTATTAGTATCAAATGCTTACCTTGGTAGATGAGCTTTGGAAAAATTTCAAGAGGTAAGGGTGGTTATCGGGGTTATTGTCAAAAGTAACAACTTTCGGTGTCTGCAGGCATCAACAAACTTCTCCAATGCAAAGAACATCAAAATCTCGCAAAATGTGGAAGCAAAGTGTAAATACCGATAATTACACATAGCAGTTCCAAATATGGTATGTTTAATAATCTATATGAAGTATACAATACAAGTGCCCAACAAAAAATGAGCAAACAAAAAAAGGGTAGTTTTCAAGTAGAGTACCTTGTCACAACGACGAGCTCATCAAATGGCTTGAATAGCCTAACCAATGGCCCCCATAATCAGCGAGAACTACAAGTCTACAACTCAAGAATCGATGTTTTAACCATTCAACATTACACACAAAACATATGTTTTAACCATTCAACATTACACACAAAACATATGTTTTAACCATTCAACGTTACACACAAATCATAGTCAAGAACGTCATTAACCACCGTTCCGCACATTCACATCACAAACAAAATATTACATAACCAAAGGATTGAGTAAATTTCAACACTTGAGCCATATTACATAACAACATTCAAAATGCACCTCAAGTCATATTACAACAGATCTAACTATCGGGGTTATTGGAGTTGTGTCCACTACCTGCAGAGGCAAAGTAACCATCAACATCTGGAGAGCCTTGTGCAACGTGCGAGGTCGAACCTTGTAGAAAGGAGATATATAATTTGATGTTAGTCTTGAATTGCAAATAACTAGAACAAAAAGGCAAACTATATGTATGTACCTGTGGTGGTGGAGGTGGCGGCGGCGGAAATGCAGGAGGCTGGAACTGAGGCAAAGTAAACTGAGCCAGGCTGAACTGAGGCCCCAATTGCGAGAAGAATGCCTACGTACATAATGCAAACTGAACTAAGGCAAGCTAAACTGAAATTGTCAAGCTACACACTTAATCACTAAAATTTGACTTTGTTTACTTACTTGTAGAGATGCCTGTTGCTGCTGCTGAAAGGACTGAAAGTACTCTTGTTGTCTTCGAATGTTAGTCATCTCCTCCTCGTATTTTGCAAGGCGCTCCTGCTGTTGCCTAATTTGATCCTGGGACCGCGTCAGCTCTTCCTCGAAGCCTTGTTGTCTCGAGAGGAGCGAGAGTCGCTCAGGAGGATCGTGGACGTTCTTGCTTGGGACAGAGCAACGCGTCAGAGTCCACAACACCATTGAACATTGAGTACCTACGAATCCAAAGGTATTGATTAATTGCAACTTGACACTAACAAGCATATCATAATTTTTGACAACTTTGAAGAGGCCGAATGATCTCACCTTCCATGCCTCTTGCCTCCACCGCTCTTGTACAATGCCCCAACATCAAGGTCTTCCTTCCTCCAACAGACTGGGCCATGACGCCGAGCCATTTCTTCCCCATATTGCTCTGCATGAGAATGTTGTTAATACAACTATTTAAAAGATCGACATTTAATAATAGAGTATACAACTTACAAGTCGCTCGATCATCGCCGGTGCATAAATTGATTAAATTTGTGAAGGATCGCCGCTCATGTGTCCTCAAGATATGTCTCTATGTAGCTAGGGCAACGCCGATTCAGCCTCCGCAATCCAAAGTTAGTACCAAGCATTTGAAATCATATTGAACTATATATATAGACCTACCATGCGCCGCTAAGCGTAGGTGTCCATCGGCGCCATACATCTGGGTGCGAAATTGATCACCGCTCTCGATTGCTTCTCTTCTTGTTCGATTTGGCAACAAAAGCGGCGATGCCCAAGACGCACAAAGAGCACGCCAAGCATCAGACACTTCATTAACCACGGATGGTTACCGCAAGTACTCATCCTCGCGTAGGTAGATCTTGGATGCCCCGAGCTTCTTGTTCATCTTTTCCTGCTTCACCCTTTTGTAGAACAGGCAAACCGCCTGGATCCGAGCATTGGAGATCATGTCCTTCACCACCTTTGTCGCTGCCTTGTTGAACACTTTATGCGCCCTCTCTACATTGGCAGGGACATCATCGCCCTGTAAGCGGTATCTCTCCTACAGCAACAATTCAAGTCATGACAAATAGGATCTATATGCATTAATTGTACAGAGGTAATGAACTTACCCAGAAATCGTGCCACACCTCCTCAGCAACAGTGCCGTGCCGGACGTCAGGAGCCAACCTGTAGTGCTCCCACTTGAGGGCCGGCTGATGCACACCGTTGATTTCCACCAACCCCGGGTAGTGGTGGCGGCATATGGCTCCCAGATGACGAGTTAACTCCGCTGCCGATGTCTTCCCTCCCACGCCACGCCATCCCATTGCCTACAATTCATGAAATCAAACTCATTAGTTATACAACAACTTGCAATTAAAATGAGAAAATTAACTTACCGGTCCCCAAAGGCGATCAACCTCATAAACTACGATCGATCACTGGAGGTATGTTATTACATGCCCGAACACTCGCAAATAGCCAAACATGAGAATACAAAGTCTATGCACACTACAACATGCTAACACAAGTACCTGAAGGACTCTATAGAAGGCGCCTCATCCTCCTCTTCTCCGTCTCCCTCGTCCCCCTCATCCTCTTCATTGTCCTCGTCCTCCTCAACCTCCTCACCCGTGTCACCCGCTACGTCCTCCTCAACCTCCTGATCACCCGCTACGTCCTCCTGAACCTCCTGATCACCCGCTACGTCCTCCTGAACCTGAGCCTCCTCCTGTGCCACCTCCAGACACCTCTCGAACGTTCTCCGCCTGCTCCTAGTCGAGGCACTCCCCTGGAAGAGGGAGTCCTGACTCCTGGAAGAAGAAGAGCTGCCGGTGCTCTTGGAGACCGCCTTATGCATGCTTGAAAAAGACTTCATCTGCAAAAATTTAAATAGAGGTTATGGCATTATATATTTAAAATAGCAAGAATATGATTATTAAAAATATGAAGATATTTACCAAGAATATGTACATATCAAAACTCATCCGCGTCTCGAGGTTCATCGGCGAATCGTTGTAAAGAAACATGTTTTCTCCGAGGTCGTCGAATCCTTATAGAACCTCGTTGTCGTTTCTTTGTTGGAGCAGGCTCAACTATTAGGTCTGTGGCATCATTGGCTACTCCATCAAGCCCAACCCCATCGGTAACCCGAAAAGATCTTGACATACCTAATTCTTGATCGCCTCAATTTCACGGTTGTCCGTCAGCTTTGTCGACGTAGTCAAGATCCATCAGAGGATATAACCGCTCACGGGATTCACTTTATATACAACCCACCAAGCACTTAAGCTAGGCACGCATCGACAAGTAGTAGACTGCTCCACCGGTGAGCAAGCACAAATTTGTCGAAACCTTCAAGCCGTGATTGGTGTCGACCTCCACCATGCCAAATTCGTTCCCGTGTGCCATTGTTGGGATCAAACCAATCACATTCAAAGAAAACTACTCTTAGATCTTTGGACCCCGAACTTGAACTCAACTATGTTTTGAATAATGCCATAGTAGTTAATTTCGCGCATACCGTGCATCGCAAGCCTTAGTTACGACTCCACTATTCACCTTTGTCAAAGCGACGTTTTGCTTCTAATTTTGCAGAGCGGAACCGAAACCCATTGACGTCATAACGACCGAAGTTCCTTGCCGTAATGGTCGGCGATAGCTGCCGCAAGTCCTCATGGACATCGGCATCGAGCATGCAATCGCATGTGTTTAGGCATAATTACCACGTGTCACGAAAATAAAGCGAAGACTTATGTTTAAAAAAGTAGCAAGAGAAAATTACATGTTTTCGACACCAAGACACGAAACTTGGGCATTGTTTAATCCCTCACTACAGAAGCGTGTCTAGTTGTTTGCTCAGAGGTTGACGAGCAGATCTCCAATGTTGTTGGTCGAACAATCGCTTGTGAACTAGGCTAATGAGAATAGTGTAAAGAATAGCTATTTAAAGACAAAATCTTAATCATTACTTACAAGAAATATTTGTCCATTTCTTCAATGTTGAGTACATATATAGCAAAGCCGAGTTCCATTCTTGGTGACACCTCATGATTAGATCGCCACCGACATGCCTTTACCCTTCCAATCGAAAAATCAAGGTCACTCACGGTGTTTCTTCCGCGATATGATACCGCATTGTATGGGCATTCACATTGTGTTGATCGGTGAAATACGTCCGGAGAAGTTCGATATCTCTTTAAGAGCATATGCCTCGCCGATGCACCCTTCAACCCTAGCCTTGTTACGCACGGATGCCCTAATCTTTTTCAGCCTCTTTCGTGCTATACATCCACTGCTCGCAGGTCCACCAACCTCCACTTCAGAAGGCAAATGTACCAAGAGATGTTGCATGACGTTCATAAAACCTGGTGGAAATACCTGTTCCATCTTGCATACAAGCACCGGTATTTCTTTCTTCAACTTTTGCATCATCTTCTTCGTGATTTCTTTAGCACATAACTGCCTATAGAAAAAACTAAGCTCCGCAAACATTCTCCACAATTCATCCTTGAAGTAGCCACGAAACATTACAGGGAGAAGTCTTTCCATGATGATGTGGTAATCGTGGCTCTTAAGACCATTTAGCTTCCCGGTGCTGATATTCACCGCACGCCTTAGGTTAGCTGCATAACCATCTGGAAATTTGATAGTTTTCATCCACCGGAGCACTTCTTTCTTCTCTTGAGGTTTAAGACAATATGGAGCTCGTGGCCTGGCTATTCGTCCTCCTGAATCTTGTACGACCTCCAGCGCCGGCCGATCACAAATCTCGGCTAAGTCTCTTCGTGCCTTAATATTATCTTTTGTTTTGTCTTTGAAATCAAAGCACATGCTTATTATGCTTTCTGCGACATTACGCTCTTGGTGCATAATGTCTACATTGTGCATAAGAATTAATGCTTTTGCATAAGGGAGACTCCATATTGCACAAATATGAGTCCAGTTGTGCTCGTTTTTGAAACCTTCAAACCCGTCATCTTTTGGTATGAGTTGACTGTGAGAGGCAGCTATCTCGGCACCGGTCAAACGTTTTGGCGGGCCCTTTGTAATAATAGTATTCTTCCTGAATGAATTAATTAGTCTCCTAAAAGGGTGATTATGCGGAAGGAACCGTCGATGGCAATCAAAGAAGCAGAACTTTCCACCATATGGTAACCGGAATGCATCTGAGTCAGCCATACATATGAGACAACAAAGTCGACCATGAACACTCCATCCAAAACCCATATGCCATATGCGAGGCAAATCATGGATCGACCACGTATGCAACACGCAAGGTAAAGTTTACTTTACCGTAGCATATACGCTTCTACCCCTATCCACAACTCCTTGACTCTTCGATTAACGGTTGCATGAACATATTAAGGTGTTTCCCAGATGATCTGGACCGGTATGACAAGGGCTAGAAACACGTACTCATCTTTCATGCATAACGCAGTGGTAGGTTGTACGGCATAATAAAAATCGCCAACAAGAGTACGGATGGCACTTGTGCTAAAAGGTGTGAACCCATCTGCTGCCAACCCTATGCGAACATTCCTAGGGTCCCTTGCAAAATCGGGTCAAGCGGTCCAATGCCTTCCAAGCCTCGGCGTCGATGGATGCACCATCACTCCCTCGACTACCACGGACACCTTCTTTATGCCACCTCATGTGCCTAATTTGTTTTTTAGATAAGTATAACCTTTAAGCCCGGTGTGATTGGCATGTACCGGGTTGTTTCACCGCGACATTTGTCATCACCGTTATCCCTCATCATTTAACACCTCAATATATCTAGATTTGTTGCGAGAATAGACATCGAGGTTCGCTGGCATATTCCTTCCAGAACAACATGCAATTATCTTCACAAACATCAATCTTCTCATATTTCATCCCAAGGCCGGACAACAGCTTCTTCGACTGGTACATGTCCTTCGGCATCTTATGGTTCGGTGGAAGAATATCAATGATCAATTGGACCAGATCGTTGTAGCAGTTGTTTGAAAAGTTATATTTTGACTTTATTGACATGAGTCGCGTCACAGCCGCTAGGACGGTCACGTTGGTGGAATCATGCAATTGCTCTTCCGAGGCCGAAAGGAGGCTATAGAACCTTTGAACCTCCGGCCCAAGCTCTTCTACCGAATTAACCTCAAAATCCCTACCAATATCATTCACCATCTCATCCATCCTATCTTCATCCTCATGGTCCGTCTCAATGGGTCAGGCCTCACCATGCTCATACCATATCATATAGTCGGACATAAAACCAAACTTGCACAGTGACGTTCCACATCCCGCTTAACATGACGAGCAAAATTTCGACACTTGTTACAGGGCACTTTACAACACCACCGCGGCCCCGTGAATGCATTGTCCATGAACGCTGTGTCTTGACCCCCATTCTTTTGAATGTGCCCCAGTCTTACTCCAACCATCGTACATCCATCTCCGATCATCACCCATTATGGACGCTAAAAACGAGCAACAAGATCAATCACCCAAAGGTGATATGGTTGCTAACAGAGCTCTATTGGGAAAGATAGGTCCTAAACCCACCCAAGAATGAACACCAAAGCGGATTTATAGCCGATTTAAATGCGGTCCGAACAAAATTTGGCGGAAGATAACTCGCCGTTCTCCGATTGCACGCCCGGTTTTGGTGCATCGGAGAACAATCGGTTATCTTGCCAACTTTGTTCGGATCAGACGGTCATTATAAATCCAATGCTCGCATCCATTCCGAGCTGTCCAAAACAGGACAATTCGGACGACACACCTCACATGTACATGTGAGATGTGTCGACGTTCTAACGGGTGACGATAGGCTTGGCCGACACTAATCGTGCATTGAATACATAATCAAAACAAGAATGTAATGAAACTAATCATGCTCATAAACCGAAACAGAATCGAATCTATGTCCACCGAAAGGTCTATGCATATGATATGTTAGCATCTCGAACATATAAGTACAATTTAGCTACGATACTCTTTAAACCGACTTAAAACTAAGCTACCGAAACTAAGAAAAATTCGGCATGACCTCTCTAGAAGTAGAGGTCATCCACTCAGTAGACAAACAAGAAAGCAGTTATAATATCAATCACAATGAGAATATATAATCAATCAAAAGGAAATCATTGTCAATCGCAAGAACTTTCCTCCATGAACGCCTCCGCTTGGAGCCTATGATCCAATCTTTTTTATGTTCACGTTGTAACGTTGAGTGTCCTTCAATGGACATCCTTGCCAATTTTGCCGATGCAAGCGGTGAGTGAGTAAACACCAAATACCTTCTCCGGACTAAAGAACATCTTATGAAAGAACTAACGAATCAAGAGGCACAAACACATCATGGGAAATCACAAACGCCGATCGAGCTATGCTCTTCACTTGAGATATTCACGTAAAATTGCCACCCTACTCAAAAATCAATACATTATACTCTCTGTCATCCACCGCTTGTTTGGTTTGCATGCAATTTCTGAACATTAAGGATAAAACATTTAACAAGTTTACAATAACAGAGATGATTCCACTATTTCATCTATGGAAATAGTAGACAAAACAGATTAATCAAATGGGGCAGATGTAGTGTTTTGAAAGCCAAACTCATAGTTCAAGGCTTGACCTCTTGGGCAAGACAAATTAACTAAATAGAAGAACAAGAGCTATTAGATTACCTCTAGATGGAATCAATTCAAAAAGTGGGGAATCTCAACGATTTTGCAGCTTCTTGTTTTGGTCAGTACTGAATTACAACCACCCTGTGAAGTTTACAAAGTTACAGACTTCAATTAATAATGTAATAATGTATTAAGATGGGCAGATAGACAATGTACATGATTCAAGACACAGCAAAGAACGAAAATTTCTTAATAATGTTATGCAACGATAACATTCCCTGCTATATGAATTAATTTTAGAATTAGTTGTACATATCAACAAACTGCATTCTTTTTCTGACAAACTGAACATTGTATGCGTGATGACCATCAAAAAATATATAAAGCTTCTTTGGGAGTCATGTATCAAATCAAATGCAACCATAAGGATATTAGTCTAACAAATCAAGAAAATAAATGAAATGGATAGGTAGGTATATTAGTCTAAGCAAAAGTAACAGCAGGACAAACTTCTTCCAATGTGACCGGGGCGCGAGGGGCTATTGAGCTGGCGCTGCCGGGGCAAAGCGATCGAGTCGGCGATCGGGCGGCGGCGACGAGCTGGCGATCGGGCGGGCAATCGAGCTGGGCGCGGAGACTGGGCGATGGAAGCGAGCGGCGACGAGCTGGCGCGGGCGATCGGGCGGCGGAGCGAGCGATCGAGCTGGAGCTGGCGATCGGGCGGCGGCGTGCATGGCGCATAAGGTTAGGCGTTAGGCGTTGGGAAGGGGTGAGCAACGTGTAAGAAGAGACGCTGGTTAAGGAAGTATAGGTTTTTCATTTTCGCCGGTCCACGGTGAAGCCGACGAATTTTTTTTTTCCATCGGCTTTCTAATTTAGCCGACGAAAAAAATTTACATTTTCATCGGCTTTCTAATTTAGCCGAAAAAAGTTCATTTAAATCGGCATAACTTCCTGCCGACGAAAACAAACATATTGTCGTCGGTACTATTCTAGCCGACGAAAAAAAACAATAATAAATGTCGGCTTCAGCTGGGCCGACGAAATTATAATTGGCCGACGAAAAATTACTGTTTTCCTGTAGTGTTGGTTGACAAATACTTATCCCTTACTGCTACTTAATTACTGAAATGTTGCCGGATTAATACAAGGTGCGAATGTGATTGTGACGAACAAGCTAGACATTTGGAACTAGCTGATTTGGTTCTTAATTCACTCAGTTAGCCAGTTCTGGGCTAGATAACGCTAAAATCTTAAAAAAAATTCAGACCGCGAAGATCACTACTACAACAGCATACAAAATCGGAGACAGGAAAATATACATCAGGAACAAAAAATCAAAGAATCAGATTTTTTTTTACGTTCTTGTAGTTTTGCAACTACCGACTCATATACAGAGGGAGACCGTATTACACATCTTCTTTCCCAGAATCCCATTTTTCCACTAAATCTACTAGAACATTTGTAAGATTTAGGCTTAATCAAGCCTCACAAAAAATGGTCCCAACAAGGGGGTAATCAAGAAACCTATCTTTCAATTGGAGAAATGCTTCAGTCAGCATCCTCTTGAATGATGCTCAGAGCCCGCTTCAGCCGCGACCGAGCTGTCGCCGCAGCGGGCTTCTGATCGCTCTTCGGCTGACTCAGCGACACTGCGAACTCCCCGAGCGTCCGCTCGTTAAGCTTCTCGTTCAACAAAACGTCCTCGCCGCCTTCCAGCTCCTCGTGCAGCGGCATGACGCGCACCTTCTTGCCGCCACCGCCGCGGCGAACACGCTGGTGAGGCTTCTTGGACGCGAGCGCCGCGCTCGCCCGCACGGCCATTTTGGCCATCTCGGCGCTCGAGAGCGGCCGCCGTAGCATTGCCGCGGGGAGCACGAAGTATATCTGGCCCGGCAGGAGCAGCTCGCCGGGGGGCAGCGCCGGCGGGTCCTCGTCGAAGTAGAGAGCGTCAGAGTTGCACACGAAGAAGGAAGCCGATTCGACGCCAAGCACGTCGGAGACCGCGACTGGGGGACTGCCGGGGAGCTCCTTCAGCGAGCCATCGGCCACGATAATCCTGGCCGGCGCCGGCGATGTCGGCTGGTGCACCTCCTGAGCGAGGCCGCCTCGGCAGTTGCAAGAAAGCTTAGATCCCATGGAATCTTGCGTTTTGTGCGTGGAAGTGGTGAGATATTTTTTAGTTCTTCGGAATTTGGATGCGGAGATCAAAGGATGGTTGATGTATATATAGAGTGGCCAACATGGGTAGGGCTCAGCCGCTCAGGGAAGGAAAGTGGGAAACATGACTTTTCAATTAAACCCCTAGCTTCTTGTCCAATTGTGGAAATGCAAATGCAGTACTTGATTAGCTTGGATGGAGGTGTACTCCCGGATGCGCACGTGGTTATAAAACAGTGCATTTTGTGGATTCAAAACTGAAACAAATTATGCCAGATTTCATTATCATTCACCTGGAAATGAAGGGCCGTGGAGTATATATATTGATGGTAAATTTTGCGAACAGAAGTGCATGCCGTGATATCTTATCAACAAGACAAATTAACTAGCTCTAACAATTTACGAATGAGAGACTATAGAAGAAGACACGCAATTAAATATCACAATGTTCTTACGTAGATCCTACTTCAGAATACAACACCACATTTTCCTGTAAGGAAACTACAAATCGCTGCACCACAACAATGATTATTGGAGTTGGACAATAACATCGGCATCCCACACTAACAAGTGGACCTATACCTCACTTGTCATTCTTATATCGAATATTATTTTCCGGTCTGCTGCATATCTTTTACAAGTGTCGTTGAGCTAATTATATTCCCGTGATAAAACTATGGGCAGCTTTCCATGATTTTCTTCGTTTCGCCTCGTTTTGCAAATTGCTACTACGAAAGGTCTCGGAATAGAAATTAGAGAAGAAGCCAAAAACGGGGTAGTGTTGAGTTGTGGCGTGGGGTGGGCGCCAAGGCAGGACGACAGTGTCGCTACTACTCGACACGAAACAACGCCGAATATTTGCTGTCTTCCCCGGCAAGCCGAGCCAGTCAACCATACGGCATACCCCATGCGGGGCCCACCTGTCTGTGATGCGACGCGTGCTTCCGGTGCACCCCAGGTCGCACGGACTTTTCCCGGCGTCAAGCGTCTCGATCCCCCGCCGCTTCTCGCGTGCTTCGGCGACGGCGTAACAGAAGAATGCTCCGTTCCAATGGATCGGCGCCAGGGGTGGGTATATTTTGAAAAACCGAATCGAAACAAATTAACTAAAAAAATTAATTTTTTGGTTTTTGTTTATTCTTCTGTTTTTATTTTGATATTGTTGAGTTTTCGATCAGGTTATTTCACCGAGGTAACCGAATCGCAAATCACCATCCCTAAGTAACGCCATTGCCCACTAGTAGCCGAATCCCCGTTCGATTCCCTAGGCCTTCTTGGTTTATCTGGTTCTCCTCATCCTTCTCCGTACGCACGCGCCACACCCCACTCTCCTAGCCCTTCTCCAATACCCTCACACTCGCACCTCACTCCGGTGTCTCAACCTCTTCTCTGCCACCTCCCTCCCCAGTGTCCCCGCCCTTCTCACACCCACGCCCTAGTCTCTCCGCCGCATCCCTCTGCATCCCCCTCACCATCCACACCCGTCTCCTCAGCGGCCTCCTCGATGCGTTGATGTAGCCGACGGTGAGAAGCAAGAGGATGGGGGCGAGGCGATATCTAGCGCGGGGATATGGGGCCAAGAAGTGCGAGACATTGTGGCATTCGCATGGCCGACGTTCGAACTCTGTATCTACAGTCTGCTCATGAGCCTCATCAACACCGTTATTGCCATCCGTCTCTACCTCCATCGTCATCAAGTACATTTGGCCGTCCTCCTAGTTCCACCTGGCCACCTTTGCTGTAGACGAGGTAAGGATCTAGATCCTTCCTGTCATCAAATTTCAGATCTAAGCTAGAACCTAGTGATGCTTGTTGGATTTCTATTGGATTTTGATGCTTGTTGTTCCAGATAGTTCATGAGATTGTAAATAGTTCAGAGGATTGTGGTGCTTGTTGTTACCGTCATCAAATTTATCCGCGTGCTTTCTTGCTAGCCAGGGCAAGCATTTTAGTCAGAGCCGTATGTTGTTACAACCCACTACAAATTTAACGTACGCCTCGCGCATGGATGGTGTATCCGTGTGGGGTCCTGGCTCGGATGCATGGTCATCACCAGAAAATGCAAGTGACGACCTAGCTAGATTTCTAGGATTGGACGGCCATCTGCTGGCGTACATACGTACGTACAACATTCCCGACCGAAGTGGCATGCACACTGTTAAGCGCGTTCGCACGTAGGACAGGTTCAGTGGATTGCCTGCCTTCCATTATACGGCTCCTGGGTTGCCATCACCCGTCAGGCACAGGCTCCTACAGAACGTGGAACAAACCGCGCGTTTTGCAGGCGACTGATCAGTCAGGATTAACAATACTATTTCGAACTTGGATTTCAACGGTCCGATGATATCGAAAATCGCAAAATATTACTAAAAATTTATTCAAAATTGAATGGTTTGAAAAGTCAAACAATTTGAAATCTAGTCAAACCAATGAATGAATTTCAAATGAAATAGACGAAAACTGCTTGAAAAGGCTTGAATTTCGAGCGGTTTTTGGCAAAACCACCAAAAACCAGTGAGAGTTGGAAAAAAAATGGAAAATTGAAAAAAAAAGGGAGAAATTGCTAAAACAATGTTGTAAAATTTAAAAAAAAGTCATTAAAGGCCCAAAAATAGGAAAATTGCAAGAAATATATAAAAAGTATGGAAAATAAAAAAAATTCCGGCATGAACTTTCCTAAATATGAAAAAATTTCGACATGTCCTTTACTATATTTTAGACAATTGTAAGTTGTAAAGTAGGCATTTAGGAATAATATGTCAACAAATAACCTTTCATTTCAATACTACTCACATATCAATTCAACAAGTGAAAAACAGGCATTCACATAATGATATTCACATATCAACACCATTTACATTTTAACACTTTCCATTGCTACTAAATATACTTCAACAAATATTGCTACTAAAATATAATTGAATAAATATTGCTACTAAATATACCTCAACAAATATTGCTACTTGACATAATTGAACAAATATTGTTACTTGACATACTACAATCGGTCAAAGATGAAGAAATCCTACAAATCGGTCAAAGATGAAGCTTCGAGCTGGGTGTTCGCAGGGGCGAAGCATCTCAGAATATTGATACATCGCCCTCCATAACAACCGGCCACCCCCCCCCCCCCTCTTTTTCCTTGTAGTTTTCCCTAATAAACTTATAATATTATAGCAGTGCTTTCGAGACATATCTATATATATGATTTTCATGTATTTAATTTAAATATTTAGAAAGATATTTCACGGTCAAAGTGTCATACTTTGACTATACTTACATCTAACACAACAACTATTTGTGATGGAAGAGAGTAATTAACTAGCTAGCTGCATGATCTTGGACCAGGTAATTAAAGTCTAGCAGCAGCAGCAGGAGCTAGCAGCAGTACGTACTGGTTGGTTAGGATACGGTGACATGGCCATCGTGCGCCGCCGCTCTAATTGAATCTTCTCTTAGGAGAACAGGCTATAACTTAGCGAGTACATCTGGGGACGAATTGCTGACTAAGCGACTGACAGGACAATTCTTGCTTACCCCTGCTCTTGACCGCATCGATCAACTAATTAATCTTCACCAAGTACCCTGCCTTATCTGGCATGCTATAGCTGATCGATTCTTCGCAATCCAACACATAACTTATCTATCCTCCGAAGCTGACTGATTGCTCTTGCAGGGAACTGCACGTCTGCGGTCTGCACCCGTCAAACTTCAGACTTTCTCCTCATGCCTAACTTTTCTTCCCTCTTGTGTACAAAGCAGAGATGACTTTTAGCTCAGGGATGTGATTAGTCTTCAGGCCATGCAAAACCAGCGGCTCCCAAGAAACTTCGCATCTTAGATGTTGCCAGGATCATGCAAGGTTGCTTCGTTGGCTTCTTGCGAGCAGTGGAATCAATCGAGCACTTGGATCAACTTCGCTGAGTCCGTTTCTGGCCAGCTTGGTATTTGACAAGTACCCCCGTACGTACCAATCGTTTCCCACGTACTACCACAGGTTTAATTTGGTCACTTGGGTAATTGTCTGATGCGACATATGCTGCTTATTTGGCGTAATACTGTTGTTACCTGTCAGGGAAATGGCTTTAGCATCATTCGTTGGTCTTTGCATTGGTTTCTTTCATTCTGTCTGGAGCTTTATACATAACAGGCAGCCACTTCTGCTAACAAGAAAATGTAACAGAAAACGTAGCACAAATCATGCATAAAAAAGTTAAAACGTCGTACGTGCTTGTAGGTACATAAAAATACGATAAAACTACGACAAACAAGGGGCTAGACCTGTAAATTGGGCCGTGCTGGCACACCGGCCCAAGTCCATCGTGCTTCGGACCGCTTTAGGACGGCCTAGCATGGCACGGCTGCATCATCGAGCCGGGTCGGGCTGGCCCGAAATAGTTTTTTCCTGGCCCGGCCTGGCACTAAAGTCTGTCGGGCCATCATCGGGTCGTGCCGGCCCAAGTATGGCCCAGGCCTACTCCAGATTGATTGAAGCAGTCGCACTTGCCCCTCTCTCTCTCTGTCCCATCACTATCTGGTCATAAGCTAATTAGTGTGGGGACCCGGATTACCAAATCCGACCCCTCTGTGTTTCAACCGTGCTAGTCCAGGAACAGCTAGCACACACAGTCATACAGTGATGATAACACAGACATATCATAAAGTAAATAACAGTAATAAGCAAAAGAGTGTAACATCATCATCACATTATTACAAGTATCGAGCCTTACGGCTTAAGTGTGAAAGTAACAGCGGAAATGTAGCAACAAAAAGAAGAGCCAATCAGTGTGCCCACAGGCAACCGACTGGGGTACGCTCCCTAGAAGTCCGGGTAGTCCTCCTCTTCAAAGTCTTCACCACAGATGTCGAACGGAGGATTGCATGCTCTGATCTCCTCATCTGCTTTATGGAATAAGTAGCCCCGCAATGAAAAGTGAGAGTGAGTATGCAACATACTCAGCAAGTCTTGGAAACTTAATGCAATTAACTAAATGCAAGGCTTAAACAAAGGAAGCATATAGGGTTCATTTGCATAAAGCGAAATTGAAATTTAAATACAAGTAATAATTTCATAAAGCAGCATTTAACAAAATATAAATAGCATAATTAATTAAATTCGAAGTATAACAATTTTTCAGGTTCCAACTACCTGGTTGGCTCCAACCGCCAAACTAAAATCCGGAAGCTCTAGCCGCTCGCGGATTCCCAACCACATTTTCATTTTAAA
This sequence comes from Guadua angustifolia, assembly GCA_036346375.1. NCBI lineage: Eukaryota > Viridiplantae > Streptophyta > Magnoliopsida > Poales > Poaceae > Guadua > Guadua angustifolia. The sequence goes on from CM070503.1 coordinate 30,233,947, forward strand.
CCAAATCATCATTTTTCCATTTAAAACCAAAAACCAGAAAATCTACTATGTGAAAACGTTCCACGCTTGCCCTTGTCTGTGGGCACGGCTACTCAAGTAGTTTTGACTCTGCAGAGTTGGTACACTTTACCCACACGACATGATCAACCCCTTTCGCCAAGCTATTGACACACTTCCTTTGGTGTGCCGGCAGGGAGATCATGACAAGGCCTTTACAATGCATATACCGCTACCGACTCACCGCTAAGGTTTTATCATTGTTAGGGCTAACCCCGATCTGAAGCCCTCTTGCGCCTTGCAAGTACCCTCTCGGCAAACCGCACAACCCAAATGGCGAAGTCAAGTAACGATACATGCAAATTACTTAGCCAGGTTGTACCCATAATAGACATGTGGTTGTACTGTATAGCATGGCCCATGGTAACACACGACCGGTCCTTAATTGACTAGGGCGGACAATCACATTCCAAAATTTTGTGCATCCCGCACCTGCCATACAGCCAATCCGCCCCGGTCTAAACCATTTTTCACTTTTATTTTCAAAATAATACCGGCAACACCAATTGCCATATTTTCACAATTCCATTTGAATCAAATATGAAAGCATTTCCATAATGGTAAGGTACCGACGTGATTAAGCATGGCTAAGCATTTTCTACCGTCCCATAATACCAAAATTGATTATTATTAATAGTATTTAATTTTCCTAGGGTGTCAATGGTTGTCAAAATGAATATCAATGTGGTTATAACAATTTGGCATTTATCTAAGCATTTAAAATGACATTAAAGTACAGTACGCAAATAATAAGCATGCAATAATTTAAAAACAAAATATCATTTCATAAACTTGGGTTCAATATGGTCAAGGAAGACTTGCCTTCAACCTCTCCCACTGCTGCTACCTCCGCTGGATGCTCCTCTCGCTCAACCGCTGTGTCGTCTACACGCGAAACACGCAAATCGAGGCAAGAAATAAATAAAATCTAAAAATTCATAAAAATGACACCAACATATAGATCTTGATTTTAGATGAATTTAGAAATTTGAATCGTTCGAATCGGAGTTCGAACGGAGGAGAACGAGCCTTCCGAAGTTTAAATGGAGAAGAAAATCAGAAAATAAAAGGAAGTGACACGTGTCACACTGCGATTGGCTGGAAATTCGGAAATTCGAAAAATCAGAGGAATAAAGAGAAAATAGCGTCGCTGACATGTGGGACCCAGGTGTCATTGACACGGTCTACGGTGAACAGAGTTCACCGAAACGTTCACGGTTGGTGTGGCGGTGGCACGATGACGTGGCGGCCACGTGGAAGACTAGGGCTTACATGGCACCGACATGGCAGACACGTGGCGGTGACGTGGCGCTGACGCGGCAGATCACGGGCGAACTAGGGCTAACGTGGCACCCATGTGGCACAATGTGGCGGACACGCAGATCTAATGCATGCGGTGGCGGTGATGTGGCGCACAGATGGCGCACACGCGGCGATGATATGGCGGACACGGGGCGACACGGTGAAGAGGCGATGCGGTGGCGTACACGTGGCTTGCACGTGGCGCCAGGTGGCGGCTGACGAGGCAAGACTAGGCGAGACAGCAACACGGCGTTGCTGACGTGGATGCCACACGGAGATTAGGGCCTACGTGGCGTCTACGCGGCAGACAGGGAGGCGACATGTGGAGGTGACCGAGGAAAAACATGGCGCAGATCTGGACCGTTGAGAGACGATCCGATGGACGACGAGTTCGCGACTGGAGTCGACGGCGCAGGGCAGAGCTATCCCGCCGGAGGTGAGGAAGACGACGCGCAAACGGCAGTGGAGTGACGGATCGGGTCGAAGAATTAGCGAATCCGGAAGAGGGTGACGAGATGAACTCAACGGTGCCAAGAAATACGGCGGAGACTCACCGGCGTTGAGGGAAAACGGCGGAGAAACCTTGCGCACGGTAGGCAAACTCCGGCGAGGTAGTATGCACAGCCGGAGACGTCTCGGGAGGTGTGGCTAGGGGCGTGGTCTGTGTGAGGCGAGAACACGACACGCGAACTGGAGTGGGTTTTTATAGCCTAGGGATGCGGGAAATGGCACGGAAAGCAAGGCGGCACGCGCGGCGCTAGGGCTACGGGCGGCGGCGCTGAGCGAGCGACGTGGCTTCTTCGTGTCCGCTTGATCGAGATCGGACGGCGACGGAAAGAAGTGCATTAGGGTTAGGGTTACTGTTGGGTGGTGGCGCGACTATTGACCGTCGGATCGGCGATCAACGGTGGGATGTGCTAGGGTTTGCTGTGTGAGGGAAATGGGCCGAAGGAACAGTAGTTTCAGCCCAAGAAAAGGATTTTAAGGATTAAGGAAATTCCAGAAATCCAATTAAACTCCAATAAATCAAAATAAATAGCAAATAAATTCGAAAAAATCCCCAAAAATGTAGAAAAATCAAATGAAGCATAAGGAATCCAATAAAAATAAGAAATGCTTAAATTGAAGTTTATATTAATTGTATTAAACCCCTTTTTGACTTTAAAAATTCATATTAAGCTGGATTTACTTCGAATAAAATTCCACGAGTTCGGATTTTGAAATTAAATTCCAATAAATTGAAAATCGGAATGTTACAATTAGCCAACTACTTTTAGCAAGTAATTAATCACTATCTAGTGTGGCGCCAGGTGTAGCCCGTAATTAGTAGTGGGAGTGTATAATTGGGGATATCCAATTAGTTGGACCGTCGTCGGTAGTGGCAATTAAGCATGGCACGATCAATCGGTAGGCCGTATATTACCGTCTTCGCAATTCAAGACCAGCCATTGACCCGGCATTTGGGCGTCTTGCCCGCCCATAATGCTTTGGGCCGTGTCGTGCTTTGGGCCATCAATTTCGTGCCGTGCTCGGGCTTAGCCTATTTGAGCCTGGCCCAATTTACAGGTCTACAAGGGGCTGGTCCATGCACATGCAGCGCGAAGAACCAATTAATCCTAGGTAAAGTTGTGCAAAATTCCATAAAAAAATTCAGAAATATTTGAAAAATAGTGAGCATGCATAGTGCTTGATATGTTCCACAACTTACCAAATTCAAGATGTCAAGTGCAAATGTGCAATATACCGTACTTTCGGTCGAGTCGGCCACGGTGCTGGCTAATTAAGCTACACTACATATTCGTGTTGAGCCGACGTGTTAGTCGTGCCGAGGTGCCAGGTAAGACCTAAAATGTATATATCTATTTTCTGGTTTTCATTCTGCATCAATGTTCTTTCTTAGGGGATAGATATCGGAAACCCCAAATTCTTTTAGGAGCTTTCTCTTCCCTAGGCATCAATTGCATTTTTGTATTGGCTTTGTTCAGGTAACCAAAGTTTTGAAGATGACCATTTAAAAAGAAAAATCCTATACACTCTTGGAGTACACATTTTTCTGTAGGAGACAAATGTTTTGTTTTGTGAATTAATTTTTGGAAGTTTGTTCCCTATATATATTCCAGCTAAAAAGCATTGATGCAAATATGGAAAAACATTTATTTGAGTTTTTCAAAATGATTCAGAATAAAACAATTTTTCAAAAAGGTCCAGCCAGGCTACTTTGCAAAAAGAGCCTTGTGCTTTGGACAACTCTTAAAATAGCCCTTTTCTTTTACGAAAAAAAATTGAAAAAGAAAAGGTCTCCACGATAAGACGTTGTCAGATTTATAAAATAGAAATTTAAACAATGTCAATGCAAACATACTAATCTAGCTTCCAAGTTTGCAAAAACTTAAAAAATGCCATGGAGTTGTTTTACTAAAATGACCATAGATGACAAGTGTCCTTCTAGCTAGGTGGCAAGACTGCCTGAAACCAGAATTTTCTTTTCACAAAAGAAAATCAAATGTTTTTTACGGTTCCTACAGACACTATCAATAAATAGTGCTTACGGAGCAACTTGGAACCCGTTTGCAATCGGTTTTGGGTGAGCTAAACCTTCATCTCTTATTTCTCTTTTCTTTCCCAAGCCATGCGTCAATGCACCTTGCAGCCCCTGCTCGGGGAATAGAAGAAGGAGGGGGCCATAGGCCCTTTTGGCCCTAGAATCTCCACCCTTGCATATTGACAAATCAAGTACTCCTATTTAGAGCTCAATATTTTCTGAAGTAAAAATAAAGCATTTTGTAAACATGTTGCTAGTAGTTGATGATAGTTACATGCAACGTTCGACAGACATACATGGTTTATATGAAATATCACACTGTTGCTTACGAAAGCAAGACACCCTAGATATAATATATGCATCACCTCATCACATTATCTGCATCAGCAGCCCACGGCTTCATCCATCTCCAACACGAGTTGCCCCCAACTCGACCTCCAGCGGGGCGGTGACCACGTTGTTGGTGGCGCCGCCATGCTCCTCATCCTTGGTGGTGAGGTAGTTCCCGCCGACCGTCGACGTCCGTAGAACCGACAACGGCGGATGCAACTGATGAGCTTCACCGTCCCCGGTTGCATGCAGGAAGATGGTGATGGCGATGCCCAGAAGAATATATCAGGCGACCTTTCCGGTGGACAACGCGATCAACCACGGTGGATCGAGGGCAGTCACAACTGTAAATATACCATGGGTCTATGACGGATTGGCAAAAGTTAAGAAAGTGATGATGGAACATGATCTGTATCCAATCAAGATCAGTGTAGAAGGAAAAGTTTCCCAGGGAGGTTGGAGAGGTTCCAGAACAATAATGCTTAATTCAATGAAACTCTCAACCAACTCCAGTGCACCTTGCTAATAGAACCACCAAGCAGGTTTGAAGACCCTGCATAAACAATATACCACCAACAACCAAGCAAGCAAACAACACTCATACGCACGAAAATTTCTGATCAAAGACACGAAATGCATGATAATACTGCAACAAAACCGACATATCAGTCTCGAGACCCATCCAAATTAACGAGAAAAGAAAGGAGTCGAAGGACTGAGGCTCTACAAAACCGTTTTTCTCAATCGATGTCGAGGGGTACGTTTAGGGCCTGTTTGGAACATACAAAATGGTATAATTCATGCAGGAACCCTATGAAATCCCCGCGTCCCAAATAACACGGTCTTATTGTGCAAATTGCAGAACCAAGCAATAGTGGTAGGTACGATCAGGACAAGGGCGCCCGTTCAGGGATGCGGTGGACGCCCTTTCTTAGGTGGCGCCGGTAGCTGATCGGAGTGTTCTCCGTAGTGGTCAGTGTGGCGCTGGACTGGGTGCTAGTGCTACTGCCTTCCTCCTGGAACCGCTTTCGTCTCCCAAATTGCGATCCGGCCTTCTCGAACTTGCTTGGTGATCGGCGTGAATCGTCACCTGATCCTGAATCATCTCCAGCTGGTTCCTGAATGCGTTTCCGATTGACGATGAATGTCAGGCTGGGATCATACTCCAGTCTTTTAAGCTGACATCAACAGGAAAAATAAAGGAATCAGTAAGTAATGAGTATACAGGTAGAAAAGGTAGAAAGCAAAATTGATCAGAACATGTACTCAGAAGTACTGCAAAGATATTACAGATATCATTCAGCAGATTTTCCCTGTCTCATAAATCTTCAAACTATCAAATGCCGGCCTGGACAGTAACATTCGCAGCATTACCACGATGTTGGCTAAAAAAATGCAACCTTTGATTCACTAACACCAGTCAGCTTTTCCATTTTTGTGTGACATAGAGAAAGAATGAGCTTGGCTACAAAAATCCGGTCAACAGTTTTGCCATCTAAATTTGGACAAAAAGTAGCACGACAAAAAATTGGCAATGTAAACTTGGACACCAATCCAAATTGACAAGTTGAAAACCAAGTTTGCATCACATTAGTACACCTTTCTGCTAATTTCAGGAAAGTATATATGTTAACTTCTGTAAACTGTGATTTCTATTCTCCTCTGTATAGAACAACAGAGCTCTTGCCTCTTTTTTTTTTAAAAAAAAAATATGTTAACTCCTCACCAAAAGAGAGAGAAGTGCACTAACGTTATAAAAAGTATGAATAAAAGAAAGATGATGATTATTTATTTCTTCGTTTGTTTCAAAATTTATGCAATTTATATTAGCAGAAAAAGCATAGAAACACTCCTGGAAAAAAAATCATTGGGAGATTCAAATAGGATATATGTGGCTGAGTCCCGGGCATCAACCTTCTCCTCTCAACTCTAGTGTAGACTCACGTTGACAGTGACAGTAGTGTCCTAGATTCATGTACAATCGCCTTCTTTGGCTAGTCTTCGATGAATGCACGTCCAGGTTCATCCATGACGATAAGTACAAAAAATGATAAAAAGTAGGGCCGTAATATGACATATAACGGTATAATCTGACAATGCTTACCCACCACAAAACTATAGATCGGGACCAGGTCCGTACAAATAGAAGCAGCAAAGTGCTCAACTGCACAGGCCCCCCAAAAATTAGGGACCTCTAATTTTCATTTAATCTTTAATTTCTACTTGTTTAATATCTTTAAAAAAATTACTATTACTACTATAGTTAATCTTGTTTAATTAAAGCTTTTTTATTACCTTCTTACTCAGAACTTCCCTCACCTCTCTACTGCTCTTCCATTCCCCTTTGCTTTCGCACAACCATTGTTCCTATATGTATCTCTAATTTGCATGTAAAAATTAACCCCTCTACTCCTGGTTCTCCTCTTTCTGAGTCTCGGACTAACTTTTGATTTCCCAAAAATAATCCCGATGGCGGCGATAAATGAATCCACTACATTTTCACCTATTTATTTGGTATTCTTTGTGAACTCAAAAGCATAATTCATGCTCTTATTATATTATCCTGATCTGGGTATTACTCTAGCTTTCAACCACATCCTCTAAAATCAGCAGACATGAATCTTATCATGAGAAGCATAAAACAAAAAAGAATCAAAGAGCTAATGTTTTGGCCTAATTTAAATTCAGCATGGGGCCTCCAAATTCTCAGGTACGACCATGATCAGGACTGCAACTACAGTGGATGACGACTGCAAGCAATATCAGCCCTTGGATCCGCGCATGAACGGTTAAGCCTCTACTAAACGGGAAAAAAATTGCTTCCTAATTTTCCCACGGGTGGATCGGGATCGTTCATGCACAACTCGACGGCTTAGATCGATGATGCGCAGAGCCCCAAAAACCTAAAGCTTTCTATATTAAAAAAAAAAATCCTCTACCCACTTTCCCACTCGTGCACAGAATCCGTTTGCGTTGAATCGTGTCCGCCCACGTGTCCTACGCGGTGCCGCATTAAGGAACTAAACTTGAAGCCAAAAACGGCAAGAGGCGGCGGGAACCAAACAAGGAAAGAAACGGGCACCTTGCAGCCGAGGCAGCAGAAGCGGAAGTCGGCGTCGAGGAGGCCTCGGCCGCAGTCCTCGCACTGGCCGGCGGCGCTGACGCACCTCTCGTGCTTGGGCGCCCGCGGCCGCTTGTTCAGGAACACCACCTTCTCCGCGTTGATCCAGTAGGTCTGCACGAGGGAGACGTCCAGCAGTCGCTCCAGCTCGGCCAGCCGGATCACGTTGTGGTACGACGACCGCCGTATCTGCAGATCGATACCATGCACATTTGTTATCTCATCGCCCGTGTCAGAGAAGAGGACGTACGTGCACGTGTGAGTTCATCTACGACGACTACGTGCTTGTTGCGTACGTACGTACCTGGACGATGCGGTGGCCGTGGTGGTCGGGGAGGCACAGGGAGCAGATGGAGAGGCCGGTGCAGTCGAGGCAGTAGTAGTTGCACTCGTTCCTGGTCTGGCCGAGGTGCAAGATGCACGGGTCGTCGAAGAACTTCGCGCCGAGCAGCGACCGCAGCCACGCTGGGCCGTACCGCTCCTCCTGCTCCTCGCTGCAGTCCACGTCCATCGGCACCGGGGACGACATCGTCTCTGCACATTCCAAGAGCAAATGCGGCAGAAACGAACACGTAAACCTCGCAAGATCGAGGAGAAGGAAATGCAGGGGGAAATGTAGGATCACACGCGCGATTGCTGCTGTTTACCTGGTCGGGTGCGGAAGCGAGACTGCTAAAGATCTGAGAAATGAAATGAGACGCGCGGTGCGGGAGAGAAGGATTTTTTCTAATTGTTGGGACCTGGGGCGGTGGGGAACGTAAAAGGAAAGAAAACCCTCAAGCCTGTACAGCGGCTGGTTTACACGGGAGCCGAGTTGCGTTTCTTATCTTCATGGTTTTTCTTCCGTTTTATTTGTCCGACCAACTGTGCTCAACATCTCTTTGGCGATTAGTCCTAAAAAAAGAATTCATCACTGTAAATTTGTCACTACCAAAATGTCATATGACGCCAATAACATTTGGTCACTATCTATTATAATATTAAAGCAGAAATAAAAGAAACCATCATATTTAGCTCTCAAAGCTAGAAATTCCTGCATTAATCGGAGGGAAAAAAAAAACTAAACCGTTGATCAAGATGGGTCTAGATTATAATGGTCTAGACTAAAAGAAAGAGTTTGTGTCATGTATAATACAAAAGTTTGTGTCATGTACAATATAAAAATAACTGAAATTAGGAATAAAAATACAATAAAATCAGAAATTTAATTTCCATACTATTAAAAGAAAGAGTCTAAGTACAATAAAAATTAAAAATAAAAATAAAATAAAATTAATAATCTAATTTCCATATAAACATAAAATAAAATTAAAATTTAGAATAAAAATTTAAAAAATTGGGAATAAAAAATAAAATATAATTAGTAATCTGATTTCCATATGAACAATTAAAAATTGAGATTATATAGAGGTACATATGTTGCATATATTTTCAAAAAAGAGTAACTAATAGAAAAAGAATAGAGATATATAGCTATATGATCTATGCAAGATGAAGGGTTACTACGTTTCTTCGAACCCCTAACAACTTATTGTTCTCAATGATTTTCTTCCATCAAAACCTTTACTTCAATTACATCCCTTTAAGTTAAATTTTTCTTCAAGCTTCTATTGTCATTTCTAATGTTTATAATATCTTAAATATCTAAATAGTCTACAAAATACATTAATATATTCTTAAGCATATAAGTTATATTATTTGATACTATAAACTGTTAAAATAATCTAGCCGCGAAAATGCGCGAGTCACCATGCTAGTTTTTAATAAAATAGTGACAGCATGATAGCTCGTCATAGTAGAATCGACACTACTACAATATCTTGTGCTAATTTACTATTTGGCCACTAATAATCGATAAAGTGGTGAGAAATTTTCTTTTAATCACTATAAATATGATACATAATGACATATGGATGATGCCAGAGGACATGGTAACGACGATAGAGACCATAGGGGAGGCACCCTTGTGGATGGAGACAAGTAGTAGCGGGGTATGGCATGCGAGGCAGAGTGGCAAGAGATGATCAACTCATCGGGGACTAAGTAGGAAGGCAAATTGCCAGTTGACATAGGGGCGACATGACACGAGTGCATCTGGTGGCCACGGAAATAGCATATGCCACCTTTCAATTGCTCCCTTGTGTTTGATGTGGAGTACTAGTAGGGTATCTCATCCTTTTATAGGGTGAGTTCGCAAGGCAGTGGATAGGATGAGCGTGGCGGCAGAGAGCCGGAGAGAGGGAGAGAGAGAGAGAGAGATTAGGGTTTGCACAAATCTTGACACAATCTGATGGTGCTAAAGGTGTGTAATTTCATGAATCTTAAAAAAATGAACAAAGAGGGTATCAATTGTACATGTTTGGCAAGGTGGCGGGTGCGGCGGGAATGGCGGCAACAGCGGAGTGAGATGGAGATACTAAGGTGTGCATGAATCTATGAACGATCTATCCAATGATGCAGAAATTAAAGTAGGTAATATCTGGGAGAGAACTCAATTAGTTTAGCTGAAGCAGTCTCGCACGTATCGTAGTATAGAGTACAATGTCATAGTACTTATCATATTCATGCGTAACAATCTCGCTTTTTAGTGGTCAATCACCAAGCTGAATTTTGTGCCGTCGCCATGTAAAAATAGTTGTATGCTGGAAAAAAAAGTTCTATCAATGGTAAGAGCACAAGCTTTTGTGCCCCTCTACAGGTAGAAATCACAAAATTAATCACAAGACCACCACCACCACTACGTCATTCTGTTCCTCAACAACATAGTCTTACTAAAGAGATAACTAAGGGCATGTACAGTAATATAGACGACAACTGTCTATGATATATCTCTATATCATTTATAGACAACAGTAAAAATAACTCATACAATGGATCGCCTATATAGTTGTCTGTAATAATCTCTCATCCAATTGACAGGTTGTCTATACAATGGTACATAAAATAAAAAGATGTTTATAAGACCGTCTATTAAATAGTAGACAGCAGCTTTCTCTCTTCTCTGCTAAAATCCTACGTGGTATAATCTTACAGACAGCTGACATATACCATTGTACATACCCTAACCGCTGACACTTGCCAGAATTCAGACGCCAACATATATCTCGAGCTGCTTCACATTTGCGCATCTCATACCGTTTTGCGTCGTCGCTGCGATCTACAGGCACGATCGTCTCCGTCGCGAAAGCGTCGTCATTTTTGCGCATTCTTTCTTAACTGCGTCCAGCACAATTCTATCACGAGCTTGTGACCTTGATATCGCGTGGCAGTACGCCACTCGCCAGTACGTCCAGGGCACAAAGTACTTTGACTTTGGTAGCCATTTTCTTCCGGCAAATTTTCTGTCAGCCAGAAAAGGAGTTAATTAAATATGAACGTGCTGTCAGGCTAGCTATTTCGACTAACGTCTTTCCTTTTAAGGAAATGAAGATTAGGACTAGATAGCTAAGGTTGCATCTGCACAAGTACAGGTTGGCTTGAGGATGAGGATCCAAGCGGCACGCGAGTTTAAAAGGTAATAAGAAAAGGTCCATTAAATTGTTGCAAAAAATGGGTATGGAAATGGCGTCAAAAGATACGCTCCATTTTTAGTAGATAAAAAGGGTCAGGGGGTGTTTACATTAGAGGTATTTTATTAAAATATTTTAAGATCTAATTTAAATTTAAACTAAATTCTAAAACATCTCAAGAAATTACCACTCATCTAGACAGGCTCAAGAAAACTGTACCTCGTAGCCGCGCATGCCAGGCTCGGGCGAATACATTTGAATCCTAGGCCTATCTTCCGGGTTGGGCTTATTGGGTCTTTGCCAATAAGTTTGCAGATATGGTAAGGCCAGGCCCTTTTTGATAGAGGGCCAAGTGCCCAAGTCCCCTTACTTCTTAGAAAAATGGTGATGGTATCTTAGGCTGGAAAAATATCCTGATGTCATTGTAAAAAAAAATCCCTCTGTTACACAATATTTGTTCAATTCGTCGGAAACTGTTGTTTGTCAATACATATGCATTGTGGGAATCAAGAGTATAACTATTGCACTTTTTTATCAGCTACCATGATATTAATGATGTGAACGATGTTGATTAGTTAAAATATGTCCAATTCCATCCGCGATGTACATTTTGCGAGTGTAGTTTCACTACTTTCTCTAGCAAATTCACACAGACCAATAGTAACAATTAAGTCGAAAACAGAAACGCTTGAGAAAATGATAAAGAAAATCAGGACAGAATGAGCAGATGTTGAGTGCTCTGGCTTGATCTCGATTTCTTAGCTACTTGACATTTGAAGATGATCTGGCATGAGAATTTCATCCTACCGCCTACCTGTTGGATTAGAGTTGAGTTGGGATAGAATCCGAGTTGAGACTTAATCCAGTTGTAATTGGCGCCATAAATAAAGTTCCATAGGACAACATAGAATTATTCATCAAATTATTCTACATGGTACCAGAGCTGCCCTAATTCATACATCTGAGCCTCTGCTGCCACTATCCCAATCCAGATCTAGCCAGCCGATACCACTCCGCTGTTGCTTGGGACCAGGCTAGGCTGTCACCATTTGGGACCATGCTAGACCATAGCATCTCAAGGCCGCGCCGAGCCACGGTTGCCATTCTAGGCCACCACTGCTCGGACCGCACGGTGTGGTTTGGGTCACCCTACATGATTGCCCACCGCTCTAGGCTTGTGGCCCTTGTTGCTTAGGGTTGAGTGGAGGAAAGAGCCGAGATCAAAAGAAGAGAAAAAGAAAGAGATGAGAGAGAAAAAGAAGAGAGAGAGAGGAGAAACTGTTGCTTGGCTAGATGCACACGTATGTGTATCAGAGGTTTTACGTCTATGATTTATGTTGACTGACGAATACTCCTACCAGGGGTACCCTACCGCGAAGTATACATCTATTTCAAGATCGTATTTCTCTCGATCGTCGGACTCGAGTCGGGCCAGCGACGATCTGATCTTTGGAAGGATGTTATCAAAGCCTCCCCCTTGCAGATGGGATTATCCTAAATATCAATTTGGATCGCGGATGAACCATCTTGAGTCCATCTCTAGGCCCAAGGGATCTGAAGGATCACTCGGTCTCAATCAAGCCATTGGGGCACCCGGCCAGGACTACCGATTGGCGTCCCCACATGCTCCGACCGAACTGGCGGTGGGCGCTCATGGGCTCAGACCGGACTCGGGACGGAGCCTCGGTAAATCTCCGTCGCTAACGGTCAACTCCAAGGCAGTCGCCGATCCCGAGCCCCTTCCCGAGACAACAGGGGCCGCTAAGTCAACACCGATCCCTTCACCCGTCGAGCACGGTGGAGGACACGCTCCGTCTCAAAGCGGTACGGCGCCAAGACAGCATAAGCAACGTCGGCGTCGGCAAAGAGACAGAGGGCGGCGCGCACCTTCCCAATGGAACCTTGTCATTGTATCTACCAACCAGGCGTGGGATGGACAACGACTGTCGGCGCCAAGACCGAAGCCAGGACTCCCGACACAGTGTACCCTACATCTTTCCTCCGCATTCTGTGTAACCCCCCTCCGACTATATAAAGGGAGGCGGGGCCCTCAAGGAAGGGGCGGATCCGCTTTCTCATTTCGCCTCGTTCGCTCATCCGACCTCACGGGCCCTCAGGCAGTGGCGCTCTGAGCTCTCGGGCTCCTCTACTCGAATGAGCGTTAAAGTGCATCCTTAGCTCTCGCTTGTAATCCGCCATACTCTGAGTAATGAGATCCACCACCACGAACTGGAAGTAGGGATATTCGGCCCGAACCAGTATACATCTTGGACTCCCGAGTCTAACCATCAAGGAGTAGGAGCGCGCTGCCCCTTGACTTACAAATACATTTGCCGGTTCTACGAAACACCGACAGTTGGCGCGCTAGGTAGGGGCTTCGCGCGTCATCTTCGTGATCTCCGGATTCCCATCTCCCTCCTTGATGGCTTTTTTCTCCAACAACTGGCCGGGGGGTCACACGGTCTTCTGTGCTTCCCCCACGCCCGTTGGAGCATCGCTGCAGCGGCAGTACTGCCCCGCGGCATCCCCGACCCGGGGGACCCGGGGGCCAAGGCCGACAATCGGAGCCTCCGGGAGCCGGTAGAGCGTGTTGCCATCTGGAACATGCTGTCGTCCGGTTCCCTTAAGCGCCATGGGGATCCTCCGACTCGGCACCTTTCGATTCAGCGGTGCCGAGGATCACGCTGTGTCAAACGCCTGGGATATTGAGAAGCTAAGGAGATTCTGTCCCTGACCTTCATCTTTATTCGCACGTTTTTACCAAATCCCTCGGGTTCGAAAGTGTTGCGCGCCGACCACATCCCGGTCCTCACGCACACTGCTCGGGGGCTGTTTGCTTGCGTGCTATTTAAGATAGCGTCCCGACCGGCCATTAGATCCCTTGCGAGCAGTGACCCTCTCAACCTGGGCGCTATGGCCTACGCCCTAGCGGCTACGGTTGCGAAGTAGCGCCTCGTGGTAAAGGGGAAGCCTGCGCGAGGTGATCCATGGTCGGTCTCGGACGCGCCTTTTGGGTTGCTTGACCCTTTGCCATTTTTCGCATTTGCCTCAAAGCCCTTGCACTCCGACCTACGCTCTAGCGACCCCCGCGGCTCCTAAGGGCTATGGTCGCTCGATGAGTGTACATTACAGAAAAGAAATGTGAAATATCTGGCAAAATCCCCCAAAATCCATGACATTAGGCATACACACGATTACACCTTCGAGAAGCAAAAGTTAGACACGACCGCCTGGAGGCTCATCCGGCGAAGTCGTCGTCCTCAGAGCTGTCGCTGCTCGCGTCGACCGCAACGAGCCCTGCCACGATCTCCGCCGCCGGCCGCACTCTAGCCCGCGCCGGGTCCGCGTCCCCTTCAACCCTGTCGACGGTCCCGATCGGATCGAAGGAGGCATTGCGGCACAAGAGCGAGCAGACATACTCCACCACGGCGGCGACCTCCGCCCTCGCGGCGAGCGCTTCGCGTAGAAGCGCGAGGTAGGTCGGCCAAAGCGTTAGCTGTGAGAGGCCAAAGGCGTAATGTAGCTCATTACGCTCCGGCGGCTCTCAAGCCCCACCCCGAGGCACAAGCTCGACCATGCTCTCGGGCGGACCGAAACACGTTCATGAGATCTCGCGCAGGTCGGCGCTCCTCGTGCGTCTTGGCGGCTCCTCCTCCATGGCGCCGATCCGAAACCGCAACGACCACGCCTCCTCGCGCGCCTCGGTGAGCTTCTCCTCCAGGGCACGGATCCAGGCCCGCTGTCGCAGCATCTCCGCCTCCTGGGCGGCGGCCGCTGCGGCTCGGATCCGCAGGGAGGCTTCTAGTCACGTCATCGCAGACGCAGCTCGAGCCCCCGGGTGACCACCCGAGGCGGTCGGACGAACATCCGGCGCGGCCCAGCGGTGCCGCCTCCCTGCCGGCGGTCATCAGCGGCTGCGCAGACGGCCGGCGATCTGAGCGAAGCTCTGATAAAGAAGGAAAAAGCTCGGCGTCAGCAAGTCGGAATCAAAACCATCCCGGCATTGAGCACAGAAGCTCACTCCGAAAGAGGATCCCTGATGCGGAAGGTCGGCGAGGCGGTCGAGCCCCCTCTCCTCGCCGCAGAACGGCCGAGGCGATGGCGCGGGACCTCTTGGGGTCCGACCCCAGGGGATCCGCCGCCGCCTCCCGCTTGCCGGCCCTCCGATCGTCGCCCCCGCTCGCCATCGCCACTTAAGTCTTCTCCCCTTCCCTTTCCTTATCGCGAAGAGGCAAAGGGAGAGTAGGAAGACAGCGAGAATGGCTATGCACGGTAGCTCCTCAGCGTCGTATTTATATGCGCGGGGCGGAGCGGTGATGCGGGCGTTGCCCCGGGCAACATGCCGCACGCGCATTAACTCGTCCAGCGGCGGGGCGTGTCGATCCACGTCTCCCACCTCGCATTAAATCGACAAGGCGACAGGCGAAAGGACCTGCCGGGGGAAAGCGCGATCGCGACTCTTCGATTTTCGGCCGGGCGGTAGCTCTGTTGACGGTGGCGTGAGCATCACCGCTGGGCGCCCGGCCCAAGGGCGAGCGAAGACCAGTGCCACGGCATTCCCACCTCGCGGAGGAAAAGATAAGGCGAATTATTTCCCTAAGCTTTTCCTTATTCCCGCGCGTTTCCTTTTTTTTGGAATCGAGCGCCGCGTGGAAACCGCGAGCTTGGTTCCCATGCGCCGCTTGAGGGCCGCAAATCCGCGCACTCACACGGATTGGTGACCCGACCGGCCGTTCGGCTCTACCTAACGGTAACCCTCTTGACCCAAGTGCTACAGCCTACGCCCCAGCGGCTACGGTCGCGAAGTGGTGCTTTGTGGTAAAGGAAAGTGTCCGTGTGGTACGAGCCACTGCTGGTCGGAGACACTCCTTTCCCATGATGAGTGCGAGTGAGCGTTTTGCTCCTTAGGTCCTTGTTCTTTTTTTGAGCCTTCCCAAAAGTGCTAACATGTTGACCTACGCTTATGCAACCTCCGCGGTTCCTAAAAGCTACGGTCATTGAATGTTCATCATCTTTGGGAAATCGCGAAAAATAGAATCAGGCCTGCGGAACGGCCCGACCAAAACGAAACTTCAGTTCATTACAAAAATCAAAACGTTTAACTTTCCCCCTGATTTCGGTGGAGGATGCTCCCTGGTGGTATCCGGCTAGCGATCGTCGTGGCGTGCGGGTCGACCTGGTTCCTGAAGCCTTCGACCTCTTCGTCGGTCCGGTTCGTTGCGACCCCACTGTTGACGACGGCAAGGTCGATGCCGTTGTAGTGGGAAAGGGCGAAGATCAGCGCCGAACAAGCCCCGAGCTCGATCCCCTCACTCACCGAGCTCTTGACGTGCTCTGGCACGCAAGCCAGCGCGGCGGCTCTGGCGGCGAGCGAGCTTGGACCTTGCCCAGCGGTCCCAAGCACTTGGTCACGGATCTCCCCGCCGACCACCCGAAGGGCCGTCAGCTCGGCGGCTTGCGCGAGCAAGTCCTTCTCCACCATCTCGCTTCGATCAAGGCCACCGCGGCGTGGCGTAACCGCTGCATCACGTTCCTCCACCGCCAACCTGCGCCTCCCGGCGTCGCCGAGATCCTTCCGCAACTCTACGTGTCGAAGCAAAGTCGAAAGAAGATTCAACGATCCGATCGCGAAGGTGGGCGAGATCGGTTTGCTTACTAGGCGTGGAAGTCTCCAGTCTTTGGAGGTCCTCTTGACCTTAGCCGCGCCTCTGCTTTCATGGCGTCCTTCGGCGAGTCCGACTCACCGGGCTTGGTCGCGCTCGCCTTGAAGGCACACCGCCTCCGACCGCGCGGCCTTTTCTCCGGCAACAGCGGCATCCTTGGCGCTGTTGGCCGCCGCCAGAAGTGCCTCGAGCTCGGATATACTCGCCTCCTGGGACTCGGTTATCCGACGCTGCTCAAGCAGCTCCAATCGGGTCTCCTTCGCCTCCGTCCGTTCGCGTGCCAGGGCTTCCCGAGCCTCGCGCAGCTCGGAGTTCTGACGATCATCCTCCTTCGCGGCGGCAATCATCCGCTCGTGCAAAATGTGGAGGGACGCCAACTTCTCTCCCGACTGATCCTTTAACAGCTGCAAAAGCCCGGGCACTGCATTTAGCCTGCTGACCGCTAAAGCAAGTTAAAGGCGGAAGCTAAGCGGTCGGGCGAGCTTACCTGGATGGTCAGACGGGTGATGTTAGAAATGATTTTCAGCGCCCCGTCCGCTGAGCCAAGGGCGAAAATCAGACCTTGCCAAATCTGGCTCAGGTGAGCCTCCATCCATTGCGCACCCTCTTGGCAGGCCCCCCACGACCTGGCCTCTGCCTCGATGTCCAGCACGAGCAACGGCTTGCCGGTCGGATCGCTGCCCGGCAAGGTTAGCACAGGCCAGGGGGCCGTAGGTCGCGGGTGGACGCGAGCCGCCTCCACCTGCGGCTCGGTATCAACCTCTTCCGGCGTCTGGATCGCCCCCTCTATCGGGCCTTTGGGTCCGGCGTCGAGAACCTAGCAGCGCCGGATGGTGCCGGTAGCACAGAGTCCGGCGGCGGCGTGAAGTGCTCGCCGTCTCCTGCGGCCTCTGGCCGGGACCCCGAATCATCGAGAGGTGCCAGAATCTGCTCGCGCCTCGACCCTTCCGGAGCCTCCGACGATGGTCCCAATTCTGCTGACAGCGACGGTTCGGCGTTCAACGTCCCAACTTCCACCAGAGGCCGACTCGCCGCCAGATCTCGCTGAACCACCTCCGCTCCAGTGCATGCCACCGTCGAGCGAGGGAACGGCAGCAGCAGCTGCGTCCTCTTCGCCGACCTCCCCGGCGGAGGCGAATCGCCCTTTCGCTTCCCCAGGGACGTCTCCCCCCCGGGAACCTCTGCCTGGGACCCGACGATGGCGGCGCTCGTGCTGGCGCCCTCGTTGGGTTGGCCGCCGGTCTCCAGCCCGAGGAAGGCCTCATACAGATCGTCGAAGCTGTCGCCACCATCGTCGCTCGAGGACGACTCCGCATCGGCCATACTAACAGCAGTCGACACGGAGGTCTCCTCGCCGCGCGCGCTCTCCCCTCTTCTTCTTCCTTTCCTCCTCCTGCCGCTTCTTGCGGTCGGATTCCTTCAGGGCGGCCGCCTCGCGGGCCTGGGCCTTCTGCTGCTTCTCCCCTGGAAGCAGCGCCCGGGACACCATTCTGCCCAGCCCCTAGGGAGCACAAAGGCGCCGATCAAACCACATGCTAAAGGCCAAGAGGATGAAAGGAGAAAAAGAAAGGAATCATTCGGCTTACCAAATCCGGGGGGTTCCCCGCCGAGAAGGGGTCGGGACTGCCACCCGCCGCCACGGTGGCGCTCCCGACCAGCACGGCGGCCACCCTGGCCTCAAATTCCGACGCGGTGAGCTCGGCTGTGACCATCCTCATAGGGTCAGATGCCCCGCTGTACGAGTACATCGGGCGCACCCTTTCCATAAGGGGTTGCACGCGCATTCTCATGAGCAGCAGATGCTTGCTTTCCATTGGTCGAGCCCGCTCATTGAGCTGATCCGCTCCAGAATCGGCGCCATCTTCTTCTTCTCCCTTTTATCGGGGCCCCAGCCCCATTCGTCCTTCGACTCACGGAGACGACCAGTGAAGACCGGAGCGCTGTCTCCCAGGTTCCGAGCATAGAGCCACTCGGAGCGCCACCCCGGTCGGCAGCAGCGGCTTCAAGGGATGTACTCGACCCGCGACGGTCTTGCGACTGCAGGCCGCACCCCCATGGACGCCGTGGCATCCGCCGCCTTATCCTTCCACAATCGGGCATGGAAGAAGTACTTCCACAGCGCCCAGTGGGGCTCGATCCCCAGGAATGCCTCACACAGCGTCATGAAGATCGCTATGTGGAGCACACCGTTGGGGTTGAGATGGTGCACCTCCACCCCGTATTGGTGTAGCATCCCGCAGACGAAGGGATG
This sequence comes from Guadua angustifolia, assembly GCA_036346375.1. Taxonomy (NCBI): domain Eukaryota; kingdom Viridiplantae; phylum Streptophyta; class Magnoliopsida; order Poales; family Poaceae; genus Guadua; species Guadua angustifolia. The sequence continues at coordinate 30,252,722 of CM070503.1, forward strand.
AAGCGGGAGTCCGAACCCGCGCTCATAGAACCAGGCGGGCACCACGATCTCCCCTTCCTCCGGCGCTGGTTCCGCGACCCCCGTCGCTACCCTCCACTTCGAAACATCTTGCGGGGGGAGGAACCCTTTCCTCTCCAGGCCAAGCGCGCGGCTGGGTTGAGCGATGCACTCCGACCACGACATCTCCGGGGTGCGAGCGATCGAAAGCCGGAGGAGAAAGATGTAAGCGACTCTCTCCCGACTCCTTTTTTCCTTTTTCTCGTCTCAGACAAAGGCAGGAGGCGAGAAGGGCAAAAGCGAAGGGGGAGCGAAAGTAAAGGCAGGAGCATACCCTACCACCCTCCAGCGTCGACTATATAGGCGCCGAACAGGCACCGGCCAAACAGGCAACAGCCAAACGAACACCCGACCAAGCGGACGCCGGTCAAGACCTTGTCTCGGATGAAGCGTCGCCCGTCCATTCAAACCGCCACGCCACCCCGCTGGTGAGACGTATCGCTCCCAATCATTTCGCTTCGCATTTATTTTCCGCACGCGCATTGAATGCGAGCAGGAGGCACCAGGGCATCGCTTCGAGCGGGACGCCCCTGCGACCTCCCGATCTCTGCCTCCGGGCCGGCTCCAGCTGAGCCGAAGCAGGTATGAAAAGCCCACCGGGACGTAGCGGCCTCGAGGTGGCGAGAGGGCTCGAATGCCCCGCGATTAAGACCTGACTGCGGGCGCCTAAGGCAACATCCGCCAAGTGGATCCCTAATCGCCCTGGCAGGCGAATCGAGCGAGGGGCGAGTTCAAGGCGAACCCTCGGTGGGTCTTTAGTTGGGTTGGCGGATGACCCAATCGCCTTAACTCGTGTCGAGACCATACTTCAAACTCTCGCGGAGCCCTCGAAAGGCGGCGGCAGTGCGCCAGACTCTGAACGGCTCGGTCCGTCACGGGATTGAGTAAAGAAAGGTTTTTTATGGGTCGCCCCCAGCGGGTCGGATACTCGACGCAGGGATCGTCTGCTCGGAGATCGCTCGATCTTCAGGGCCCACTCGGACAACCCGTTTGTAGCTCCATGAGCACAGTGTTCGGTCGACGTATGGCAAACACGCGCCTGCTCACCCCCTCCAGGTCCCACACCTGTGGACGGGGCGTACACGTGGGACCGACAGCGGCCTCTCCTCCTGCAGATAGCCTCACCAGACGAGGACTCGGGATGGATGCCCCTCGCCTAGCTGCGGCGTTAAACCAGCGCGACTAACTCGCCTAGCTGCGGCGTTAAACCAGCCCGACTAGTGCGTCTAGCTACGACGTAAAACGAGCACTCGGGAACCAAAACCTCTCGCGAAGGCATCTGGACCTCCCTGCCGACCACGGCCGCGTCTAGCTACGACGTAAAACGAGCACTCGGGAACCAGAACCTCTCGCGAAGGCATCTGGACCTCCCTGCCGACCACGGCCGCGTCTAGCTACGACGTAAAACGAGCACTCGGGAACCAGAACCTCTCGCGAAGGCATCTGGACCTCCCTGCCGACCACGGCCGCGTCTAGCTACGACGTAAAACGGGCACTCGGGAACCAGAATCTCTCGTGAAGGCGTCTGGACCGGCCGACTAAGTTGAACGGGCTCATTTTGACCGGGATAACCCCCCCGACCAGCTCCCTGACCTGCTCGGGGGCTACACCCACCGGGTGTGCTCGCGCGCACCCAGTCGGAATGGTCAACTGAGTTGGTCGGATCCCGGTTTCCGAGGCAGCATTCTGATCCACTCGAAGGCTCAGAGTAGATCAAGCTCACTCACTTCGCTCAGTCGGATTCTTTATCGGCCGATCTGAACCCCCAACCAGCTCTACAAGCCGCCCGGGGGCTACACCCACCAGGTGCGCTCACGCGCACCCAGCCGGGGCCGGCCGACCAAGTCGGTCGGACTCGACTGAACAAGGCGGCCATCCGCAAGGAGACCCGCTGCTTTGTCAAGCGGCGCCGTGCTGCTGAGAAGACCATGCCAGAGGAAAATGAAGGGTCCATCCAGGAACGCCTACGTTTCAGGACGGCCCCGGGGGCTACTGACAAATACTCCTACCAGGGGTACCCTACAGCGAAGTATACATCTATTTCATGATCGTATTTCTCTCAGTCGTCCGGACTCAGAGTCCAGACTGACGACGATACAGAGTGCTGGAAGGGATGTTATCAAAGCCTCCGCCCCTTGCAGATGGGATTATCCCTAAATATCGGCTGGATCGCCGGATGAACCATCTTGAGTCCATCTCTAGGCCCAAAGGGATACGAAGGATCACTCGGTCTCAATCAAGCCCGTTGGGGGCACCCGGCAAGACTACCGATTAAGCGTCCCCATGCTCGACCAGCAACTGGTGGGCGCTCATGGGCTCCGGCCGGACTCGGGCGGAGCCTTGGTAATCTCCGTCCGCTAAACAACGGTCAACTCCAAGACGGTCGCCAGTCCCAGGCCCCTTCCCGAGACAACACCGGGGGGCCGCTAAGTCAAGCACCAGTCCCTTCACCCCGTCAGGCACAGTGGAGGGACACGCTCCGTCTCAAAGCGGTACCAGCGCACAGCATAAGCAACGTCAGCGTCTGACAGGCGGACAGAGGGCAGGCGCGCACCTTCCCAATGGAACACTATCCGCTGTGTCTACCAACCCAGGCGTGGGATGGACAGCGACCTATCAGGCGCCAAGACCGAAGACCGGGATTCCCGGGCACAGTGTACCCCTACATCTTTCCTCCGCATTCCCGTGTAACCTGCCCCCTCCGACTATATAAAGGGAGGCAGGCCCTCAAGGGAAGGGAACGGATCCGCTTTTCTCATTCTGCCTCGTTCGCTCATCCAGGCCTCACCGGGCCCTCAGGCGAGTGGCGCTCTGAGCTCTCAGGCTCCCCTACTCGAATGAGCGTTAAGGGCCTGTCCTTAGCTCTCGCTTGTAATCCGCCATACTCTGAGCAATGAGATCCACCACCACGAACTGGAAGTAGGGATATTCGGCCCGAACCAGTATACATCTTGGACTCCCGAGTCTAACCATCAAGGAGTAGGAGCGCGCTGCCCCTTGACTTACAAATACATTTGCCGGTTCTACGAAACACCGACATTGATACTTGAAGCATTACTGTGATCATGGAGATACGCACACATAGGTTTTTTATGGGATAATCAATACTATACTACTCCAAAGGTTAGAATTTCAGAAAATACCATTCGTTGTCTCAATGACATGTGGCCACATGTCATTGAGACAACGAGTGGTATTTCATGAAGTGCCAACGAATAGAGTGGTATAATAAGGATTATCCCTTTTTTATTGGTATTGCTTCAGTTGTTCAGATGAGATAACCCCAGAGGAAATTGAGGCTATGCGGAAGTAGGAGGAGGAAGCCACGATAAAGGAGACCGAAGAGAAGAAAAGGGCAATTATTGATTCCACCTCATCACTGATCACACAAATTGATACAAGAAGCATATTATAGGACCTTTTAACGATAGATATGATTGGTTCAAGGGCTACAAGGTCATCTAAGTTGAAGCTAGAGCTAATGCCGAATGACATGAAGCTTGAAGGGAGCTAAAATTGACACAGTTGATCTAGAAGGGATTAGCTCATTCTAAGGACGAAGTGAGTGGATCATTACCTATAGGAGACTTGTGTTGAGCCTGTAGACAAGGTAGACATAGATCAGAGCATGTGGAACACTACCAACTCTGTGGGGTGGCTTGATTGCTGACTTCGATGTCCTCATCTATCGCTCGGATGGAGACTGATGAGGATTAACGTCTATATTCATTTTTAGGCTAGCAACGGTTAAAAACCATGCTCTATTTTTTAGCCTACAACTCATAAGGAGAAAGGCCCATAAAGTAGAACGAGACCCATGTTCAGTCAATTGGTTAGGTCTCTGACTAGTTAGCTAAGAATCCTATAAATTATTTCGCATTGGTTATCCTCACAGCGTGGCGCCTGACACGGCGCCGGTACCCTCTCCCGCGGCCCCTATTTCCTCCCCACCTGGGCATGTGGGCCAATCCACGTCCCAACTTCCAGCCGACTAGCCTGGTTCACTTTAACCCCTTCGCGGCCCGAATTCTCCCTGTCCGCTGAATGCCAACAGATGAGACGACCCCGGCCCGGCACACGGGCTCCCTTCCTTCTCGCCGCGCGGCCGGGCTCCCTCCCGGCACAAGGCCACAGTCCCTTCTTTCTCCCGTGCCCCGTGCCTCCTCTCCTCCCCCACACCTCAACCAGCAACGACTCTTCTCCTCTCCTCCCTTCCACCGCAACGCCGACGCGGTGCGCCGGCCGAGCCGAGACGCCAGATCGGCGAAACCCCCGCTCCCTTCCCCACGCTCCGCGCGCGCAACGCCTGCCACCCGCTGTCCCTTCGGAGTTCGGTCCCCGCCAGCCGGAGCGACCGCGGCTAGCAGCCGGGACTAGGGCTTCCGGCCTCCGTTCCCCGAACCCCCGTGCCCTAGAAGATCGAGCACCAGTAAGCAACCTTTTCCGTCTCCCCCATCTCTTCCATCTCGTTCCCAATTTCACGGATGTAGAGGGCAGCGGATTCGTGGTGTATTGCTGCCTTCCGGTCTGCTTTCCTCTCCAACTTCAATTGATTTCGCCGGAATTTATCTTCGTATAGATGGATGTGGATTTTATCGTCGTATAGATGGATGTCGAGGAAATCTCGTGTTCGTCCCTAGTGCGATCGACGCCGCTCGAGGTTGTCTCAAGCCGGTGTCTATGGCATATTATGCCGTGAAATTCCGCGATTTGGTGCGGGGGTGAAGCCACGAATTTGAATCGTGGATGAATAGGAGAAACATCAACAGGAGAACATATTTTGCACAGATTCTCCGGTGCCATGTTTGCACTTGCTCCCATCATGTGTGTCTTAGCATCCGGTTGCATTTGCTCAGGATGATATTGTGTGGTTTCGCTTCACACGATTCGTTCCTGGGTCACTTTTTTTTTTAATATTTAGTTTTGCATTTGGAATTATCTTATCCTGCAGGTGATAGAGTGTAACTAGAGGCAGAGTTGTTTCAGGGACACCTGAAGTACAGAAGTAGTAGTGTTCCACATAATGCTCAATGCTTATTAATCCTAGCGAATTGCCTGTTATATTATTTAACAATTTATATTACTGCTTTAGTAGAGTGGGCGAGTGGCTCACTTGAGTTGTGTTCATCAGGTGAGGCGTGGCCTGAGAGATGCAAGACCCTAGAGGTATGCCACGAGAGGAGTTCTCCACCCCAAAGACACATAAGAGGAAGGTTGTGTATCGGCCTTTGCCTTCAGGCCAGCTAAAAGGTGAACCTGAACTGATGCGGGAGGAGGTTCCACATTCGTTGGGCAAGATACAGAATCCACCTAAAAGAAGCTTCAAGAATGAGCCTTGCCTTCCGATGCTGCAATCTGATAGAGGAACACCAGATTCCCTGCCAGATTCTGGTCCTACTGATGAATATCGGGCATTACGGAGGAAGTACCTGCTTTTGGAAGAAGAGAACTTCACACTGGACAACCAATTGGGCATGGCAGAAGAGGAAGTCAAAACTCTTGAGGATGAAAAGTTTGCATTGCTGGATCAGCTTGTTGTCTTGGAAGGCCTTGTGGATCCTTCACAGCCTCAGTCACAGCGAAGGCCATGAGGCGTTTTATGCACGACCGTTGTCTGTTCATAGTATAATGCAGCAACCAGTAGTTACGCTTTTTTAGATGTAACCAGTTGTAATGGAAGGGAAAAAACCTATGATGTCAGGTATTATGGAGGTATGGAAGTTTGAATACTCGTAGATAAATGCTTCTAGATGCGACAGAGTATAAGTTTGATTCAAGTTTGGTCTCAAGGGGAAGTTCAGCGCTTATGAAGCTTGCCTGAAGTTCAGTTCATGATGCATGAATTATGGAAAAGCATGAATGATGCAATTTATGATCTAGATAATTTATACTCTATTTGGTTGATATTTGTCTCTGGGGAAATATATACTTCTCATCAAATACTGGTATTTGTGAGATTTGAGCAACCAAGACTGTTGTTCGTTCATATGAAAATTTTCTGTGCTTCATTAAATGTACTTTTGTTCAGTGTACTGTTCACATAAGCATGAGCATTAAAATTCTTGTATGATGCTACATTGCTACTATACTTATACAAGGCTTTACTGATTTCATTTTATGTTCTACGTTCGGTAACACACATGTAGAGAATTGCTCATTTCTCAGAATCACTTGCTACTTTTTTCACTTACCAGAAAATAAAATTGATCTGGGAGAGATGATCTCAAATCTGTGCTGCCCATTCTGAGTGTTAGAATTCCCAAGATCAAACACACACGAGCTAGACGGAGTACACAGAGAACACACACTAATATTCTTGTACTTAGCTCTAGAAGAAATACAAGGAGTAATACTCTTGGAGGCGCCGGACTTGAGATTACAACGGACTCAAGTATTGCACCGTTCTTCTACCCCTAGCTATTCTCTTCTACACCAAGGCATCTACTACTCTCTGCCTCTTGACTTTGAGCTACTGTCTGTACACAGAATATATAGCTAAACTCAACTGCAACGCAACGTGCTCTGGCATCTTGGATGCGCCCACGATGCCACGCCTCCTCTGCGCCTGAAGACTCGGTTGTCTTGACCACTTCCCTGTGACTGCTATGCACGCGTCACAACGGCATGCGCACTCCCAGAAGACTCGCTCCCATCCGTCGTTCCTTCCACCTGATGCATGTGACGTGTGGGACTTCGTCCCTGCAACAAGTCTCCTAATGCATGCACTAAACACTAACACACTAATATGCATGCAAGCTAAATTAACCACTCAGTCTAGCTAGATGCAACACCATGCATGTGACGTGATAACCAAAAACCAAAACTAATACATACGTGTACACGATTCTAACGTGTACAATTATTCTAACAACAAGATTAACACTAACACTGAGATCAGCCTACATAGGCTGATTTCAACTCTACACAATGTTGTGGTATCCCTAATATTCCTTGGAGTTTGCTGGTCATCAAATCAATATAAGTACTCCCTCTGGTTCACAAAAACACGTTTTGGGATATATGTAGTTAAACTTTTGAATCTTTAGCTATTGATTTCGTTTTAAATATTTAGATTGGATATATGAAAATAATATGCGTAGATTTGTCTCAGAAAGTACTTTCGTAATACTATAATTTCATTAGGTTTTATAAATATATTATAATAGTAATTAGTAGTTAAATTTATATTTTAGAGATCATGCTGATGTCCAAAACGACGTGCCTGAGGGAGTGATTGTCACAAATGTGAGGTTTGGAAGAAAAATGTTTTCCTGTGGCGGCAGTTTTGATGTTCAGCTGCTATTGTTCTGTACAGTGTAGTGTTTTCAGCTGCATGGGGAATAATTAAATCACACGAGGCTTTGAGACGATCACCCTGTGGGCCCGTGGTTCTGTCCCCCCACAATTTCTTAAGCCCAAATCATCAAAAGCCCAATCCTTTTACAAACCCTCAGTCCCTCACCTTATAAAACCCACTCCAGAGCAGCGTCCGCTCCTCAACTCAACGGTCCAATCCCTCGAATTTGAATCCTCCCCTCTCCCAACGATCGTCTCGGAGTGGCACCCAGACTCTCACCTCACATGGCGGCTGCGGCGGCGGAAGAGCTGGCGATACTCGACGAGGAGACGCTTGCTCTGATGGCGGGCGATGCCGTGGCGGCGCCGGTGGCGGTGGGCACCGAGTGGGAGACTTTCAAGGAGAACGTGCGGCCGCTGAAGCGGGGGCGCAAAGTCGGCCTCCTCAACCGCGCCCTCAAGGCGCACGCCGACCCCGCTCAGCGCGCCGCCCTCCTCGCCAAACGGAGGTACGGCAACCCCGCTCCCGGCAAGGCTTTTTCTTGGTTCTTGTGTTTGGTTCGGTCTGGGTTTCTTAATCTGGGGACAAGTCTCTGATGTTCTTCTTTGCTCCTTGTTCGACGGATTTGACTGATCCAGGAGGATGATTGAGGCAATCGACGAGTACAGCGGGGAAGATCCGCTCCAACCATGGCTAGAGTAAGCGTTTCTTGATTCCTCCTCCTCGGTATTTGCATGGTTTCTTGGTTCGTATTAGTTGTTCGAGTGGAACGAATTGGTCATTTCATCGTTTTTTATAAGCTCGGTGCTCATAGCTAGTCTTCTCTGCCTCATCTGTGCGCAGCTGCATCAAATGGGTTCAGGAGTCGTTCCCGAGCGGCGGGGAGTGCTCGGGGCTCCTGGTGATCTACGAGCAGTGCGTGCGTGCCTTCTGGCACGACAAGCGGTACAAGGACGATCTCCGGTACCTCAAAGTGTGGCTAGAATACGTGAGTTGCTTAATTTCAGCTCGATCTATCTATATTTGTCATGTGGAGACATGTATGTGTGATTTCCAATTTGGTTTGCAGGCTGGGAATTGTGCTGATGCTGAGGTGATATTCAGGTTCCTGGAGGCCAACCAGATTGGTCAGGGCCATGCTATTTACTACTTGTCTTATGCGTCATTAATGGAGTCGAAGAACAAGCTAAAGAAAGCTAACGAGATTTTTGACCTTGGTATAGCTAGGTGAGATTCTTTGAGAAACTGCCACTTCTATATTCCAAGGGTTCTTGGAATTGAGATTATTTGGTAGACTTTGTCTTACTATAATCACGATAATGAAACCATTGAATTATGTTGCACTGGACTGTGGACATCACTGCATGTAATGCGCCATTAAGGGTCAACCACACCACATGGTAGAGATCCATAGTCAAATACTGGAAAGAATGCAGATTTTCTGCAGTGCTCGATTCTCAAATAGAGTGAGGGGAAGGGATAGTTTAAGAAAAATATGGAGGTTTAAGAGGGTTATTGAAGTTACATCAAGACAAATTTACAGGCTGTACCAATTATTTTCTTTGATCCCTGCAACCTTTGCCCTATACAAGATCCAAACACTCATGAAAATACCTATTGCAGGATTTATTAGTTTACTAAGATCAATTGCTAATTTGATAGGAGCCTGCGAGTGTCGATATAAAGATTGGTTTTATAGTTTCCAGTCAGCAAACCTACTATCCACAGTTTCTAGTCATCAAATTTTCGCTCTTCTATAGGAATTGAAATGCATTCGATTAGTCATGCTATGATCTTATGCACCATTAGACACTATAATTAGAGAGTTCTTATCTTTTCTTTCACGGAGGGACATGACTAGTCACTTTACCTTTCTTTGCTAGGCGGTTTAAATACTTGATTAATGTATATAAGGCGGTGAATTTCTTATCATTGGGTTGTTTGTTTTTTCCGTCAGGAAAGCAAAGCCTGTGGAGAAGTTGGAAACTACATACAGGACATTTCTTCGGAGATCAACCAAAAAGAAGGAACACTCTGAGGTGTACTATTTAAATGATTGCAGCATTTTTTTATGTAGTCTCCACTCTCCACTGAAATAATTTTGTCCATCTTTTGTGCCAACAGGATGATACAGCAGATGATGATCAGCCAGTACGCAGCTTCGGTACTGTCCTGAAACGTGGCGAAACCAGTAAGTTTGTTGTGTGATACTATGATTCAACATCAAGTGGTTGGCTGGGTGCAAGCTAATCTTGTCTTTGATGTGGCAGGAGGTCAGCATACAGAGAATTCCCACCTGGTGAAACCTAGGGTAAAACTGCAAAGGTTAGCACCACTACCTTGTAACCAATGTAAAGTATCTAGCAGAACCTGGAGGTTTTTGACTGGTATTGATGCCTTTGCACATTAGCAGAGTCGATGTTAACAGGCCACTTTCGGTTTACAAAGATGAGAACTCATTACCAAGTCAGGGCTTTGACAGAACCAGTAGCAACGATAGGGCCTGGCACACCCTTGGAACACAAGCAGATAGAAACAAAGAAAATAACATGATGCCTGCTAAATGGACATCGCACAAGGTAATTTTTCTCAAGCCACTAGAATTCTTCAAAATGACCCTTGTGATACTTGTCTCGAGGACTATGCATTCAGTAATGAACTGATGATTACATTGCATTGAACAGATTCCACAGAAGGTTGGAGCAAGAGTGCCAGTTCAGTCCACTCGTGTCAGCTCCATTGAGGTCTTCGTAGACGAAGAATGTGCCAAGTATGTCAGACATATGGCATCCTTAAGCTGTCAATTTTGAAGAGTTCTTTACAAAGGACTATACAAACATTCAAGTATGTTTGTAACCTTTCCTTTCAATTTATTTTAGGGAACCAGCTCCTCAAGTGCCAGAGAGTCCAAAACCATCTGTTCGGAAGCTTAGGCAAGCAACAAGCGGAAACCTCAAGAAGTAAGAATAGATAGCCCCCTCGTCTCCTGCTTTCATAGGTTCCGTTTTCTTTGTCAATGTTTAACCACGCCTGTTTTATTTGAACAGGGAGACTGAATTGCTCAAGGAGAATCCGCTGCGCAACTTCCCTCTGAGCAGCCTTAGATAATCAACATCTATTTAGTTCAGTGCAGTATTTGTATTGTTGATTTGTTGTTTGAATGTTGTGCCCTTATGCCCAAATAAGCTTTAGCCTCTAAAGCTAATACGTGTGTTGTAATCGTGGACAAGAAACAAGGCTTGTTTGAGTGTTATAATCGTGCGCATTAATTTGGTTGATTAATACTCACTGAGGATTGGATAAATCTTCAGTGTTATCAAAATGCAATATCCACTGCTTTGGTTGGATGTCCATGAATGTGCACGATTAGTAGCTTCACTACGCAATTTGATCTTGCAACTACAGAACAGACAAATCGATGTGTTTATTTTTGCTCAGTTATTTTCAACAAGTAAAGAAACATTATATTATCCCAAATAATATGCACTGTATAAACCCATAACGCCGAAACCAACAAAACGTGATTGAAATCTTTAATGCAAGTGGATATATGACACTGCAACAGCTCGCATAACTTTGTTTGCTCATAAGCCAATAAAAACGTGTTTGACATGGAATTCCATTGCTAAAAACTCATGTTCTGTCAAGGCCCCATGGCCACCACAGGGTGCAGAACAGGAAGACGAAATCGGAATGATCATTGCCATTTCGATCTCATTTCCAGAAGGATCTTGATGCAACAGAGGAGAGATCTGACAAGTCACAACTCAAGTGCTAGAGTTAAGAATTCAGATGCGAATTATCTTCCAAAACACATTCAAGTATGGTAAAACATCTGAACAAATCTATGCAGTTGGGATCTCAATATTGCAATTATTTTTCCATTTTGTCGAATTAACATTGTGAGAAACCGTGGATGGCACACAGATTTTGATCATATTTGATAGACAATCCCATCTATAGAAACTGAATCTTCCAGTGTAGAGCATATTATATTATATAGCCGTGCAGTACATCACAGTGCATGAACTAGGACAAAGCATTCGAAAAGCAGGTGGAGGCAAGAAATCTCTCCTGGTGATAATGTATGGCAAGTAGTTTTTTGCAGGTGATAATGTATTAAAAATAGTGGCTGCCTACACTGGCCCACACCTTCTGTATCTTTGCATTACATCATGCCTTACTATATGACCTGACCTGCAGAACCCAGTAGTGACACACTACTATATAAAAGTCCATACATGATGAGCATTAGACAATAGACATACATTACTTGCTCCATTGATCAGGGCGGTAAAAAAGGGTGTAGTTTCTTTCAAGTGGCAATGATTCATCAGGCGGCGATCAGCTGCAGGCACGGCCGTCGAGGCCGCCGAGTGCGCCATGTCCGGCTCGGTTCTCTGCTCCGGCTGCGGTTGCGGCTGTTCGGCCTCGTCGGGATGCTTGTCCGGTGCCTGGAAGAGCTCAACTGCTGCCCCAGGAGGTGGTCGCCAGCGACTGCGAGAGCACAGAAGCTGAGCCAGGCCAGCCGGTGCCGCCGTCCTGGGCCGGCAGAGAAGGAGACTTCTTTCCATGCAGAAGCCATTGCTGATTGCTTGGAGTTCATCAAGAGATCTGCCCGTGCAGGATGATCATAGGACTGCTTGCTAGTTAGCAGTTTGCCCATGTTGTGCTGTGTAGTAACTCTGTACATCTCAGTTTCGCTTGCTGTTGCTGTTGGTCATCGAGAGCTCATCAAGAATGAGCAAATGTATGTTCGTCAGCGAGCCAAGTTATTCAATAAAAAGTAAGAAACAAAAGAGTGTGTTGCTAGTTGCTACTGGTCAATGGCCACTGAAAGGTCGTTTTCTTGTCAAGAACATGTATGGTTGATGATGCTATCATGGGCGGTAGTTTTCAACTAGGAATTAGGTGAAGTTGAGTCATGGATGGTGGCTTCGGAATATCCAAGCTTTGTTTTTCCAGAGCAGTTGAGCCCTTGCGTAATAATACAAACAAATTAGAGGATGAGGGCTTCGAAGCATCATACCAACTTATCGGAACTGCCCATCCTTTTATCTTTCATTTATACTATGATAGTTTTCACAGCGTGACACACCGCGTGTGTTGTCTTTTTCGCGAAAACAATTTCGTTTTTTTTCGTCGGCGCTTTTTTAAAATTATCGAGGAAACACGTGAAACGGTTGAAAGAATACAAACACATCTGCGATTGCCCTAAATTGAAGGGTCTTTTTCATGAAAAATAGCTGGAATGATCCAAACACCACTACATTTTTTTCGGTATTTATTTAGGGTCCTTTCACGAAAGATTCGCGATTTTTCTAAACCAGAAGGTCCTCTTTATAAAAAAAACCGCGGGAAGAACCTACACATGATTACGCATTTTTTTAGGGACCTACATGTGAAAAGGTAAAAACAAGCCGAGCCGGCTGGCCGTGCATTGTTTTTTTTCGCGGAAACAATTTAGTTTTTTTCGTCGGTGTTTTTTTTAAATCATGGAGGAAACGTGAGAAACGGTTGAAAGGACACAAGTGCATCTGCGTTCGCGCTAAATCGAAAGGTTCTTTTCGTGAAAAATAGCCGGAATAATCCAAACATCACTACATTTTTTTCGGTATCTATTTAGGGTCCTCTCACGAAAGATCCACGATTTTTCTGAACCAGAAGGTCCACTTCGTAAAAAATTGTGGGAAGGACCTATACATAATAATGGATTTTTGGACGGACCTAAAAGCGAAAAAAAAATTGAGCCAAGCCGCGGAAGGCCTGGAACCTTTCGAACTTTCGTAAAGGTATTATTTTAGGAACTCCTGATTGGCTCTAAAAGTCTTAACTCTGATGGTACCATATTCACAGCGGAGAGCGTGTACGTTTGGTTTGAGGAATGGATTCTTGTTTGTTTCGGCATTTTTACCGGCTTAAAAAAAAAGTTAAAGCTAAAACAAACGACTGGCTTTTAAACCGGGCTTAAAAAAGCCTAAAGTCTCCATATAATTATAAGCTAAAAGCCAGGTGAGAGGTGCTTTTTTGGGATGAAATAACCCTTTGCCACTGAAAATCTCCAAAATTACACACTAAATGTCATCATATATAAACTCAAGAATCCTCCTCTCATCTCCTTATTTCTCCTCGTCTTCTCTCTCTCCCCTGTGCGACATGCCTTCTCCTTCCACCGCTCCAGTCTCTGTCGTCCCCAACCTTCTCCCTCCTTCGTCGTCCCCAGCCTCCTTCCTCCTCCTTCGACCCAGATCCAGCGCGATGTGGGTTGAGGCGGCCGAACCCGAGCTTAGAGCGGTGGGAGACTACAGGTCGGCGTGGCCAGTGGGCCGAACAGATCCACCAGAAGGCCATGAGGAGGCCTGGATCTAGTGTGGCATGGGTGGAGGCAACCAGACCCGAGGATGGAACGGCGGGAGGCGGGTGGAGGTGGCCGGTTCTGGCGGGGCAAGAGGCGACCTGATCTGCCTTATCGAGCCTATCAGTATATGTTTTTAGTTAGTTTGATGAGAGTTCAGAATTGTTATGCTATTTTCAGTCTGATAAGAGTTCAAAATTACCATGTAGTAAGAGTTTCAGGTTGATAAATAATTATGCTCAGAATGAAATTTGATCTCAAGATTAATCTATGTTTTTCAATATAACATTCGGTGAAAAAAGTATAAAACATTTGTATTAGATAAATCAGTATATAAGAAAAGTCCTTACGATCTTAAAGGATATTTGAAACTTTTCAGCAATAAACTGCACTATTCAATCCATCAAAAAACCAAGATGCCAAATAGCATGCCTTGGCTTAAAAGCAAACAGCTTAAAAGCTAGTTAAGCTAAAAAGCTAGCTTTAAGCCAAAAACCAAAAAGCCTAAGCCGAATCAAACATGACCTAGTCTTATGATGGGTCGGTTTAGTACAAGGTAATCTTACGTTTTCTATGGGTGAACCTTTTTCTTATTTTCCTATTACCATCTTGGTTATCCAAGAGCTAGGCGAAGATGGATCAACCTAATCCGTTCCTTGAACCAAAAAGCTAAGAAATGAGATAATGAGTTAACGCTAGGACCAGTTTTCAGACACTGACCAGTAACTACCTAGGATAGTTGTAAGGGTATGTAAATTGGTATAGACAGTTGTTGACTGTAGTATCCTTCATATCATCTATAGATAAAATTAAAGACAACTCACATAATAGGTTACATCTAAGTTGTCTATATAGAATCTCCACGAATTATGACCACAAAACGTGTAGGGTACAAACAATATAGATAGATAGTTATTAAGTTGTAAAGTAGAGTCGAGTCGCCGGAGGGACGACTTGTCAACTTGGTCAGCTAGTCCCCAGACTAGGAAGTGTGTTAACAGGATATATCATATAATAAGTTGTAGCAACAATTAAACACATATACATATTGTAAAGCATGAAATGAAGAGAAGAACAACATAAGTATAATGATGAGTTGATGACTTGTTTTGATTCCAACATGTCTTTCTTGATGAATGCCTTTCTTTGAAATTGAGAAGAAACACTCTAGAAGTTAAAAAACTGAATAATGAGCCAGTAAGTAAAACAACATAAGTATTAGACAACGAGTAAAATAACATGTGTTACATAACATTATCACATTCACACTTCATAGCAAGAAAAATATTAAAATTCAAGATAGTAGATAAATAAGGCACTTGGTAGCCACCAGCCAGCCAACCACTAAGCAATAGCTAGCATAAGTGCATAACTTAGTAAGAAACAAGTTATGAATGACAACGATAATTAATAGATAAATTCTAAGTCTAAAAGTAGAAAAAGTAACAAAGGCATTTATGTTTCAAATCAGCCATCCAAGTCATCATCCAATTCAAATGCATCCTCTTAACGACTTGCTTCACCCTCATAAGGAGTAGACAATGGAGTCTCATCATCATCAACTGCACAATCTTGATAATTTCCAGCATTATCTTCACTCTCATTCTCTAGCTCATCAACATTACCACTAGCAACTTTTCACTTTGGACGCCAAGCATAAGTGATATGGGGCCTATGGACTGGTCACTAGATCTACTAGCAATAACATCACCATGAGTGCTCCTAGGATTATTGCGATCTCTTTGATTACGAGAAGCACTAACGCCTTCATCAACAGGAGCCTAAGTTAGATGATCACCACCACCAGCACCGCCTTGATGAACAGGTTTAGCATTGATGTTGACCTATTCATTATCCCATTTATAATCTTCTAGGATCAACTGGTTGGATTTCTTTCCTTTACAGCCTTGCTCATGCAACTTTTGGAACCTAATTGCCATCTTTTGGTTGTATGAAATGTACACCAACTTATTCAATCTCTTGTAATCTAAATGATTCCTCTTTTCGGTATGGATCTACAAACACAACAATGCAACATACAAAAAGAATGTTAAAGGAGGGTGCAATCAAACTAAAGAGTTAAAGACTCATTTATTTGCCTAGTATGCTACCTACCTACAAATGCAAATATACTTCAATTGCGCTCGCATCCAGATACCAAACAACAAAGACTAATGATTCGCTTTGGTAAACATTGGAGCTCATATGTAAGGCCACCATATGCACCCCACTAAAGAACTACAAACGATAAATAGATAATGCATTTATAAAGTTCACAAGTAGAGAGCCTAAAAGGACGAAATTAAGATATCATTATACTTAAATACTTATACCTACGAGGACCCTTTCTCTCTCAATCTTTGACTTATATTTGCGAGGACTCTTTCTCTGTCAATCTTTGATTGTAATTTCCTTTGTGAAGCAATCATCTTCTGTCCTCTCATAATCATAAACTTGCCTACTTATCTTACTTTGTTTATCATCATCAGTCACTATCTTCCATAGAATATCATTGAACATCGACATTAGCCTTGTAGCAAGTCTTCTATTTGCTTCTTTAATGCCAAAAAACTTATTTGGATTCAAGAACAATGTTGCCCCATATAACTTTTGCTCCATTTGATTGTCCTATCGCTTTTCAATAATTCCTAGTAACTTATTGAGTAAATCTGGCTTGTTTTGCAATGTCTCCTTGATGTTCATCTTCACAGCATCCATGGCTGCACTAATCTCAGGCATTGCTGGTCTTTCATCGCTGTTAGCAATCCTCAAAGCAACAAGAAGTGGTTGTGAAGCTCTCACACAATTTTCAACTAAATTCCAAAATAACATAGAAAGCACAATTTATGCAGTAGCCTTCTCTAGTCCTGTGGTAGATAACTTATTCCTATTCCATTCTTCACTAACAAAGAGACTCTTCAAAGCTTTTCTATGCTTATATATGCAGCCAAGGTGAGGAATAATGTAGAAAAATGAGTTGATGTGGGCCTCACAAGATCCCTACCACCAGTCTTATTCCTCATTATATTGCATCAAGAATCTTTCTATGCCTATAGATAAATCTACATACTCTTTTTGCTTTAGCAATGCAATTGATGAACTGCTCTATCTTTCCATTGTTCTCTAGCATAAGGTCCGTCGATCATAAGGTCCAAGTAATTGACGGCAAAAGGGGTCAAAAATAAAGAAGGAATCCTCTTAATTAGAATCCTACCTGATCCTTTGTAATTACATCCATTGTCGGTGATGACTCGGACCACATAATCTCTCCCAATAGCACCAATTTTTGCCTCCAACAAACTTGCTAACAAGTCTGCATCAGGTAATTCACTTAAAGCATCAAATGACTCCAAGAAGAAGGTGCCTTCTACACTGCTGATAAGAAAATTGATGAGACGACGTCCACTCATGTCCGTCCACCCTTCTAACATGAGAGAGCAACTATATCTTGGCCATGCTAACTCATGCTTCTCCCTCAATTTATCTATCTTTTTTTCTCTTTCAAGAAATGGCATCATTATGTCATGAAAACTAGGCAATCTATACCGAACACCATACTACCCAATAGACTCGAGGAGAATCCCCCAACTTCTTGAATTGACAACATTGAATGTTATGCCATTCTCATAAAAGTTAGCTACATGATCATCGACTATTTGTTTTTCTTGTTCAAGTGTAGGTTGAGAAGTGGTCAAGCTATGCCTCTCAGAAACAACATCTTTTGGTGTCTTCCGAAGTATAGAAGCAACTAATTTGGTATACTTCTGTAGTAGCCCAAGCACTACAAAAGAAGTTGTTGATAACTTTCTTTTTTCATATATCATAAAACTTGGGTATACCTGTTTTTTAGCATCATCATCTTCGTCACCTCCCTCTAGATGATCATCATCATCTGCCCCTCCGTGTGTTTGAACTTCCTTGAATTGTTCTTCAAGTATTCGTGCATCTCTTCATCTCTTGTTTGATTGATGAGGTTGCTTTAGCACATTTCTCCACATCTCCATAACCTTCAGCAAGGTGTTGCTTCAATCTTTCTACTCCAACATGGATTCTCTTGTCACATAGCTTACATCTCTATAACCTCCAGCAAGGTGTTGCTTCAATCATTCTACTCCGGCATGGATTCTCTTGTCACATAGCTTACATCTCCATAACCTCTAGCAAGGTGCTGCTTCAATCTTCCTACTCTAGCATGGACTCTCTTGTCACATAGCTTACAATGGAGCATATCCTTTATCTGTAAATCATGTTAGAATCCATATTTCTATGTCTGGTGTTCTTTAGACTTAGCCCTCCATTTAGGATCATACGGCTGAGCAACTGCAGTTGCACCAACTTGTTAATCTTCATCTACCATGGTACCTCACCTGCACAGGTGCACATAGAGAAATGGAAGTATCAAAGAAAGTAGAGCAGTGGAGGCATAAATTTGCTACTTTTTACTAGTATCATGACTACATTACTTGGTTACTTGCTAGTTCATTACTAGTACTACAATACCGCCTATCGCTACATTACTAGTACTACTACATTACTAGTATTATTACTACTTACTAGTTAGCACAGCAGTCAGCATTACTAGTACTACATTACTAGTAGAAGCAAAGCAGCGAACCAGCGAAGTAGAGCAGGGGAGAAGGAGAGGAGAGGGGAGGAGAGCACTGCTGAGAGACGACGGACTGGTGGAGGCGACACCTGATCTACACTAAAGGCACAGAGGTGGCAGCAGATGGGCGGAGGCAGCAACGACGACGGATGGGCGGAGGTGGATGAGAACAAGGATTCGAATTTCGTTTTGAACAAAATTTTGCCCACAGCTGAAATCCGAAATTTCAGCAAAATTTCATTATTTTGGACGAAATCCGTTCAAAATTCGAAAAGAAAAATTCAAATCCGGTTTTTTTCGACCAAAATTTCTGAAATTTCGGCGAAATTGCACTGACTAAAAAATAGTTCAAATGATGTACAAAAAATTTGAAATTTTTTTTGAAAGTTCCTGACACATTAAATATGTCATCATAAAATTTTAAGGTGATTA
This sequence comes from Guadua angustifolia, assembly GCA_036346375.1. Taxonomy (NCBI): domain Eukaryota; kingdom Viridiplantae; phylum Streptophyta; class Magnoliopsida; order Poales; family Poaceae; genus Guadua; species Guadua angustifolia. Next base: position 30,271,469 of record CM070503.1, read on the forward strand.
TCAGGTCTATGGAATTTTTAAAAATTCAAATATTGGTATTATCTAGATGAAACGTTGACCAACAAGTTTGAACCAGATGAAAAATAGTACAAACGATGTTAGAAAATTTTGAATTTTTTTGCATGATTTTGATGAATCACTAATATTTCTATAAAATTTTTGGATGGTGATAAAGATTCAAGAATTTTTTAAAATTTAAACAGTGCTACTATCCTAATAAAAGCCTTACCGGCAAATTTGAACGAAATAAAAAATAGTTCAAACCACGTTGGAAAATTTTGGAAATTTTTGTGGAAGGTCCTGATGTATCACTAATATTTTTATAAAGTTTAATATGATTATCATCCTTGAAGATGTTCTAAAAATTCTGACAGTGCTACGTCCTGATAAAAACCTGATAATCAATACATAGATTTGCTTTAGCGATAAAAGAAGGTTTACAATTTATGAAAATTTTACATAAGAGTGATAAGGAAGTGTTTAAGATCTCATAAAAATTTTGAATCATGATCACACTCCAGTGAATTCATAAAATGCTTACAAGGCACAATAGCATTTATGTTCTTTCTCTTTTGGTTTTTGCAATATAGTATAACAAATGAAGTTCAATAGTTTTATAGATTTTATTGGCCAAACAAAAAAGTTTACTGTCCCAATTATGTCCATTCTGTTTTTTATTTTTTAAAGATAATAAATGAATTTCAATTATTTTCAAAAATTTTCTTTATGATTCTACACTACTATATATGGTATCATAAATTTTTCAGATCATTATCAAGCTTGTAAATTTTATAAAAATCTGACAGTGTTTTTGCCCAAATTTTAAAATGTCTCAAAATTTTAGTTTTTCAACAAATTTTCATGTAAGATGACTTTCTTAAGGGTTATTGGACTAATTCCGGTCAAATCCAGCCCTAAAACACCAAAATCCGGTTTTAAAACCTAAAATTTCGCCCGATTTGCCCGAAATTTCTGAAATTACTATAGCAAATTCACATTTTTTTTTCAAAATTTTAAATTCGGCCGGTACTTCAAATTTCGCCCTGTACTGAAATCCGAAATTTCGCAGAAAATTTTAACCCTGGATGAGAGGAGGTGGCTATGGCAGAGGCTAACGAAGACGGCTGCAGCGGCGAACAGGTGGAATTTGATCCGACTGGAGGTGTCTAGGGCTAGGGTTCCTAGTATATATATATATGTCTCATATGATGCTCTCTGAATGTGGGACATCGATTGCACAGCTAACAAGGATGATTTAGTCACAGCTAGTCACCAATTAGTTGTCCAACTGCCTGACTAGTCACTCTAGTCGAGTCGAGCACCCTAGTCATCCTCTATATACCGACGGGACAACTAATCATTAATTAGTCAACAACTTAATAACACCGATAGATACAACAACAAAAATGTTGTCTATAAGGGTCTTACAGATTGTCTGTTGCACGGCAGATGGCTTTTTTATCTCTCATCCACATCATCAGAAATCTTATATGACAAGTATTATTCTGTCAACTTATTGTACAATTTTTTTGCCTTTCTAGCCCCTTGAGAACATTTTTTTTCAAAAATAGCCTCTCTTCGAAATCATTTACAAATTTGTCCCTCACGAGTCACTTCCCATGCTTGAGGAGCTTGGCAGGCGACCTACCGTGCCAAGTTTCCTGTCGAGCGCCCCTTCCTTAGGATGAATCAACTCTACTAATTAATCACTAATTTAATCATATTTCTTAACTGGTCACTTATTTAAATTGTAATTAATCGAATTCGCTAATTAATACCTACCTTCCGTGGCATGCAAGCGCGGAAGTTGTCCTTCCGCGACAGCCTAGTGCGAAAGCGATGCAGAATTTGTCCTTCTGCGGTAGCCAAGCACGGTAGTTGTTGCCAATTCCTTCCATGCTACGGAAGCACGAAACCTGCCTGTCGAGAAAGCTATTGAGCTTCTCGACGTGGCTGGTGACTCATATCGCCTGTCGCACCTTTCGAGCTTATCAACAGGGCTAGTTTCATAAATTCAAACGAATGGTGGCTAAATTTGCAAAAATGTTTTTTTTAGGCTAAAAAAAAAGGGACGGCTTCTATTGTACATGCCCTAACAGGTTCAGTTCAACCGGTTGAGCCCTCTGGTGACCTCCTTTCAAAAATCAACTTATATACCGTTAAGCTTGTAATAATAGCTTCCGGTTTTTTATCCCAAAGTTCAAAACTGAAAAAGAGAGGGAGGAAAAGAAATTGAAAAAAAAACCCGGCTAGTTTTTTACCCAAAAAAAAAAAAAACAGAACCGACCCCTCCAAATTTGAGGCTGGTTTGGGTTTAAAAAGCCATGGCTAGAACCATCCCATTCTTCGAATCAAACACCCCCATGTGTTGTTATTTCCTAAGGATCAACCACATGGACATGCACTATCTTAACCCTTAAAGCGCCTTAAGATTCGTGCAAAGGATATTCAATGATTAGAAGATGGGATGGTGATTTTAATTTTAAGAGATTATATCAATATCGAGACACATTTAAATAGTGGTGATAACGCATGTACCTAAATGTATACGTGGAAAAACCGTTCAAGTAGCTGAATATTTGCACATCGCAATGTAAATATAAGAGTATAGACCCATCCGGCATCAACTTTCACTTTATTATTCATCCATTATCCAGTAAGAATTGGAAAAAAAAATGCATATTGACTGCAGTATAGATACAGTGATAATAATTTCAAGAGAATAGAATGATTTTGGGGGAAAAACAACTTGACAGAAACGCCTCTTCCCTGTAGTCTAGTTTCAGAAGAAAATACTATACAAGGCAATTAACAGAAGGGAAAACAAAAGGCTACATGCCAAAATTTCGGTCACTAGTTTTTGGAACTTCAGAGCTGTTGATGCAGTAGCTGGAAGTCAGAAAAGACTTGTTCCAATAATTAGCTGCCTTCAACGTGTCGATGATAACCCACCAATTGAAATGAATGTTAGGAAAGAATGGCAAATGCCCCTCAAAAGGCCTCCTCCAGGCATCTAGGTCGATATTACATGATGCTGCAAAATATAGCAAAAGTAGATTAATCCCCCATTTATGTTGAAATTTGAATAAGTTGCAAGAACCAGAAAGAGATTTCACCTTCAACACCAGAATTCTGAACTCTGAAGGAACTGGTTTCAATCATTTACGGTAGTGTCAAGCCGTACTTTTTTCTTATCCCATGATCCCATATAACCACTACCAATAAGCTATGTTTGAAATTGGACCGACAAAATTGTACAACTGGTGAACAAATAATGTATACTATACTACTATAGGGCCTATTGATGACTGGAAGATATCATACAGTGCAAGTTGAACTTCTCCAGAGCTATGCTCGCAGCGAATGAGATTAGCTAATAGAGGGAAAAAGAGGGGCAAGTTTCTCCTAAAGCAATCCCTCTCTAGACCACCCAGTAAGCGCATTACATGAAGGACCAACGCGGTTCTAGCAGACAGTTCCTCTTTCTTAGCAGAGCCCAAAGGCAGTACCCAGTGTAAAGCTGGATCTCCACGAGAAGCATTATTAGATGGTTCATGCCCTGCACAGTTCAGATACGCACGTAGTATTTTCTCATAAACAAGCATAATTTGTGACTCAATATTCATATCTTCTGATAATGATGGGTTGTCATGAAGCAAAGCTTGCAGAAGTTTGATGTAGCTCTGGTAAGACTCATTCTCGAAATGGATGACTGCTGGCTCAGATACCTCCAAAAGGGAACATGCCTTGTGGAATTTCATGTGCAAGGCAGACTCAGAGCTCAGCTCACTTGCATGCGATGCAATGGCTGACAGCATGTCCAACATTATGCCCATATGCTCAGCACAAAAAGACCTCCTGTGTCCCTCATACAATTTAATAATGCCCTGGAAAGAAGCCAGGAAGTTGTGTGATCTTAGTATGATTGTTGGCATGTCGAACGTGCAGTCAGACTTCTTTTTATTTTGTTCAAATTCCTGTTTTAGTTGGGTGCCCAATGCAATGTGTAGTGTCAAATTAAATCTACAAAGCAGGACATGCCCCACAAGGGGATCACGAACAAATTTAATTTAACGAACAAAAAGATTGAAGTACCTGAACAACTAAGAGTTGCAGAGCCATATGGTTCTTCATTTTGACGATAGCATAAGATGCTGTTTCCATATTAGCTTCCTCCTCATCATCATTGTATATGTCAAGATCTGAATATTGCTCAGCTTCAGAATAAGATTCATTTCTATCTGGAATTTCGATATCTTGCATCATCCTAAATATTTTGTCGAACACAACAAATGTATGTGCTGTTGATTCTTTAAAACACAACAAGATTTCTTTCCACTCCTCCTTGGAGAGTTTGCTTGCAAGTCCTTCTGTTAAATGCTGAAAAACAGATATACCCGTGCTAGCAGATTGTTTGTAAGGGCTTCTGATAAAATTTGTAACAACAGAAGTAACCCTAGCAAGTTCTGGCCGCATCACATCAAAGAAGGTAATGTACAAATCCACTAAACACTTCACTGCCACTGTTTTAGTTTCATAATTCCAATAATCATCCTCAGTGCTATTAATCTGGCCATTGGGTGTAGAGGTTTCACTGCTAAATAGAGGATAAAGAACAGATTCAAAGATATTGGTCCAGAAGGACCGTGAGAAGAGGTGCCCATGATCCTTTAAAATGTCAAAGAGTACTTCTACTGCCCCTTTTCTGATAGTTGGTCTTGTGTCAGTTGTCAATCTAGCTAGACCTGAAAAAGCAAAATTTCAAACAAGAACTATGTTACAAATGTGATGCATTTCCAAATTGATCCAAAATGACCTGTGTAGTTTTGCAAAACAAAAGGTAATATACCAGCAAGCAAAGGAACCCAGAAGTACACATGATCATCCTTGTGCACTGTGGCATTCCCGTCTGAAGAATCTATATTATTTGGTTGATGGCCAGTATCCTTGTCGTGACAAACAAATCCTTCCTCGGCAAGTTTAACGGCACAGAACCGAAGAAATGCAATAGCATTGAGACTAGCATCACTGCTAAATTTACTACTTGTGAACGTAATAAGACATTTAACACAATCGGTAAATGTTGTGGTTTCAGTCTCAGTTATGTATGGAAAATAATCCCGAACAATCTTTTCCATGGTCTCAAATGCCAACAGAACAATACTTTTCCGATCATCAGCCGCAGCAGCAGTAAAAACCTGTAAGAAGATGAAATGTCATAAATATTGAGTATCGAAGTAGGAGTGTTCCTCTAATTTGTTTCCCGAGAACTAGACCCTACACAAGGTTATGCTAAGACAAGACAAATTAAAACTAACTATAGAACACCATACGTACCGTGAAGACACTTTTCCATCCAGATTTTATGTTGTTAACACGACTCAAAACCATTTGGGAGACGCATCGAACTATAAGTTCTCGTACTTCTGAAGCATTGCTCTTATCCATAACAACTGCAAAAGGCCGCAAGAATTCATTCTGGAAATTATAATTTGCCAGTTCCTCCCTTTCCAGAAACTTCATGGCTAGCTGCCTCAAAGAGTCCATAACAAATATTGCAACAGAAAGATTTTCTGACAACCCAACAGACACAAAGAAGTCTGATAGAACTTTCCAAATGCGAGACCAAACCAAACGTATGCGGCTCATATTGTAATGCCTGCATAAATGAAGCTCTGAGTTAGATCATTTATAAAATTATTGACCGTAGCTGCTTGCTATGACAATTCGTGTATCTGGAAACAGGTTCTTAGACTAGATGTCACAAAAGTCTTACGCAATCTCCACTATCTTTGTCAGGCAGAAGATACGAGGATCAGTAGGTGACTGCAACTCTGTCATTGAGACTTTGCAAAGAGCTTTCACAAAAGCAACAATGGCATCACTATTTAATCTTTGGCTATGAGCAAATATATGATTTAACTCAAAAATGCCAATCTGGTCTAACAAATTTATGTTTGATATGAAATTATTAATCTGTTCAGAAGTAACCAATGGCGAGGCATTATTTTTTGCTGTTGTGCTGTCATAAGAACCCCCTCTAACAGCCGCCATTACAGCTGGATTCTGAAGAGCATTAGTTCGCTTTGAAGCTGTAGTGGTACTTGACTTATGTGTTTTTTCTTCTGACTCAACCAGAGGTACTGTCAAAAATGAAGCATCAGTAGGTGCCCCCTCTCCAAGAAGATGTAAATGCTCAAACCGTGAAAGACATGTTAGTACATGCTCCCAAGCTTCTTGCAGATAATCACCATCTTCGATTGCAATAGATATTATAGCCTATTGAAAAGTGAAAAACAACATGACTTATCATAAAATGGACAAATAGGTCTATAAATAATAACAGACTCAAATATTAATTCATATGGTGATGATAAATGATAGGATAAAGGACAGCAATAGGGTACAAGTGACAATACTTCCATTGTCCAATCTCCTAAGCGCTGTTGAAGCCATCTAAGTGTCCTTGCAATAAATAAATTAAGAGGCTACATATACATAAGGAACTCGCTCTAAAGAATTTCATATGAAAGTGCAAGATATGGAAAATGTACAACAAATTAGTGAAAATAGGACTAAAGAATGGAAAAACAACAACCCTCTGCAAGAAACAAGTTAGAATTTATATTTTTAAATTTGTAGTATTTGAGATGACTTGCACGACAAGGTCCTTTTAAACATGAGATGCATTAATTGGTGTTTGCAAAAGAAAAAAAAGAGTGTCTTATTGAGTTTTCCAAATTCCTACCTTCACAGCATCCACATTCTTTTGTTTCATGTCAGCAGCACAATGGAGGTATGTGAATTTGGCTACAGATGTCACAAAGGCATCTCTCTGTGTCTGCATGCACATTACAGAGGTGACATGCACTGCAGATCTGAATCCCTGCAAACACTGTGAAGTGGCAGCCTTATCATCACTTTGGTCAAGTGTCACGCTGAATGCAGCCATCATAGGGGCCCAACAAACCTCCATCATGAATCTTAAAATGGTTGTATCGGTAATAACATAAAATACAGACCTGCATAAGGCACAAGCTTGAATTCAATATAGAGTATCAGTGAACACAAAATTACTGTCTATGAACAGTTGTATTGGTCTTACTCTGATTTTCCACTCTTTGCTTTGAATTTCTCTTGTATGTTCTTAATAAGCAAGTCATTTGCTCCAAGTGCCTTGTCTTCGGCCTGCTTCCAGTTGACAAGGTTGATAATATTGTCTAAGCCCAAGAGCTTAATTACACCACTAGGTTGCTTGTTTTGTGAAACTGATGAATCAGCACTCATTTTGATCTCATCTTTGACAATTTGGTCATACAATGTACTCAGATAAACTTCAGGCAAATCCTTCCCATCATCAATTCCTCGGTTATTGCGAATGAAATCAGACTTAGACATCTGCATAAGGAAAATCGCATTAACGAACAAACCTTCTGTCATTCATAACAGAGACAAATAATCATTTAGCTAACCTTATCCTTGACCATCGTATTATGAGCATCCGTATTGAGCATGATTACAGAATAAGCAAGAACATATGCAGTATCTGCACTGGTAAAAGCATTTGGATTGCATTTGCAGTATCGTTCAGCAAACTTTTCCATGATCCGATCAATTTTCTGTGCCTCCCCAGGCAACCTGAAACCTCGCAAGTAATACCTAATGGCTTCACCAAAGTCCATACCTTCAAAGTTCAGTGCATCGACATATGCATGCATAACTTTGATAGGAAATTCATCTCTTTCACCCAAATAATCCCCAATCATAGTTGCATTTAAACCAGCAGTGTTTCTCAAGAAAGAAGCAACATCTTCTGGGGAATGACCTATCTTCTTGCTTTTAATGAGGAAATCAACACCCTTCGAAGGTTTTCTGTTAAACAAGGAAATTCCTTTCTGCCCAAGGAAATTTATTCTTCAGTACCCTAATGTGACCTCGTAAAAACAGTTCAACAATGGAGAGAATCTAAACTAAGGATGGAAATATTTACATACCTGAAGTTCTATTTTATAAGCTCGACGCTGCTCAAGTGAGGAAGCACCGGATACATCTGGGCTACCAGAGTCGGATTGCAATTGCAATTCATAATCAATTCCACTCCCATCTTCTCCAATAAGGATGTTAGGATTGTCTATCGAATTTAAAGAAGCTTCAGAAAGTTTGGGTGAAAATTCACCAATTCTCAACTGCTGGTCCATCCATGAACCCATTGATTTGATTATGGTTGCAAGGCACTTGACTGACTCAATCCGAAATGTCTGGTCTTGAGCTGTGGTTAATGTTGTTGTAGATCCAGGAGGAACCCCTAGAGCAGTCTTTAAAAGTCCATTGACAATCCTGCAAAGATCTGCTGGAATTAAAAGTGCTTTAATATATGCTGAAAAGAGAGTGGACTATACTTTTCAATAGAATTGTTCTCAGCTCAATGCATCAGTACTTATACTGTACTTGACTTAACTGCCTCTACAGAATCAGACCAGCCACTATTGCTTTGCATTTTGTTTTACAACAAAACTGAATGTGACTATTCATCAAGAACAGAATTGCATACCTTTCAAAAATATTTGGTGCATCAACATCACAATCATAGTTCACAAAGATATCAATAATAACCTGAGATTCTTTACAGATCTTCTCCAACAAGTTTAGAACTGTCATTTTCTGCAGAAAGCTAGGCTGATGGACATTCTCAAGAACCCTTAGGAAAAGCATGGTAAAAAATATTCCAATTTCCTCTTTCAGTCCAGATCTAAACCTTGACAGCAAACCCACAAATATGGAGCACAATAGCTGGAAAATACTCATCGCTGACAAGGCACTGTTCTTCAACAAGGACAAACAAAGATACTGCTTGATTGCTCCAAGGTACCTAGATCAACAGAAAATCTTTCAGTATAAGAGTTTTCTTCTCTGTCAAGATCACACTAAATTGAATGCTCCTTTAAGGAACAACCTAAAGAAAACCTCATAAGACTAAAAGCTGTATGTATACACTTGCAAGAAGTTTGCTGAACAATGAACATATTTTTAACCATTACCATCACGATTTCTACGTTGTGGCAAATGGTGAATGTTTTTTTTTTGTTGAAAAAGAGTAAATTCGCAAAACTACAGGTTTTGTATATAAACTATCAGAAAACTACATATTTTAGCTTCTATTTTACATGACTACACATTTTAAAAGAACTTGTTTCAGAAAACTACATGTTTCTTGTACAAACTATAAGAAAACTACAGATGTTAGCTTCCATTTCACAAAACTACAGATTTTATGAGAACTTGTATCACAAAACTACAGGTTTTATAAGAACTTATTTCACAAAACTACATGTTTTAGAAGAACTTGTTTCACAAAACTACATGTTTTAGAATTGGTTGTTTCTTATAATGGGTCTGACAGAGTGAGCCTACATGGCTGTCTCACATACCCTTGTTTTCCGTTTCATTCATGTGTGAGGTTGTCATATGGGCCCAGACTATCAGACCTGTTACAAAAAATGATTAATTATAAAACCTATAGTTTTGTGATACAAGTTCTCCTAAAATCTTTAGTTTTGTGAAATAGAAGTTAAAATATGTAGTTTTCTAATAATTTGTATAAGAAACATATAGTTTTGTGAAACAAGTTCTTCTAAGATCTGTAGTTTTGTGAAATAGAAGCTAAAATCTGTAGTTTTCTGATAGTTTGTATAAAAAACCTGTAGTTTTGCGAAATTTACTCTTTGAAAAATTAATATCAAGCTCTAGCACACCTATTGTAAATAAAATAACATTCACTCTGCCTCCCTCTTCTAACCATCATATCACATCTGCAGCTCATGAAATAATACCATCATGTTTTGTTTCCTTTTCACTGTTCTGCTGACTCGTTACTTAATTATTTTCTTTGGTCTTTCAGTGAATAAACTGCTACAGATTATGATAAAAACATTCAAATACAGACTATCATCAGGACATCATTTGGACCATTCTAAAAGGTCCGTCAGTAGCTGGTTGATGGCAATACAAATACACACAAACTGGTTTCTCACAAATAGTTAATATTGTCTATCATTGCTATTGCTTTGCTTAGTTCTTTTTATTTCTATACTTCTCATTCATAATATAGAATAAAATCTTGTTGAACCCCAAAACATGTATCAAGTATTGACCACCATTGACTAATATAATCACTTCATTCCCATGTCACATTGTTGTATGTCATAACAGATCCAAAAAACTCATACCAAACATGTTAAAACATCTGAGCAGGCATTAGCAAAGCTCATCTGATTGAGAAAATACTATACTCTAATAGCAAGAAAGTGTGTATCCATAATTTCTGAGCTACTACTATCACTAGTGTATGCTTATCAGAGTTAGGCAAACAAGAAAGCTCCATATCCATTTCTACATTGTCCATTTTATGCCTTCCTTCCCGTAGTCATTTAAGCCATCTGCATTCTTCTAAAACACTGCAACAATAATATTTATGTAGATAGGCAATGCAACAAGTTGAATTGTTAAAATGCATATAACAGAAACAACAGCAACTATGTGGTCATACTTTTCATTTGATCTCCAGAATGGCCCAGCATTATCGACAACCATCCTAAGCAACTCAAGAGACAACACCTTCCCCCGCAGCAGCACCTGGTCCTCGGGGTTATCTGGCGTTGAGAACTTCATTGACAGCTTGCACAGGATCTTGAACAGCGCCAGCCCATCCTCCCTGATCTTGCTCATCCCGGCATCCTCCTTTCCATCCATCTCACCCAGCGCCACAGGAGTCCCTGGCTCTGGGACGTCGCTCCCCTCCATCGCCTCATTTATAAACCCCTGTGCCACTTGCACGATGCTGGAGTCGTTCAGGCTGCGATCAGACACGTCCATCATGTCCGCGATAGACACCGTCCGCACGCGTACGTCCATGGAGTCCACCTCCACACGCGCAAACACGATCACCAGCACCTGCGCGAGCGCCAGCTTCGCACAGAGCTGGTTGGCGCCGCTGCTGCTACTGAGGTATATGTTATAACAGGTTTTGAGCATCTGGCCGAGGCCCTCGCCTCGGATGGCGATGGAGGGGCACCGCGCGGCGGCGACGAGGACGCGGAGGGTGGCGAGTTCCATGGCATCGTCGGCGAGCGCGCCGCAGGAAAGGACGGCGGCGAGGAGCTTTGAGGTGGGGGAATCGTCGCTGGCGGCGCCGAGGTCGCCGAGGAGGAGACGGTGGTAGAGGAGCTTGGCGACGCAGTCCAGGGCAGGGTCGGCGACCTTGGGGGAGGCGGACTCGAGGGCGAGGATCAGCGCTTGGAGGGAGGCGTCGGCGGCGGCGGTGGGCAGGCCGAGGAGCGGCGAGGGGTTCGGCGAGGTGGGGTCGGACGGCGGGTAGGTCGACGAGGAGAGGAGGTCGAGCGCCGACTTGGCAGCCGCGACGAGCGCCGAGTGCTTCCGCCACGCCGCGTTTTTTATGATGCGGTCCAGCGCCGGGCCGAGCACGCGGCCCGACTGGGACGCACCGCCGATCGGCGCCGCGGGGGACGCCATGGCTGGTGAGGGGGCCGTAGGGGAGGCGGCTACGCGGTGGTCGTCGCCCTCGTGGCCGCGGTCATTGAAGGTAGATCTGAGAGAGAGGAGGGGTGGAACAAATGGGAATGGGAGGAGGGAGGCAGGGAGGTGACGGGTGCGTGCGTGGGGTGGAAGAGGAGAGGAGGGTGGAGGGGTAGGACTGGGATTTTGACCTTTTAAATGTTGAATCTTGAATTGAATCAACTCCAAGCACATAGGAAGGGAGATCGGGAGTTTTTGAATCATAATTTGATTTTGGCAAAGTAACTGATTTAAAATTTTCGATCTGCCATATTTTTATCCCAGTGTATTGATGTTAAGGGGCATACAACATAAAGAGACAAAGAAAGTCTTGCATAAAAAGATTTTTGAAATAAATCTCAGCAAACAAGGAAAGTGTTTGGGTCAAGTATACCTCATTCCATTCCATATTGCTTATATTTTCCTTTCATATTTTTATTACTCAGTTTTTAATGTATTTCATATAAGTAGAAAGAGCAGAAGAGAGAAGGAAGTGGTGGTGTATGCTTGATTGGTCATATTGTTGGACTTGCAACATGGTGGGCATGGCTCATTTGATGGTTGAATTCGGCTTGTGATTAAATGCAACATGGTTATATTTGAATCATCTGTGGTCTAGATGTATAACTATGATGGATGGATGTATGAATGATGTAAATGATCAATTTTGTTTTATGTTATAGATGATTGATGCTATAAATGTGTGTTAGCAAAACTTTTTTTGATTTTACCTATGTATGAATACTTGTATGACGTTATTTGTATGTGTGGATTTTGTCACTTTTTCATTATTTTAAATGATCTTTTATTCATATTTGTATTTGTGAGTTATATGATTCCTTCTTGAATTGTTTTCTCTTTTTCAAAGTTTCTTTTTTTTCCTTTTTTATTTTTTTAGATTTTTCTATATATTTTTTTACTTTCTTGAATGTTAGGGATTTTTATCTCTATGACTTCTAAATAGTGGGTGGGAATATTTCTCTTAAGGGGAAATTATCCCTAGAGGTTGGACAAGATTTCATGTGCCTTTAAAATTCCCCTCGGGGCTTGCTTGGAAGCCCGGTTTTTGGTCTAAAACCAGTGTAAATTACCGGTCCAAATATTTTTTTCATGTTGGGCTCAAAAATAATGCTTGGATGGACCGATAGCCCAATTATTTTACCACTGGTTTGGGCCAAAACTCTCCGAAAAATTTTCCCGCACCGGTAGCCGACTTTTTCTCTCCGACTCACTCGCAAAGCGCAGCGCTCTCGATAGGAACCCTAGAGAACTCGACAGCGGCGATCTCGACGACAGCGAGGGCGACTGTGGCTGGGCGACGACGGTGAGTGCGACGGCAAGGTCCCCTTCGTCATCCCTCTCTATTTGATTTTGATCGAATCAGTAGCTATCTTGCCTCACCTCTCTCCAATCAGAGCGGCGAGACGGCGGTCCGACGTTAAGAGCGGCGGCGACGGCCTCCCTGCAAGCCCTTCCTCCTCTTGTCCGGTCGAGCCACCGCCATCTCCACCTCCTGCCGTCCTGGCGACGCAGCCACTGGTAAAGACTGATTTCCTCTCTCGAACCAGATTAGATTTTTTTTTAATTCCTATGAAACCTTGAGACTTCATCATAACTTTCACAGGTTCGCATTTTTTAAAAAATGTGAAAATGGTAAAGACTGATTATATGAACCTAGAATTTGTGATTTACCATTAGAAACTATTGTCAATTATTTGTAGGTCAGACTTAGATAAACTTGCAATTCATTTGTAGCATTTATTCCACCAAGTGAGCCTTGACTTGCTAATCGTTCGATCTTCAATACAAACAAGAATAACATTAGTTCAGCCATTAAGAAGACACGCTGGAATTACAAGGCATGGCACTTACAATAGTTAAAAGTAAAAATTGGGAAGGAAGACTAGGGACATAATATTTACTAGATAATGACCAGCTACGCTTGCATGACATCTGTAATTTGTTTTTTGCGTCACGCTGAAATTTTGATCGCTAATACTTTTAGGAAAAGCGTGTAATCTCGGCTTTTGCGTTTTTTAAGAAAAACGTGTCAAAAATAGTCTAGAGGGAAAAGGACAAAAATTATTAGAGATAACAACCTTCTTTTGTCGAGTCGAATACTCTATACGTTCACCGAGTAATAATACATGTTCGCAAAACCACCCACCGGCGAAAAATAGTCTAGAGGAAAAAGGGCAAAAAATTATTAGAGATAACAATCTTCTTTTGTCAAGCTTAATACTTTACGCGTCCACCAAGTAATAATACATGTTTAAAAAAATATCAGAGATCGAGATGGAAAATCGAGCTGGGGAAAAAGTCTAGAGATAGAGCTGCACACATATCTCTGGTAACGAAAACTTTTTTCCCGTGAAAAACGGAGAACACAACCGTGAATAAAAAATACGGTTTTTTTTCAACGGGAAAATAAAGGCGAATGACCCGTACGTGAACATGAGGAAAAAGGGTAAAAAATTATTAGAGATGACAATCTTCTTTTGTCGAGCCTAAGACTCTACACGTTCACCGAGTAATAGTACATGTTCGCGAAAAAAAAATATTAGAGATGACAACCTTCTTTTGTCGAGTCGAATACTCTACATGTTCACATGTTTAAAAAAAACCCGCGGTTATGACGACGAATGACCCGTACGTGAACATGAGGAAAAAAGGCGAAAAATTATTAGAGATGACAACCTTCTTTTGTCGAGCTTAACACTCTACACGTCCACCGAGTAATAGTACATGTTTGCGACAAAAAATTATTAGAGACGACAACCTTCTTTTGTCGAGTCGAATACTCTACACGTTCACATGTTTAAAAAAAACCCCGCGGCTATGACCCGTTGGCAAATCTCTAAGTTGCTATAAACCTTCGACGAATCTACGTTTTTTTGGTGACGAAAACTTTTTATTGTTTTTTTTTGGCGGCGAAAACATTTTTCCCGTTTTTTGGCGGCGGAAACATTTTTTTGGTTTTTTGGGCAGCGAAAACATTTTTCCCGGGTTTTTTGGGTGGCGGAAACATTTTTTCCAATTTTTTTCGGTGACGAAAATTTTTTCCCGGGAAAAACGGAGAAAGGACCCGAACGTAAGAAGCAGGGACCTATTTGTTATTTTTTTGGACCTGTTCGCTATCCTGAAAAATTAGAAAAGGGCTTGTTCGCGATTTGAGATTAACGGGAGGCTTTTCCGTAAAATACCACGCCAGGGACCCAAACACAAAGAAAAAAATATATTTTCGTGCGAAGGACCTATCCGCAATTTCGGAAAAACGGAGGGGCTTTTTCGCGAAATTGCAGGGCGCCACGTGGACCTGATGGCTGCTCTCGAAATCTTCCGCCTGTAATAGAGTTGATACTTGTGTGGTGATGATCTCCAATCGGAGAATTCAGTTTTGACAAATATATGAAGCACATCATCATGCGCTATCTTTGTTGATATTTCTCTCTTGATGAGCATACATGCAATTGCTCGGAGGGCCGAGCGGTGAGGTCTCTTGATGTATCACCATAAATATTGGCATTGTCATTGTTTCAAATTGAACATCACACATATGTTCCAGATGATTTCTAGATTCTCCTTCGGAGAAATAACCATGACAGTGACATCATCATGGTATTTTCTTCGATCCCCTTGAGGTATATCTAATAGCCCATAGAAGTCCATACCTAGGAAGCCAAAGTTCGAATTAATATCTTGATATCGCTGATGAAGGTGAGACAAAAAGGTTACACACATATTACATTTAAGACAACAACGGGAAACAGAGACGTATGACTAGAATACTAGATGCGTCAACACATGCCAATGACTGAATATCCATGATTGTATCAATGTGAAATATCCTATGGTTGAGAGAAAATTATTTAATGCACCGAAGTGTTCTTCACACAAACAATGACAAGTATGTCTAGTTTAACTGGGAATTTAACAAGATTTTGGAGTTGAATTGGATGCTATGCAGTAATTCTAACTTTTAAGGTACGATATTCTCCGAAAAAACCTGTCAAAGAAGAAGAAACTATCAGGACCTATCATTAGAAACATTAGCTCCAAGCCAATGCAGAGTTTGTGTCATAGTAAAAATGTAAAATGGCACTTTCTCATTGACAGGTGACCCACGTGTCAATGACACATTGCAGTAGCATTTTACTGAAGCGGAGACTAGTGAGGGGCATAAGTATGTGACCGCTTTGTCAAACAGAACTTCATATGAAATTTAAATGGTGCAAAGACAATGGATATTTGCTATGTCATTGAAACAATCGAGTGTTAAAATTTGGTAAAAGGTTTCTTGCATGCCATGGATATTGCCTGATAAGATGTGTCATGATATTTTGTGCACTGTTGCTTCAATTATTAGTAGTTAATTGATATTGCCTGATAAGATGTGTCATGATTTATGATGTATCACTTTCAAATATACCAACAGGGCCTTCAAGGCATTTAAGTAATTTTAAAATAAATTTATTGTGTTACCCCTGCTCACATAAATGCTAGCTAAATTTGCATCTGCAATAGCTGAAACTATCCTTAAAGCCCCAATTATCCCCATTCTCCTATACTTCATATCTGGATTACTAACCTACACTAGCATAATGCCCGTGCTAACGCTACGGCGATATTTAGTAATGCCCGTGCAAACAGAAAGCTGTGAATGTCTGAAACAGTATGAAGGGATGAAACAGCACAAAAATAAACACAATATTTATGAACTTTACATCAAGATCGCGGCCAAATTCCCATCAACTTACATGTCAGTGCATAGCTAACGAACATCTGCTATGTTAAACTTTTAGCAGACATATATATTGGTCGTTACAGAGTCTCTTATTGATTCTCTTATTGATAGAACCAGACATATATATTTGGTCGTTACAGAGTCTCCAATGGTCCACCATCTGCGCATGTTAACATTGCACCTCAAAAAGCAATCTAGTGGGCAACCGGTTGGCTCACTGAGAGAGTAAAAATGGTAATCTGTTTATTAGCTCCATGGTGGGGAGTGGATCTGGTATATGCTCCTTTGGTATAAGCAAAACATTGCAATAAGACCATAAAATGGAACTCGAACCTCTTGTTCGGTCTTCCCGAACTCTCACCACTCTCATCCTCTGTCACGTGATTGACCAATAACTCTGGTCTTTCCCTTTCCTCTTCACATGCCATAATTAATGCAATTAGGCACCTATGACTATGACCCAAGAAACGCCACAGCAAGCTTCATATGTATAGCGGCAGTTCGGGAGGAACATACCGGCGATCATTGCATTGATCATCGACTCCACAAATGCAAGTCTTTTCTCAACTTCCCGAATTTGTGCAGGAGTAACCTATGTAGAATGACAAGTGTCATCAAGTTCGCCTTTGTCATATCAAATTTAAACATACTTGCGGCGAGTTCATGTACCTTGTTCATGCCAGAATCATTCAATTACGCGGCTCATCGAACCCATTTTTGCAACATTTTGTGATTGCTTTAAGAAGTCATTGAAGTCAAATTTTGCACTCATGATCTTCTTCGTAATTCTCGGCATCTTCTTGGCGCATCTATTTGTACCATCATGCGAACACCATAAAATCGTCACAATATTGCTTAGGACAAGTCCGGGGAGCGATTAAGCAGGAGCTACTTACGACTTCTTGTGCTTTTCAACAAATGAAAGTACATCTCCCATTCCCAAAACACTGTTGTGCCATGCGATTAGGATAGAAAAGCTCAAGGTCCTCGATCGTTCTCCCGCCCTACAAACTTGATGGGCTTTCCAGACACTGCATGATTCACTAAGCGATAAGCACTAAGCAATGATGTTTTTGACATATGCCCATTGAAAATAAGAAAAACAAATTTACTACAAATCGACAATATATGGACACCACACGGTAACTACTAATAAGGATTTAGGATTGACCAAAAGTGTGTATGCGAAGGCAACACAAATAGGTAGTTTGATGATAATACATAGATTTTTCTTGAAAAATGCAACATACAAGTGAAGATAATAATATAGATAGGCACAAAGAAAAAGTTATGCCAATGGAAAAAAGGGCATCTGCAACAAACCGACTACACATGTCTTGATCATCAATTGGCGAAAGCGCTGGTGAACTCATTAAACCGGTGCAAGTATATTAAAGAAGAATCAGAGGTTGGAACAAAATATATGGACAATAATCCACTTTACATTATCAACTTATCATCAAATAACCTATGAGAGATGCTAAACATTCACAGGTATGACACAAGAAAAGCTTTGGGAAAGTAATGACCTCTTTAACACTTAGTGCCGCTCCACCCTGGAATCACCATCCAATTTAGTCAATATAGCACCACCGATCTGAATCTCAATATTGAAGGTGGTGACCAATCTTGCATATCGAAGCGAAAGAGTGTAAGTGGTTGTTGGCTTGTTGCAACTCTATCAAAGGAAAGTGCTTTTAAGCATCTATGATTTTATAGGATTAGCGAACATATCTTGCTCTGTTATAAAAATGCATGGCAAACGTAAATGATCAAAGGAACATAAACCAAACAAAAATAATGCTAGGACTCCCATATTACACCTTAACTAACTTGTAGAGTTTTTGCTCCTCGTCATAAAGCTTTTCTAGTGTTTTGCCATGGTAACCATATCCACAGCATCCACGGAATACGAAATGTAGGGTTCTCTGTTAGCTTGCCCAGATTTGAATGACCAGCTCCAAGAAAGTGTGGAGTAAACCTTGGCGATTTGGATTTTTTCCCTTTGAAACAACAAATGTTATTCTTCAACAATTTTTCTTTGAATCAAATCTAAGGCCCTAAAGAATCCACGATGACCATAGTTCTTTTGTGACCAAATACAATCGAAGATCAAAAGCAGATGTTAACAAAAAAGCGATAAGTTCTTTGCTACGTCTTGATATGCATGTGAATAATCTATAATATCCACCGGTGTGCTTTGCATAGGCCGATTCGAACAGGCCAAGGAAAATCAATTCCAAATGAGTTCCTCTCATTTACAGTTACTTCATTTTGTAGTGTGCCTTCATAGAAGCAATTGGAAGGAAACTCTAAAAGATAAGGATGCATTCTATATTGGACCTGTAAATCAGGGATGATTAGGTAGAATCATTAGCTTTCTTCGAAAAGAATTTTAGCAGTTAACCGCTACAATATCATGGTTTACAACTTGGATATAACTTGGTGGAAATTGCGCATACTACAAAAAATCAGTTATAAGCTTTACATGAATCCCTAAATTCATATCCACTAAATTTGATTATCCAAATTAACAGAGTGAAAAGAGCACTTTATATAAACTTTCAGGACATCATAGTAAAGCACACAATAACCTGTGATTCAAATGATGTTTTACAAAAAGTAACTGTCATTTTATTTTGCACAAAAAAACATATTTACTGACTCGACAATTTAGTAACATGCCCAAAGCAAGCAATGTTGTTAAAATATTTTGTAACCCTTGTTTTTGTTAAAAAAAGAACGATATTTGTTGATCATTAGGAAGATGCGAAGTAGGCACCTCTATCTTTTTTTTTTCTTCGATTACTACAATGCAAAGTCATCTGAAAAATTTCCAGCAAAAGATGTAAAAATTTGAACTTTTCATTTTGTACAAAAGATGAAGTTTCAGAGAACTGGATCGATTGCTCACCACCAAAAACAAAAATGGAGGAAAGGAGAAAATGGGAAATTCAGACAGAGATTACATCTTTCTTTGAAAGGCTTTCGACCATGGTCCTCTCATCAGGAAAAAATCTGCCGCCTTTAAAGATGAATCAGTTAGCGGGTAGGGTCTTGATCAGTCTCCAAGGAGATGGTGGCAAGTTAGCATGTCTCTCTTGACCGAACAGCTTGTGCTCAAAGCTAAATGCAATTTTCGGTCCCTCATGTTATATGGTTGTAGAAGCTCTAGTTGACCCGGTCTTTGTCCCAATAGGTTGATGCTTTTCAAGTGGAGAAGATGCAACTGACTTACTTCCTGAAAATAATGGAAACCCATCCAGTTTTGAAAAGACGTCATGATAATGAGCACCAAAAAATGCATCTACCATCATGATAATGAAGACTACATAGTACATAAGCACCAAGAAAAAGGGTATGAAAAGGAAAAAGAAACTTGCAGAAGTCAATCGCATATGCAAGGATAATCCGCAAGTTCCATTTGTCAAGACCCCTTTGCAAACCCATGTGCTTACAAATCAAACTGTTGGACCTAAATATAGAAAAAGAAACTACTTTAAACTACAAGGAGAACTTTCCAATCCTTAGGTTTTGCTTGTCACACATAAAAAAAATGACTCCTTACATGCCCCAACAACATGAAAATCTTGCAGCTAAAAGGCACATCCTAATACAAAAATGTAAAACAGAAAACTCATTCAACGTGAATTAAATCAACTCAGCACTCACCCATGTGATGAGGCAAGGACTCTAGCTTCCAAAATCCAATTTGCCTCTGCAAAGATAGATGAACATGAAGAGAACAATTAGCACAGACCATAGTTATGAATCATAATCTTGTCATCAACAAAGACACAGCAAATAATATTTGTCCAACCTGAAGAACTCAAATAGTTCATCATTAGCCATAGTACAAACAAAAGCGAATATAGAGCGTAAAACTTCCTAAAGCAAGAACTGGAGCAATAATTCTGCAATTGTGGAGGATTACCTCTGTGGGGAGGCGAAGCCCCTCAGTGAAGGAGGGCGTGGCCATGGTGGGATGGCTGTCTTGGGACAGGTGGTGCCTCGATCCATGACTGAGATGGCATTCTGCAGGCACCCAACCGTAGAACGTGTTAAGACACACAAGACACATCAACACCTCTGGTAGCTCAATTCGATCGGATCAAAATAAATTGGTCAAATTTTGCGAAATGATGCATCTTGTGTTGGGTGGGTGGGTGGAAAATGATTAATCGAGCAATTCACTACACAACAACCGAGCAGGGTAGCGAGAAAAATGTGGAATTTTGACCTTGCGTGAGCAAGGCCAAAACTTCGAAGCGAACCGCCAGATTTGACAAATCAGGGGGAAATCCTACAAACTTGTGCACAAAATGTTTACTTTCCCAATAAAACAGCGCAAAAGATGTGGAATTTAATGATCCTCGGGCTCCACAAGCTCCAAACTCGCAAGTATCTTGTGATCAAAGAAACAACCAAAATAATACCATAGCAAGCAAAATCTGTGAACTCTCAAGTAATTTGCTACGGCGATATTTAGTAACATGCCCAAAGCAATTTCATATTTAGTAACTAACAAGTATCACTGAATCAAAATTCAGTGAATTACAGATTCAGTGAATTACAGATTACTTGAGAGTTCACAGTTTATTACAGATTATTTCATTTTGATTCAGTGAATTACTGAGTTCACATTTATTACTACTGAAAATTACAGCTCGACATTGAACAAATCGACATTTTCAGATTTGTGATTTAGTTCTCAAATTGGAGGCTTTCAGATTTCACAAATCGAGTTACTACGAGATGATGGCACCAAAACCCCACCAAAACCCTAATACATCGGAGCAGGTCCATGTCATTCAGATTTAAGAGGTAGTCACAGATCCAAGCGAGGTCCATGCCATTCGGACTCCAAAATCCGGTTGCCATTAACACATTCACCAAAAATTTCAGATTTAAGAGGTAGTCACAGATCCAAGCTACCGACATGGTTGGTGCCCAAAACCCTAATCCACCAAATCGACAATAGATCCACGCTTGGCGCCGTCCGGCATTCACTCGAAAATCCGGTTGCCATCAAACATTCAACAAAAGTTTCGCACGGAAATGTGGAAATGTACCTCGCGTGGACACGGTGGGCCTCTGAAAGCACGCCGGTGATCAGACGCCAGCGCCTCCCTCTTGACACCACTGCCGCTTCTCGCTTCCCTTCCGTCGGCCCTTCCGTCGCCACGTCGTTATCGCCACCGATTCATGTTGCTCCATCCGCCTTCCGCCCAGTAGCGCGACGCTCCTCCAACCGCTTCGTCCTTGAAGGAGATGCGTTTACATGAGCACCCGCTTCGTGAGGCGGAGGCGTGGTAGGGAAGTTGCGGTCGGAGATAATGTCTGTGAAGCTGTCGTCGTGGCGGCGGCAACGAGCGATGATAAGCGGCGAAGGGCGAGCGAGACGGGTGGTCGTAAGAGGGAGGCGGAGGGCGGCAGGCGAGGCGGAGGTGGTGGCGCGGCGTGGGGAAGCGGCGGCGTGGTTAGTGGGAGGAGGCGGTTGTAGCGGCGCGGAGGAGGAGGAGCGGTGGGAGCGGCGCCGGCCGCGAGAGGGGCGTGGGCGGCGAGGAGATTGGGTTGGGTCGGAGAGGGCGGGTCGGCGAGGGCGTGGCGGCGGGCGTGGGAGACGTGGTGGGGAGCGCCAGTGGAGGAGGAGGAGAGGAGGGCCACCACGCAGGAGAGGCAGGGACGGGGGTGCGGGGGCGTCGGCGCGATTTGTGCGGGAACAGCTAGGGCGTGATTTGTGCGGCGCGGGGAGGGGGAAGGGGAAGGATTAGATTAGATTAGATTCACAGAAGATTAGAAGATGAACCAGTTGATTAGGACCATTAGATTTGATGAAGTGCTCTGAGAAAACATCTTAACGCTTAATTTTGAGGAAGGGGGATTTTTGGGTGTGTGAATACTGTGTGGATGTAGAAAAGAATCAACTGGTGAATTATAAAGGGGTATAGATGATGACAAGCAGACATAGAAAACAACAAAATAGAAATTTGAATTAAAAGCATTCTTCGCTGGAAGAGTTACCCTTATCCTAAAGTTGTCATAGTGAGCCATCTTTTATTTTGCAGCCGTGCCTTTTAGAGGTTTGCCATGAAGACCAAGACTATTGAGAATTTCTCTTCCAAAGGTAGCATCGGCAGCCTTTGTTGCATTTAACTTGCTATTTGTTTATTGATTGACAATTTTTCATTTCTAAAATTTAAGGTTCTTGAGTGCTAGTTAATACCACTTGGGACATTTATCCGAAAATTTAAAATAATGACTTGAAGAAAACCGAATGTGCAAGAAAGCAAAGTGTCGATTTCCATGTTCACTGAGATATAGAAAGTTAGATAGAGGAGAAATGCTCCTATACATCCATGTGGAGATCCCTGATTATAACTGTTTTGGTTAATTTTCTATATATAATATATTTTTAAAAAAATATGCATCTATAATGTGGAACTGATGTACTCATAAACATGTCTTGGATTGATTTCTTTCAAGTTTAATGAAAATTTGATTGAGTTACTACATTTCATCTTTGCCTGCTGATTGAGTTACCTTTCCTTTTCATGTATGCCAATTTAAACTTAAAATTTGATAGAATGGCTTTGCATTCACAACAATTTTACAAAATATAGCCTAGGAAATACCGGTGTTTTCACTGTGCGTGACTGTGTTTTCACTGCAAATATAGCCTAGGAAAACTGTTTGATAATTCCTATGGGCCCAGTTGTATCCTATGGTCAATCAGATGCCATTGATGTTTGATAATTTCACCAGCTGTTCATTAGTTCTTCTGAATTTTGAGCAAACAACAATTGGAATACCCAAACAACAATTGGAAGTTTTTACAAGGGAAAATAAATCCGGATGTATTCTTTGTGCCCACAAATATACAAGTGTAAGATATTTACATTTGTAAAAAATTTCAAGGCTTCCAAGCAGGCCCTAAGGGTTTGTTTATGAGCATAAATCCCGGCCGGCATCCTGGCCTATTTCCTAGGCTGAAAATCTTTTCCCTGAGCCGGTAAAAAATACATTTGGTTGCCCACTGGACAGGGTTTTCTCGGCACATTCCCTCCCGTTTCCACGGGGAAAAAATCCGCGACTCCTCGCATCGGACTCGCTTTCGCCATCGCTCGCCTCCTCTCTCGACTGGCCTCCTCGCCCGACGGAGCTCTCGCAACGGTGCCAACGCCTCCGCTCACGCCGCCTCCTCGCTCGACGGAGCTCTCGCAACGGCGCCAGCGCCTCCGCTCACGCCGCCTCCTCTCGGCCGCTCACATCCGTCGCTCGCATCGCCACCTCTCAGCATCCGCTCGCATCGTCTCCTCTCGGGTTAGCTCCTCTCGCGCCACCTTCTCTTCCTCCTCTTCCTCCTCTTTTGTGTCTTAGATCTATTGCTGTAGGTACTTACGAAGGAGAAAGGAAGGTCCAGATCTACTGATTGGCACAAGAGGGAGACCAAGGAGCCACCGAAAGAATTCACTGGAGAAGAGGATCTGCAAGTTCGTGCGGGAACCATAGGTATGGATTCTTGTTCTTTCCCTTGTTTCCATTAGCTAAATGCGCCCAGCATCCATCCATTGTTATTCCACAAGAAATCTCATAGTACTGCTAGTCCAAAGATCGCATATCACTTGCTGTGCCATTCTTGTCCATGTGAATTTTTGTGCTGACGCTTTTGATGTCACTTGATCGATGCTCTGATGTGCTCAAGCTACTGACGAGTAGATTGTGGTATCCATTTGCTAGTTAATTTGGTCAACATCGAACCCTGATCTTCATTCGTGTTATTAGTTTTGTGGTAGAAAGTGTTATCCTATAGGCATAGGCTATGGAAAATCTCACATCCCTGGACAAAGAAAATGAAAAAAAAGTAGCTATTTCTATATACCTGTTTGGTCAGTGCTTATTTTTTGTCCCAAAAAGTTCATATACCACTGTAAATATTTAGTCTTAATTGGAAGCTAACATAAGAACTAAGAAATGAAGTAGTGCGAGAGCTCTGTTTCTAATATGTAGTCATTTAGTTTAAAATGGGGATGTAGTTTTCTGTGAGACCAGAGAAATAAGAAAAGAAGCAGTTGATATAAGATTTGTGGTTGCATAATTGCGTATAGATGTTACTTTTATTAGTTGACAATTTCAATCCATTCTCCCAAGAATAAAAAATATTTTCTTCAAAAACAAATTTTCAAGAAAATCTTGCTGAAGGAACAAAGCAGATGTCAACATTCAATTCTTTTGAAAATCTTGCTGAAGGAACAAAGCAGAAAGCAAGTCTTGAGAAAAAGGAATAGCTCAAGTAAAACTAAATCATTCAGGTACTTCAAATACCAAACACTGGGTAACAGAATATTTGCAACGTTTTCTGACTATCTCAAATTTCCCCGTATTTCCTTCTATGTATATAACCAATGTTGTGTGCTTGCGAGTAGAGACGAGTTCCTGGTCTCAAACCCGCATGAGGTGCAGTGCATGACGACGCCGTGGCGGCGATCGCCGGAATACTAGCGAACGGAGCTACCGGCCTTGTTAATCGGAAGGCACCGCCAAGAGATATTTTGTGGCAAACTCAAAGCTGCCGATTTTCATTGATTCTTCCCAATTTATAGATGCAAAGGTCTGATGACTAAACAAGGAAATCTAAACTGCCAAGAGATAAGTTTCCTACTAACTAAGATATGCATGCCGACTAGATAAGATACGCTAATACTAGCTAATTAACCGACTTGAAATTTGTTTCCTCCCGCCAGCTTAGGCTCTTGTGACAACGTCCTGCGCCGGAACATCGCCTGGTTGGAGTGCAGTCCTTCCCCTGGTGCCATCTTATTTCCGGCGACGAATGAAAACGTTGTCGAACCCTTGCAGACCCATAACAACCAAGATCTAAATTCGACCAGAGTAGCTTACCATGAAGAATAATGCAATTGGACAGTTTCTCTCCGTCCTCATGGCTTGCAGAGCTCATGGCGTCTTGTGCTCCGCTTATGGAAATGAAACAGATCGGTTGTCAGTGCTTGATTTCAAGAATGGAATTAGTTTTGATCCACAGCAAGCCTTGATGTCCTGGAATGACAGCACTCACTTCTGCAATTGGGAAGGTGTCTCGTGCAGCTTGTAGGATCCACATCGGGTCACTTGTCTTAATCTTACAAATCGAGGTTTAGTAAGGCAAATCTCTCCTTCACTTGGGAACCTAACATTCCTGAAGTATCTAGGCCTGCCGAAAAATATATTCACAGGACAAATCCCTCCTTCCCTTGGTCACTTGCAGTGCCTCCAATATCTCTACCTAACACACTGCAAGGAAGGATACCTAGTTTTGCAAACTGCTCAAAACTCAAGGTGCTGTGGTTCCATCGCAACAATCTTGCCGGGCAGGGCAATTTCCTGCAGATTTGCCTCCTGGCCTTCAGCAGTTGCAAATTTCAGTTAATAATCTTAGTGGAACCATCCCTGCTTCTCTTTCCAATATCACAACACTGAAGACGTGTAGCTGTGCACTTAATAACATCGAGGGCAACATCCCAAATGACTTCGTAAAGTTACCCAGCTTGCAGCAACTGTATGTGGGTGGCAATCAGTTAGCAGGTAGGTCTCCACAAGCCATCTTAAATCTTTCTACTCTCACTGACCTTAGCGTTGGTCTCAATGAGCTAAGTGGAGAGGTACCACCCAATCTTGGTAGCTCTCTGCCTAATCTCCAATTACTTGAATTAGATATCGACTTCTTTCGACGTAGGGATGGCAGTTTTACCCATAGGTTCGGGTACCCGCGGGTACCCGACCCGATAAGGGCGGGCACGAGTAGCACTTAAGACCCGTGGGTTTTCGGGTTCAGGTACCCGATAAAGTCGTAGGATGTGTATGGATATCAATTTGTACCCATAGGTACCTAATGAGTATCCCATGACATGTGGACCCCAATTGTCAGTGACACAAAATATTCTATCAGTGTGGTCTATGTGACTGTTCCGCTGTGCGTCCATGCCCCTGCCCCCCGCATCGACGCGTCGTTTCCTTTTTCCGCGTCGTCCCGTGACCCCAAGTCGCCCTCGCCCCCTCCTTCGCATCCTGTGCGGCTGGCGGTGGCGGCTGCGCCTCCGTTCTTGCTTCGTCCTCCATTGCCGCCCGGAGGTCCTTTGTTCAGCTGCCTTGGCCGACGCCCGAGCTCCTTCGTTCTCATTGCGCCCGCCGACGACACCCGAGCTCCTCCGTTCCATGCACGCCGCCCCATTGAAAAAAGTAGGTTTTAACGATTATATGAGAAATTTCTTGTTTTTCTAGGTTATATAGAAGCATGTACATGTTCTTCGGATTTGTCAGATTGGATCAAGTCTACAAAGTGCTCAAACTTTTTTCCCCAAAGTCTACGTATTGGACAAAGAATACAAACTTGTTTTAGATTTGTCAATTCTACCACATTGTGCAAGACAGATTCATTATTATTTTATTTTTGTCTACTTTCGTATGCTTGAACAAGCAAATCCTTGTTTCTTCCTCTTGTTCTGACAAATGGGTAGCGATTTTCTTATCAGGCCGCATGCTACTTGTCAAAAAATCGTAGTAGCCATTGTGTTAGTAGATCCATCTTATGATGTCTTTTGTTATTGGATACTTGTTATGGCCAGACTCATTCGCTGAGGTAGCAGCTCATTAAGGGATGCAGTGGATCTGATCTGTCTTAGGGCCAACTGATATCTTGTGGACGATGGCAAAGTAATGTGAGGGCTAGATTTGAGTTGTTCATGCTTGAATCCTGTTATGGGTCGAGCGAGCCATAATAGCCAGGACGTGGTGCATGACAGCATGTCATTAATTAGGATTAGAATAATTAGTTTCCTTATTATTTGGGTTTGTTTCCTTTTAAATTATTTCCATGTAATAGGGATTAGTTTTCCTTAATACAAGAATAGGTTTCTTAGGGGTCAAGTCTAGCATCCCTATAAAAGGGATATCATGTATCACTTTATGCATCCAAGCAAAGAGTAAACCAAGTCTCTAGCGGATCGGTAGCGCCATCGATAATCGGCGGTGGCTCCGTGCATACCAAGGCGCTAGCTTCGACAACAGCTCATTTTGCCCACGTTAAGGGCCCTATCTCATCCCCGTTGCGTGTGCGGATCGTGCACGTAACAATTTGGTATCAGAGCCGACGATCCTCCTACCACGGTGACCATCGAAGATCGCATCTCCAACCTCCACGCCTCGCCGACCGAAGGCCCAACGCTTCATCTCATGCGAATCTTCCAAACTTCAACTTTGAGGACAAGGTTGATTCGCAAGGGGGGGATAGTGTTATGGGTCGAGCGAGCCATAACAGCCAGGACGTGGTGCATGGCAGCATGTCATTAATTAGGATTAGAATAATTAGTTTCCTTATTATTTGGGTTTGTTTCCTTTTAAATTATTTCCATGTAATAGGGATTAGTTTCCTTAATACAAGAATAGGTTTCTTAGGGTCAAGTCTAGCATCCTATAAAGGGATATCATGTATCACTTTATGCATCCAAGCAAGGAGTAAACCAAGTCTCTAGCGGATCGGTAGCGCCATCGATAATCGGCGGTGGCTCCAAATACCACCAAGGCGCTAGCCGACAACAATGACTCGTTTGCCCACGTTAAGAGCCCTATCTCATCCCGTTGCGTGTGTGGATCGTGCACGTAACAAATCCATATATCAGAAGAACACTAGAATTTCTGTCACTATTAGGTTTCATGTTTTGGAGACTAGAGGGAATATACCATATTCTACAAAATCCTAATTTGAAATAGAAGAACTCGCTTTGCTTGATCTTTGGATTATGATGAGCTAGCTTAGTGGCTCTCTTGGACAGGTGTCGTGGTCTCTACTATATTCAGAATTTTCATGTTAGGTAGTTCAGAATTTTCGTACTTGGATAAAATATTTTTGCTTCTTACTGAGGTCAGCACTACACACAGAACTTAAATGCATCAATAACCATGTTGTGCCGTCTAGTTCTTGTTCTCATGTTCTTAACTATTAGTGAGTGTAAATTCTATGAAGAGTGCGTGCTTGAATAAGATTCAAAGTCCCATATTTAGGTAACATGACAGCTGTGTGGGGTTAAGAATTTGTGAATTTGTGAAGGCTTAAGAACTTGTGAATTTGTGAAGGCTTAAGAACTTGTGAATTTGTGTATTATAATTGCTAAGTGATGCCAGTTTGTGTCATGGCAGAGGGCAGCTGCACAACATGGATCATCAGCGAGTATGAAAAGGATGCTCATCAACAAGAATTTCTACTAAAATGCTTTTATTGTGGTTGTGGCAAACCTGCTAATGTATGAACTGAGTTGGATGCCATCTGTGTGGTAACCATCCAGACCTACTGTTTGAAACTATGTACGTAGTTTATGAAGGGCAATATGATCCCTCTTCTGTTATAGTTTTGCTCCAGTCATGCAATTTACAAATTTGCACTGTAATTTTGTGAGCATCACTGCATTGTTCTAGATAATTGATCTACAATTGTTCCATCTACATTAGCATCACTCATTAAATTCCAAAGTTACAGAAAGTAGCATGCACCAAGCTAATACAACAATTGCCATACAGTTTGGGTATCCATTGGGTATTTGGGTCATGACTCATGAGATCAGGGTTCGGGTATCCATCGGGTTCGGGTGTGGGCATAGATCTGTGCCCGTGAAGGTTTTCGGGTTCGGGTGGGCGGCATGTGGTTCGGGTTCGGGTTTTAGACAGTGGTACCCGGAGGTACCCACCCGATTGCCATCCCTATTTCAAGGGCATATTCCCAATTCATTGGCAAATGCTTCCAATCTATACTTCATCGACATATCGAGGAACAATTTCACCGGATTGGTGCCTAGCACAATTGGCAAACTTTCAAAACTCTTAGGGCTTGTTTGGATGATAGGGAAATAAAATCTAGGGAATAAAAGAAGAGAGGAGGGTGGAGGGGTAGGACTGGGATTTTGACCTTTAAGGGGGTGAAATACAAAAGTGGCCATGGGCGGGCGGAGATTTATTGCTTTGCTTCCTCTTCTTTTCAGCATTCTCGCCGGCACATTTGCTCTAAGGCCTGGCTGTTAGGGATTAGCTCGACCACTCCATCCCCAGTTCAATCCAGCGCAGGATCAGCTTGACTCGAAGCTGCGAGGTCCGTGAAGTAGCAGGCTACACCTCAAATGCCACCCCGCCGCTTCCTCCGTCGCATCTCCGCGGATTGCTGCTGTTGGGCCAAAGGTGAGTTTTTTTTTTCTGTTTCTGCAAGCAAACCGTTCGATGGAATGCCGCAAGTAGTGGTTCAAAATTTTTGTTTTTGTGACAGAGTTGCGGAGAGACGAGTAGGATCCTGGTTTCTTGGTGTCTTCCAAGTTTACCCTAGCAGGAAGCAGTAGGCTGATGGAGTGCGTGGTGCAGGGGATCATCGAGACTCAGGTATTGTTGGGCTTCCTTGTATTTTTGTACGGTGTGATATGTGCAGTGGCTATCCATGCTGGGAGGATAGTTCAAGTGAACTCTAGTTGTGCACAACATATGAAATACACGACCAATTAATGTGAAATTGACTTGTCAACTTATGCTGTAATACACGACTGATTTGAACAATTACCAGGAAAGTCATATGTTCTAATGCAGGTCGGAATGATGGTTTATGTAATGCTCTTTATGCGTTCCAATTTTTTGTAGCATGAAAGACCTTTCTTGGCCATTAGTGTAGCCTCTGTAGTCTGTTGCGATGTACCAAGTTTGCTTGCTGCTTGTGTCTATATTTGATTAGAATTTTTGCATAGGCTCTTTGGCCTTTTGGACTGTCGTAACAACTAACAACCTTATCGAAGATTGTGGTATCTAGAATTTTAGTGTTTATTAAATGAAGTTTCTATCGGTTGATTTAGGGTTGATTTTGCTGTTGGAACTTTCAGCATAACTATCTTCCAACGCTAGTTTCTCAATTGCCTTCTGATGATGAAGGGTCTCTATAACTGTACTTGTGTATCATAAACCTTATGAAAGGTAACAATTATGCTATCCCTGGTTCAGTCAACCATAGTTTGGTGGTCCACCTAATGTTGAATTACCTTTAAGGCCTGCCAAAAATCGTCAACTGCAGCTCTTTCCATAGTCTTACTTTAGAAGAGAATTTACGTCATCATTTCTTCCAAAAGCATGAAGTGGTATCGGAACTTTATGTCCATATAGAATAATACTTGATGCTAGAGTTTATCATTGATTCATTGTCTCCATGACAAGTTAGCAGTCACTTTTTGGTTACTCAGCTTGAATCAACATAATCCAGAATAAAAAAAAATATTGAAAGATAGATCATGCTGACCACTATATGTCAACCATTTTTCTCCACTTCGAGAGCACTACTTCTGCCACTTGGGGTTTTGTTTACTTTTTCTGCTCAGCATGTTGATATAATGATAATATTTAATATACAGTTGGAGGAACTGTATAATTTATATACTGTATTTTTACATTTTACAGTAAAGGGAGATTTAATTTATATATTCTAGTCAATGTGTTGTGCTTAGAATATCACTTAGCCTTCATTTAGTTTTTATTGCTTCACCATTACTGTAACTTTTGATTGATCTTACTGTTATGCAGTATGTTGAAGCTCTTGAGGTTCTTCTCCAGGGTCTATCTGGTGTCCCAAAAGAGCGTGTCAGGGTGCATGAGCTCTGCCTAAAAAGCGGACCCAATCTAGGTTAGCTTTGTGGTTTGTTTGATATTGGGGTCATACAATTTTCTAACCATTGACCTCTTACAATCATACAGGAGTTGTCCTATCAGAGGTTCGTTTGTTGTGTGACTTAGCTCAGTCCACACCATCCTGGTAACTGATTGTATTATACTTCTGAAATTTACCTTTTTTGTAATGTTTGACACTAATCTGCAGCTGGTAATATTCATGTAGGACCATAAGACATGTTGGTGGTGCAACAAGAGGTGCTGGTGCAGAGCAAATCTCAGTTCTTGTGCGGCCAATTGTAGAGAGCAAAGCTAGCAACAATGTATTGCGCTACTTCTACGGTATAGGGTACAAGCTAGACCATGAACTTTTGAAACTGGGTTTTGCATTTCGTTTCCACCGAGGTGCCCAGATCACTGTGACTGTTACTTCCGCTAACAAGATGCCAAAACTCCATGCGACCGATGACGCTGCGCCGGTCACTCTTGGAATACAGCTAGTGGAAATCACAGCTCCTGCTGCTGCTGACAATTACAACGATGTTGTGGCAGCTGTCGCTGCATTCTGCGAATATCTAGCACCGTAAGTACCCCGTAGCTTGAATTTCAAGACTCCAGTTAGAGTCACATATTTAATAAATCAAACATTGGTCATCGTTTAAATAATCTTTACTCACATGAGACTGCAAATGCGCTGCAGGCTGCTGCATCTCTCTAAACCTGGTAATTCAACCGGAATTGTCCCAACTGCTGGCGCTGCAGCTGCCTCCCTCATGTCAAGTGGTGGTGCTAAAACCTTGTAGTGTTTGTCAACCTTTATATCGTTCTTGTGTGAGGATTGATATGCCATGATTTTCCATACAACTCAGTTAACCATCTGGTATTGTTCCCTGTTTGATGACATGTTGTTTGATGTTAGCTGTGTCGCCTGCCTGCCATCCTTCATCTAGTCACCCATTTACGCGTTCGTCGAGCCTACTTTGGATAATTGTAGGGCTAATGTTATAAGTGATCGAGCACTCAGAGCACCAGTACTACCCTTCTCTCACCTAGTCTTGTTTTATCTGCTCAAAGTGAAGCTAGCTTGGTAGAAGAGACGAAATTGTTAGCAGATTATATTGGTTTGCGTAGCAGAGGAGACAAAACAAGTGTATGTTCGAGACAAGTAAAATAGAATTGAGGAGGTTTACAAAATTGGGCAAAATAGAATTGATGGGGTTTTCAAAATTGGGTTGAGTCATATCTCGGAGCTCATGAATCCTGCATCTGCATGGCACTGAATCCAATGAGCATGGTGCACAGTGCACACGTACGCCGGTGGAAGGAATGGATTGCTTTTTTAGTCGACTGATGAATAGCAAATCCGAAAAATAAACTCGTGCGTTGGCTGGAATTACGATCGGATAGGGCGATAGGCCTGCGGATGTGCGAGAGCAAAGCCCTCCACTACCAGTTACCACTGCTACAAAAATATTTATATTAGACTTTTTGTCAGTAACAGTTTTTAAAAATTGTCTATGATGATTGATTATCACTAACGTTTTTTTTTCCAAAAATAGTTA
Source organism: Guadua angustifolia (assembly GCA_036346375.1). Classification (NCBI taxonomy): domain Eukaryota; kingdom Viridiplantae; phylum Streptophyta; class Magnoliopsida; order Poales; family Poaceae; genus Guadua; species Guadua angustifolia. The sequence goes on from CM070503.1 coordinate 30,304,025, forward strand.
GTAATAGGTATCATTGTCATCAGTAACAGCACATCATAGACGGTTTTAGTTAAATACCGTCTGTGATGATACATTGCCTACCACCAACAGAGAGCCCCGACCTCCATAGTGTTTTTAGGGTTTCCCGAGTTATTTTTGATGTGGTTGGATTGAGAGACGATCTGGTGAAAGAAGATTGTGGATTTAAATGTGTGATTATAGACCATTTTATTCTAAATCATCTAAAGTTAGTAATCGGTTCTAATTGTATTATATTCAAGATATAGCTTGGTAAAGAGGGAATTGAATATGGTTTAGATCTAGTTTGGTGTAGATCCATTTGTTCTTTGTGATCTAAAGTAGTAATTGGTTTTAATTGTATTATACCCAAGATGTAACTAACTAGGTACAAAGAGCATTGAAGATACTAAGGTGATGTAAGGTTAGCGATTGGTTCTAATCACATTATATTTAAGATCTAGCTTAGTTAAGAGGGAATTGAAGACTGTATAGATCTAGCTTGGTGTAGATCCATTTGTTCTTTGTGATCTAAAGTAGTAATTGATTCTAATTGCATTATATCCAAGATATAGCTAGCTAGGTGAAGAGAGAATTAAAGATGCTATAAGTTTAAATGTAGTTTACACACACATATATCTATTTGTTCTTTAGATCTAGCATGGCTTATGATTTAGGTTAAGGTTTTAGGTAGTTAATTTGTGCTACAGTTTAAGAATATGTGCATGTGCACTCTTAGTATACTTAATTTATTATTTAACACTTATTGTTATATACGTTGCGTAGATGGACCGAAGCTAGATGTACGCTGAGAACCGTGTGAGTGTCGAGTATATTAATGGCATCTCTGCTTTTAGAAGAGTTGCAGAGGAGAATATATTTAACAAGAGGGTACAATTTATGTCTTGTCCATACATTGACTACAAGAATCTGATAATATTTTGAAACTCTACGCAGATCAAAACACACTTGATTCTAAGGGGTTTCAAAAGGGGGTATACATGTTGGACCAGTCATGATGAAGAGCAGATTATACAGGAAGTAAGTAGTATTAGCATCACTGACGAAGTCAATGATATACTAGATGATATTGATTGTGCTTTCGATGCGGATAGGTTGCATGATGACAATCTGGATCAGATGTTGTGTGATGCATAAGGGAATCGTGATGAGTAAGAGTATGAAAATTCCAGGCTTGATGGATGACTCAGAGAAATCTTTGTTTCTGGGCTGCAAGTCTAAATACACAAGGTTATTATCCGTGCTTGGACTGTTGAAATTGAAGGCAAGAAACAGTTGGTTCTAACAAGAGTTTCACGGTGCTATTAGGTCTATTACCGGACATCCTTCCAGAGGAAAATGAGTTGTCGACAACCACCTACAAAGCCAAGAAGATTCATTGTCCCTTGAGAATGGAAGTTGGAAGAATACATGCATGTCCGAACAACTGTATCCTCTACTGTAAAGAGTACGCAAACTTGTATGTATGTCCAGTATGCAACGCATCTTGGTACAAGCATAAAAATCGATCAGATGATGACCACGAGGACATCGAGGTGAAGAAAGGACCTCCTGCTAAGGTGGTGTGGTATCTACCTATAATTCTCTTTTTGAAGCATTTATTTGCGAACCCAAAGGAGGCAAAACTATTGCATTGGCACTCGGATGAATGTAAGAATGATAGAATGCTAAGGCATTCTACTGATTCCACTCAATGGAGAAACATCGATAGGAGGCTTCAAGAATTCACTGTGGATCTAAGTAATATAAGGTTTGGATTGAGTATAGACAGAATGAATCATGTTAGTAATATAAGCAGTCGTCATAGCACTTGGCTCATAAATCTCTATATCTACAACCTCCCTCCTTAGTTATCTATAAAGCAGAAGTACATTTTATTGTCTATACTTACCAAGACTCAAAATAACCTATGAATAATATCGATGTGTACCTAGCACCATTGGTAGTGAAAGTGTATCTAGGCCCCTAATTGTGTTTTGGATGATTAATGACAAACGATTAAGGGACTAATGGCTTAAGTGAGTATATAAGCAGGTGATAGTCCCAAAAGGATCGCATTCACGGACGTTGATGACCCTCAAAAGTGAAAAGAAGACCGGCGTCGATTTAGCGTAGATTTTTCATTTAATTGAGTCGACAGGTTTGCCGTTCTATTAAGAGGGATGGGATGTAGATGCTTTAGAAATAACCTCTGTGCTCAGATGAACATCTCTTATAAATTTGGTTTTGGAAGTCTCCATGCACGACACTCACTTTGTATTTCAGTTGTGCTGATATTATCGGAATGTCCGATGTTAATATCGGACAGTCCGATGGTATCGGACTCTCCGGTGTGAGTGTTTTTGTTGCCTTTGGAACTCTCGGGAAAAGTCGGACTGTCCGATAATTGATATCGGACTGTCCGATGTTGTTTGAAAAATTTTCTAAGTCTTTAACTTGGATCTCTCGGGAAACATCGGAATGTCCGATGGTCGATATCGGATAGTCCGATGTGATCTGAAATTTTTTCTAAGTCATTGGACTGGAACTCTCTGGAATTATCGGAATGTCCGATGTTCGATATCGGACAGTCCGATATACACTTAGAATTTTGCAAAGTTGCTGAGTTCGTTGAAAACTCTCTGGAATCATCGGAACATCCGATGTGTGAAATCGGATAGTCCGATGAGTGCTCTTTCTCAGCAAAATTTTGAATTTCTTGAGTGGAATCGATCTGGTGATTTGCACTGATCGGATAGTCCGATGTCCGATATCGAATAGTCCGATGTGGGGTCTGACACAAGGCAGAACGGCTCTTTTTTGTGTCTTGGCTATAAATACCCCACCCTCTCTCTCATTTATGACCCCCGACCTGTACTTTGAGCATTTACTTCACTCTTGCTATTCCTTTGCTCTATTGCTCCATCTTGTGTTCATCTTGTGATATTTGTGAGAGATTTGAGCAAGTGGTTCTCTAGTGTCTTGAGTAAAAACCGAGAAAGTCCATTTGAGCACTAGGGTGATTTTCAAGAGCGGATCCACACTCCATTTATTACTCTTGGAGATTGAGGTCTCCTATACGGCTAGGAGTCACCGGTGAGCTCCCGATCTACGTGTGGGAAGCCGCCGGAGTTTGTGAAGGTTCGAATCCACCTCCGCAAGGGAAGGGTTCAAGCAAAAAGGTAGGTGAGTGCTTTGTGCAACACCTAGAGGAGTAGGGTTGAAAGAGACCCCGGCTTTGTGCCGCCTCAACGGAGACGTAGGATCTCCTCAAAGATCCGAACTTCGGGAAAAATCATTCCATCTCTTTGGTTTGTAAGTCTTCCACTTGTCCCCCTTTTTACTTGGCTCAATCTTTGGGGATTCAAGTATTTAATAGCTACAAGCAGTAGATATTGGTGTGATCTTATGCTCTGGTAGTTGCCTTAGCTCAGAAATTTAATTTGGTAGAAATCTAGGCCTCTAAATTGCTCAGATCTACTTTTTAGGGTTTTCCTGCGCTCTGATCGGATAGTCCGAGTTCGCATATCGGATAGTCCGATACAAATCGGATAGTCCGATATACAAGTCGGATATTCGATATTTCATTGCTAATTAGGTCTTAAATTTTATAGCGCCTATTCACCCCTCTGGCGACTTTATCGATCCTTCAATTGGTATCAGAGCCAAATCTCCGTATTTTGGCTTAACCGCTTGGAGAATCAATATGTCGCAAGAAGATAAGTCTGCCGAAGGCCGTACCCAACCCAAAGGTACGGGCGACGGTATTGGGGTTGCAATTCCTTTTGATTATAATTCCCTCGGCGTCTCAAGCTCCTCATCGTATGTTTCCGTGCCCTCCGGTCGAGCGCCTCATTTCGATGGCACTCACTATGCCGCGTGGAAACATAAGATGAAGATGCATTTGAGATCACTTCACCCTTCTATTTGGAAGATTGTGCAAACAGGTTTTCAACCTGTCGATCCAGACAATCTCACTCCTGAAGAAGATAAAGCTCAACACTTCAACGATCTAGCCGTCAATGCTTTGTTCAATGCATTGAATGATTCCGAGTTCAACCGTGTCGATGGACTCGAGGAAGCAAAAGCTATATGGGATAGACTCCTAGTCAGTCATGAAGGAGTCTCTAGTGTTCGAGAATCGAAGATAGAGCTCATTATTGGTGAGCTAAGCAAGTTCACTTTGGAAGAAGGAGAGACCTACAACAAAATGTTTGACCGGTTAATGTTGTTGGTAAATCAAGCCAAGGGTCTTGGATGCACCGATCTTACGGACAAGGCCGTGGTGAAGATAATTCTTCGTGTGATCACTCCTACCAACCGCAACCTTGTGCAACTAATCCGAGACCGGCTAAACTTCGACACAATGACGCCTCATGATGTAATTGGCCGGCTAATGATGGATGAGATGATGGTTAAAGAGGCGGAAGTTGTGGAAGAGCTCAAATCCGAGAAGAAGAAGGGCATTGCCTTGAAAGCTGTCAAGGTGGTGCGTCAAGTAGAAGAAAGCACGAGCGAAGATGAAGAGCAATGTGGTCAATTGACAAATGAAGATATGGCTCTATTTGTGCGAAGATTCAACAAATTCTTCAAGAAGAAGAACTTCAAACAAGGAGGACAATCAAAGAACTTTAGAAGAAATCAAAGGGGAGACACTCCACAAGAAGATGCTATGAATGCGACGAAACCGGCCATTTCATTGCCGAATGTCCGCATAAGGAAAACAAGGATGAAAAGTCACACAAGAAGGACAAGTACCGGAGCAAAGACAAGGAGAAGAGCAAGAAGTACAAGGGCAAGGGTCGTGCCTACATTGGGAAGGAATGGAACTCCGACACCGACTCCAGCTCCAACTCCGACTCCGAGTCAAACTCTGACAATGAAGGTGGGATCGCCTCCGTCGCCATCGCCATACCCTCTACTCCGACAATGTCGAAGAGCCTCTTCGACAACTTAAGCGATGACGATGAAGTAGCTCCAATGTGCCTCATGGCGAAGGGGCACAAGGTATCAACACTTGCCTCCACTCTCTCCATTACTAATGATTGTCTAGATGAGCACGATAGCGATAGTGATAATGATGATGATGACATTGGTGCCGTGCTTAAGTCTATGAAAAATTTTGATATTCAAAAACTAAACTTGCTTCTAAAGGATATTGAAAGATTAGAGGAAGTTATAGAGCAAAAGGAAGCTACTCTCGAAGCTCAAGAGGATTTGCTCATCCTCGAAAAAGAGAAAAATCGTGAGCTAGAGAAGAGCTTGTCTTTTGAAAAGAAGAAAAATGTGGAATTGGTCAATAGCTCAAAAGTGACCAAGTCCGAGGTGATTAGTCTTGAGATCACCAATGCTTCACTTAAAGAGGAACTTGCGAAGTCAAGTGATGCTTGCAAGGCTCTTGAGTTGAAGCTTGTTGATCTCAAGAATAGCCCTCCGACTATCTCAACCATTAGTTCAAATTCTTCTTTACCCTCTACTAGCAATGGTTGTGCCAGATGCTTCAATATAGATGTTAATACTTGTGCTACTAACCTTGAGACTTTGCAAGTACTAGCTCATGAAAATGAGAAGCTCAAGGGAATGCTTGAAGATGGACTTCAAAAGTCCTATAAGGCTAGCAAGGGATTAGAGGAATTCCTCGGTAAGCGTCAAGGTAACCCCATGAAGCATGGGCTTGGATATGTTCCACCCAAGGGCAAAGGAAGCCACATTGTGGTAGCTCCTTTGAGCAAGCCCGTTCACTTCATTAAGGGGGAAGCAAATGCTAAGTATAAGGCTCAATCTACCTTCTTTGCTTCATATGTGCTTAAGAGGACTAGCCTCGGTAGAGTAGTTGCATGTCATATTGGGGGTAAGCCCAAAAATTCCCTTTATGTGCGATCTATTTGGGTCCCAAAATCACTCGTCACTAACGTGCGTGGACCTAAACAAGTTTGGGTACCAAAGAGCAAAAACTAAATTTCATTTTGTAGGCCTACATCTCCGGAGAAACAAGTTGGATCTTGGATAGCGGATGTACGCACCACATGACCGGAGAAAGGGCAATGTTCGCACGTTTAGAAGCCAATGGTTCAAATAATGAGAGTATCATTTTTGGCGATAATGGAAAAGGTGAAGTGGTAGGTTTAGGTAAGATTCTAATCACAAATGATTTCCATATAAATAATGTTTTACTTGTTGAGTCACTAAGCTACAATTTGTTGTCCGTTGCTCAATTATGTGAAGCGGGCTACAATTGTGTGTTTAGTGATAAGGGTGTGGATGTCATTAAGAGGGCTGACGGTTCAATAGCCGTTAAGGGTCGTTTAAAGGGTAATCTCTATCTTATAGACTTTTCTACGGATAGAGTTAACCTTGAAACATGCTTAATGGCTAAATCGAGCATGGGTTGGCTATGGCATCGCCGGCTTGCCCATGTTGGTATGAGGAACCTTCACAAACTCATTAAGGGCAATCACATCCTTGGACTAACCAATGTTGTCTTTGAGAAAGACGGGGTGTGTAGCGCGTGTCAAGCTGGGAAGCAAGTTGGTGCTTCTCACCCCGCCAAGAATGTGATGACCACCTCAAGACCGTTGGAGATGCTTCACATGGATTTGTTCGGCCCGATCGCCTACATAAGCATCGGAGGAAACAAGTATGGTCTAGTTATTGTCGATGATTTTTCGCGTTTTACTTGGGTATTTTTCCTGCATGATAAAAGCGAAGCCCAAGGAAGCTTGAAGAAATTCATGAGAAGGGCTCAAAATGAGTTTGACGTGAAGATCAAGAAAATTCGGAGCGACAACGACACCGAATTCAAGAATACCGGTGTTGAAGAGTTTCTCGATGAAGAAGGCATCAAGCATGAGTTCTCGGCTCCTTATTCCCCTCAACAAAATGGGGTAGCTGAGAGGAAGAATCGGACTCTCATCGAGATGGCGCGCACGATGCTTGACGAGTACAAGGTCTCCGACATCTTCTGGGCGGAGGCCGTCAACACCGCGTGTCACTGCTCCAACCGACTATACCTCCACAAATTATTGAAGAAGACGGCGTACGAGCTCCTCACCGGAAAGAAACCAAATGTCTCCTACTTTCGAGTCTTTGGTAGCAAGTGCTATATCCTTAACAAGAAAGCTAAGTCTTCTAAATTTGCTCCTAAAGTAGATGAGGGTTTCCTGCTTGGTTATGGGTCTAATGCTTACGCATACCGGGTTTTCAACAACACCACGGGTGTAGTTGAAATCTCGCGTGATGTAACATTTGACGAAACTAATGGCTCTCAAGTAGAGCAAGTTGATTGTGATGTGTCTAACAGGGAAGAACCTCCATGCGAAGCGATCAAGAGATTGGCGATTGGAGAAGTGAGACCCCTTGAGCAAGAAGAAGCTCCGCGCACTCCAACTCGAGATGCACCGTTGGATGATGCTCCATCATCTTCAATTCAAGCTCAAGACGGTTCAAACACTGCCCAAGATGATGAGGACCCAATTCAAAAGTCAAATACAACGGTGCCTCATCCAAGGGTTCATCAAAGTGTTCAACGAGATCACCCGATCGACAATATTCTTGGAGACATCAACAGGGGAGTATCCACTAGATCTCGTGTTGCTAATTTTTGTGAATTTTACTCCTTTGTGTCGTCTCTTGAACCTCTCAAGGTAGATGAAGCTCTTCAAGATCCGGATTGGGTGATGGCAATGCAAGAGGAGTTGAATAACTTGGCGAAATCAAGTGTGGAAGCTTGTCGAAAGACCCAAGCAAAAGCGTGATTGGAACCAAATGGGTATTTGGAACAAGCAAGGCGAGAACGGAATCGTGACTAGGAACAAAGCCGGTTGGTCGCTCAAGGGTACACTCAAATCGAAGGTTTGGATTTCGATGAAACTTATGCTCTAGTAGCTAGGCTTGAATCTATTAGAATATTACTTGCCTTTGCTACTCACCATGATTTTAAGTTGTACCAAATGGACGTGAAAAGCGCCTTCCTAAATGGACCTCTCTCCGAGATGGTCTATGTTGAGCAACCGCTCGGCTTCGAAGACCCAAGTCATCCCGACCACGTCTACTTCCTTCACAAGGCTCTCTACGGTCTTAAGCAAGCACCGAGAGCGTGGTTCGAATGTCTTCGAGATTTCCTTCTCAATCAAGGTTTTGTAGTCGGAAAGGCCGACCCTACTCTCTTTACTAAACATATTGAAAATGATCTATTTGTTTGTCAAATTTATGTTGATGACATTATATTTGGATCTACTAATGAACACTTGTGCAAGGATTTTAGTAGGATCATGACGAAAAGGTTTGAAATGTCCATGATGGGCGAGTTGAAGTTCTTCCTCGGTTTTCAAGTCAAACAACTCAAGGAAGGAACCTTCATTTGCCAAACGAAGTACATTAAGGACATGCTCAAGAAGTTCGATATGGAGAACGCCAAGCCGATCAAGACGCCAATGCAAGCTAACGGGCATCTAGACCTCGACAAAGAAGGTAAACCGGTCGTCCAAAAGGTATATCGTTCGATGATCGGTTCCCTACTTTATCTTTGTGCATCTAGGCCCGATATCATGCTTAGTGTGTGCATGTGTGCAAGATTTCAAGCCGCTCCCAAAGAGTGCCACATGGTGGCCATTAAGAGAATTCTAAGATATCTAGTGCACACTCCTCATTTCGGTCTATGGTATCCTAAAGGTTCGTCCTTTGAATTAGTCGGCTATTCCGATGCGGATTATGCCGGATGCAAAGTGGATAGGAAGAGTACATCGGGCACTTGTCAATTCTTAGGAAGATCCCTTGTGTCTTGGTCCTCCAAGAAACAAAATTCCGTAGCCCTATCCACAGCCGAAGCCGAATATATTGCCGCCGGGAGTTGTTGTGCCCAATTACTTTGGATGAGACAAACCCTAAATGATTATGGCCTAACCTATAACCATGTTCCACTTTTGTGTGACAATGAGAGTGCCATAAAAATTGCCAACAACCCCGTCCAACATTCCCGCACCAAGCATATTGATATTCGCCATCATTTTCTGAGAGACCATTCCTCTAAAGGCGATATCGATATTCAACATGTGAGCTCAAATGATCAACTAGCCGATATATTCACCAAGCCTCTTGATGAAAAGAAATTCTGCAAATTGAGAAGTGGGCTAAATATTTTAGACTCTCGAAACTTGGCTTGAAAGATTGCGTACTTAACATTATCTTGCTTGCTAGTTTCAACCAAAATGTTTCTCAAAAGGCTTATTTACTTCTTTAAAATTTTGATTCTTGGTTTGTGTCAAACCACTTGTGATCATAGCTCATTTTGCTTCTGTGTTCGCTGATCATAAGTGGGGTGACGGCAAAAGTGTTCACAAGTCATTCCATCTCATTCCTCAATCTCATTTATCCTTGTGCTGGAAGTTTACACATATCGGACTTTCCGATTTTTGTATCGGACTATCCGATTTCTGTAAACCTGCACATATCGGACTTTCCGATGTTGAATATCGGACTGTCCGATATCTGTGTGATCGCACACATCGGACTGTCCGATGTCCTTATCGGACTATCCGATGTGGGGAGGTTTTAAAAGACGCCCGAAGGGTTTTTCTCTCTCTACTCGGTCATTTGTCTCCAAACTCATCGGGTTCTCTTCCGCCCAAAGGGTTTTTCTCTCTCTACTCGGTCATTTGTCTCCAAACTCATCGGGTTCTCTTCCTCCCTGGCGATTTTGGTGTCCGGAGATCATCTTCCTCACTCCAAGGGTTTCCCACCGCCGTTTTGATCTCTTTTGGTGGAGATCCTCTTCCTCATTCAATCCTCTCCTCGGTTTCAATCTCAAGGTAACCCAAATTCTTTTGATCTAGGGTTTCTCATCTCCCGTGTTTATTTGTTAATCTTCATCGGTAGATGTATTTCCCTTGACCCTAGGTTTGTGTCCCTCAAACTTCTTGTGATATGCGTGGTCCTTCATCAAGAAATCTGCTTTTGCATTTTTCCCGCAAATATCGGATTATCCGACCGATGGCATCGGACTGTCCGACCTTACAATCGGACTGTCCGACCCAAAATATCGGACTATCCGATATTTCCAGAAAACTGCAAAAGTAGGTATCTTATTCCCATTCCTTCAACCGTCGCATCATTTTCTTTCTCGGTTACTTCAGATCAGTTCAATGGCTGCGGGCGATGACAAGGGAGAGAAATTGAAAAGGGCACTCCATACTGACGAGCAAGGGCAGTTTAAGAGGAAGACTCCAACGAACGTCCGGACCAAAGCGGAAGAATCGAGGAAATCCTCCGGATATTTCAGATTCTCCTCCGAGGTTGCGGTACGCTCTGCTCCACCTGCTTTGGCGGAAAATTGAAGAAGAAAGTTGTCACGCATCCCAAGCAGAAGGGCATTACAATTTCTGAGCGTCGTCAAGATGATGCTCCTCCTGCCCGTCCTCCTCCTACACCATCTGGCAAAGGCAAAGGTTCTTCTTCCACCACTGCTCCATCAGCAGATCTCAAAGGAAAAGGTCCTGCTCAAGAAGAAGAAGATGAAGGTGACCTTATTCCTTTTCCGATGATGTTCAAACCCAGTCGTCGTCCAAATCTTCAGAGATCAATTGTGAACTACAAAGGCAAGTCAGGGATGGTGACCAAAGCTAGGGCTTCTGATCCTTATCTCAATAGGAAAGCTTTCTCCTCTGACAAGCGCTTCTGGACCTTCTTTCAACAAGATTTCTATGAGACTGTCATCCTTACTCGCAAGAATCCTGTTGTCAATATGCAATGGATTGATTGGGAATATATGGAGTCATGTGATGATCCGGTCTTCAATGAAGTCATTGAGGCTTGTGAAAGGCTCGGCATCAAGAGGATCATGGGCATGAAGCAAGATTGGAACACTGAGATCATTGCCCAGTTATACGCCACTCTGCATGTCTCCAATGACACCATGACATGGATGGTGAAGGAGAGCTGTCAGAGAATGTCGTGGGCGTTTTGGCACTTTGTTAGGATTTAAGGTGAGGAGAGCATGGACAAGGACGATCTTCATAACAATCGCTCTCTGTTTGCTGACAATCTTAGTGCTCTGTACATCGAGGATTCTGCTTTTGAGCCCGGGAACACCAAATTCTTGAAGCCCATGGTTCTTTGTAACAAAGCTCCTTGGAAGACCATTGCTCCTAAGGAAGGTGATGCCTCTCATATCCTGTCCTACACTCGCGATATTTTGCATCGGATGCTGCCGGGTGGAAGACCGTTTATGGTGGCTCTTTACCTCTGGAATGAGATTCATGCAAACTCCCTCGACCCGAAGCGCAGTTGTGGATTCGCTCCATACATCATGAGGGTAATTCTCGGTATCTCCAAGAAGAGGTTTGAGTGCGATGCGAAGCACGTAGGGCTGCAGATCAGGCCAGTCAAGGTAGTTGCTCCCCAAGCTCCTCCGGCCCCAGCCCCCTCTGTGTCTACTCGCTCTGGTGCTGCTGCTCCTACTGTCCCTCCGCAGTCTTCTTCCTCCACCGACCGTGTCTTGAAATATCTTGTCAAAATGGCGAAGAAGAACGCGAAGAGGCTCAAGTCTATCCAGAAGCACCTCAACCTTCCTTGTTCCAGTGGCAGTGATGACTCCTTGGCGGATCCTTTCGACTCTCCGGTGGCTGCAGATCCTTCCTCTTCCGACAATTATGCCGCCTCTGATGAGGAGTCCGCATATTGATCATTTCTTCAGTTGTTCTTTCTCCTTTTTGGTGCCTTGATGCCAAAGGGAGAGAAAAGATATCGATTAAATCTATTATGACTTATGAACACTGATGCATTTTTTTTCTGGTTGGATGTTTTGGTGAACTTACTTGATAGCTTATACTTCGTTGGATTTGATAGCTTATACTTCGTTGGATTTGATAGCTTATACTTTGTTGGATTTGATATATCCATTTGCTTTAGATTTGATATATTATGCTCGATACATTATGACATGCTTAACGCTTGCAATGATAAGTTTTCTTACTCGAATCCGAGATATAGGGGAGCTCCTCTTGAATTCCACCTCTAAAATTGTGTATATAGAATCCCTAATGCACAAATCTAGGGGAGCTCAACATATCTTGGCCACTCTCAACTTCATTATTCATTATTTCTATCAAACTTTAATCGTGTTGTCATCAATCACCAAAAGGGGAGATTGAAAGTGCATCTAGGCCCCTAATTGTGTTTTGGATGATTAATGACAAGCGATTAAGGGACTAATGGCTTAAGTGAGTATATAAGCGGTGATAGTCCCAAAGGATCGCATTCACGGACGTTGATGACCCTCAAAAGTGAAAAGAAGACGGCGTCGATTTAGCGTAGATTTTTCGTTTAATTGAGTCGATAGGTTTGCCGTTCTATTAAGAGGGATGGGATGTAGATGCTTTAGAAATAACCTCTGTGCTCAGATGAACATCTCTTATAAATTTGGTTTTGGAAGTCTCCATGCACGGCACTCACTTTGTATTTCAGTTGTGCTGATATTATCGGAATGTCCGATGTTAATATCGGACAGTCCGATGGTATCGGACTCTCCGGTGTGAGTGTTTTTGTTGCCTTTGGAACTCTCGGAAAAAGTCGGACTGTCCGATAATTGATATCGGACTGTCCGATGTTGTTTGAAAAATTTTCTAAGTCTTTAACTTGGATCTCTCGGGAAACATCGGAATGTCCGATGGTCGATATCGGATAGTCCGATGTGATCTGAAATTTTTTCTAAGTCATTGGACTGGAACTCTCTGGAATTATCGGAATGTCCGATGTTCGATATCGGACAGTCCGATATACACTTAGAATTTTGCAAAGTTGCTGAGTTCGTTGAAAACTCTCTGGAATCATCGGAACATCCGATGTGTGAAATCGAATAGTCCGATGAGTGCTCTTTCTCAGCAAAATTTTGAATTTCTTGAGTGGAATCGATCTGGTGATTTGCACTGATCGGATAGTCCGATGTCCGATATCGAATAGTCCGATGTGGGGTCTGACACAGGGCAGAACGGCTCTTTTTTTGTGTCTTGGCTATAAATACCCCACCCTTTCTCTCATTTATGACCCCGACCTGTACTTTGAGCATTTACTTCACTCTTGCTATTCCTTTGCTCTATTGCTCCATCTTGTGTTCATCTTGTGATATTTGTGAGAGATTTGAGCAAGTGGTTCTCTAGTGTCTTGAGTAAAAACCGAGAAAGTCCATTTGAGCACTAGGGTGATTTTCAAGAGCGGATCCACACTCCATTTATTACTCTTGGAGATTGAGGTCTCCTAGACGACTAGGAGTCACCGGTGAGCTCCCGATCTACGTGTGGGAAGCCGCCGGAGTTTGTGAAGGTTCGAATCCACCTCCGCAAGGGAAGGGTTCAAGCAAAAAGGTAGGTGAGTGCTTTGTGCAACACCTAGAGGAGTAGGGTTGAAAGAGACCCGGCTTTGTGCGCCTCAGCGGAGACGAGGATCTCCTCAAAGATCCGAACTTCGGGAAAAATCATTCCATCTCTTTGGTTTGTAAGTCTTCCACTTGTCCCCCTTTTTACTTGGCTCAATCTTTGGGGATTCAAGTATTTAATAGCTACAAGCAGTAGATATTGGTGTGATCTTATGCTCTGGTAGTTGCCTTAGCTCAGAAATTTAATTTGGTAGAAATCTAGGCCTCCAAATTGCTCAGATCTACTTTTTAGGGTTTTCCTGCGCTCTGATCGGATAGTCCGAGTTCGCATATCGGATAGTCCGATACAAATCGGATAGTCCGATATACAAGTCGGATATTCCGATATTTCCGCTGCTAATTAGGTCTTAAATTTTATAAACGCCTATTCACCCCCCCTCTAGGCGACTTTATCGATCCTTCAGGTGGAAGATCTAAAAACACTGTGGGTTCCTAGGGTACAGGTATAGGATGCTCACAAACAAGATAATTTCATTTTGTACTGCCTATTGTCATGTATCATAAATGATTATCCTACCCTTACTAACCTATCAGACCAGAGTACAAAAAGAGCCAAAACCTGTACTCACTGCTTAGATGATACCGAGAATGTGTGGCTGAATCATTCACGTAAAACCGTGTACATGCATCACCGTAGATTCCTTCAGAGGAATCACTCATATCGCAAGATGAAGAAACAATTCGATGAAATGAACGAAGACAGTTCAGCTCCAAGACCTTTAAGAGGGACAAATGTTCATGATATGGTTAAGAACTTGGATATTGCACTTGGAAAGGGACGTAAATCGAGGAACTATGAGAAGAGCATATGGAAGAAGAGATCAATATTTTGGGACCTACCTTATTAAGAACACATAGAAGTTCGACCTTTGCATCAATGTCATGCATGCGAGAAGAATGTCGATGATAGTTTGATTGGTCTCTTCTTGAACATTAAGGGTAAAACAAAGGATGGTATCAATGCACGACGATATGGGCATCGATATGAGTTAGCACCGAAAGAGACCGATAAAGGCTGAGCGTCTTGTGAACTAGCTTGTTATACTGTTCAAGGCCAAGAGAATTGAACTATACCGATTATTGCATGGTGTGAATGTTCCATCCGGTTACTCCAAAGATGAAGAAACTTGTTTCCATACAAGATTTGAACTTAAGCGGTATAAAGTCTCATGATTGCCATATGCTTATGACACAGATGCTTCCTGTCGCAATTAGAAATATTTTGCCAATCAAGGTCTGAGAGACAATCACAAGGCTACGTTATTTTTTTAACACAATTGCTCAGAAGGTCATCGATCCCAAGGACTAGATGCTCTGTAGGCCGAGGTGGTGATGACTTTGTGCAATCTTGCGATGTATTTCCCCCCGTTGTTTTTCGATATCATGGTTCATCTCATTGTTCACCTTGTGATGGAGATAAAGATGTGCGGGCCCGTGTTCCTACGTAGCATATACCCGTTTAAGACGTACATGGGAATTCTCAAGTCTTATGTATGGAATCGATCTTGATCAGAGGGTAGCATTGTAGGTCGAATCGATAGGTGTGCCTCGATCCTACCATGAGGGGAGGCTTCAGGGTACCGGGACCATCTAAAGGAAAGTAATCACGCCTGATCTAGGTACGTGTGCTAAAGCCCATTTCACGGTTTTGAAATACATGGCTGTAGTGTCCCCGTATATCAACGAGCACAAGAACTGGCTATGGCAAGAGAATCCATCACAACAGGAGTCTTGGATCATCAGATAGTATAACCTTCAGTTCAATAGGTGGTTGAAGGAGCGACAACCCATCACTGGAAGCTCGTATCTCCTAATACGCTAACATGGTTGGCAAAAATCCCAACATTTACAATTGTAGCCTGGAAAGGATATGACTTAAATGGGTACATATTTTACACAAAAGATCAGGATACGAAGAGCACAAACCAGAATAGTGTTGTTCGCATAGATGCGTTCAATACTGTTATGTCGACAAGGAGCTCTTACTATGGATTCATTGAGAAAATTTAGGAGCTCGGCTACATACTATTCAAGATCCCCTTATTTCGGTGCCAATGGGTACACATGCGGCAGGCGAAGGTTGACAAGTACGGTGTAAATACTGTGGACCTCGATCGTGTTGGATACTTTTTTTTTGAAATTTGGCCAGGAGCTCTAGTATTCAGTGTAGAAGAAGAGAACAACAGCCGAGCTACAGGGGCACACACACCCACACACGCATACACTCCACACACACGCACCCTACCCTCGGCTCATGGCCTTGAGGCGGCTTGACAGCTCGAACCCGGGTGGGCGACCCAAATAACTAACGGCTAGCTAAGCGAGCTTCACGCTCGTTCGCGATCGTGTTGGATACTAAGATGAACTATTTGTATTCGCTAACTAAGTTGTTCAAGTCTTCTATGTAACCAACCTATCGAACAAGAAGCGCCACGTGGTTCTTTAAGGAAAAGGGGGATTGTCGTTGTTGAGAATGTAATAGATGAGAAATAATATAATCAATTTGATGAGTTGTCTCCTATCGAAAATGGCATCACGATCAAAGAAGAACAACCCGAGGAAGCTAGCTACACATATGTCAATCATCTTGAAGGGATAATTTTTTATTCAAAAGAATAAGCAAGTGGAGTTATAATGAGGTCATCATATTTAATTTAAGTGTACCTGCATTTTAATATCAACCAGCAAGTTATGAATATGTCTAGTCAATATATACCTTACTTCAAGGACAGTTCCTCGTTAATGTTGTGTTGTGGTATGTAATCTTTGTAAGTATAGATATATTTCAGTGAGATATATTTCAGTGTACATCTATATGTATATCATATATTCATATTTCAGTGTTACAATAGCATGGCAGGCTTGTTTTGTTCCTGAAAGAAGCAATGATCGCTGGATTTAATTCAGTGGAAACTAAGAACTTGTTTGACAAATCCCAGCCCTCACTACAAAAATCAAGACATTTAATTTGGTGATACGACCATGTCAAAAAAAAAAACTATTGTTACATTTTTTAAGTGACCAATTAAAATTGAAATATGGATTTCTTCTTTTTCTTTCTGTTTATGGTACAAAAGATCAAATTAAAGCTAAAATTTTCTTTAGGGCAAAACAAGTTAGCTAGTTGGTCAAATTAAAGTCAAAATTTTCTTTAGAGCAAAATAGTTGTCATCACAGACAATTCAAGCCCAAAACCACTATGACTATGTACAACAGATGACTTGAAACTTGCCTCCCCAAGCTTCTCTCCTTCCTGCACCAGTGCCCTCCCTCCTCCCTCCCCTGCCTCCCGCACCTCGGCGACTTCCCCTGGGGCCTCCCCCTCCCGCCCACCTCGGCGGCACCCTCCCCCTCAACGGCACCCTCCCTCATGCCCTAACCCTACCCCCTCCCCCGACCCTAACCCTAACCCTAGCCGGCCCCCTTCTCCTGGCGGCAGCATCGCCCGCCTCGGCCTACGACCTCCACTGCCTCCAGCGTCGCCTTGGCCGCGACATCCACCGGCCTCTAGCACCGCCTTGGCCCGCGACATCCACCCGCCTCCAGCGTTGTCTCCAAAGCTGCGCCTCGGCCTGCGACCTCCACCAGCCTCCAACAACCTCCCCCTCGGCGTCGCCCCCGGCCTCCCCCCAGTTCTTTCCCAGGTGTGTCGTTGCCACCTCCTCCCCGTGCGGATGTTTATGTCTCGTGTATACTACTTTCTAGACATCTTTGCGGCTCTACCTAAAATTCATACTAGGTTAGTAGGTATTGTCATCTAGAGATTCTTTGGTGTTTCATATGCCATGCACAGGCAACTCATAGGGCCGTTATATCTGCACTTAAAAACTTTTCCCGGCCTTCTGTGTTGTTAGTTATATTACTTTACCAATGTAGTTTACTTTTCATTGAAATCCATGGCATAAATTTCTTATGTTTGACTGGCTTGGCGCCTCACCTCATAGAAAAGGATGTAGCTCTATCACAATATGTTTTTGAAGCCATGTCTGGTCTGAAAATAAATTTTCACAAAAGCAAATCCTAATGTCAGGACAAGAAGAAAATGATAACACCACATAAATTTAAATGTTTAATTGTCTATCTGGTAATTGGCCTTTAAAATACCTTGGGGTCTTGATTAGTGGCTCCAAGTTACATGTCAGTGATTGGTTGCATCTTGACAAAAAAAATTGTTGAAACGTGTTGATGGTTGGCAAGGGGGTTCCAAGACTCTGGGTGGCCGGAAAACCCTTATCAATTCCAGTTTAAGCAAAGTACCTATTTACCACATGTCAATGTATATGCTCCTAAAAACTGTGATATACAAACTAGACAGAATTAGAAGATGTTTCTGTTGGCAAGCTGGAAATAGGAAAAGGAAGTATCATTTAGTCAAATGGGATGTAATTTGTCACCCACAATGAAAGGGGGTTCGTGAATTCAAGATTTGCGCAAATTAAATATAAGTTTGCTTTGTAAGCTCTTAAATCTTTCTACTCTCACTGACCTTAGCGTTGGTCTCAATGAGCTAAGTGGAGAGGTACCACCCAATCTCGGTAGCTCTCTGCCCAATCTCCAATTACTTGAATTAGATGTCGACTTCTTTCGAGGGCATATTCCCAGTTCATTGGCAAATGCTTCCAATCTATACTTCATCGACATGTCGAGGAACAATTTCACCAGATTGGTGCCTAGCACAATTGGCAAACTTACAAAGCTCTTAGGGCTTGTTTGGATGATAGGGAAATAAAATCTAGGGAATAAAAGAACAGAGGAGGGTGGAGGGGTAGGACTGGGATTTTGACCTTTTAGGGGGTGAAATACAAAAGTGGCCGTGGGCGGGCGGAGAGTTATCGCTTTGCTCCCTCTTCTTTTCAGCATTCTCTCCAGCACATTTGCTCTAAGGCCTGGCTATTAGGGATTAGCTCGACCGCTCCATCCCCGGTTCAATCCAGCGCACGATCAGCTCGACTCGAAGCTGCAAGGTCCGCGAAGTAGCAGGCTACACCTCAGATCCCACCCCGCCGCTTCCTTCGTCGCATCCCCGCGGATTGCTGCTGTTGGGCCAAAGGTGAGTTTTTTTCTGTTTCTGCAAGCAAACCGTTCGACGGAATGCCGCAACCAGTGGTTCAAAATTTTTGTTTTTGTGACAGAGTTGCGGAGAGACGAGTAGGATCCTGGTTTCTTGGTGTCTTCCAGGTTTACCCTAGCAGGAAGCAGTAGGCTGATGGAGTGCGTGGTGCAGGGGATCATTGAGACCGAGGTATTATTGGGCTTCCTTGTATTTTTGTACGGTGTGATATGTGCAGTGGCTATCCATGCTGGGAGGATAGTTCAAGTGAACTCTAGTTGTGCACAACATATGAAATACACGACCGATTAATGTGAAATTGACTTGTCAACTTATGCTGTAATACACAGACTGATTTGAACAATTACCAGGAAAGTCGTATGTTCTAATGCAGGTCGGAATGATGGTTTATGTAATGCTCTTTATGCGTTCCAATTTTTTGTAGCATGAAAGACCTTTCTTGGCCATTAGTGTAGCCTCTGTAGTCTGTTGCCATGTACCAAGTTTGCTTGCTGCTTGTATCTATATTTGATTAGAATTTTTGCATACGCTCTTTGGCCTTTTGGAATGTCGTAACAACTAACAACCTTATCCAAGATTGTGGTATCTAGAATTTTAGTGTTTATTAAATGAAGTTTCTATCGGTTGATTTAGGGTTGATTTTGCTTTTGGACCTTTCAGCATAACTATCTTCCAACACTAGTTTCTCGATTGCCTTCTGATGATGAAGGGTCTCTATAACTGTACTTGTGTATCGTAAACCTTATGAAAGGTAACAATTATGCTATCCCTGGTTCGGTCAACCATAGTTTGGTGGTCCACCTAATGTTGAATTACATTTAAGGCCTGCAAAAAAATCATCACCTGCAGCTCTTTCCATTGTCTTACTTTAGAAGAGAATTTACATCATCATTTCTTCCAAGAGCATGAAGTGGTATCGGAACTTTATGTCCATAGAGAATAATACTTGATGCTAGAGTTTATCATTAATTCATTGTCTCCATGACAAGTTAGCAGTCACTTTTTGGTTACTCAGCTTGAATCAACATAATCAAGAATAAAAAAAAATTATTGAAAGATAGATCATGCTGACCACTATATGTCAACCATTTTTCTCCACTTCGAGAGCACTACTTCTGCCACTTGGGGTTTTGTTTACTTTTTCTGCTCAGCATGTTGATATAATGATAATATTTAATATACAGTTGGAGGAACTGTATAATTTATATACTGTATTTTCACAGTAAAGGGAGATTTAATTTATATATTATAGTCAATGGGTTGTGCTTAGAATATCACTTAGCCTTAATTTAGTTTTTATTGCTTCACCATTACTGTAACTTTTGATTGATCTTACTGTTATCCAGCATGTTGGAGCTCTTGAGGTTCTTCTCCAGGGTCTATCTGGTGTCCCAAAAGAGCGTGTCAGGGTGCATGAGCTCTGCCTAAAAAGCGGACCCAATCTAGGTTAGCTTTGTGGTTTGTTTGATATTGGGGTCATACAATTTTCTAACCATTGACCTCTTTCAATCATACAGGAGTTGTCCCATCAGAGGTTCGTTTGTTGTGTGACTTAGCTCAGTCCACACCATCCTGGTAACTGATTGTGTTATGCTTCTGAAATTTACCTTTTTTGTAATGTTTGACACTAATCTGCAGCTGGTAATATTCATGTAGGACCATAAGACATGTTGGTGGTGCAACAAGAGGTGCTGGTGCAGAGCAAATCTCAGTTCTTGTGCGGCCAATTGTAGAGAGCAAAGCTAGCAACAATGTATTGCGCTACTTCTACGGTATAGGGTACAAGCTAGACCATGAACTTTTGAAACTGGGTTTTGCATTTCGTTTCCACCGAGGTGCCCAGATCACTGTGACTGTTACTTCCGCTAACAAGATGCCAAAACTCCATGCGACCGATGACGCTGCGCCGGTCACTCTTGGAATACAGCTAGTGGAAATCACAGCTCCTGCTGCTGCTGACAATTACAACGATGTTGTGGCAGCTGTCGCTGCATTCTGCGAATATCTAGCACCGTAAGTACCCCGTAGCTTGAATTTCAAGACTCCAGTTAGAGTCACATATTTAATAAATCAAACATTGGTCATCGTTTAAATAATCTTTACTCACATGAGACTGCAAATGCGCTGCAGGCTGCTGCATCTCTCTAAACCTGGTAATTCAACCGGAATTGTCCCAACTGCTGGCGCTGCAGCTGCCTCCCTCATGTCAAGTGGTGGTGCTAAAACCTTGTAGTGTTTGTCAACCTTTATATCGTTCTTGTGTGAGGATTGATATGCCATGATTTTCCATACAACTCAGTTAACCATCTGGTATTGTTCCCTGTTTGATGACATGTTGTTTGATGTTAGCTGTGTCGCCTTCCTGCCATCCTTCATCTAGTCACCCATTTACGCGTTCGTCGAGCCTACTTTGGATAATTGTAGGGCTAATGTTATAAGTGATCGAGCACTCAGAGCACCAGTACTACCCTTCTCTCACCTAGTCTTGTTTTATCTGCTCAAAGTGAAGCTAGCTTGGTAGAAGAGACGAAATTGTTAGCAGATTATATTGGTTTGCGTAGCAGAGGAGACAAAACAAGTGTATGTTCGAGACAAGTAAAATAGAATTGAGGAGGTTTACAAAATTGGGCAAAATAGAATTGATGGGGTTTTCAAAATTGGGTTGAGTCATATCTCGGAGCTCATGAATCCTGCATCTGCATGGCACTGAATCCAATGAGCATGGTGCACAGTGCACACGTACGCCGGTGGAAGGAATGGATTGCTTTTTTAGTCGACTGATGAATAGCAAATCCGAAAAATAAACTCGTGCGTTGGCTGGAATTACGATCGGATAGGGCGATAGGCCTGCGGATGTGCAAGAGCAAAACTACCAGTTACCACTGCTACAAAAATATTTATATTAGACTTTTGTCAGTAACTTTTAAAAATTGTCTATGATGATTGATTATCACTGACGGTTTTTTTTCTAAAAATAGTCAGTGATACCATTATTATCGGTAATAGCACATCACAAGCAGTTTTAGCTAAATACCATTTGTGATGATATCTTGCCTATTACTAACAGAGAGCCCCGACCTCCATAGTATTTTTAGGGTTTTCCGAGTTATTTTTAAGATGGTTGGATTGAGAGGCGATCTGATGAAAGGAGATCGTGAATTTAAATGTGTGATTGTAGATCCTTTTATTCTAGATGATCTAAAGTTAGTAATCGGTTCTAATTGCATTATATTCAAGATCTAGCTTGGTAAAGAGGAATTGAATATGGTTTAGATCTAGTTTGGTGTAGATCCATTTGTTCTTTGTGATCTAAAGTAGTAATTGG
This sequence comes from Guadua angustifolia, assembly GCA_036346375.1. Lineage (NCBI taxonomy): Eukaryota > Viridiplantae > Streptophyta > Magnoliopsida > Poales > Poaceae > Guadua > Guadua angustifolia. Next base: position 30,325,844 of record CM070503.1, read on the forward strand.
TTCTAATTGTATTATACCCAAGATGTAACTAACTAGGTACAAAGAGAATTGAAGATACTAAGGTGATGTAAGGTTAGCGATGTGGTTCTAATCACATTATATTTAAGATCAGCTTAGTTAAGAGGAATTGAACACACAGATCAGCTTGGTGTAGATCCATTTGTTCTTTGTGATCTAAAGTAGTAATTGATTCTAATTGCATTATATCCAAGATATAGCTAGCTAGGTGAAGAGATATATATGCTATAAGTTTAAATATAGTTTATACACACATATATCTATTTGTTCTTTAGATCTAGCATGGCTTATGATTTAGGTTAAGGTTTTAGGTAGTTAATTTGTGCTACAGTTTAAGAATATGTGCATGTGCACTCTTAGTGTACTTAATTTATTATTTAACACATATTGTTATATACGTAGCGTAAATGAACCAAAGCTGGATGTACGCTGAGAATCGTGCGAGTGCCGAGTACATTAATGGCGTCTCTGCTTTTAGAAGAGTTGTAGAGGAGGATATGTTTAACCAGATGGTACAATTTATGTCTTGTCCATACATTGACTACAAGAATCTGAGAATATTTTGAAACTAAGCGTAGATCAAAACACACTTGATTTTATGGGGTTTCAAAAGGGTATACATGTTGGACCAGTCATGGTAAAGAACAGATTATACAAGAAGCAAGTAGTATTAGCATCGCTGACGAAGTCAACGATATATCGGATGATATCGATTGTGCTTTCGATACGGATAGGTTGCATGATGACAATTTGGATCAGATGTTGCGCGATGCATAAGGGAATCGTGATGAGCGAGAGTATGAAAAATTCCTGGCTTGATGGATGACTCAGAAAAACCTTTGTTTCCAGGCTGTAAGTCCAAATACACAAGGTTATCATCCGTGCTTGAACTGTTGAAATTTAATGCAAGAAACGGTTGGTTCCAACAAGAGTTTCACAGTGCTGTTAGGTCTATTACCAAACATCCTTCCAAAGGAAAATGAGTTACCGACAGCCACCTACAAAGTCAAGAAGGTTATTTGTCCCTTGAGAATGAAAGTTGAAAGAATACATGCATATCCGAACAATTGTATCCTCTACCGTAAAATGTACGCAAACTTGTATGTATATCCGGTGTGCAATGCATTTTGGTACAAGCACAAAGATCAATCAGATGATGGCCACGAGGGCATCAAGGTGAAGAAAGGACCTCCTGTTAAGGTGGCGTAGTATCTACCTGTAATTCTCTGTTTGAAGCGTCTATTTGTGAACCCAAAGGAGGCAAAACTATTGCGTTGGCACTCGGATGAATGTAAGAATAATAGAATGCTAAGGCATTATGCTGATTCTATCCATTAGAGAAACATCGATAGGAGGTTTCAAAAATTCACTGCGGATCTAAGTAATATAAGATTTGGATTGAGTATAGAGAATGAATCATGTTAGTAATAAGCGATCGTCATAGCACTTGGCTCATAAATCTCTATATCTACAACCTCCTCCTTAGTTATCTATAAAGTTAAGTACATTTTATTGTCTATACTTACCAACACTCAAAATAACCTATGAATAATATCGATGTGTACCTAGCACCATTGGTAGTGAAAGTTATCTAGGCCCTAATTGTGTTTTGGATGATTAATGACAAGCGATTAAGGGACTAATGGCTTGAAGTGAGTATATAAGCGGTGATAGTCAGAAAAGGATCGCATTCACGGACGTTGATGACCCTCAAAAGTAAAGAAGACCGGCGTCGAAATGATTTTCATTTAATTGAGTCGGTGGTTTTGTTCTATTAAGAGGATGGGATGTAGATGCTTTAGAAATAACCTCAAATTTTTCGAGATGAACATCTCTTATAAATTTGGTTTTGGAAGTCTCCATGCACGACACTCACTTTGTATTTTCTAGAATTATATTATCGGAATGTCCGATGTTAATATCGGAAATCGATGGTATCGGACTCTCCGGTGTGAGTGTTTTGTTGCCTTTGGAACTCTCGGGAAAAGTCGGATTGTCAGATAATTGATATCGGATCGTCGATGTTGTTTGAAAAATTTTCTAAGTCTTTAACTTGGATCTCTCGAAACATCGGAATGTCCAGATGGTCGATATCGGATAGTCCGATGTGATCTGAAATTTTTCTAAGTCATTGGCGAACTCTCTGGAATTATCGGAATGTCCGATGTTCGATATCAGACGATCCGATATACACTTAGAATTTTGCAAAGTTCTTTGAGTTAGTTGAAAACTTCTGGAATCATCGGAACATCCGATGTGTGAAATCGGATAGTCCGATGAGTGCTCTTTCTCGACAAAATTTTGAATTTCTTGAGTGGAATCGATCGGTGATTTGCCTTGTCGGATAGTCCGATGTCCGATATCGAATAGTCGATGTGGGTCAGGCGAAGCGGCTCTTTTTTTGTGTCTTGGCTATAAATACCCACCCTCTCTCTCATTTATGGCCCGGCCGTACTTTGAGCATTTACTTCACTCTTGCTATTCCTTTGCTCTATTGCTCCATCTTGTGTTCATCTTGTGATATTTGTGAGAGATTTGAGCAAGTGGTTCTCTAGTGTCTTGAGTCCCGAGAAAGTCCATTTGAGCACTAGGGTGATTTTCGCGGATCCACACTCCATTTATTACTCTTGGAGATTGAGGTCTCCTAGGCGGCTAGGAGTCACGGTGAGCTCGATCTTGCGGGAGTTTGTGAAGGTTGAATCCACCTCAAGGAAGGGTTCAAGCAAAAAGGTAGGTGAGTGCTTTGTGCAACACCTAGAGGAGTAGGGTTGAAAGAGACCCGGCTTTGTGCCGCCTCAGCGAGAGCGTAGGATCTCCTCAAAGATCCGAACCGGGAAAAATCATTCCATCTCTTTGGTTTGTAAGTCTTCCACTTGTCCCCTTTTTACTTGGCTCAATCTTTGGGGATTCGCCGATGAGTTAGAGGTATCTTACCCGACGTAACTAACAAGGAAGAAGCACTTGGGAAACAAATCAACATAGTACATGTGTAGTCTAATTCTGTAAACTTCACCGTATAAGCTTTTATCGATATTGTGTTGATGCATGCTATGCGAAGAAGAAACATCGTTTCATCAATGCATCCGATATTGTGGTTTGATTCAACATATATTACTTTATGTATCGCGTATTATCCTTTCCGAATTATCCGGTCCCGATCCGAATCCGTCATATATCCGAACCAGATCCGTATCCTAAATTATCCGGATTCGTGATCCGGATCGGCTAGCCCGTGATCCGTTCGAATCCGGGAAAAAATATGGGTTAGGATACGGAAGAGAAATATCCGCCAGTATCCCACCTTTTCACCCCTAGTTGTGGATGAAGCGTCGTTCTTGGCGCTGCGGTCGTTGATCCCGATGAAAGTGACCGTCAGATCTCGCCACGTGGCACCATATCGCCGAACCGTTATTCAATCTGGCACGATCGCGATCGAACGGTGGGATGTGACAGCGATCTCGGGAGGGCACGCATCGTACTGCACCGCCGATCTCCTGTAGGACGCCGTGGATCTTGTCAGGGATTTTGCGTGCAACCCGAGGCATGTCCGAACCGGTGATAAAGCCCATGACGCGCAAAGACTCCTTCCGCTTCGTTTTGCCCCTCGCCGAGCTCGCCATCCACCGAGACCCACGAAGCTCGCCCGAGTAGCCACACCTTTCCCTCGGTTCTTCATCGTCTTCGCCGCCCGCCGTTTCGTCGCAACCAAGACCTTCTCCGAGTTCCCGTGCCAAGTAGGGGTGGGCATTCGGTTTTTTCGGTTTAATCGGTTCGGTTTTTCGATTTTAAAATATTTCGGTTTTTGAAAACTAGGAACCGAATTTCTCGGATAAAATAAAAAACGAATCGAATTAACCGAAATATTTCTTGTTCGGTTATTTCGGTTTTTCTTAGCAAATATGAATAGCACTAGGTAAATTAGATTTAGTCCTTCTCATATTGCAACACAAAATATGGATAAACCCACACAATATTCATATGTAATTACAATATAAGTATAACAAAATATATGAATATACTAAACATATGCATAAATGTATTATAACATGTGAATTGTTTAGTGGTTTTAGGAAGAATACTATAAAAATAGTATTGTACATGGCTATTCGGTTATTCGGTTATTTCGGTTTTTGAAAGCTAAAAACCGAACCGAATACAAAAACTGAATTATACCAAAACAAAAATCAACCGAACCCAAATAACCAAATAATCGGTTAATCGGTTGATTCGATTCGATAATCGGTTTCGGCTTAAAAATGCCCACCCCTAGTTGCAAGCCGCGTCCATTGGGCCAATTCTTCCAATCGGAGAAGTCCGAACGCCACCACCAAGTCGTCTTCTCCAAGTCCCATGACAAGCACCGCCTCTTCTTCGAAAGCATCACGACTCACCGCCACTGTCGGATCTCCATCGCCTACCAGTAACCCCGTCTCCTTCTTCAGTAGCGCTAGACCGGATCGACTCAGTTGAAAATGGCGTTAGATTCTCATCCAACCGCTCCGGTGCATCCACGCAAGCTAGTGAATAGTAAACTCCCCGTGTAACGGTAGCTATAGGATTTTCATCGGACGACCAAGGTAAAGCCACGTGTATCCCTATTGAATCAAGCTGAAACGGTATCGGTCGGAGAAAATGGCCGCCGATTCTCATCCAACGAACGAGGTAGCGCCACGCCTCTCCTCGTAGAGTTAAGTTAAATAAGCCGAGATCTCTCACCTGTTGGATGGTAATCGCATGATTTTGGAGTAGGCCACGAGGCTTGTGAATAGGGAACCACTCGGATAGCCATCGCCGTTAGATCTACATCCGATGCACGGTGTGACCAACGTAGGCGGTGAATAGTGTTCGCCGCAATCAGATCCGATTAGATCTTCGATCTAGGGTCGTGATCTTGCCACGCGTGGCCGTGGGCGCAGCCTGCAGCAGATATTCGACCGTTGGATTTGAATCCAACGGCCGGAAATATTTGTGTCACGTGGAGTGATGGATGTGCGCCGCGTGTCGATTCTTTGAGTGGGACATGCATCGTTCCATCTGGGCCCACTTGTCGGTGTCTTGACCCCACCGGGTGTGCTGACATCAGCATGACGTCACCCGAGGGCCCACTTGTCAGTGACCGAAGCGACGTGGCTGGCTCCTGTGCCGACACGTGTCACGCCGAGAGGATTTAACCGGATTTTCAGTAGGAAAATAAATAGAATAAATTCGGTTTTCCTTGAATTGAATTTTAGAAACTTGTAACTGCTATAACTTTTGCATTTTAACTCAGATTTGGGTGATTCCAGTTCCTAAAAATTTGTAAAAATGTGAACTATTTAATAGTGAATTTTATTTTATTTTTAAAATTTATCTTACTGTCTGTATTGTGTATTTATTATATGTATGCTTGGTACGAATAGACTCCGAATTGCCGGAAGTTGCCGGGGAAGAATTTGAAGACCCGTCACAAGAGCCAGACCAGAATCAACTGCTATTCGAAGGCAAGTCATGCTTTGACCATATTGCCCCTAGACTTTTAAATGTATTTCCATTTAAACTATGCATGCTATATTCATTAAGAAAATGACATTGATAAATCTTGGGAAGTTTAGATAATACCCTACCTTGTTAATACCACCTTGTTAATATTAACTGTATGCCCTGCAATCCTTGTCAACTTAAGATATTAACTAGAGTTGGTTGCTATTATAAAGCCAACACGGGAGGCTAGACCGTGATTAGCTGCTTAGTATGCTAGTATGCGTGAAATAACTTTCAAATTTACAAAAGAATATTGACTAAACAATTATGAAACGCATTTTGAAATAATGCGATGATGTCATGAGACGGAATTGGGGGTAGCGACCTGTGTGGTTCTACTCAAGCAATGAAGTGGGCATTGGCATGTGTTGCATAAATGCAAAGCCAGGTGGGAAATGATTTGGACCGGGGCAAGTGGCAAGAAGGCTTTCGTGCGGTGTGGGCCCTGTGAGGCAATGGGATGTATTGTGATGGTTAAGAACGTAGGTGTCCGTGAAATATAAAAATGGATGTCTTGTCAGGACAGCTTAAGGACTTCACCTTGCGAGCCTTTGAACCGAAGTTTCTCGTACAACCACTTATCAGGAATGGGGACGAACCTAGTTCAAGAGGTTTCTAATATCTTTTCTCGACACCTTGGGGCGACAGATTACACAAAAATATAACAAGTATGGGGAGCGTACCTATCTTTGCGGCTTGGTACCCATCCAACTCAGATCTTACTGTTTCTAAACTTTGGTTACGTGTGAGGGAAGTGCTAGAAAGGCAATCTTGGAGAGGTTCATTGGTTAAGTGTTAGTCTCAGAAGGACTTTGTTGTAATCACTCACAGTGTGGTGGCGATGCGTATCTGTGGGTAAAGTGTACAGCCTCTGCAGAGTGTGTGTTAAACCTATTCGGATAGCGGCGTCATGCAGATTGGACAATGCTCGGTGATTACAGTCAAGGGTTAGATTTTCACAAAATAAAAGTGTGGAATGGGTGGTTGTGCCAAAAGATGATGAATCAAACTAGGGCTTTGTGCCAAACTCTTGGAAAAGAACAGAAATTAATTATTATAATATTGGTTCTACTGACTTTTAATTTAATTAATATGCTCTGTTAAAAGAAATCTTGCTTTATGCAAAATAACCATCTAAGCCTTTCCTTTGTGATAAGCCATGCATGTAGTAATAGAAACGCATTGTGCATGACTTGTTGAGTATGTTGTATACTCACCCTTGCATCGACAAAAACCTCGGAAGAAGAAGTCATGCTGCCTTGGGAGGAGGAGTTCATCGAAGGCGTGGAGAATTAGGGATTAAGCCTAGTCGGATTGCACTGTGGCAATATGAGGGTTCATTGCTTTACTTTTGCTTCCGCTATTGAACTCGATGCTACTTTTTGTTATTTATCGTCTGCGTGATTTAATTATTGTAAGGTGACCATAAGATCTTGTAACTCGTTATTATTCACGTTTGAAGTACTTATTATTAATTTCACTGTGTATGATTGTGGTACTTCAACCTGATATTCCTGTGTGTACTAGCGTGATCCTGGACTAGTACAGAATATACAGAGGGTCCGGATTTGCAGATTCGGATCCCGACAAGTACAGACAGAATGAATCCTTTTGGTAATATAAGCAGTCGTTATAGCACTTGGCTCGTGAATCTCTATATCTACAACCTTCCTCCTTAGTTGTCTATGAAGCAGAAATACATTTTATTGTATATACTTATCAATACTCAAAGTAACATGTGAATAATATTAATGTGTACCTAGCACCATTGGTGGAAGATCTGAAAACACTGTGGGTTCCTAGGATACAGGTATGGAATGCTCACAAACAAGATAATTTCATTTTGTACTGCCTATTGTTCTGCATCATAAATGATTATCCTACCCTTTCTAACCTATCAGACTAGGGTACAAAAGGAGCCAAAACCTGTACTCACTGCTTAGATGATACCGAGAGTGTGTGGCTGAATCACTCACGTAAAACTGTGTACATGCGTCACCATAGGTTCCTTCAGATGAATCATTCATATCGCAAGATGAAGAAACAATTCGATAGAATGAACGAAGACAATTCAGCTCCAAGACCTTTAAGAGGGACAGATGTTCATGATATGGTTAAGAACTTGGATGTTGCACTTGAAAAGGGACGTAAATCGAGGAACTATGAGAAGAGCATGTGAAAGAAGAGATCAATATTTTGGGACCTACCTTATTAAGAACAACTAGAAGTTCGGCACTGCATCAATGTCATGCATGCAAAGAAGAATGTCTGTGATAGCTTGATAGGTCTTTTACTGAACATTAAGGGTAAAACAAAGGATGGTATCAATGCACGACTTGATATGGGCATCAGACCTGAGTTAGCACTGAAAGAGACTGATAAAGGCCGAATGTACTGCGAACTTGCTTGTTATACTCTGTTCAAGGCCAAGAGAATTGAACTGTGCTAGTTATTGTATAGTGTGAAAGTTCCATCCGGTTACTCCAATATGAAGAAACTTGTTTTATACAAGATTTGAACTTAATTGGTATAAAGTCTCATGATTGCCATATGCTTATGATACAAATGCTTCTTGTCGCATTTAGAAGTATTTTACCAATCAAGGTCTGAGAGACAATCACAAGGCTATGTTATTTTTTTAACACAGTTACTCAGAAGGTCATCGATCCCAAAGACTAGATACTCTGTAGGCCAAGGTGGTGATGACTCTGTGCAATCTTGAGATGTATTTCCCTTCATGTTTTTCGATATCATGGTCCATCTCATTGTTCACCTTGTGATGGAGATAAAGATGTGCAGGCCCGTATTCCTACGTAGCATATACCCGTTCAAGACATACATGGGAATTCTCAAGTCTTTTGTACGGAATCGATCTTGATCAGAGAGTAGCATTGTCGAAGGTTATTCAACCGAAGAGGTTGTCAAATTCTACATAGATTATATGGCTCAGGTCGAACCGATATGTGTGCCTCAATCCTGTCATGAGGGGAGGATCTAGGGTATCGAGACCATCGAAAAGAAAGTAATCACACCTGATCTAACTACGTGTGCTAAAGCCTATTTCACGGTTTAGCAATACATGGCTGTAGTGACCCCGTATATCAACGAGCACAAGAACTGGCTATGACAAGAGAATCCATCGCAACAGGAGTCTTGGATCATCGACAATATAACCTTCAGTTCAATAGATGGTTGAAGGAGCGACAACCCATTACTGGAAGCTCGTGTCTCCTGATACGCTAACATGGTTGGCAAAAGTCCCAACATTTACAATTGTAATATAGAAAGGATACGACTTAAACTGGTACATATTTTACACAAAAGATCAGGATATGAAGAGTACAAACCAGAATAGTGGTGTTCGCATAAATGCGTTCAATACCGTTATGTCGATGAGGAGCTCCTACATACTATTTAAGATCCCCTTATTTCGGTGCCATTGGGTACACCTACAACCCTGATGTGGGATGCTCAATGCTTTACTAAAATAAGCCACTGAATGACCTTGTTGAAGCAAGACTGCACCCACTCCCTTTTCACAAGCGTCGGTTTCCAATTCGAAAGGCTGGTCAAAATCTGGAAGTTTGAGGACAGGTGCTGAAGGCATCACTTGCTTCAATTGAACAAACGCTTGCTCCGCTTGATCAGTCCAAGCAAATGATTTTTTTTCAACAAGTCAGTCAAAGGCTTGGCGATCACACCATAACCACGAACAAACTTTTTGTAGTATTCGGTAAGGCCAAGAAACCCTCGCAGCTCGGTGTTGATCGTGGGGTCGGCCACCTGAGCATAGCTTGCATTTTTTGAGGATCAGTGGTGACTCCTTTATCCTAATATTATTTGCCCCAGATATTCAATTTGTCTCTGAGCAAAGATGCACTTGCTCCGCTTCACAAAGAAACAATGTTTCTTGAGAGTTCTGAAGACTGTTGCCAAATGCTCAATATGAGAAGTGATATTGGGGCTGTAAATGAGTATATCATCGATAAATACCAGCACAAATTTTCTCAGATACGGAGCTAAGACTGCATTCATGACGCATTGGAATGTTGTTGGGGCATTGGTCAAACCGAAGGGCATCACTCGGAACTAATAGAGGCTCTGATGCGTCTTGAATGCTATCTTTTCCTCATCCTTCTCTTTCATGCGAATTTGGTGATATCCCGCCCTCAAGTCCAGTTTAGAAAAGTATTGTGTGCCAGCCAATTCATCTAATAACTCATCTATCACTGGCATAGGAAATTTGTTCTTGATAGTCAAATCGTTTAAGCGTCGGTAATCTACACAGAAGCGCCACGAGCCATCTTTCTTTTGAACCAAGAGAATTGGAGAAGTGAAGGGGCTCATGCTTTGAGTGATTATCCCCTTGGCAAGCATATCCATTACCTGTATCTCGATTTCACTCTTGTGAGTAGGGGAGTATCTATAGGGTCTGGCATTCACCGGTACTGCTCCCGGCATCAGCGGTATAAAATGGTCGTATTCCCATTTTGGAGGCAGGTCTTTGGGTTGCACATCACTATACTTTTCAATTAAAGCCGCAATTTCAGGCACAAGTGGCTTATGAGGTGTATTGTCTTCTTGTTCGACCACCACCATGGCCCAAATAGCATTCCCTCTTTTCCATTTATCAAACTGCTCCGTTGTCAGCATCTTCAATTCAGCCTCTTGTCGCCCGTCAATACCTTGCAACCTGACAATCTTTCTGTTCTGACTAAATTTTATCATTTTCTCCTACCAATGACAAACCATTCCGAAGTTTACACATATCGGACTTTCCGATTTTTGTATCGGACTATCCGATTTCGTAAACCTCGCATATCGGACTTTCCGATGTTGAATATCGGATGTCCGATATCGTGTGATCGCACACATCGGATTTGTCTGATGTCCTTATCGGACTATCCGATGTGGGGAGGTTTTAAAAGACGCCCGAAGGGTTTTTCTCTCTCTACTCGGTCATTTGTCTCCAAACTCATCGGGTTCTCTTCCGCCCAAAGGGTTTTTCTCTCTCTACTCGGTCATTTGTCTCCAAACTCATCGGGTTCTCTTCCTCCTGGCGATTTTGGTGTCCGGAGATCATCTTCCTCACTCCAAGGGTTTCCCACCGCCGCTTTTGATCTCTTTTGGTGGAGATCCTCTTCCTCATTCAATCCTCTCCTCGGTTTCAATCTCAAGGTAACCCAAATTCTTTTGATCTAGGGTTTCTCATCTCCGTGTTTATTTGTTAATCTTCATCGGTAGATGTATTTCCCTTGACCCTAGGTTTGTGTCCTCAAACTTCTTGTGATATCGTGGTCCTTCATCAAGAAATCTGCTTTTGCATTTTTCCATAAATATCGGATTATCCGATCGATGGCATCGGACCGTCTGACCTTACAATCGATTGTCGACCCAAAATATCGGACTATCCGATATTTCGTAAAACTGCAAAAGTAGGTATCTTATTCCCATTCCTTCAACCGTCATCATTTTCTTTCTCGGTTACTTGAGATCGGTTCAATGGTCATGGCGATGACAGGAGAGAAATTGAAAAGGGCACTCCATCTTAAGCGAGCAAGGGCGGTTTAAGAGGAAGACTCAACGAACGTCCGGACCAAAGGCGGCGACAAATCGAGAAATCCTCCGGATATTTCAGATTCTCCTCCCGAGGTTGCGTACGCTCTGCTCCACTTTCTTTGGCGGAAAATTGAAGAAGAAAGTTGTCACGCATCCCAAGCAGAAGGGCATTACAATTTCTGGGCGTCGTCAAGATGATGCTCCTCCTGCCCGTCCTCCTCCTACACCATCTGGCAAAGGCAAAGGTTCTTCTTCCACCACTGCTCCATCAGCAGATCTCAAAGGAAAAGGTCCTGCTCAAGAAGAAGAAGATGAAGGTGACCTTATTCCTTTTCCGATGATGTTCAAACCCAGTCGTCGTCCAAATCTTCAGAGATCAATTGTGAACTACAAAGGCAAGTCAGGGATGGTGACCAAAGCTAGGGCTTCTGATCCTTATCTCAATAGGAAAGCTTTCTCCTCTGACAAGCGCTTCTGGACCTTCTTTCAACAAGATTTCTATGAGACTGTCATCCTTACTCGCAAGAATCCTGTTGTCAATATGCAATGGATTGATTGGGAATATATGGAGTCATGTGATGATCCGGTCTTCAATGAAGTCATTGAGGCTTGTGAAAGGCTCGGCATCAAGAGGATCATGGGCATGAAGCAAGATTGGAACACTGAGATCATTGCCCAGTTATACGCCACTCTGCATGTCTCCAATGACACCATGACATGGATGACTGAAGGAGAGCTGTACAGAATGTCTGTGGGGCGTTTTGGCACTTTGTTAGGATTTAAGGCTGAGGAGAGCATGGACAAGGACGATCTTCATAACAATCGCTCTCTGTTTGCTGACAATCTTAGTGCTCTGTACATCGAGGATTCTGCTTTTGAGCCCGGGAACACAAAATTCTTGAAGCCCATGGTTCTCAGAGCCAATGAGGCTCCTTGGAAGACCATTGCTCCTAAGGAAGGTGATGCCTCTCATATCCTGTCCTACACTCGCGATATTTTGCATCGGATCTTTGCGGGTGGAAGACCGTTTATGGTGGCTCTTTACCTCTGGAATGAGATTCATGCAAACTCCCTCGACCAAGCCAGATTGTGGATTCGCTCCATACATCATGAGGGTAATTCTCAGTATCTCCAAGAAGAGGTTTGAGTGCGATCTGAAGCACGAGGGCTGCAGATCGAGGCCGATCAAGGTAGTTGCTCCCCAAGCTCCTCCTGACCCCTCTCTGTGTCTACTCGCTCTGGTCTTCTTGCTCCTCTGTCCCTCCGCATGATCTTCTTCCTCCACCGGCCGTGTCTTGAAATATCTTGTCAAAATGGCGAAGAAGAACGCGAAGAGGCTCAAGTCTATCGAAGCACCTCAACCTTCCTTGTTCGATGGCGATGATGACTCCTTGGCGGATCCTTTCGACTCTCCGTGATGCAGATCCTTCCTCTTCCGACAATTATGCCGCCTCTGATGAGGAGTCCGCATATTGATCATTTCTTCAGTTGTTCTTTCTCCTTTTTGGTGCCTTGATGCCAAAGGGGGAGAGAAAAGATATCAGTTCGTCTATTATGACTTATGAACACTGATGCATTTTTTTTCTGGTTGGATGTTTTGGTGAACTTACTTGATAGCTTATACTTCGTTGGATTTGATAGCTTATACTTCGTTGGATTTGATAGCTTATACTTTGTTGGATTTGATATATCCGTTTGCTTTAGATTTGATATATTATGCTCTGATACATTATGACATGCTTAACGCTTGCAATGATAAGTTTTCTTACTCGAATGCCGAGATATAGGGGGAGCTCCTCTTGAATTCCACCTCTAAAATTGTGTATATAGAATCCCTAATGCACAAATCTAGGGGGAGCTCAACATATCTTGGCCACTCTCAACTTCATTATTCATTATTTCTATCAAACTTTAATCGTGTTGTCATCAATCACCAAAAAGGGGGAGATTGAAAGTGCATCTAGGCCCCTAATTGTGTTTTGGATGATTAATGACAAACGATTAAGGGACTAATGGCTTAAGTGAGTATATAAGCAGGTGATAGTCCCAAAAGGATCGCATTCACGGACGTTGATGACCCTCAAAAGTGAAAAGAAGACCGGCGTCGATTTAGCGTAGATTTTTCGTTTAATTGAGTCGATAGGTTTGCCGTTCTATTAAGAGGGATGGGATGTAGATGCTTTAGAAATAACCTCTGTGCTCAGATGAACATCTCTTATAAATTTGGTTTTGGAAGTCTCCATGCACGGCACTCACTTTGTATTTCAGTTGTGCTGATATTATCGGAATGTCCGATGTTAATATCGGACAGTCCGATGGTATCGGACTCTCCGGTGTGAGTGTTTTTGTTGCCTTTGGAACTCTCGGAAAAAGTCGGACTGTCCGATAATTGATATCGGATGTCCGATGTTGTTGAAAAATTTTCTAAGTCTTTAACTTGGATCTCTCGGAAACATCGGAATGTCCGATGGTCGATATCGGATAGTCCGATGTGATCTGAAATTTTTCTAAGTCATTGGATCGAACTCTCTGGAATTATCGAATGTCCGATGTTCGATATCAGACGATCCGATATACACTTAGAATTTTGCAAAGTTCTTGAGTTCGTTGAAAACTCTCTGGAATCATCGGAACATCCGATGTGTGAAATCGAATAGTCCGATGAGTGCTCTTTCTCAAAGAAAATTTTGAATTTCTTGAGTGGAATCGATCCGGTGATTTGCCTTGATCGGATAGTCCGATGTCCGATATCGAATAGTCCGATGTGGGGTCGACCTGAGGCGTAACGGCTCTTTTTTTGTGTCTTGGCTATAAATACCCCACCCTTTCTCTCATTTATGACCCGACACATACTTTGAGCATTTACTTCACTCTTGCTATTCCTTTGCTCTATTGCTCCATCTTGTGTTCATCTTGTGATATTTGTGAGAGATTTGAGCAAGTGGTTCTCTAGTGTCTTGAGTAAAAACCGAGAAAGTCCATTTGAGCACTAGGGTGATTTTCAAGAGCGGATCCACACTCCATTTATTACTCTTGGAGATTGAGGTCTCCTAGGCGACTAGGAGTCACCGGTGAGCTCCCGATCTCACGTGTGGGAAGCATGGGAGTTTGTGAAGGTTGAATCCACCTCCGCATGGGAAGGGTTCAAGCAAAAAGGTAGGTGAGTGTTTTGTGCAACACCTAGAGGAGTAGGGTTGAAAGAGACCCCGGCTTTGTGCCGCCTCAACGGAGACGTAGGATCTCCTCAAAGATCCGAACTTCGGGAAAAATCATTCCATCTCTTTGGTTTGTAAGTCTTCCACTTGTCCCCCTTTTTACTTGGCTCAATCTTTGGGGATTCAAGTATTTAATAGCTACAAGCAGTAGATATTGGTGTGATCTTATGCTCTGGTAGTTGCCTTAGCTCAGAAATTTAATTTGGTAGAAATCTAGGCCTCCAAATTGCTCAGATCTACTTTTTAGGGTTTTCCTGCGCTCTGATCGGATAGTCCGAGTTCGCATATCGGATAGTCCGATACAAATCGGATAGTCCGATATACAAGTCGGATATTCGATATTTCGCCGCTAATTAGGTCTTAAATTTTATAACGCCTATTCACCCCCCCTCTAGGCGACTTTATCGATCCTTCAGGTGGAAGATCTAAAAACACTGTGGGTTCCTAGGGTACAGGTATAGGATGCTCACAAACAAGATAATTTCATTTTGTCGCCTATTGTCATGTATCATAAATGATTATCCTACCCTTACTAACCTATCGCAGACGAGTACAAAAGAGCCAAAACCTGTACTCACTGCTTAGATGATACCGAGAATGTGTGGCTGAATCATTCACGTAAAACCGTGTACATGCATCACCGTAGATTCCTTCAGAGGAATCACTCATATCGCAAGATGAAGAAACAATTCGATGAAATGAACGAAGACAGTTCAGCTCCAAGACCTTTAAGAGGGACAAATGTTCATGATATGGTTAAGAACTTGGATATTGCACTTGGAAAGGGACGTAAATCGAGGAACTATGAGAAGAGCATATGGAAGAAGAGATCAATATTTTGGGACCTACCTTATTAAGAACACATAGAAGTTCGGCACTGCATCAATGTCATGCATGCAGAGAAGAATGTCAGTGATAGTTTGATTGGTCTCTTACTGAACATTAAGGGTAAAACAAAGGATGGTATCAATGCACGGCTTGATATGGGCATCAGATATGAGTTAGCACTGAAAGAGACCGATAAAGGCTGAACGTACTGTGAACTAGCTTGTTATACTCTGTTCAAGGCCAAGAGAATTGAACTATACCAGTTATTGCATGGTGTGAATGTTCCATCCGGTTACTCCAGCATGAAGAAACTTGTTTCCATACAAGATTTGAACTTAACTGGTATAAAGTCTCATGATTGCCATATGCTTATGACACAGATGCTTCCTGTCGCAATTAGAAATATTTTGCCAATCAAGGTCTGAGAGACAATCACAAGGCTACGTTATTTTTTTAACACAATTGCTCAGAAGGTCATCGATCCCAAGGACTAGATGCTCTGTAGGCCGAGGTGGTGATGACTTTGTG
The DNA here is from genome assembly GCA_036346375.1 of Guadua angustifolia. Taxonomy (NCBI): domain Eukaryota; kingdom Viridiplantae; phylum Streptophyta; class Magnoliopsida; order Poales; family Poaceae; genus Guadua; species Guadua angustifolia. The sequence continues at coordinate 30,341,512 of CM070503.1, forward strand.
CAATCTTGCGATGTATTTCCCCCCGTTGTTTTTCGATATCATGGTTCATCTCATTGTTCACCTTGTGATGGAGATAAAGATGTGCGGGCCCGTGTTCCTACGTAGCATATACCCGTTTAAGACGTACATGGGAATTCCCATGCTCTTCTATGGTAATAGCATGCAGCTGTACTGGGGCCTTGTTTTTGCAGTGCAGGTGATGATTGGCATCATATTTCTCCCTACACTGGTAACACAGCCCATTAGCACGCCGGAATTCCTTCAACTGTCGAGCCCTCCATAATTCACCTTGCCCTATCTTCAGTTTATTCTGGGTATGCTCCGTTTTACCTGCTGCATCAAGGTCCCGGGTGTACCCTTGTTTGTTCTTCCATTTCTTTCCCCGATCAATCACATCCTGTTGCACGCGAGCCAACAAGGCTGCTCGATCCACAGTTTCAGGAACCTGACTTTGAACTGCTCCCCTCAATTCAGGTTTAAGTCCTCTTATAAAATGAGAGGCAAACAATTCTTCATCATAATGTGGGTTGTGCATCGAAAGATCATACATCAGCCCTTCGAACTGAGTCTTATAGTCAGCAACAGTGCTCGTCTGCCTAGTCTCCAGTAATTCTGAAAACAACTTCTTATGATCGAATACCCCAAATTTTGCCTCCACTACTTGCATGAAGTGTGTCCAATTGCCAACTTCATTTCTCACCTTATACACCTGCCACCACTTAGCAGCATTGCCTTCAAAATGCATTGTTGCTACTGACACCCACAATGCCTCTGGTATATTGAAAATGAGAAAATAATCGACACAATTATCTTTCCAAATCCGAGGACTCTCACCATCAAACTTCGGGAAGTTTAACTTTGGTAATGGAGTCCTCATGGCCCCTCCTATTTCTCTTGGACCAATTGTGTCGGAAGGACTACGAACTGAACACCTTGTCCAATGTCCTGGATGTGCTGGTGTCAGTATTGCTTTTCCTGCCTCCGGCTGTATTGATCCACTGCCTTCGTCGTCTCTATTTAGATCAACTGCCTTCCCCACTGCCAATCGGGCGACGGCTTGCGCAGTCGCCTCCATCTGTCGAGCAAGAAGTTGCTGATCCTTCGAACTCTGCTCGATCGCTCTTGCTGTAAGCTCCGTGCGCATCATCAGTTGTTGTTGCGTAGTATCCATGACTTCCATCCACGCAAGCAGGAGATCAAGCCTATCCTTGATCCCTGTGAATCGTTCCTCCTCCCGCTCCGTGGCCTGTTTCATCGCCGCTAGGACGAACTGTGTCTGAACTGATGGCTTTGGGGGAGCTGTGCTGATCGATCGTCAAACCGGACTAACCAGATTTGGGGATTTTACAGGGATCGATTGAAGCGGAGGAAATCCACTTCAAGTTCCCTAACCCTCGGCCGGAAAAAAAAATTACAGCCCAGTCGGACCAATCCCTCGATCGCACATAGCTCTGATACCACTTTGTAAAATCCCATGGCCTTCAGGTGCTGCTGAGGCGTGAGATCGATGCGAGACGAAGGAGAAGAAGAGTAGGAAGGAAGGAAAAAAAAAAGGAGAAGAGATAAAGCGAAATCAGTGAATCTTTCTCATTGCCTCTTCCGTCCGCAATACACCAGTATTTAAACTCTCTCCCAATTCACCGCGCTCGGTAAACAACGGTTAAACTCGACAAAAGTTACATGAACAGTAATTACCAACAACTAAACAGGAGACGCTCAGCCGTCCGATTCCCCCTTGCCACCATCGCGCTCTAATCTCAGCCGCTCACAACACATTAAGGAAATCGGTCATCCGCTGCCCCTCCGCGCCGACTTCAGCCTGCTCTTCTTCCTCGCCCAGCTGCGTGTCTGCTTGCTCTGAACCCGTTGGCACCCTGGCCGTGACACGCCAACTCCGCACAAACACCTCCACGGCGCCACCCTTTTCCCAGCCCCCCTCCACTGCCGGCACCGTCAAGATGGAGGCCCCTCCCACACCCACCTCGACCTCCGCCGCCGCAGCAGCAGCCACCGCCGGAGCTGAGGACTCATCCCACACCGTCACCGTCCCGAGCTACTCAGGTAAGCCCCCTGCTCCCGCGCCCCAGCACCCCGCCTCTTGTAATTGCTAAAAACCTAGAACCCTAACCGAGGGTTCCGCTCGCAGCGTGGTTCTCGTATGACGCCATCCACGACACGGAGCGCCGCCTCCTGCCGGAGTTCTTCGAAGGGAAGGCCCCGGCAGCGTCCTGGTCCCGGCGCCCGGACGCGTACAAGTACTACCGCGACACCCTCGTGAGGAGGTTCCGGGCGCGGCCGGGGCGGCGGCTCACGCTTACCGAGGCCAGGCGGGGCCTCGTCGGCGATGTCGGCTCCGTGCGCCGTGTGTTTGACTTCCTTGAGGAGTGGGGACTCATCAACTATGGTGCTTCGCCATCGGGGGCGAAGCAGGGGAGAGATAAGAGGGAGGAGGCGGTGCCATCGCAGTCTTCGTTGCCTGCTGGAGCAACAATACCTAGAAAGCTTTGCACTGGGTGCCGCACTGTGTGCGGGCTTGCCTACTTCTCCTGCGAGAAGGTGAGTGCTTTGCCCTTGTTTTGATTTGTGAACGAGATATGTGTGTAGTGCTGTGTAAACTTGCGTTACAGATTTCTGTTAATATGTGTGCATCATTTATATATGGGTAGAACTATTAGCTCATTTGTGCGACTATTTCTGATGGGCTATGCCAAATTGGAATTCAGTTTGGTGCCAGTGTAGAAAACACTTATCTTGCTGGCAACTAACTTTGCCATCAAGGTACATGGAGCCGCAAAAATACGGATTTTTAGCTTCATATGCTATGTAATGGGAGGAGCACTAGTTTTGCAGTTACTAGTTTGCCCCTGTATTAAGCAATCCATTTGGTGGGATTGGAGATATTCTTGGATGATCAATGGTTTTAGTTTAGCTGGTTTGATATACCCCATAGAGAGGGCATTTGGACTGATGGGTAAACAAGATTGTTGACAAATGATTGATTATGTATATTTTGTTATGGGAATTGTCTTATTTAATTTCTTATAAATTCAATTGAGAGGGTAATAGAACTTGTGTACACATATTTGCATGCACCTATTGAAGTCTGTAGTTTTTTGTAGAACTCATGGCTTACACTAGACAATTGAAGTACAGTTAGTTCTGGCATGCCCTTATTCTCTGTAGTCTAGAGCTTGATCTTCGTGCTGGAATAACAATCAATCTGCTGGCATTGCCAAGCCTTTGTTGTAATCTGATGGCCTCATTGCTGCTTTTGTAGTGCTTGTCAATTGATTCGGTTTAGCAGGGTCACTTCAGAATTCATCTTGAACTATCATTCTCTTTGCAGTCATTTTTTTGCCATTAAAAAGACTCGAAATAAATATGTCGTAGGTGTGAAAACCAAACACGAGTGAGAGGATGGACGTAGGCCGTTTAACAGGCCGATGTCCACGAGAGTAAGAATGACATAAGGGTTTATACAGGTTCGGGGGTTCGAGGGAACCACCCTACTCCTGTCGGTGGGCCGACGGGGGGTTGCCTCGGAGGCCGGTCCCCGAGGAATCACCAGTTTGAATGTGCTCTTTTATTGCTCAAGAGAGCTCAAGTTTCAAATGAGAGATAAATTGGTTATTTATAGACTCTAGGGCCTGTACAAATAACCAAAATACCCTTCATGGAAATAGCTAGCCTGTACAAATGACCGAAATACCCCTCTGCAATTCTTTGATCTACATGTTGTGTAGTCGGTCACTGGTTAGGTATTATCCAACAAAATATTTGCAATCAATATAGGGTAATTGCATGTCATTTTAAGTCAGGGCCTGTTTGTTTCAGCTTTGGATTCTCTAAAAGCTGATTCTGGATTGTGGTTGTAGAGAAGCTGATTCTGGAATCCAAAAGCACATATGAAGTGGATTGTAGATTCTAGTGTATATGGGTGGGCTGGATTGTGAGAATCAGATTCTAGATTCAGGTTGTTTGTTTCTGATTCTGCTTTTAAAGCCAGAATCCAACATCAGAAGCTAAAACAAACAGGCCCTCAGCTGTGGAGTTCATTGTCTATTTCGTTCGAACACTTGATTTGTCCTTTATTTGCCTCTTGAGTATGTTCTATTTGTACATGACTACTGACAACATCAGTTGAGTTACTGTCATCATATACCATCCTTGTATATTTGCTGAACTTTATTATTGGTTTCTTGGATATTTTATTAGAAATGTTACTAATTTCCCTCTTTAACTTCTGGTTATGATCAGGGGGATATAAGCCTCTGTGCTAGATGCTATGTACGTGCCAACTACCGGCCAGGTCTTACTTCAGCAGACTTCAAGAAAGTTGAAATTACCGAAGACGCAAAATCAGATTGGACAGACAAAGAAACTCTTCACCTTCTTGAGGCTGTCTTGCATTACAGAGAAGACTGGAAAAAAGTGTCTGAACATGTTGGGAGTCGATCAGAGAAAGACTGCATTGCTAGGTTCATCCGATTACCTTTTGGAGAACAGTTCATGGGACCCAAGGACATTATGCAGTTTGAGAATGATGACAACACTGACAATGAATCTGGAGCAGAGACCTCGAGACAACCACGTCTCACACCACTGGCAGATGCAAGCAATCCAATTATGGCTCAGGTCTGTAATCTGTATCAGTGTGTCCTTGATTTTACCTTGGTGGTGGCTGCTAACTCCCTTGACTTGTATCATCAATTCTGCATTCAAGATTAATGTTAGTATATCTTGTGTATGCCATCCACTTGTAATTTTGTACTTGAAGCAAAGAATGCAATCATAGTTGCCAAGAAAATAAATCGTAAACTTTATGCATTTAATATAACCAGACATGAAACTTAATGATAACATTTAAAATGGTTTCTGACGTAACATTTCTTACTTCGGTACTCACAGATGATTTGTGCACACCTGCCTGGTGTGTACACGCCGGTGGCTTCCATGTTTCAGTAGTTGCCTTATATGGCTGTTTAGCTGGAATATGGAGAATGATTGATGGTGCAAACTGAGTAATTGACACTGTTTTCCCAGGTTGCGTTTTTGTCAGCTATCGTGGGTTCAGATGTCGCTGCAGCTGCAGCTCAAGCAGCTATTTCTGCACAGTCCCATGTTGAAGTAAATGACAGCGGGGTTGATTCTTCAATCAACAGCACCAAGGAAGAAGGTAGCTGTCCTGTTCCTTAACCTCCTGTTTGACATGTTCTTTGACAGCTTGCCATATACATTGTTGATAAAAACAGCTTCGCATATTACTATGTAAAAAATAATGATGGGTAAGTGCTATGTCAACATCAGTTTGCAAATACAATTCTGCAGGGAGCAATAATCTCGATCATGCATGCCTATTATAGTATAGGTGCATCTGCAAAGAATAGTATATGGACTTGTATTCAAGTTCCGTATGTGGCAGGACCGCACGAGTGGGTAAAAGTTTGATGAACTTCATACGGAGGTTGCACAGACACATATACTATGAATAATAATCAACTTAAA